>JAFJYI010000247.1:0-1201703 GCA_019022655.1 Acacia acuminata
TATCAATGGATTTATAAAACAAAGTATAATAATATATATATCGGGCAGGGCATATACCCCGCCTAATACCCGCCTTGCTTGCAAAAGTGCCACCTAATTGTGCCCAGTTTTTTTAGGGTCGCTTTCTTTTTTTGGGTAGGGTGCTTTTTCTCCGGCTTGGAAATTTGGCGCGCGAGCTCATGGGCTTCATGAACACCCCTAGAAAATCATCTCACAAAGTTTTGAAAATTGCGGTAAAAAGATTCAATAACTAAACAAAAATAATTTTAATTCATGATGCAAATTAACCAATAAAAGAATATCTATATATATCACCAATAAATATTGAAGGGATAAGGGTCTTAAATGCCATGGAAGTTTTCACTCGGGCGAGCATTTGGTAAGACAAAAGTTTTTTTTTTTTTTTTTGACAAAAAATGCCACGGAATGTAAGAGGATGTCATTGTAATTACAATATGAATTCCTTCGGTGAATAAGGGATGCTTTGTTTGTTCAGGTGGAAAATCCTAAAAAAAGATGGATTTATAAGGATAAATAAAGCAATAATTCAGGATTAGATAAACCACAAAATATAATGTCATGAAGAATTTATATTAACTAAAAATATAATTAAATAAATCTCTCAAAATAAGAGATATGGTACCTCTAAAAGGATAGCGTGTAAATTTTTATGATTTCAAAATTCAACAAATCCAGTCAATGTGAATAATATTTACTCCACTACTATTTCCGTGTCACATGCTAGAATTTGTGGAAGTAGAGCAAATTTACTCAAATGCTATGTTAAAACTCGTTCACCCAAAGAATAAATTTGAAATAACAAACGAGTCGATCATGGTGAAGTCAAGTGGCTCATCTTGACTGTCTTTTCTCTTTCTTTGAGAATACAATTTTTCCTGGGACCTACTTTTCTATAATTTTCTCATGGGCAAACTATATTAGAAAATTCCTATTATTGATACAATCTTCACTTCTCTTCCATTCTGAAAATTCCCATTATCGATACAAACTTTACTTCTCTTCCATTCTCATGAAGTTAAAATGCTCATAATGTCATAATTTTCTCATGAGGCAGACTATAATAAAAAGTTCCTATTATTGATACAAATTCCTGGGTATATAAGACCTACGATCTTTATAATTTAAATTCCTATTATTTCTCATAATTGGGTAAGACCTACGATCTTTATAATTTAAATTCCTATTATTTCTCATATTTAGTGGTGTCTATTGTAACGCGTCGAGAGAGAGAGGTCTCCTTATAAAAAATAAATTTGACATAACAAAGTAGTCGATCGTTTACTCGAATTTGAAATAACAAACAAGCCGATCACTGTAATACCCGAAAAACTACATTTAATCCTAAAATACAATATGTCGGTAGGAAATACCTATTTTAAAAGAAGAGTATGTTATCTCTAAATTCTTGTAGGTTGTTTATTTGTTTTAGGCAATTTCTTCTAGAATTTAAGACCTAAAATTTCTAAAATACATTATGGATCATAAGATACCTTAATAATATTATAATTAAGCATAATCTTAAGTTATGCATAAAGGAGTGTTTTAATGATATTAAAATACTTATTTCACTAAGGAAAAATTTTCAAATACTAGTGGGCAATTAAATTTGCAATACTTAAAAGATTAACCTTAATTTTTGAAATAAATTAATGTTTTAGTTTAAATGGTGTAATTAAGAATATACCCACTTAATTAATCAAGGGCTCAATGTTATCAAAAGACCAAGATTAGCCCAAAGGAGATTACTACCAATCATAATTAAAATAGTAACCAACAAATTAATCCTAAAAACATCTAAAATGCCATATTAGGGATTTTTCCGAAAATTAAATTAATTCCCCTATTTTCTTTGCAAGGGGCGAAATGCACTATTAAATTAGGCTAAATGATAAACTACTAAATCCAAGAGCATTATAAATTTTAAACCAATTTAAGAGAAATCAACAACAATTAATGATCAACTAGGTCTTCACTAAATTAAGTAATTGTATTAGATGTTCATAATTAATTAAATCAACTAATTAAGAATATTAATTGAGATTAATTATGGAGGGCTAGGATTAAACCTCATAAAGCTAAATCCTAAGGCCTTAATTCAATTTCATAAAGTGGAATCCTTGTGAAGTAAAAATCCACCAATGAGAAAAGAGTTGTGTATGTGTGTGTGTGCAAATGTTGTGAGGGTTGTGAGTCTAGTGTGTGTGAGAGAGAGAAAAAAGAATTAAAGCAAATTTGATAAAGTTTGAAATCCTAGAGTAAATTGGATAATGGTTTGAAACCCAGTAAATATCCGATGTACACAAAAAAGAAAAAACTCAAAACAACAAATAAAGTGAGAATTTATACAAATTTAAATAGTTGTGAAGAAGTAGGAACCCGGAGAAAATATAAGGACTTATCTTGAACCCACATAATTTAAACTCGAAAGTAAGCCTAGTAAAGGCTATTTTTGCAAACGTTGAAGAATAAGCTTCGTACAAACAGGGGAATCTAATTAGACCATAAACTGGATATCCAACTACTAATCAAAAAGCATACTTAGAATTTAAAAGTATTAGTGATTGATCAGACAACCAAAAATGAATTTCGTTAAAGTAAAACCGAGGACTCAGTTGGAAGAAACTTACACAGGAAGACTGCACTTTACTTCTTGAAAAAGTAAGAAAAAGATGATGGAAGAGAGAGAAAGGGAGAGAGGAGTGTGAAGTCAGTTTTGAGTAGGTGTAAGGGTGAGATTTAAACTTCTCAACTAAGTTTAATCCAAGGGTTAAAAATGAAAGAAAGGTGTTAGATAGTTAACCCTCAAAATGGCTATAAATAGGGAGGTAATGTCTTCATATTTTCTCACCAATTCACAAGCATAAAAGCTGAAACATAGAAGGAGAGTGAGAGTAAGGAGCATCTTGAAGGAGTAGCAAGGTTCTTGGTAAGTTCTCTAGCTTGAGCTTTAAGTTCTAGTTCTTAAATTCTTAGATAGAAGTAGCTTAGATATTAAATATGCTAGAATAATTTTATTTACATGTTTTTATGGTCAAAATTGAATTTATTTCAAAAAAATGATGAGGGAGGTTATATAGCAAAATTTTTGGAAGAGAATCATCAAAGTAACGAAGTTCTGGCGAAATTTCATTGGTTTCGGAATTTCTGGAGTCAGTGATGAAAACGCCAGAATTTCATATTGAAAATATAGTCACAAAATTTTGGGAAAATTCATGGTTAAAGTAGACATGTAGGGCTCTTTAAATATGCCAAGAACATGTTAAAATGAGCTCTGTACAGTGAGATAACAATTCTAAAAAATAGGCTACGAATTTCTGGAAAAATTCTGAGCAGAGGCTCAAAAGGTTAAAACTGGGAGTAATTCGTGTAATATGGGCAAGAGTGATTATTTTTACTTGAAAATAGATATCCTAAGGATTCCAAGGAATTTTACGGATCCTTGTTTATATTTTTGTAGAATTAATTATGATTTTTCAAAGGTAGACAAAAATCTGTCCAAAATTCTGGACCAGCGTTTTCGAAGAATTAAAGGTGATAAGTTGGAAAATAATTCCACCAAGGGTAAAAAGGTCATTAGTGACTAGGATATCTTCTAGAATATTTTTGCGAATTAATAAATGCGATATTACCATTATAGGATAAACGTGACGCGACAGAACGACGACGCATACCGATATCGCCGACAAAGGTACGGACGCGTCATCGTAACACTAACTCGATGTTTATTGTATACCTATATATGATAGATGTGTTCATAAACTGAGACTCTATTTTAAAAGTTATACATATACAGCCGTACACGGGTTATGGTCTTGATAATGCCGTTGAGTTTTCCTAGCGCTGAGGACACGGATGTACACCGTGGCACTGGTGAATAGTGCAAACCGTAATGACATTCATATGCAGTGGCTGTGTTCTATTATTATCTTTCATATGTGAATGTTGCTGTGATATCTTGAATAACTGTCATACATACTTGTACATGAACATGAGGTTAACCGTTACACGAGGTTCAATGGGTATTGAACCTCGCTCTTATCATAGCTTCGGGATCCGGAGTGAACGGGATCGAAGACGTGGGTAAGCAAAGCAGAGATATAGGAACCGGGCCGGAGGAAGCCCTTTTTGTTTTGTACTTAATGATGACATTTTGTAATTTTTGTAAACGCTGTTAAAGCTAACACATACATTACGGTAGATGTTATCGATTACTTTTTAAATACTATTACCTTCCGATGCTCTACTCGATCATGTTACCGTGAAAACGCTTTCGGAAAATGGGATATTACAATCACCATGAGATGAAGTCAAGCGACTCATCTTGACTGTCTTTTCTCTTTCTTTAAGAATACAATTTTTTTCAGGGTAAGACCTACTTCTCTCTAATTTTCTCATGAGGCAATCTTGACTGTCTTTTCTCTTTCTTTGAGAATACAATTTTTTTTCTGGATAAGACCTACTTCTCTATAATTTTCTCATGAGGCAAACTATATTAGAAAATTCCTATTATTGATATAAACTTCACTTCTCTTCCATTCTTGTGAAGTTAAAATGTTCATAATTTCATAATTTTGTCCTGAGGCAAACTATATCAGAAAATTCCTATTATTGATTATCAGTGGAATTAAAATGCTCATAATTTTATAATTTTCTCATGAGGCAACCTATATCAGAAAATTCCTATTATTGATAGAAACTTCACATCTCTTCCATTCTCGTGGAGTTAAAATGCTCATAATTTTATAATTTTCTCATGAGACAAAACTATATCAGAAAATTCCTATTATTAATTCTCAGTGAAGTTAAAATGCTCATAATTTCAAGTTTGTATTTTAATTTCCTTCTTAATTGTTCCCTTCATGACGGTGTTGATAGATTTATCAGTACGCATTACGAATGAACAAAAGCAAAACTAGTTTAGTACTTGTTGTTACTGTTTTTCCTTTTATGTCTACCAGAATTAAAATGAAACACACAAAATTTGGGAGTTTTCAGGCTGATTGATCGACGATACAATGATACTGAGTTTGCATGTATAAATCCAAACGTCGTCATCACGAAGTTATCAAAATTCCGAAGCCTAAAGCATATTTATTTGGTACTAGCTAGAAAGTTTTAATTTGAGCAAACTATAAAAGTTTTAACAGTTAATTAATTATACGAGCATAAGATTAGACAACTTACCTGATGATGATAACTTCTTGCAAACTCTTTGTTTTGGCTGTGCTGTGTAATAACGGTAGTGGAACCTAAATCCCCATCCGACTTCCCTTATTTATAGAATTCTATCAGGCTCAACTAAACGGATGCCTTCCCTTTCAAGAATACGTTTTGTATCGTTTTTTTTTTTTTTTTTTTTTTAAAGCTAAATCTCAAGGAAGCCTGACAAATTTGTGACATCCAAAAATGATTCATTCCATGTTCTCTCCCCTATTTTTTATAACCGTAAGATCAATATTTTAACAGTCCAATTTTTTTTAGAATAAGAGGAGATAATCTTTTTCACTTATCTCTCAAGAATGTATTTTGAATTATCTTCTTTGTTAGAAAGATATTTTTTTTATTAAAATATGAAATTTAGGTAAAACTTGGCAATAATAAAAATGTAAGAATAACTCATTTTAATATCTTAGATTGAAGTTCAAGATTCTTTTAGTTTGATTTTATATGTCTCATTGCTCAAATCTAACGCTTAACTAGTTTAATCATTTTTAAAGAAGCTAATCGGAAAAAAAATCTATTGCTTCCTTGACGACATTGAAAAAAGAAAAAAAAAAGAAAGACTCCCTATTTTTTAATGGAAAAAAGACTCTTTGTCTCAAAGTGGAAAGATGTTTATTTCTCTCAAAGTTTATAATTCATGACATAATCTTGATTTTATTAAAAAGAGAAATAAAAAACCAAAGAAATTTTTTTTTTATTACTCATTTTGTAGGTAAATTGTATCTGAACTGATTAGGATTGATAGTTGATAGGTATCGCATTTGAGCCCGTTTGTATAGGTTTTAAAAAAAATGACTTTTTTTCCTTTGCTTTTTAAAAAGTACGTTAATTAGAAGTTAAGCTATTTTATATTTGGATGCACCATCTTTTAAATAAAAATGCTATTTGGATGTTAAAATAGAGAAACACTTTTTTATCAGTAAAATTATTGAAATGGGCATAAAACGTAAGATAATTTAAAACTTCATTATCACTAATTAATAGTAATTTCCACTCAAAATTGTCAACTACTATATTATAACCAATGCATTAATTAAAAATAAACTCTTAAATAAAAAAAGTAGCAAGGGCAATGAAAAGAATAAAAGGCAACCGAATTAAATAAATCCAGCCCCACTTATTATAACTTTGTCTACATAATAAATCATTTAGGGAACGCTTGTAACAATATTAATTATTCACTTGGTGAAAAGTTAGTCACTCCACTTGTGATAACTTCTTGCAAACTCTTTATTTTGGCTGTGCTGTGTGTAATAATGGTAGTGGAACCTAAATTCCTATTCGACCTCTCTTATTTATAGAATTCTATCAGACTCAACTAAACGGATGCCTTCTCTTTCACGAATACGTTTTCTATTATCCTACGTCCAAAAATGATTCATTCCATGTTCTCCCCCTATTTTTTTTTTTCTAACCCTAAGATCAATATTTTAATATTTCAAATTCTTTTAGAATAAGGAGAGATAATCTTTTTCCCTTATCTGTCAAAAATGTGTTTTGAATTATCTTCTAATTTATTAGAAAGATATTTTATTTTTATTAAAATATTAAATTTAGGTCAAACTTTACTTAGGAAATAATAAAAATTTTAAAATAACTCATTTTAATAATCTTGCATTGAAATTTAAGATTCTTTTACTTTGATTTTATAGGTCTTATTGCTTAAATCTAACGCTTAATTAGTTTACTCATTTTTAAAGAAGATAATCGGGGAAAAAAGATCTATTGCTTCCTTAACGACATTGAAAATAGGAAAGAAAAAATTAATGAAAAAAATACTGTTTATCTCAAAGTGGAAAGATGTTTATTTGTCTCAAGGTTTATAACTCATGACATAATCTTGATTTTATTAAAAAAGATAAAGAGTTTGCTGTTTAAAATGAGATTTTGTAAGAGGTTCAACTTGGATCATAATTTTGAAAGCATAAATGGGAGTTTGAAAACATTGGGGGTGCTGTTTCTGGAAATTCTTGTGGAGTCAGTCACCTTTTTCATGATTTTTGACCTAGTAAATGGATTTAAAAATTATAAAATTTTACAGGGATAAATTAGACATCCCAAGGATTAATTTGTTATGTAACATATATTTTTTTGAATTTTTTGCTAAGAGAAATAAATGTTTGAAAACTGACCCTAAAATCTGGAGATATTCTGGACCAGCAGTGATGTTTTGGGCCATGGCTGAATTTTCGACTTGGTCTGGACCAAATGAGTATTTTTGATTGAAAATAGACATAGTAAGGGTCATTTGGGCTTTGGAATCAACCAAAAAGAATTTTTTCTAGATTTAATTATGAATATTTGAAGTTGGACCTTTATTTTTGAAAATTTCAGAATAAGGACGAAAATTAAGAGAATATAGGCCTATATTAAATTCCTTAATAAGAAAAAGAATTTAGTAAATATAGACACATTAATTGGGCTTATTCTAAATTATCAAAGGAATATTTATTGAAAGGAATTTAATTATATTTATATTTTATTATTATTTTAGGTTTAATTGTAATCTTTTGTGCTTAGGAGAAATTATATTTAGCCGTAGTCAATCGTCAGTGGTTCGTGTTGTGTGCTATTAGGACCACTGCGAGTCAGGCTTGTGTGCTATTAGGACCTGCTAGTTCCGGATTTGGCCGTGTGCCTTGATACTCGAATGTTATATGGTATTTATTTATGTATGATTTTTCTTACATGCATTATTTATACATTTTATATAAGATTAATTGTCACACTGGGATTCAAATTTTGAATCCTACCTCTTTTAAGCTATCTGACAGTTCATCGAGACTGAAGCAGGGATTCAAATATGGAGTAGTGTGGAGGTGGATGTTGGTGATTTGTTATTTTTTTAGACATTTATTTTGATTTCCGGATGATTGTATTATTTTATTTTGGCCTATTCGTGCACCATTATCCGGATGATCGTGTTGCTTAAACTTTGATGTGTGACGTAAATTAACATGGGAAAATAAACTAAAATTTAATAAAAGTAAAGGGTCACACTACCTCGCCACCCGAAAGGGCGAGGCCCATAGGTGTGTAACAACAAACTCTTTATCTTGACTGTGCTGCGTAATTACGGTAGTGGGACCCAAATCCCCATCCGACCCCTTATTTATAGAATTCTATCAGGCTCAGCTAAACGGATGCAAATTCTCTTCCAAGAATACGTTTTGTATTATTGTATTTTTTAAAAAAATTTAAATGTCAGCAAAGCCTTATAAATTTGGGGCATCCAGAAGTA
Organism: Acacia acuminata; assembly: GCA_019022655.1. NCBI lineage: Eukaryota > Viridiplantae > Streptophyta > Magnoliopsida > Fabales > Fabaceae > Acacia > Acacia acuminata. Next base: position 8,486 of record JAFJYI010000247.1, read on the forward strand.
TTACGATTATATTTAAGTTTTGGACTATTTTATATTAGATTGATATTCACTATATATTTTAATATATAGTGATACTTGAATTTTAGTTGAAAAGAATTATTAATTTTAATTTATTTCCACGAAGAAAGATATAAGGAATACAGTTTACTTTTTAAAAAGCGAAGTTATTGTATATGACTCTTTACAATGGCGGCCAAATCTTTTTCTATTGATTATATTTCAATTACTTTAAATATTGTTCTTATGTTTTTTTCAGCGTATGGATCATTTTAATGGTGACGCAAGCGTATACAGTATATAGTTTATTTCATTTATCGCTATTTTAATTTATAAAGCTTGGGCTATTGCCGGTGACCTGCAAAGGTGGGAATTTATTCTACGAGACGCAGTGAAATCATTTCACTAAATTTTCAAAATTGCAGTAAAGATTCAATAACTAAAGAAAAATAAGTTTCATGCAGGAAGCAAAATTAACCAATAAATGTTGAGTTATAAAAATTTATTGTTACAATAAAATGTATGTTCTTCATAGAACTATTCTATAGGCAACATCATTTTCAGAAAGATAGCTGGCTACATTTCTTTGTAGAAATATTGGGACATCTCGAATTAATTCTTCACAGGGCATGGTGATTGAGGACATAAACACTCGAAGAGGCCTTGTATTAGGTGAAATCCGTGTTGAAAGACAGTAAAACTAATATCAAATATATCTTCCATCAAGTCTTGAAAATCGAAATGTAAGAGGATGTCATTGTAATTACAATATGAATCCCTTCGGTAAATAAGGGATGCTTTGTTTGTTCGGGTAGAAAATCCTGAAAAAAGATTGATTTATAAGGACAAATAAAGCAATAATAGATAAACCACAAAATATAATGTCATGAAGCATTTATATTACATAAGAAGACAAATAAATCTCTCAAACTTTGAGATATGCTACCTCTAAAAATGTAATACCCGGATAATTATCTATCTGGAATGCTATATTTTAGCAAATAATACCTATTTGTAAATAGGTGAATATGTGGTTTTAAAACCTTATAGGATACTTATTCTATTGTCTAGGAAAATTTCTAATGAAATTAGAGGGATTAAAGTGTCAAAATCCCTAAATGCAATTATGGGCCATGAAATGCCCTGAAAATATTATGGTAAATCCCAAGAGGCAATAAAATATTTATTGAAAATTAGAAAGTATGTTGTCTCTAATTTTAGGAATTTTTGGGATTATTTCCCTTGAAAAATAATGAGGCAAAATTAAATATAATTTTGGGGAGCATAAATTGCCCTATGATTTTTAATATTTTACATGGAGCATAAAATACCAATATCAGTAAAATAGTTGTGAGATAATGATTAATCCTAATTAAGAAAATTATCAACAATTAGAAAGTGATTAGTTAAGTAATTAATGGCTAATTGTTTAAGCACGAACAAGAGAATATTTAAGGTAGATTATGGAAAATCCTTTAATTAAGTGTTTATGGTTAATATTAGCATAAAGTGTGCTTGCTAATCAATTAGAAAAGATTAAGAAAAATTGGTGAGATTAAGAACATGAAAACCCTAGATCTTAAAAGATTGCTAATCATGGGATTAAGGCTCTAATTAAGCTTCTAGCTAATTTAGATAAATAAAATAATAATAATAATAATAATAAAGGGAAGAGAAAACCAAAATTTGAGTGTGAAAAGGGTTGTGGGTTTTTCAAAAATAATATCATGATATTTTGTTAATTAAATAATAATATAATTAAGATATTTGTGGAAGAACCAGGTTGGATAAATGAGAACCGATAGAAATTAAATCCTATCTAGAAAACCATGAACTAAGTTTCTTAGGTCATGACATATTACAAACAAGTGAATTTTTGTCCAGAAGTCGGTGTTAGCTAAGTCATTTCCGTGAACCGGCGGGCGAATAGGGGATCGATGAAAAGATATTTTGTAAACAAAGGGCGATAAGAAAAGTGAGAACCAATGGAAAATAAATCATAACTTGAAATCCTTGAACTAAGTAGAAAACAACTGGACATATTATGAATCGGTGGATTTTTGTCCCGAAATTAGCATTACCCGAAGTAATTTCTCAGAATCGGAAGCGTCTGTCCGAAAATGTTCAACGGACAACGGAATACCCTTAATGGGATCAAAAATTTAGTTAACTCAGATATTTCCAAAGAGGAAGAATAGAACTTCAAGGCTATGTTCCCGGATTTTTGAGATTTTCTAAGATTACGCGATTAGAACACCGATCAGGGGATTTTATCGGGTAAATGCATAAAGTAAGGGGACATTTTTGTGGTGGAGAGAAGAGGAAAATGAGTGATGCTCATAAGGCCACATCTTCATCATCCTAGCCCTTGATGCAAAGGTTGATCCAAGGATGAGATCCTTTGGCTTTTGCTATAAATAGCCTTTCACATTTCTCTTCAAACTCACCAATTCACAAAGGAATCCTAGAGAGAGGTTAGAGAGAAGTGAGAGCAAGGAGGAGCTCGAAAAGGAGTAGCGAAGTCTTGGGTAAGTTCTTCGGTCCCTAGTCTTAAGCTTTGGTAGTTCCTTCGGTAGTTATAGTAGAAATGCTAGATTAATCTTTAATCTTCCAAGTTAGTTTAGATATCATGTTTTAGGGATAAATATGATATTTATTTCAAAAATATATTGGAGATGGAGATATGTCAAAATTTTGGAAGATTAGAGTTAAAGTAACGAAGTTCCGGGTGAAATTCCGCCAATTAGGAGAGTTAGGGGCAAAATGGTAATTTGCACCTAAAATGCCTATTATGATGTTGGGCCTTGATAATATGATATTATCCTTATAGGATATTTGTAATCACGTACCGCTATTGTACCGCTGTCAAAAAGGATCGTTTTCCGTCAACGAAGGTACGTTCGCATACTGTAACACTAACTCTGATGCTTATTGTATGCTTATATGTGATAGAATATTTATGAAGTGATGGACAAGACTAGGTCTTGGGCCAGACACTGTGACTAAGTTTATGGGGCTTAGATCACCTATTTATACATTCAGCTTTATACGGGTTATAGTCTTGATAACGCTGTTGAGTTTTCCTAGCGCTGAGGACACGATAGGCCGTCGTGGCACTGGTTAGTGCAAACGTGGGTAACTTTACATGTGCGGTGTGCTATGTACTTGTTGATATGTTAATCTTGCATCTGCTGTGTGCTTATGTATTGATTACTCTTTGTAATGTCATGAATATCATCATCATCCATATGTCGTATTACTTGAGCATGAGGTTAATCGCTACCCGAGGTTCAATGGGCATTGAACCTCGCCTCTTAACATAGCGTCGGGTCAAGAGGACCGAGGATCGAGGAGAAAGGCAAGCGGCACGCATAGGGACTCGTTGAAGACTTTCTTTTGTTACTTACTTTGAAAACACTCGGTATAACGTACCGCTACTATAATCACCGGACTTACGGCATTTTGAATATAAAGATCGCTTACTCAATCGCTCCGATGCTCTACTCTGATGGGAAAAAAATATATACCGCTTTTGAAAATGGGATGTTACAAAAAAGATAGCATGTAAATTTTTATGATTTCAAAATTCAACAAATAGATGAATAATATTTACTCCACTACTATTTCCACGTCACATGCTAGAATTTGCAGAGGCACAGCCAAATTTACTCAAATACTATGTTGAAGCTCGATCACGCAAAGAATAAATTTGAAGCTCATCTTGGTTGTCGTTTCTCTTTCTTTGAGAATACAATTTTTTTCTAGGTAAGACCTACTTCTCTATAATTTTCTCATAAGGCAAACTATATTAGAAAATTCCTATTATTGATATAAACTTCACTTATTCTCATGAGGCAAACTATATTAGAAAATTCCTATTATTGATACAAACTTCACTTTTCTTCCACTCTCGTGAAGTTAAAATGCTCATAATTTCATAATTTTCTCATGAGGCAAACTATATTAGAAAATTCCTATTATTGATTCTCAGTGAAGTTAAAATTCTCATAATTTTAAGTTTGTATTGAGTGGTGTCTATGATCATTTAATTTCCTTCTTAATTGTTCCTTTCATGCATGCTTTTCCTTCTTAATTGTTTCTTTCATGCATGCTTCATGACGATGTTGATACATTTATCAGCACGCATCAGGAATGAACAAAAGCAAAACTAGTTTAGTACTTGTTTTTTCTGTTTTTCCTTTCATGTCTACCAGAATTAAAATGAAAGACACAAAATCTGCAGATCTACGATACGATGATGTTGAGTTTGCATGTATAAATCCAAACGTCGTCATCACGAAGTTATCAAAATTCCAAAGCCTAAAGCATGTTAATTTGATACGTACTAAAAAGTTTTAATTTGAGTAAAATATAAAAGTTTCGATAGTAGTTAATTAATTATTCGAGCATAAGGTTAGACAACTTACCTTAAGATAACTTTTTGCAAACTCTTTATCTGGACTGTGCGGCGTAATTCTGGTAGTGGGACCTAAATCCCTATCCGACCTCTTATTTATAGAGTTCTCAGACTCAACTAAACGGATGCCTTCTCTTCTAAGAATATGATTTGTATTATTGTATTTTTTTTAAAAATTTAAATCTCAGCAAAGCCTAACAAAAGTGTTTTCTTTATTCTAACCCTAAGATCAATATTTTGATGGTCCAGATTTAATGTTCTATCAAATATCTTTTTAGAGTATTATAGATAGTCTTTTTTTTTTTTTTTTTTTTTTTTTTTTTTTTTTGGTTTATTCTAACCCTAAGATCAATATTTTGATGGTCCAGATTTAATGTTCTATCAAATATCTTTTTAGAGTAATAGAGATAGTCTTTTTCCCTGATCTCTCAAAGATTGTGTTTTGAGTTATCTTCTTTGTTAGAAAGATATTTTTTTTATTAAAATATTAAATTTAATTCAAACTTATACAATAATAAAAATTTAAAAAATAACTCATTTTAAAAATCTTAGATTGAAATTTAAGATTCTTTTAGTTTGATTTTATATGTCTAATTGCTTAAATCTAACGCTTGATTAGTTTGCTCATTTTTAAAGAAGCTAGACGGGTTAAAAAACAATCTATTGCTGACTCTTTCTTTTTAAATGAAAATATATATATATACTCTTTATCTCGAAGCGGAAAGATGTTTATTTGTCTCGAAGTTTATATTTTATGACATAATCTTGTTTTTATTAAAAATAAAAATAAAAAACAAAGAAATTTTTTATTACTCATTTTCTAGGTAAATTGTATCTGAACTGATTATGCTCGATAGATATCACATTTGTCTATGATTAAGTCGGCTAAAGTATGAATTTATAAAAAAACATCAACTTTTATGGGAAAACACTTCTCATGTTGTAGGAGAAGTGTTTTTTCTTGTTACACACATATAAAATGGTGGGACCCACACACATATATAATTAACATTATATATATGTGGGTCCCACCATTTCATGTGTGTGTAGGAATCTTCTTCTTCCCATGCAACATGAGAAGTTTAAACCCCAACTTTTATATATAGGGATATGTTATTTTGTCTACCTTGTATACTTTTTGCCTTCCTTTCTCAATACCGTTAGATTATAATTATTTTTATAATAACATAAAATTGCAATAATTTTTTATGAATAATTACTGAAATTCAAAATAATCAAATTTGGGAAGTGTCGCCGCACTTGTACTAAGACAAGTGCAAGGCTAACTTATTACATTAACATAAATCCAAAACCTAAATAAATATGTTTTATTTAGAGCATAAAAAGAATAAAAAATTAGCTAGAATTAACCGAATGTTCTTCCTCACTTCTCACTACTAGGCCCCGACCTTTGGAATCTGTTTTACTGAAAATATGCTCCCCTGAAGGATCATCACAGCCACATAAACACAAAAATCAGCAAAGCTGGTAATCCTAATCAAGACAACGATAATATAGTGAAAATAAAATATTTACATAAAAATAGCGTTCATATATAACGAAAATAAAAATGTCAATTTCGTTATTCTTATTAAGTTTAATTAGTGGGAAGAGAATCATGATAGACTTGAGAAACCCTGCCAGTTTACCCTGTGACCCGGGAAACCCTGCCAGTCACAAATAATCAACTTGGCCATGAAACATCTCTTCCTAGTGTGCACACATCTTTCCAAAGTTACTGTTAGTGTCTTGGAAAACCCTGCCAGACACCACTTTGGGAAGAACGGATAATCTCTGTTCACATCATATAATATATCGGAGGCATAAAGCCTAAGGGTTGTGGTCATCACTTTAGGAGGTACTACACTACTACCCCAAAGCTATCCTCCCACTGTTAAATTATTTCAAATACACACATAATAAAATTCCCAGATGCAGTCATTGAAATTTTGTCTCTATTTTATCATGAGATTTCCCAAATTAAACTGTTAAGTATATACTCATGGGTTCTTATAAGGTTGTCATGAGAAATTCTTATGACCATCATTTAAACCCCTGGCTCTACTCATTATCCCTTTTTGGCTTTACTAGGCTTGACATAAATATGAAAGTTGTGATCCAGGCGGGAAATATAACCGCCAATACGAGGAGCGGGAAGTAGTTTTGATGTTATCATGATCGCTATATGTAACACCCCAATTTCTAACAGTTATAATAACCTAAAATTTAAATGATTTTCATAAATGAATCACTGTACTTCGAAATAAACAACCTTGGGGAGTGTTACCGTACTTGTATCGGGACAAGTGCAAGGCTACCTTATTACATTAACAGAAATCTGAACTTAAATAAATGTGTTTTATTCAAAAGAAAGAAAATAAAAATAAAACAAAATAAAAAACTAGCTAGGTTCATTGAAGGTTCTTCCTCACTTCCCACCGCTAGCCCCCGCACTGTTTCATCGAAATTTCGCTCCCTCAAAGGATCATCGCATGCCCATGAATACAAAAATCAACAATTGCCGGTAATCTAATAAAACACAATTTAAATGGCACATATATGTTAATCAAGCGAATATATATATAAATCATAAGGTAATTGAATCAAACATTATTCGTCATCTTTTTAATTTATTAGACCGGAAACCCCCCGCCTATTTAGTGGGAAGAGAACCATGGTAGACCCGGAAACCCCGCGGTCTACCCCGTGACCCGGAAACCCCGCGATCACAATTAATCAAATTTGGCCATCAAGTATTTCTTCCTAGTGTGCACACCTCTTCCCAAAGTTGCTACTAGTGTCCCGGAAACCCCGCGACACCACTGGGAAGAACGGATATCATTGGTTCACATCAAGTAATATATCGAGGGCATAAAGCCCGATTGTGTTCATCACTTTGGGAGGTACCATCCCAAAGCTATCTTCCCATTGTTAAGTTATTTTAAAACAAACTCATAATAAAATTCCTAAATTATTTCTATTATTTAATTATCTTTTATATACTTTTCTATTATTTAATTAAATATAGGATACAAGGATATTTTGATATAAAATCTAATCATGTCCTATTTTATTATGCAACGGATATTATATAAAGAAGGAAAGAATATTAAATAATATAGCATCGACACAACTAGCATAAACGTTAAAATTAATTTGCGTACTTTATTGATAAATAATGAATAATATATAAACATTGCGTTGTGATAGCACAATTCTTTTAGCATAGTTAGCATAGAAAGGGTTTGGTTCGCATGATATGTGATCGAAAATATATAAAATATAAAATAAATGGATATATATTCTGTTTATTATTCTATATAATAAACAGAATATATAATAAGATTTTCTAATATAAATAATATAATAAAAAAAGATATAATATGAAATATTAATATAATTAATTTAAATAGAAATAGATTATATTATATAATCTAATTAATAATAATATAATTAATATATTCCTATTACGATTTATTACAATACAATATATTTAACATTTTAATTAAATTTTATATTTCTATTTATTCTAGCTAAAATCTAGGATCATAGCTAATATCTAGGATCACTAATATATCACTAATATCACTCGGTAAGGTAAATTAAAATGACTCCACTACTCCCAAAAATAGCTAACCACATGCTTTTAATAATATAAAAAAATTAGCGCACAATAAACATTTAAAAACTAAAAGAGGGATTGGTGCCGCAAGCTACACGCACAAGACAGAACCGTCGTAATTAATTGAATTGAAAGATGCAGTCAGACGCACAAATAGATTGGTGACTTTGCAAAAAGCTACTCCAATAGAAATATATATCATTCAATTACCAAAGGCCCAAATACCAAAATCCAAAACGTATGGGGATCTTATGTTGAAGGGTATGTGACTATTGGAAAAAGTTATCATGCAAAACGAGAAAAAATAATATATGTATATTCAATTGCCAAAGCCTAAAACACTCAAGGCCAAAACGCACATAATCAATAATTATGGCTAGTCAAGATCAACAAGAACGCACATAATCAATAATTATGGCTAGTCAAGATCAACAAGAATTATATCATAAGAAGAAAACATCTTTCTCATAGAGGAAGACAAACACAAGATTTATGTACTCGAATGGAAATCACGAGAAAGAACGAGACGACAATTTTGTGGATTTAAAAAGAATTATACCTTGTAGCAACATATTCTATTTGTCCTACGGATTAGGATTACCTATCAAAATTTACATAAATCTAACCTAAAACTCATGGAGATTAGAATTACCTCGATCTCCGTTTTGCTATCCTCCTAGAAGAACAATTGACGAGAGTACCGAACGAGGATGTAGTGGTGGAGAGAAAAATAAAATATCGGCGAAGAAAAGTATCGAGGGTATTCTAGGTTTAAGCGGCCTAGACCTAAGTTTATAATTAAAATATAGGGTTTTAATTATGGGTTGGGCCTTTAATTATTCCTAATTAATAAATTAACTATACAAACATTATAAATTTCTATTATTACTATAATTATTGGCAATTAATAAATTGTAAAATAATACAAACATTATTAAATTCTAAATATTTATTTACTATATTATTGTTATTATTATTATTATTCAACCTATTATTATTATCATCATCATCATCATTATTATTATTAACCAATAATAATAATATGGAGTATTACATTATTATTAATAATCAATAATAAAATCTGGGGAATTACATTCTATCCTCCTTAAAACAAGTTTCGTCCTCGAAACCGAAATAAAATTCAATAATAAAATGGGGTATTACACTATAGCTAGTTCAAAAGCTCAAAATAAGAGATTAAGACAAACTCCAAAAATTGTTGATTATGTATCATTCAGATGTTCATGGGAAATTCCCATGATCTACTTATTAAAAATACATTAGTGGTTTTAGGATTACCTGTCACATCCCAATTTCGGAAGCGATTTTTTTTTTTTTAAACGGTATCATGATCAGAGTAGAGCACCGGAAGTAAAAATAGTATTTCAAAAGATATGTATCTCGATAACATCAACCGTATGTTTTGCTACTAACAGCGGTACAATAGTTCAAATGGTTCTAAATTCAAAATACATTTCAAAAGGGGGCCCGACCAAATTGGCCCTAAGCCCCGCTTCGCTTACCCTTGTCACCGCTCCCGTTCACTCCGAACCCGAAGCTATGGTAAGAGCGAGGTTCAAAGTACATTGAACCCTGTAACGGTTAACCTCATGTTCAAGTACGATTATGTATGACAGATATTCATGATACCACAGTAAAATTCACATATACCAAGTAATAACACACCATATACACCTGCATATGAATGTTATTACCGCACTATTCACCGGTGCCACGACGGCCCATCGTGTCCTCGCGCTAGGAAAACTTAACGGCGTTATCATGACTATAACCCGTATAAAGCTGTATGTGCACAGTCAATAACTTTTAAAAATAGAATCTCAGTTCAAAAACACATCTCATCACATATAGGTATACAATGAACATCGAGTTAGTGTTACAAAGACGCGTCCGTACCTTCGTCGGCGTTTGTCGGTACGTTTGACGCCCGAACCGTGATCGCGTTGATCCTATAATGGTAATACCGTATTTGTTAATTTGTAAGTAATATCCTAAGAGATATTTTGGCCCCTAATGACCATTTTGCCCTTACAACTTTTATTTTTCACTTTATTCCCTCAAAATTCGTACAACAACGCTGGTATAAATCTGGGCAGCATTTTGTCTAACTTTGAAAAATCATAATTAATTCTACAAAAATCGAAACGAGGATCCGTAAAATTCCTTGGAATCCTTAGGATGTCTATTTTCAAGTAAAAATAGTTACCTTTGCCCAGATTTCACGAATCACTCCCAGGTTTTATGTTTTGAACCTCTGCCCAGAATTTTTCCAGAATTTCGTAGCCTAACTTTGAGGAATTTTAACTCTCTGTACAAAAATCATTTTGACATGTTCTTGACATATTTAAAAAGCCCTATATATCTACTTTAACCATGAATGTTCTCAGAATTTTTTGATCATGATTTCAATATGAACTCCTGGCGTTTTCATGGCTGACTTCAGAATTTCCGAAACCGATGAAATTTCGTCGAACTTCGTTACTTTGATGAATTTCTTCCGGAAATTTTGCCATAACCTCTACTTCATCAATTTTTCGAGATAAAGGCAATTTTAACTATGAAAACACCTGACTAAAATTATCCTACCATATTTAGGATCTAAGCTACCTCTAACTAAGAATTTAAAAGCTAAAACTTAAAGAACTTAAAGCTAGAACTAGAAAACTTACCAAGAACTTTGCTCCTTCTTTCTTCAAGGCTCTCACTCACTCTTTCTCTCTTAGAATCAGATTGCCTTGCTCTGATTTTGGTGTGAAGAATATGAGGGCCAAGGGCCCCTATTTATAGGAAAACTCTATGGCATTTGTGTAATTGTCTAGCTAGCTTTCATTGGTGGATTCCAAATGAAGTTTAAATTGTGACAACTTCTTGACTTCCTTGTTAAGTTAGAATTTCCTACCTCTTCCATTCCACTAGATAAAATATCTAGATAAAAATTCATTTGAGTGTCTTAATGAAGTTGGATTCAAATTTTCTTTTTGGTTTTGGACTCTTGGGATTTTTAGCTTTAATTAGAAACCATTCTCACTATTTTTCTCAATTGGCAAATTCTTAAAAGTTGAGAAAATAGCTTTGGTTACCATCATCTTGAAGCTTGAATTTTGCTTGTTCATAATCACTTTGTATCTTTGATTTATGATTAGTAGATTTCAAGATACAATTTATTTTGTATAGATTTCCCTTTGATTAACTCTTGAATTAATCCTCTTGATTATCCTAATTATCCTATGTGTAAACACCTCATTGGCTAATGGTTGGATATTTCCCTTGATTTTTCCTCTCACCACCTTTTCCTCTATATGCAAGTGGACAACTTGCTTTTTCACAACACTCTTCCTCTCTCCAAAAGCCACAACCGCCCCCCCCTTTTGCTCCATCTTTTGAGTTTTCTTGCATTTAATTAGATGCATGTGGGGGCTTTTCCATTGGTTGATTGCTTGGTCACATGGATTAGGCTTTGCAAGAATTAATTAGGACCCTTAGATAAGCTTTATGGAATTAATTCTTGACCTTTAGATCATTGTTGAAATTGTTGACTTTTCAACTCTTGATTAATATTTTGATTAACAACTTAATTACATGTTTAATAATCTCTTGTTGTTGTATGATTGGTCCATGAAGTGGTTTATGATTGTTAACAATCCATTTAGTGCTAATCTTAATCCCTTATTAGCTCTTGACATTTAATTAGGCTAATACACCTTTAATCAATGGCTATTTTAATATAAATAGCTGAATAATTATCTAAATATTTCATTAGGGTAGTTTTAATTGCTCATTAATTATTAAAAATTGCCCTTAATTATTTCAAGTGTTTTGGTAATTTTTTTATGGTCTTTTATAAATTAGACATGAGCTATTTATTAATTATAAGGTGTTAGAAAATTTAATCTCTTAATAAATTATGAGAATAGGTATTTAAGGCTCTTTAATCAATTATGAAACCAAGGACAATTTACTTAATTTAGTGAAGGTTTAGTTGTTAATTTAATGGACATTGTTTTCTCTAAATTTGTCTAAGTATTTTCATTTCCATATGAATCATAGTTTTAATATGGTATTTGTGGTATTTCATGGTATTTTATGATGACTAATATAATTTCTTACTTATTGGCTATTCAAATTCTAGGGGAAAATTGCCTAGAACCTAAGATAAACTTATCTCAAAATTTAGAGACTACATACTCACCTATTTCAAATAGGAAAATCTAACAAAATATGATATTTATCATAAATGATAATTTTGGGTTTTACATTACCTGGTCCCCGCTTTTGCTAATCTCCTTGAAGAATGATTTGATGCAGAGTAAGAATAGAGGAAGTAGTAGAAGAGAATAGAAGTATTCAGGGTTAGCTAGGGTTAGGCTAGGCCTCTATTTATAACTTAAAATTAGGGTTTAGCTATGGCTAGGATCTTTTACTATTGCCAACTCATTAATAGGTTATATAACAAGAACAATATTATCAAAGTTCTAAATTTTATTATTTTATTATTATTGTTGTTATTATTGTTGTTGTTGTTGTTGTTATTATTATTCTCGGGGGTATTACAAGGCAAGACCGTTGACCGATGCCCCGCCCAAAAGGATCATTTGCGTTAAATGCGTTCAATGCCCGGCCCTACCCGATAGAAGACCCAACATTTTTGGGGGCAACAGCAATAATGGGTCAAGGCGGGTTTCCCCGCCCAAAGGGTGATACCCTACTACACTCCATATGAAAAAGAATAGCTTCAATCATACCTGATAAATAATATTACAAACTTCAAATGAAGTTCATAATTCTACATTTTGGAATATTCCAAAATAAGTCTACAACTTGAGTTTTGAAATTAAAAAGACAATCATTAACTTTGTTGTTTTGTTGTTAATCATCTCCCCATAAATATCTAAAATAAAAATTTTATTTTTTTCTTACAAACAAAGTTGCAGTCTTGTTTGAATAAAGGGTGTTATTCTTCATTGTGATCAATCTTGTAAAAAAATCTCACAAAACAAAAAAATTAAGCTTTCCTTTAGAGAATTTGGAAGTGTTTGCTTCATCTATATAGTTCACAGAGAGACAGGAGTTGTGCTGATCAACAGTGTTGCCAGTGGAGTCTTCCTCTTATACCAAATATCAAATATCAAATATCAATTATCAATGGATTTATAAAACAAAGTATAATAATATATATATCAGGCAGGGCGGCATATACACTGCCTAATACCCGGCCCTGCTTGCAAAAGTGCCCAGCCTAATTGTGCCCAATTTTTTTTAGGCTGCTTTCTTTTGGAAATTTGGGTAGGTAGGGCGCTTTTTCTCTAGGCTTGGGCTGGCGCGCGGCCGGGCTCATGGGCTTCATGAACACCCCTAGAAAATCATCTCACAAAGTTTTGAAAATTGCAGTAAAGATTCAATAACTAAACAAAAATAAGTTTAATTCATGATGCAAATTAACCAATAAAAGAATATCTATATATATCATCAATAAATATTGAATTATGAAAATTTATTGTTACAATATAATGTATGTAATTCATAAAACTATTCTATAGGCAATTGATAGTGACACAATGAGTATATATGACCCGTGTTTAGCAATTTCACAATACAGTTATTGAGGAAAAAATGATCACATGTAATGCTAAAGCATCATCACCATCACCCCTATTATCAAAATCTTCTAAGCAAATGCTACAATGGCCTTCCTTTACTTTATCATCGAAAATTTTCATTTTCTTCAGCACAAGTGCTATAGCCTTTTGCATTGTCATGGATTCCTCTAGGACTTGATTGATTCCTGTGGACTATCAGTAGTATTAATCATATATTGATTGTCATAATCAAAAGATTGTTGAATGGATGAGTCCACAGCATGATAGAATTATGTTAATTCTTGATCATCATCATTGGGATCCATTATGTATTCATTGTGTTCATTGTCTCTAGATAGAGTGGCAGTTTGAATATGAAGAGACAACAGTACAAAGCCATGATCAGAAGTATCAACATGAAGATACAAAATTTGAGGTATTAACCGATGCTCAGTTGTTCTGATGGCTTTATGTTGGATCACATCTTGGTAGTAAGATATGATTTCAGATGATAATGACCTTATGTAACACTCTAAATTCCATACTACTTACTGTGCCCGTTGACATGTAGTATCTAGGAATACGGTGTTAACATATCAGAGTAATGCAGAACGGAGAGCATGCACTTACGTTTGGACAATGAGTAACTAATATAAAATGTCCAGGCATAAGCTGGTACATTAAAAATCCCGAAGGAAATATTCATGTGATACAATAATTTAGAACTTGTATAATTACAATTCTTACATGGTAACTATACAATTACCTAAGGATTTAGCTTATTTTCTTGATTTTTCATTGGCTAGTTGTCATTGTTGACTTTTCAACATTAATTAACAAAGTTTAATCAACTCTTAATTGCATTTGTTAACTAACCATGGAAATTAGTGCTTAATAATCAAGATTTATGCACTTTAATCTTTACTTATTTCCATTTGTCTTTTATCAACTTGAAGACATATGATACTAATCTTTATTTAGTGCAATCTTAATTGCCAATTAGCATTTGCTAATGTGTTCTAATTTAATTAAGTGTCTTCATAACATTTCCTTATCTCTTTTGATTATAAATTAGCTATCTATGTATTTTTATATCACATTAAATAACCCTTAAATGTAGTCTCATAATTGACCATTGGTTAATTAATTCCAGAATGATAAGAATATAATCAATAGATTATAATCCTTTGAGACACATATTCACCTTTGTATTTTGCTAATTATTTGTCAAAATACAATGTTTATAAGAATTATGAAAATTAGGTATTACACCTTACATCGTTTTAAAGATAGTCCGCTACATTTTTATGTAGAAATATTGGAACATCTCAAATTAATTCTTCACAGGGCATGGAGATTGGAGATTGAAACACTTCAAAATAAGTCATTTGAAGAAGCTTTGTGTTAGGTAAATTTCAATGTTGAATGATAGTAAAACTCATATCAAATCGATCTTCCAACAAATTTTAAGAAATTGAAATGTAAGAGGATGTTATTTTTGTAATACAGATTCCTTTGGTGAATGAGGGTGTCTTTGTTTGTTGGGGTGGAAAATCTTGAAAAAAAAGATGGATTTATAAGGGTAAACATAAAAATAATACATAATTAGATAAAATGTAAAATATAATGTTATGAAACATTTATAATAAATATCTCAAATAAAGGCATATGCATCTCTAAAAAGATAGCATAAATAAACCTCTCAAAGAACGCCGTGTTTATCTCTAAAGAGGTAGCATATGAGTAATACTACATTCAAAACTCATTCGCCTAAAGAATGAGTTTAGCTACTCGTAGTAATTATCTTTTCTTTTTCTTTTCAGACTAAATTATACTTTTAGTCCTTTTATATTTGTATGAAAATTTACCTTAGGCGATTAAAATTATAAAATGCATTTTTAGTCCCTTAATTATAACCGTGTTAGTTAGGTTCACTTAACGAAAAATGTTGACTCATCAAGAGATTTTTGGGCCATTAAAAGATAACAAAACATACTTGCATTTTAATCTTTTTAATATAATCTTTTTATATTTTCAACAAATGTGGAAAAAATTTGAAACCAAGCAGTTGGGAATAAACTGTAACAAGGAACAACGAGTACTGGATGCTGCAGAGAGCGAGAGCGGCCACCCTCCAATACAACAAACCATCACCAATAAAGAGAAAAAGGAGAATTATGTGGAAGGACCCAGACTGGTCTCCTTAGAGTTCAGCTTTCACTTAGAATTCCTCCATTTTTTGTTGCTCTTTTACTGTTAACGCAACCAGATGAAAGCAAAGTTTACTTTTCACCTTACCGAAGAAAAGTAATCCCTTGTTAAAGTTTGTTTAAAACTTTTGACCGATGATGCTGAGGTGGATGGACACAGAATTAGCTATGAAAAGTTTCATGCGTGGCAACATCTCACCCTTCCTCTCTCTCCTTCTTCATTCTTATTAATTGTATGGTGGATCTGGGTGGATACGATGTTGATAGTCTTGAAACAGAGCTAAAAAGACAGTCTAAAATGGAGACACACACACACTCATATATATATATATATATATATATATATATTTGACTTTTTTAGAGAGATTAAGGGATCTAAATAAGTTATTTAATCATATTATATGTTGTGTATTAAATTATATATTAGTTTATTAGTCAAATTAATTAGTTTGTAAAAAAATTATAAAATACTTTAAAGTAATTCAATTATCTTTCTTAATCTCTCAAAAAAAGTCAACTTTGTCTTATATCTTGGACCAGTAGGGAGTATATATATATATATATATATGTATATATAAAATCTAATGTTACACTCAAATATTCTAAAGAAATCAATTTACAAGTACTAATTTATTTAATTTATTTTTTGTCAAAAACTTATTTAATTTATTTAATATCTCTAAATTAAATAAAGGGTCAAGGTGCAGATTTGCCAACCAACTATTACCCGAGGAGCGTCTGACACAAATAACTATTGAGGGGATCAAAATTGCCGATCAACAATTAAAAAGTGAAAAAAAAAACACAATTTGGAGCAGATTCGCCAACGAATTATTACCCCGTCCTTTGTCTTAGTAAATTTGTCTTCCATTGATCGTCACGTTGTCGGCGACGTCGCATCTCCAAAGCTTCTATTGTTTCGGGTGTTCCACTCACCATCTTGAACTCATCCAATAGTCCACCGGGTTCGACTGGCACGCACTTTACACCCTAGTTCCATTCCTCCGATGCCACAAGCAAAGAACCGCCATCGCTACAATGCCTACTCCCATGGGTCCCATCTCTGTTGGTGTTTTCCTTTTCCAACAAGAAGGCTTAACCGCTCTTTTCTCCAGATTTCCGCAACCGTCCTACGCCAGTGACTCATATTTTAACTTAATTGTGATAGTTGTTTTTTTAATAGTTATTTGGTTTTTTTTTTTTCACTTTTAATAGTTATTTGGTGTTTTTTTTTTTCACTTTTTAATTGTTGATTGGCAATTTTGGTTCCCTCAATAGTTATTTGTGCCAGATGCTCCTCGGGTAATAGTTGGTTGGCAAATCCGACCTTCACCCTTAAATAAATATAATAGGAGTTTTAAATTTGATTAGTTTGACTTCACGGGGTTAAGGTGCAAAAGTACACATATTCTTTACTCCTAGGAATGCCCAACACCAAGTAGCTTTTTTAGGGGCAAAAATACACATGTGATTATGAAATAGGTGCAAAAGTCATATGGACATTAGTTGACCAGACGGTCAACGTCAAGTTGGATGGAGTAAACAGTAATGATGACGTGGGCGCTAAAATGAAGTGAGAAGTGGCCACCTGACAGCTCAATTGATGATTAGGATAAAATATAATTTTTGATCAGGATAAATCGTTAAAAAAAATAGCTGAGGGAGCTCGTGTTCTTTCGATGGTGAAGGACAGTGAACGACGAGCGATTGGAGGACGAGAAATCGCTTACTCAAGGAAGATGCGTGCGCTGATGAACTGAGTTGTGGACCGCTTTTGCTCCTGAGTCTTGAGCCGTCTTCAACGTGGAATCGAGAAATCAAGCGGTGAGGAACGAGAAATCAATCGCTGACGAACAAGTTGTGGAATGCTTTTGCTCCTGAATCCTGATGTAGTGATTTCGGTTGCCAATCCTTGTAACCAACTAACTAAAGTTGTGGCATGAAGGGGAAGGAAAAGAAAGAATTCACGAAACTGATTTTTAAGCAAGAGATTTGAATATTGGCCTGAGAGTCCATCACTCACTTCTCCTGTTTCATACATAAGATCGCAATTGGTAACCTTCTTAATTTGTTTCTGTAGAATGTATCATCAAATCTAGGCCTAAGAAGACACTTACCACAACATTGCATAACAGAACTACATCTCCACACGCAACAACATGAGGAAGTATATCTGATATTTCAGCAAAAACATTCACTGATATTCCTGGTTTCCCATAAGATTCATCAATTATTCTTAGTGCACAACAGTAATCTGCAGAGATTCAAGTAAGCCAACCAGCAAGAGAAGAAATAACCTAGAACTTCCAGTTTTCAACTGAACCAAAATTACAAACAAGTTCCTAGCCTTTTAGAAGTAACGTTCAGTAAAACTAAGGTAAACTGAACCAAAAGCACAAATATGCAAACAGGACAAAGAAGAAAAGAGAGGCATGACGAGTTCACGGAGAACCAAAAACAACCAAACACTACACAATAAAATAGAAGACTTTTATAGACATTGACATCAACCAGAACACAATCATGAAACTGGCTGAGAACTTGGACCTTTTAAAAAAATCATCTATAAGTGGCAGCGGTAAGTTCGGCCTTCAATTAATCATTGCAATTTAATATAACAAACCAAACTTCACTCTCCAAGTGCTTTACAAATCCTAACAACATGATTTTTTTTTTCCAAAAAAAAAAAGTGAAATTTGAAAAACCCTGGCTCCGTTTTAAGCAGAAATTCTTCGAACATAAAGTATACCAGTGCCCCTAGTATGCCATGGGAAGCCAAGATCAAGTATAACGCCTTCTACGTTCACTCTTTAAAGATTGATAGATTTCATGGCATCTCGTATGGGAAGAAATCTGGAGCGGTCCGGTGTTCCCATTTCTCTCTGTATTAATTCGTTGCTTCAACTGCCCGTGAAGAAAACAGCCCAGCGCCTCGTTAATAT
This sequence comes from Acacia acuminata, assembly GCA_019022655.1. Lineage (NCBI taxonomy): Eukaryota > Viridiplantae > Streptophyta > Magnoliopsida > Fabales > Fabaceae > Acacia > Acacia acuminata. The sequence continues at coordinate 27,271 of JAFJYI010000247.1, forward strand.
ATGTGAACGAAGGGGTGAAGGAAGAATCAAAGCACTCCGTTTGTGTAGATATGTTTTTTCTTTTGAATTGTTCGGCGCACGTCCTTCTCCTTGTCGCTACCTTCTACAAAAGCCATGGGCAAATTCTTGATTCAAATATTTGCCCATGGCTGTTAGTCAAAATCTGAGTGGCCATTTGTGTTTTTTTTTTCCAGATACTACTTTATCTGCCAAATCAGCATCCACGTTAGTCAAAATCCTCCTTTTTAACAATCAACATTTTCCTATTAACAGAAAGTGTGACTTTTGCTCTTAAACTGTAACTAAATGTGTATTTTTGCACCTAAAAAATGCATTTGGTGTTAGGCGCTCCTAGGGATAAATCACGTGTATTTTCGTACCTTTACCCTTTAAAATATTTCATGTTGACTTGACTCAAATAAGGTGATGACGTGGACCGCTGGAGAATGGTGAGAGCACCGCGAATTTGCGAATGGCGCTCTCTTCAAACTTCTATACAATCTGTCAGTGTAATGAAGTTTTAAAATCTGCACATAATGTGCACGTGTATCATCAGAAGCAGCAGTTTCTTCTCGCTACAAGTACGATGCTCGGATTCCAAAGCAAGCTGTGGTTTTGGAGCAAACAACGCCAACAATAGCAACAAGGTGCTTTTATCGGCTTCAAAATCAATGTTTTTCCCCCGTCTTTAGTGTTCTTGATCTTCTTTTTTCTAGCTTTCGTAACCACAATCGATGCTCTAGGTTAATTTTGTTTCCCAGTTCCCCTGCTTTTTTCTTCTTTCCTCTTTTCCTTCTCCAATTTTATTGCTGACGTTTTGAATCATTCAGACCAACGAAGTTAATACCTCGAGCGATGGCAAGGGCATCGTATCGTCCCAAAGGTATCTGAATAATGTTTTCCGCTTGATGCTCACAAAGCTGCAGTAACCGGAGGGATCCAGTTTTCCTACCCATCCAAAGATGGGTAGGGAGAGCCAGTGCCTTAGTAGCGCAGTGATATGAGAGCTTGGCTCCCTTCCCCCATGTCTAGGGTTCGAACCCTGCCCCCTCCCCTACTATGTGTATCAAAAAAGAAAAAAGATGGGTAGGGAGAGCTTTTCCATCCTGGACCGTCCGGATGGGATTTGACAAATCCCGTATTTAATTTTTATTACTTTTTATTTTTTTTTAAAAAATAATTATTTTAATGAGTAGAGAATCTAAAATAGAGATAATTTTTTCAACTAACATATTTTTAAAAAACGATTTTTTCATTTAAAAATTGACAGTTTAAAAAAATCAAATCTGGATAATCTAGATTTGGAAAAGTTCTCCCTACCTATCTTGGGATAGGTAGGGAAACTGGTTCCGTAACAGGAGATACGTAAGTTACTTTTGTCATTATCTTTCATTTAAATAAATGAATAAACTAGGATCGTACGTATTTGAGTTTGTCATGTTACTGTAGCTGGTGGTAGCATTGCCCAACCTACTTGCTTTATGAGGTGCTGCAATGAAGGGGTCTGATTGTATACAGGAGGATTCCTTCGTTATACTACTTCTGGTCTTTAATATAAGAGCATTACAAACTATCTTTTATGACTAGATAGTATTACTTTTAGGGGGTTAGTTTTTAATTGAACTTGGATTCGAATTCGAATCTTTCTCCCCAACTCTATTTTCCCTTCACTAAACTTAAAAAAAAAAAATAATAAAAACAAGTTGATGAGAGTAGGACTGTCATTCGAATCATTGAGCTTAAAACTATGGCCTCAGCATTCGTTTAATTTTAAAAGTGAACTGTCACCTTAATAATCATGGATATAAACAGGATTTTGAAGTTATATATCTTGTCAAGCTAGTGTATGTGATACAGATTTGACTTTCATTTGAATCAACCAAAGTGACTTTATACAAGGCCAAATGAACGAGGAGGGAAGAAAGAAAGAAAGATCTACGTGACTTTTCTAACCAAAGTGATATTGCCACAATTACACTTGTTATGGCACCAGTGTTCCTGTGAGAGTTGTTTGACAATGAATTTCTATGGCGGCCTCAAAAAATGCATCCTTGTGCCATTTGGATTTTGGGAATTTTGAAAGAGGAGATAGATATGTTATAAATCTATCATGTACAATTGTACATCGAAGTTCCTGTTAATTAGTCATTAATACCGAACTTTTTTAATGTCCTCTTATCAGAATAAGAAATGTTGTATTGATTGCTTATGATGTGTAAAAGTAGTCAGCTTATATAATCTTATTTTACCTTATTCCCCCTAACATAAACTCATTATACTTCAACCTATTTATTCCCATCATTCAATTCATACATGTGTATGTATGAATGTGTATGCTAGGGTATACTTTTAGTCCTTTAAATTTGCAAGAAATTTCATTTTATTCCCCTAAATTTATAAAGTGTACTTTTAGTCCTATAATCTAAACACCATTAGTGTCACCAATATTATTTTATTCTAAAAATTTAAAAATATAAATGTTATAGTTTTTTTAGGTTAAAAATATCATAAATGAGTTTTTTTATCATGTGAAATTGGTTATAAAATTCATTGAAAAAAAGAAAGATATTGGTTTTATAATTATTACTCCTTTTGGTCTTAAATATAAGATAAAATTGATTTTTTAAAATGATTAAGGAATCTAACTAAATTATTTTATATCATTTTTATTTTTTCTCCAAATTAATAGTTTGACTGATAAGTTGAGATAGAATCTAACCACAATATATAATATAATTAAATAATGTATTTAGTTTCATTAATTTCTCTAAAAAAGTCAACTATGACTTATATTTGAGACCAGAGGATAGAGTATTAATGATATCTAAAATTTAATTTTCTTGAAATTAGTTGAAAATAAAAAATATATATGTCATACTCACTTTTAGAGGACTAAAAATATATTTGTGAGTGTGTGTGGGTGGGGAGATTAAAACGACTATATTTAAATTTTGGTCTATTAGATAGTTGATTGATGTTCACTATATTATTTTAATATATAGTGATACTTGAATTTTAGTTGAAAAGAATTATTAATTTTAATTTATTTCCACGAAGAAAGATATATAAAATACAGTTTATTTTAAAAAAACATTACATAGATCAATTTTTTTTTTCAAAAAAAAAAAAAAAGTGAAGTATGTGACTCTTTACAATGGCGGCGAAATATTTTTCTATTGATTAAATGTTAATTATTTTAAATATTGTTTTTTTTAGCGTAAATAGTTCTTACGGTTCTTGTATAGCGCGGCGAGATGCATATTTTGCAGAACAGAGCATACAGTATGGATCATTTTGATGGTGATGCAAGTGTATATAGTTTTAATATTTAGTTTTATATTATGGGTTTTTTTGTTTTGTTTGATACATAAATTTTAGGAAGGGGGTTGGGTTTACCTACGATCCAAGGGCAGGGCGAAATTTCCCTTCTTCCTAGGTAATACCGATGTTAGGTAGGCAAGTTCGCCTATTACTCGTGCTTTTACCTAGGCACCTAGGAGCTAGGATTCCTCCCCTAACACCTTGATCAACTCCAGGATCGAACCCTCTCCCTTTAGTAAGAGTATCGACCCCTTTGCTAATTAAGTCCAAAAACGAGGGGTATTTTAATTATGTTTTGATTTATCGATATTTTATTTTATAAAGCTTGGGCCATTGCCGGTGACATGCGAAGGTGGGAATTTTTCCTACGAGACGTGGTAAAATAATTCACTAAATTTTGAAGATGGCAGAAAAATAAGTATCATTAGGGATGCAAATTTACCAATAAATGTTGAATTATGAAAGTTTATTATTACAATACAATGTATGTTCTTCATAAACTATTCTATAGGAAATTCAAAGCGACATAATGGGCATGTATGACCCATGTTTAGCCATTTCACAATACAATCATTGTGGAAAAAATGGTCACAGGGTAATACTAAAACATCATCGTGGTCATCAAAATCTTCTAAGCAAATGCTGCATTGGCCTTCCTTTACTTTATCATCGGAAATTTTCTTCTTCTTCAGTACTGTGATGGCCTCCTGTGTTGTGGGAACTATAAACAAGTACTGTTGCATGGATTCCTCTAGGAGTTGATTGATTTCTGCAGACTCATGATCATCAGTAATATTAATCACATGCTGATTGTCATAATCAAAAGATTGTTGAATGGACAAGTCAACGGCATGATAGATTTCAGTTGACTCTTGATCATCATCACCACCATCCATCATGTATTCATTGTCTCTAGATAGAGCGGTAGTTTGAAGATCAAAAAACAAAGGTACTAAGCCATGATCATCATAAGTATCAACATGAAGATCCACAATTAGAGGTATTAAGCGATGCTCAATAGTTCTGATGGTGGTACGTCGGATTACTTCTTGGTGGTAAGATATGATTTCTGATGCTAATGACCTAACATCATTTTCAGAAAGATAGTCGGCTACATTTCTGTGTAGAAATATTGGGACATCTTGAATTAATTCTTCACAGGGCATGGTAGTTTGAGCCCGTTTGGATAGGCTTTAAAAAAAAGGACTTTTTTTCCTTTGCTTTTTTTAAAAGTACTTTAATTAGAAGTTAAGCTATTTTATATTTGGATGCACCATCTTTTAAATAAAAAGGCTATTTGGATGTTAAAATAGAGAAACACTTTTTTATAGGTAAAATTATTGAAATGGCATAAAACGTAAGATAATTTAAAACTTCATTATCACTAATTAATAGTAATTTCCACTCAAAATGGTCAACTATTGTATTATAACCAATGCATTAATTAAAAATAAACTCTTAAATAAAAAAAGTAGCAAGGGCAATGAAATGAAAAGAATAAAAGGATACCGAATTAAATAAATCCAGCCCCACTTATTATAACTTTGTTTACATAATAAATCATTTAGGGAACGCTTGTAACAATATTAATTTTTCACTTGGTGAAAAGTTAGTCACTCCACTTGTGATAACTTCTTGCAAACTCTTTATTTTGGCTGTGCTGTGTGCAATAATGGTAGTGGAACCTAAATTCCTATCCGACCTCTCTTATTTATAGAATTCTATCAGACTCAACTAAACGGATGCCTTCTCTTTCACGAATACGTTTTGTATTATCCTACGTCCAAAAATGATTCATTCCATGTTCTCTCCCTTTTTTTTTTTTTTTTTTTCTAACCCTAAGATCAATATTTTAACAGTTCAAATTCTTTTAGAATAAGAAGAGATAATCTTTTTCACTTATCTCTCACAGATGTGTTTTGAATTATCTTCTAATTTATTATAAAGATATTTTATTTTTATTAAAATATTAAATTTAGGTCAAACTTTACTTAGGAAATAATAAAAATTTTAAAATAACTCATTTTAATAATCTTGCATTGAAATTTAAGATTCTTTTACTTTGATTTTGTAGGTCTTATTGCTTAAATCTAACGCTTAATTAGTTTACTCATTCATTTTTAAAGAACATAATCGGGGAAAAAAAGATCTATTGCTTCCTTAACGACATTGAAAATAGGAAAGAAAAAAAATTAATGAAAAAAGTACTGTTTATCTCAAGGTGGAAAGATGTTTATTTGTCTCAAGGTTTATAACTCATGACATAATCTTGATTTTATTAAAAAAGATAAAGAGTTTGCTGTTTAAAATGAGATTTTGTAAGAGGTTGAACTTGGATCATAATTTTGGAAGTATAAATGGGAGTTTGAAAACATTGGGGGTGCTGTTTCTGGAAATTCCTGTGGAGTCAGTCACCTTTTTCATAATTTTTGACCTACTAAATGGATTTAGAAAATTATAAAATTTTATAGGGAGAAACTAAACATCCCAAGGATTAATTTGATATGTAACATATATTTTTGTAAATTTTTTGCTAAGAGAAATAAATGTTTGAAAACTGACCCTAAAATCTGGAGATATTCTGGACCAGCAGTGATGTTTTGGGCCATGGCTGAATTTTCGACTTGGTCTGAACCAAATGAGTATTTTTTATTGAAAATAGACATAGTAAGGGTCATTTGGGCTTTGGAATCAACCAAAAAGAATTTTTTCTAGATTTAATTATGAATATTTGAAGTTGGGCCTTTATTTCTGGAAATTTCAGTATAAGGACGAAAATTAAGAGAATATAGGCCTATATTAAATTCTTTAATAAAAAAAGGAATTTAGTAAATATGGACACATTAATTGGGCTTATTTTAAATTATCAAAGGAATATTTATTGAAAGGAATTTAATTATATTTATATTTTATTATTATTTTAGGTTTAATTGTAATCTTTTGTGCCGGAGAAATTATTTTTAGTCAGTAGTCAACTCGCCAGGTGGTCTATGTTGTGTGCTATTAGGACCACCGCATTCTCGTGATGTATGCTATTAGGACTGCTAGTTCCGGATTTGGCCGTGTGCCTTGATGCGAATGTTATGTGGTATTTATTTCTTTACTTATGATTTTTCTTACATGCATTATTTATACATTTCATATAAGATTAATTGTTACTCTAGGATTCAAATTTTGAATCCTAGCCCCTTTTAAGCCATCCGACGTTCATCGAGACCGGAGCAAGGATTCAACTATGGAGTAGTGTGGAGGTGGATGTTGGTGACCGAAGTTTTTTTAGACATTTATTTTGATTTCCGGATGATTGTATTATTTTATTTTGGCCTATTCGGCACCATTATCCGGATCACTGTGCTGCTTAAACTCTGATGTGTGACGTAAATTAACCCGGGAAAATAAGCTAAAATTTAATAAAAGTAAAGGGTCACACTACCTTCCACCTGAAAGGACGAGGCCCGTAGGTGTGTAACAACAAACTCTTTTTTTTTTTCGGTTGCCCATCCGGTATCCGAGCTTCGCCCGACTAATCCGAATCCGACCGGTCGCGCACCTAGCTTTGGTGGGTGAGTCTCCCAACGGGGCTTTTCTGCATTCATAAGGTTCGAACTCGAGACCTTGTTTAAGCGACACAAGCCACTTACCGCTTGAGCCAACCCCTGTTGGTGTGTAACAACAAACTCTTTATCTTGACTGTGCTGCGTAGTTACGGTAGTGGGACCCAAATCCCCATCCGACCCCTTATTTATAGAATTCTATCAGGCTCAGCTAAACGGATGCAAATTCTCTTCCAAGAATACGTTTTGTATTATTGTATTTTAAAAAAAAATTTAAATGTCAGCAAAGCCTTATAAATTTGGGGCATCCAGAAGTATTACGATAATATTTAAGTTTTGGACTATTTTATATTAGATTGATATTCACTATATATTTTAATATATAGTGATACTTGAATTTTAGTTGAAAAGAATTATTAATTTTAATTTATTTCCACGAAGAAAGATATAAGGAATACAGTTTATTTTTTTAAAAAAGCGAAGTTATTGTATATGACTCTTTACAATGGCGGCGAAATCTTTTTCTATTGATTATATTTCAATTATTTTAAATATTGTTCTTATGTTTTTTTCAGCGTAAATAGTTCTTACGGTTTTTGTACAGCGCGGTGAGATAGATATTTTGCACAACAGAACATACAGTATGGATCATTTTAATGGTGACGCAAGCGTATACAGTATATAGTTTATTTCATTTATCGCTATTTTAATTTATAAAGCTTGGGCTATTGCCGGTGACCTGCAAAGGTGGGAATTTATTCTACGAGACGCAGTGAAATCATTTCACTAAATTTTCAAAATTGCAGTAAAGATTCAATAACTAAAGAAAAATAAGTTTCATGCAGGAAGCAAAATTAACCAATAAATGTTGAGTTATAAAAATTTATTGTTACAATAAAATGTATGTTCTTCATAGAACTATTCTATAGGCAATTCAAAGCGACACAATGGGCATGTATGACCCGTGTTTAGCCATTTCACAATACAATTATTGTGGAAAAAATGGTCACAGGGTAATACTAAAACATCATCACCATCACCACGATCATCAAAATCTTCTAAACAAATGCTGCATTGGCCTTCCTTTAATTTATCATCGGAAATTTTCTTCTTCTTCAATAGTGCTATGGCCTCTTGTGTTGTCGGAACTATAAATAAGTGTTGCATGGATTCCTCTAGCAGTTGATTGATTTCTGCGGACTCAGGATCATCAGTAGTATTAATCATATGCTGATTGTCATAATCAAAAGATTGTTGATTGGACGAGTCAACGCCATGATAGATTTCAGTTGACTCTTGATCATCAATACCGGCATTGTATTCATTGTCTCCTGATAGAGTGGTAGTTTGAAGATCAAAAAACAAAGGTAGTAAGCCATGATCATCAGAAGTATCAACATGAAGATCCACAATTAGAGGTATTAAGCGATGCTCAGTAGTTCTGATGGTGGTACGTCGGATTACTTCTTGGTGGTAAGATATGATTTCTGATGCTAATGACCTAACATCGTTTTCAGAAAGATAGCTGGCTACATTTCTTTGTAGAAATATTGGGACATCTCGAATTAATTCTTCACAGGGCATGGTGATTGAGGACATAAACACTCGAAGAGGCCTTGTATTAGGTGAAATCCGTGTTGAAAGACAAGTAAAACTAATATCAAATATATCTTCCATCAAGTCTTCGAGAAATCGAAATGTAAGAGGATGTCATTGTAATTACAATACGAATCCCTTCGGTAAATAAGGGATGCTTTGTTTGTTCGGGTAGAAAATCCTGAAAAAAGATTGATTTATAAGGACAAATAAAGCAATAATAGATAAACCACAAAATATAATGTCATGAAGCATTTATATTAAATAAGAAGACAAATAAATCTCTCAAACTTTGAGATATGCTACCTCTAAAAAGATAGCATGTAAATTTTTATGATTTCAAAATTCAACAAATAGATGAATAATATTTACTCCACTACTATTTCCACGTCACATGCTAGAATTTGCAGAGGCACAGCCAAATTTACTCAAATACTATGTTGAAGCTCGATCACGCAAAGAATAAATTTGAAGCTCATCTTGGTTGTCGTTTCTCTTTCTTTGAGAATACAATTTTTTTCTAGGTAAGACCTACTTCTCTATAATTTTCTCATAAGGCAAACTATATTAGAAAATTCCTATTATTGATATAAACTTCACTTATTCTCATGAGGCAAACTATATTAGAAAATTCCTATTATTGATACAAACTTCACTTTTCTTCCACTCTCGTGAACTTAAAATGCTCATAATTTCATAATTTTCTCATGAGGCAAACTATATTAGAAAATTCCCATTATTGATTCTCAGTGAAGTTAAAATTCTCATAATTTTAAGTTTGTATTGAGTGGTGTCTATGATCATTTAATTTCCTTCTTAATTGTTCCTTTCATGCATGCTTTTCCTTCTTAATTGTTTCTTTCATGCATGCTTCATGACGATGTTGATACATTTATCAGCACGCATCAGGAATGAACAAAAGCAAAACTAGTTTAGTACTTGTTTTTACTGTTTTTCCTTTCATGTCTACCAGAATTAAAATGAAAGACACAAAATCTGCAGATCTACGATACGATGATGTTGAGTTTGCATGTATAAATCCAAACGTCGTCATCACGAAGTTATCAAAATTCCAAAGCCTAAAGCATGTTAATTTGATACGTACTAAAAAGTTTTAATTTGAGTAAAATATAAAAGTTTCGATAGTAGTTAATTAATTATTCGAGCATAAGGTTAGACAACTTACCTTAAGATAACTTTTTGCAAACTCTTTATCTAGACTGTGCTGCGTAATTCTGGTAGTGGGACCTAAATCCCTATCCGATCTCTTCTTTATAGAGTTCTCAGACTCAACTAACCGGATGCCTTCTCGATCTTCTAAGAATATGCTTTGTGTTATTGTATTTTTTAAAAACTTAAATCTCAGCAAAGCCTAACAAAAGTGTTTTCTTTATTCTAACCCTAAGATCATTATTTTGAAGGTCTAGATTTAATGTTTGATCAAATATCTTTTTAGAGTAATAGAGATAGTCTTTTTTTCTTTATTCTAACCCTAAGATCAATATTTTGATGGTCCAGATTTATTGTTCTATCAAATATCTTTTTAGAGTAATAGAGATAGTCTTTTTCCCTTATCTCTCAAAGATTGTGTTTTGAGTTATCTTCTTTGTTAGAAAGATATTTTTTTATTAAAATATTAAATTTAATTCAAACTTATACAATAATAAAAATTTAAAAAACAACTCATTTTAATAGTCTTAGATTGAAATTTAAGATTCTTTTAGTTTGATTTTATATGTCTAATTGCTTAAATCTAACGCTTAATTAGTTTGCTCATTTTTAAAGAAGCTAGACGGGTTAAAAAACAATCTATTTCTTCCTTGACGAGACTCTTTCTTTTTAAATGAAAAAAATATATATACTCTTTATCTCGAAGCGGAAAGATGTTTATTTGTCTCGCAGTTTATATTTTATGACATAATCTTGTTTTTATTAAAAATAAAAATAAAAAACAAAGAAATTTTTTATTACTCATTTTCTTGGTAAATTGTATCTGAACTGATTATGCTCGATAGATATGGCATTTGTCTATGATTAAGTCGGCTAAAGTATGAATTTATAAAAAAAAATTAACTTTTATATATAGGGATGTGTTATTTTGTCTACCTTGTGTACTTTTTGCCTACCTTTTTCAATACTTGTTAGATTATAATTATTTTTATAATAACATAAAATTGCAATAATTTTTATGAATAATTACTGAAATTCAAAATAACCAAATTTGGGACGTGTCGCCGCACTTGTACGAAGACAAGTGCAAGGCTAACTTATTACATTAACATAAATTCAAAACTTAAATAAATATGTTTTATTCGGAGCATAAAAAGAATAAAAAATTAGCTAGAATTAACTGAATGTTCTTCCTCACTTCTCACTACTAGCCCCCAACCTTTGGAATCGTTTTTCGAAAATCGCTCCCCGAAGGATCATCACGCCACATAAACACAAAAATCAGCAAAGCCGGTAATGCTAATCAAGACAAAGATAATATAGTGAAAATAAAAAATTTACATAAAAATAGAATTCATATATAACCAAAATAAAAATGTTAATTTCGTTATTTTTATTAAGTTTAATTAGTGGGAAGAGAACCATGGTAGACCCAAGAAACCCTGCCAGTTTACCCTGTGACCCGGAAACCTACCAGTCACAATGAATCAACTTGGCCATGAAACATTTCTTCCTAGTGTGCACACATCTTTCCAAATTTGCTGTTAGTATCTTGGAAAACCCTGCCAAACACCACTTTGGGAAGAACGGATAATCTCTATTCACATCATATAATATATCGGAGGCATAAAGCCTAAGGGTTGTGTTCATCACTTTAGGAGGTACCATCCCAAAGCTATCCTCTCATTATTAAATTATTTCAAATACACCCAGATGCAGTCATTGAAATTTTGTCTCTATTTTATCATGAGATTTCCCAAATTAAACTATTAAGTATATACTCATGGGTTCTTATAGGGTTGTCATGAGAAATTCTTATGACCATCATTTAAACCCCTGGCTCTACTCATTATCCCTTTTTGGCTTTACTAGGCTTGACATAAATATGAAAATTGTGATCAAGGCGGGAAATATAACTGCCAATACAAGGAGCGGGAAGTAGTTTTGAAGTTATCATATCGCTATAGCTAATTCAAAAGCTCAAAATAAGAGATTAAGACAAACTCCAAAAATCGTTGATTATGTATCATTCAGATGTTCATGGGAAATTCCCATGATCTACTCATTAAAAATACATTAATGGTTTTAGGATTACCTGGTCTCCGTTTTTGCTAATCTCCTTGAAGAATAATTTGATGCAGAGTAAGAATAGAGCAAGTAGTAGAAGAGAATAGGAGTATTCAGGGTTAGCTAGGGTTAGGCTAGGCCTCTATTTATAACTTAAAATTAGGGTTTAGCTATGGCTAGGCTCTTTTACTATTGCCAACTCATTAATACGTTATATAACAAGAACAATATTATTAAAGTTCTAAATTTTATTTATTTATTATTATTGTTATTATTATTGTTGTTGTTGTTGTTGTTATTCGGGGTATTGATAAATCCATATTTTTATATATTTTATCCCGCCTTATCCATTTATTTTGGGGATTATTTTAGGCTAATTTGGATTTAGTAGATAATATTTGAATTGTTAGCCAATTTTAGGAGAAAATATAAATCTGAATTAATTATGAGATATTGGGCTTAAATTATTTATTCTCGATTGATATCTTGTTATTAAAGAATATCTCTTAATATATAATATCTTGATTTTATCATATTAGAAGATCCTATGGTGCAGAATTTTTCAGGATAGCTAAAAGAAGATCCAATGGTGAAATTTTATTGGGCCTTCTAAATTTTATTGGGCTCAAGATAGTATCCAAAAATCTATCTCTTCTCCCCATTTATTTAACCTAGCCGCGGGATTGATTGGATTTCACGCATACCGGAGACGAAGAACATTCACGGCGAGAGGAAATAGACGCAATGCAACACGCAACACGAGAGGAGTTTTTGATTGTTTATTCATTGATTCATTCATCCACGGGACCCCACAACCACTTTGTGTCTTGAAGCCAATTGCTTCCTTCATCTATTTATTCAATTTGCCACGCACGGGAGAATTGTTTTTGGCATCATCCACTCACGGGACCCACGTCACTCTTTCCTGGACATCAATTGACTCTTGTTCATCAATTTTAATGGCTGCGAGGAGTTGCTTAACACTTGAAGGAGGGATGATTTCTATGGTAGCTTGAGATCTTTAGGAGGCAACTTGGGAGGAGCATGGGGGAAGCTAAAGCCTAGGGTCTTACACTTGAAGACCACAAGGGAGTGTTGTTCCTTTTATCTTTTTAATTCAAACTGGAGATTATTTAGTTTTAAAGGATTTCTGGTTGTATTAATTGAGAACAATCTAGTTTTAGATTGTAAACTTATTTCTTTTGGATTAGATTGATAATTCAAGTTTTTATGCTTATTGTTAGATTCTTGTTTGCAACCTTTAGATTGTCAATTGAATTAATAATTGAGTTTTCGTTATTAATTTAATTGTCAATTGGGTTTACCGATTTAATTGTTTAATTGAGTCGATAAATTATCTAGTTGTTTAATTGGATGATTGTAAATAAGATTCTAAAATTAATTAGAAATTAATTGTATTGGTTTTTAATGAGTTTAATTAGCCACCACTTATTTCACTATGAGTTTTACGGGGGTGTAATATGTGTTATTAAACTTGAGGGTTTCCCATGTTTAATTAGGCAATTAAATTCATTACTTCCAATCTTCCATCAACCCCCTTTGGTCTAACTAATTAATTTGGGCTAAGTTAAATCCATGCAATTCCTAAGTTGTCCCCTTCATCATCATAATTGAATTAAATCTTTGTTAATTTATTTTCTTAGGATTTTAATATTCTCTCATAACAAAAACCCCCAAATTTGCATTCTCATCTAGATTAGTTCCATTCTCATATAGGTTTTAGGGTTAATTTCATCCTGCATTTAGTTAGTTTAGTTTCATTTCATTGTAATTTTTGTCACCTAAATTCAACTTAAAGAAAAACCCACAAACTTGCTCCTTGGGAGAATGACCTAGGTTGACCCTATATTGCATAATTAATTAGGACCTAGTTTAATTGACTCGCTTTAGCGACAAAAGCAGGACCATCGGGTATTACAAGGCAAGACCCTTGACTGATGCCCTACCCAAAAGGATCATTTGGAAGTTAAATGCAGTCCAATGCCCGGCCCTACCCGATAGAAGCCCTAACATTTTTAGACAGAGCAATAATGGGCTGGGTTGGGCGGGTTTCCCTGCCCAAAGGGTGATGCCCTACTACACTCTATATGAAAAAAAAAAAATAGCTTCAATCATACCTGATAAATAATATTACAAACTTCAAATGAAGTTCATAATTCTACACTTTGGAATATTCCAAAATAAGTCTACAACTTGAGTTTTGAAATTAAAAAGACAATCATTAACTTTGTTGTTTTGTTGTTAATCGTCTGCCCATAAATATCTAAAATAAAAATTTTATTTTTTTCTTACATACAAAGTTGCAGTCTTGTTTGAATAAAGGGTGTTATTCTTCATTGTGATCAATCTTGTAAAAAAATCTCACAAAACAAAAAAATTAAGCTTTCCTTTAGAGAATTTGGAAGTGTTTGCTTCATCTATATAGTTCACAGAGAGACAGAAGTTGTGCTGATCAACAGTGTTGCCAATAGAGTCTTCCTCTTATACCAAATATCAAATATCAATGGATTTATAAAACAAAGTATAATAATATATATATCGGGCAGGGCGGCATATACCCTGCCTAATACCCAGCCTTGCTTGCAAAAGTGCCCAGCCCAATTGTGCCCAATTTTTTTTAGGCTGCTTTCTTTTGGGCTGGGTAGGGTGCTTTTTCTCCGGGCTTGGGCTGGCGCGGCGAGCTCATGGGCTTCATGAACACCCCTAGAAAATCATCTCACAAAGTTTTGAAAATTGCAGTAAAGATTCAATAACTAAACAAAAATAATTTTAATTCATGATGCAAATTAACCAATAAAAGAATATCTATATATATCACCAATAAATATTGAAGGGATAAGTGGAAGCTTTCACTCAGGAGCACTGGTAAGACAGAAGTTTTTTTTTTTTTGGACAAAAAATGCCACGGAATGTAAGAGGTCATTGTAATTACAATATGAATTCCTTCGGTGAATAAGGGATGCTTTGTTTGTTCAGGTGGAAAATCCTAAAAAAAGATGGATTTATAAGGATAAATAAAGCAATAATTCAGGATTAGATAAACCACAAAATATAATGTCATGAAGCATTTATATTAACTAAAAAGATAATTAAATAAATCTCTCAAAATAAGAGATATGGTACCTCTAAAAGGATAGCGTGTAAATTTTTATGATTTCAAAATTCAACAAATCCAGTCAATGTGAATAATATTTACTCCACTACTATTTCCGTGTCACATGCTAGAATTTGTGGAAGTAGAGCAAATTTACTCAAATACTATGTTAAAACTCGTTCACCCAAAGAATAAATTTGAAATAACAAACGAGTCGATCACCATGAGATGAAGTCAAGTGGCTCATCTTGACTGTCTTTTCTCTTTCTTTGAGAATACAATTTTTCCTGGGACCTACTTTTCTATAATTTTCTCATGGGCAAACTATATTAGAAAATTCCTATTATTGATACAATCTTCACTTCTCTTCCATTCTGAAAATTCCCATTATCGATACAAACTTTACTTCTCTTCCATTCTCATGAAGTTAAAATGCTCATAATGTCATAATTTTCTCATGAGGCAGACTATAATAAAAAATTCCTATTATTGATACAAATTCCAAGGTATATAAGACCTACGATCTTTATAATTTAAATTCCTATTATTGCTCATAATTGGGTAAGACCTACGATCTTTATAATTTAAATTCCTATTATTTCTCATATTTAGTGGTGTCTATTGTAACGCGTCGAGAGAGAGAGGTCTCCTTATAAAGAATAAATTTGACATAACAAAGTAGTCGATCGTTTACTCGAATTTGAAATAACAAACAAGCCGATCAACGTAATACCCGAAAAACTACATTTAATCCTAAAATACAATATGTCGGTAGGAAATACCTATTTTAAAAGAAGAGTATGTTATCTCTAAATTCTTGTAGGTTGTTTATTTATTTTAGGCAATTTCTTCTAGAATTTAAGACCTAAAATTTCTAAAATACATTATGGATCATAAGATACCTTAATAATATTATAATTAAGCATAATCTTAAGTTATGCATAAAGGAGTGTTTTAATGATATTATAATACTTATTTCACTAAGGAAAAATTTTCAAATACTAGTGGGCAATTAAATTTGCAATAATTAAAAGATTAACCTTAATTTTCGAAATAAATTAATGTTTTAGTTTAAATGGTGTAATTAAGAATATACCCACTTAATTAATCAAGGGCTCAATGTTATCAAAAGACCAAGATTAGCCCAAAAGAGATTACTACCAATCATAATGAAAATAGTAACCAACAAATTAATCCTAAAAACATCTAAAATGCCATATTAGGGATTTTTCCCAAAATTAAATTAATTCCCCTATTTTCTTTGCAAGGGGTGAAATGCACTATTAAATTAGGCTAAATGATAAACTACTAAATCCAAGAGCATTATAAATTTTAAACCAATTTAAGAGAAATCAACAACAATTAATGATCAACTAGGTCTTCACTAAATTAAGTAATTGTATTAGATGTTCATAATTAATTAAATCAACTAATTAAGAATATTAATTGAGATTAATTATGGAGGGCTAGGATTAAACCTCATAAAGCTAAATCCTAAGGCCTTAATTCAATTTCATAAAGTGGAATCCTTGTGAAGTAAAAATCCACCAATGAGAAAAGAGTTGTGTATGTGTGTGTGTGCAAATGTTGTGAGGGTTGTGAGTCTAATGTGTGAGAGAGAAAAAAATTAAAGCAAATTTGATAAAGTTTGAAATCCTAAAGTAAATTGGATAATGGTTTGAAACCCAAGTAAATATCGATGTACACAATAAAAACTCAAAACAACAAATAAAGTGAGAATTTATACAAATTTAAATAGTTGTGAAGAAGTAGGAACCCTGGAGAAAATATAAGGACTTATCTTGAACCCACATAATTTAAACTCGAAAGTAAGCCTAGTAAAGGCTATTTTTGCAAACGTTGAAGAATAAGCTTCGTACAACCAGGGGAATCTAATTAGACCATAAATCTGGATATCCAACTACTAATCAAAAAGCATACTTAGAATTTAAAAGTATTAGTGATTGATCAGACAACCAAAAATGAATTTCGTTAAAGTAAAACCGAAGACTCGGTTGGAAGAAACTTACACAGAAGATCGCACTTTACTTCTTGAAGAAGTAAGAAAAAAGATGATGGAAGAGAGAGAAAGGGGAGAGAGGAGTGTGAAGTCAGTTTTGAGTAGGTGTAAGGGTGAGATTTAAACTTCTCAACTAAGTTTAATCCAAGGGTTAAAAATGAAAGAAAGGTGTTAGATAGTTAACCCTCAAAATGGCTATAAATAGGGAGGTAATGTCTTCATATTTTCTCACCAATTCACAAGCATAAAAGCTGAAACATAGAAGGAGAGTGAGAGTAAGGAGCATCTTGAAGGAGTAGCAAGGTTCTTGGTAAGTTTCTCTTTAGCTTTAAGTTCTTTAAGTTCTAGTTCTTAAATTCTTAGATAGAAGTAGCTTAGATATTAAATATGCTAGAATAATTTTATTTACATGTTTTTATGGTCAAAATTGACTTTATTTCGAAAAAATGATGAGGGAGGTTATATAGCAAAATTTCTGGAAGAGAATCATCAAAGTAACGAAGTTCTGGCGAAATTTCATTTGTTTCGGAATTTCTGGAGTCGTGATGAAAACGCCAGAATTTTATATTGAAAATATAGTCACAAAATTTTGGGAAAATTCATGGTTAAAGTAGACATGTAGGGATATTTAAATATGCCAAGAACATGTTAAAATGAGCTCTGTACAGTGAGATAACAATTCTCAAAAATAGGCTACGA
The DNA here is from genome assembly GCA_019022655.1 of Acacia acuminata. Lineage (NCBI taxonomy): Eukaryota > Viridiplantae > Streptophyta > Magnoliopsida > Fabales > Fabaceae > Acacia > Acacia acuminata. The sequence continues at coordinate 44,813 of JAFJYI010000247.1, forward strand.
ATTTCTAGAAAAATACTGGACAGAGGCTCAAAAATTTAAAACTGGGAGTGATTCGTGTAATCTGGGTAAGATTGATTATTTTTACTTGAAAATAGATATCCTAAGGATTCCAATAATTTTACGGATCCTTGTTTATATTTTTGTAGAATTAATTATGATTTTTCAAAGTTAGACAAAAATCTGTCCAAAATTTTGGACCAGCGTTTTTGAAGAATTAAAGGTGATAAGTTGGAAAATAATTCCACCAAGGGTAAAAAGGTCATTAGTGACTAGGATATCTTCTACAATATTTTTTATGAATTAATAAATGCAATATTACCATTATAGGATAAACGTGACCGCAGACCGAACGACAGCGTACCGATATCGCCGACAAAGGTACGGACGCATACTGTAACACTAACTCTGATGTTTATTGTATACCTATATATGATAGATGTGTTCATAAACTGAGACTCTCTTTTAAAAGTTATACATATACAGCTGTACACGGGTTATGGTCTTGATAATGCCGTTGAGTTTTCCTAGCGCTGAGGACACGGATGTACACTGTGGCACTGGTGAATAGTGCAAATCGTAATGACGTTCATATGCAGTGGCTGTGTTCTATTATTATCTTTCATATGTGAATGTTGATGTGATATCATGAATAACCTGTCATACATACTTGTACATGAATATGAGGTTAACCATTACCCGAGGTTCAATGGGTATTGAACCTCGCTCTTATCATAGCTTCGTGGATCCGAGTGAACGGGATCGAAGACAGGGTAAGTAAGAGATATAGGAACCTACTGGAGGAAGCCCTTTTTGTTTTGTACTTAACAATGACATTTTGTAATTTTTGTAAACGCTGTTAAAGCTAACACATACATTACAGTGGATGTTATCAGTTACTTTTTAAATACTATTTACTTTCGATGCTCTACTCTGATCAAGTTACCGTGAAAACGCTTTCGGAAAATGGGATGTTACAATCACCATGAGATGAAGTCAAGCGACTCATCTTGACTGTCTTTTCTCTTTCTTTAAGAATACAATTTTTTTAGGGTAAGACCTACTTCTCTATAATTTTCTCATGAGGCAATCTTGACTGTCTTTTCTCTTTCTTTGAGAATACAATTTTTTTTCTGGATAAGACCTACTTCTCTATAATTTTCTCATGAGGCAAACTATATTAGAAAATTCCTATTATTGATATAAACTTCACTTCTCTTCCATTCTTGTGAAGTTAAAATGTTCATAATTTCATAATTTTGTCCTGAGGCAAACTATATCAGAAAATTCCTATTATTGATTATCAGTGGAGTTAAAATGCTCATAATTTTATAATTTTCTCATGAGGCAACCTATATCAGAAAATTCCTATTATTGATAGAAACTTCACATCTCTTCCATTCTCGTGGAGTTAAAATGCTCATAATTTTATAATTTTCTCATGAGACAAAACTATATCAGAAAATTCCTATTATTAATTCTCAGTGAAGTTAAAATGCTCATAATTTCAAGTTTGTATTTTAATTTCCTTCTTAATTGTTCCCTTCATGACGGTGTTGATAGATTTATCAGTACGCATTACGAATGAACAAAAGCAAAACTAGTTTAGTACTTGTTTTTACTGTTTTTCCTTTTATGTCTACCAGAATTAAAATGAAACACACAAAATTTGTGAGTTTTCAGGCTGATTGATCGACGATACAATGATACTGAGTTTGCATGTATAAATCCAAACGTCGTCATCAAGAAGTTATCAAAATTCCGAAGCCTAAAGCATATTTATTTGGTACTAGCTAGAAAGTTTTAATTTGAGCAAACTATAAAAGTTTTAACAGTTAATTAATTATACGAGCATAAGATTAGACAACTTACCTGATGATGATAACTTCTTGCAAACTCTTTGTTTTGGCTGTGCTGTGTAATAACGGTAGTGGAACCTAAATCCCCATCCGACTTCTCTTATTTATAGAATTCTATCAGGCTCAACTAAACGGATGCCTTCTCTTTCAAGAATACGTTTTGTATCGTTTTTTTTTTTTTTTTTTTTTTTTTTTTTTTTTTTAAAAGCTAAATCTCAAGGAAGCCTGACAAATTTGTGACATCCAAAAATGATTCATTCCATGTTCTCTCCCCTATTTTTTATAACCGTAAGATCAATATTTTAACAGTCCAATTTTTTTTTAGAATAAGAGGAGATAATCTTTTTCACTTATCTCTCAAGAATGTATTTTGAATTATCTTCTTTGTTAGAAAGATATTTTTTTATTAAAATATGAAATTTAGGTCAAACTTGGCAATAATAAAAATGTAAGAATAACTCATTTTAATATCTTAGATTGAAGTTCAAGATTCTTTTAGTTTGATTTTATATGTCTCATTGCTCAAATCTAACGCTTAACTAGTTTAATCATTTTTAAAGAAGCTAATCGGAAAAAAAAAAAAAAATCTATTGCTTCCTTGACGACATTGAAAAAAAAAAAAAAAAAAAAAAAGAAAGACTCTCTATTTTTTAATGGAAAAAAGACTCTTTATCTCAAAGTGGAAAGATGTTTATTTCTCTCAAAGTTTATAATTCATGACATAATCTTGATTTTATTAAAAAGAGAAATAAAAAACCAAAGAATTTTTTTTTTTTTATTACTCATTTTGTAGGTAAATTGTATCTGAACTGATTAGGATTGATAGTTGATAGGTATCGCATTTGAGCCCGTTTGTATAGGTTTTTAAAAAAATGACTTTTTTTCCTTTGCTTTTTTAAAAAGTACTTTAATTAGAAGTTAAGCTATTTTATATTTGGATGCACCATCTTTTAAATAAAAATGCTATTTGGATGTTAAAATAGAGAAACACTTTTTTATCAAGTAAAATTATTGAAATGGGCATAAAACGTAAGATAATTTAAAACTTCATTATCACTAATTAATAATAATTTCCACTCAAAATGGTCAACTACTATATTATAACCAATGCATTAATTAAAAATAAACTCTTAAATAAAAAAAGTAGCAAGGGCAATGAAAAGAATAAAAGCCAACCGAATTAAATAAATCCAGCCCCACTTATTATAACTTTGTTTACATAATAAATCATTTAGCGAACGCTTGTAACAATATTAATTATTCACTTGGTGAAAAGTTAGTCACTCCACTTGTGATAACTTCTTGCAAACTCTTTATTTTGGCTGTGCTGTGTGTAATAATGGTAGTGGAACCTAAATTCCTATCCGGCCTCTCTTATTTATAGAATTCTATCAGACTCAACTAAACTGATGCCTTCTCTTTCACGAATACGTTTTGTATTATCCTACGCCCAAAAATGATTCATTCCATGTTCTCCCCTATTTTTTTTTCTAACCCTAAGATCAATATTTTAATATTTCAAATTCTTTTAGAATAAGGAGAGATAATCTTTTTCCCTTATCTCTCAAAAATGTGTTTTGAATTATCTTCTAATTTATTAGAAAGATATTTTATTTTTATTAAAATATTAAATTTAGGTCAAACTTTACTTAGGAAATAATAAAAATTTTAAAATAACTCATTTTAATAATCTTGCATTGAAATTTAAGATTCTTTTACTTTGATTTTATAGGTCTTATTGCTTAAATCTAACGCTTAATTAGTTTACTCATTTTTAAAGAAGATAATCGGGGAAAAAAGATCTATTGCTTCCTTAACGACATTGAAAATAGGAAAGAAAAAAATTAATGAAAAAATACTGTTTATCTCAAAGTGGAAAGATGTTTATTTGTCTCAAGGTTTATAACTCATGACATAATCTTGATTTTATTAAAAAAGATAAAGAGTTTGCTGTTTAAAATGAGATTTTGTAAGAGGTTGAACTTGGATCATAATTTTGGAAGCATAAATGGGAGTTTGAAAACATTGGGGGTGCTGTTTCTGGAAATTCTTGTGGAGTCAGTCACCTTTTTCATGATTTTTGACCTAGTAAATGGATTTAAAAATTATAAAATTTTACAGGGATAAATTAAACATCCCAAGGATTAATTTGATATGTAACATATATTTTTTTGAATTTTGTGCTAAGAGAAATAAATGTTTGAAAACTGACCCTAAAATTTGGAGATATTCTGGACCAGCAGTGATGTTTTGGGCCATGGCTGAATTTTCGACTTGGTCTGGACCAAATGAGTATTTTTGATTGAAAATAGACATAGTAAAGGTCATTTGGGCTTTGGAATCAACCAAAAAGAATTTTTTCTAGATTTAATTATGAATATTTGAAGTTGGGCCTTTATTTCTAGAAATTTCAGTATAAGGACGAAAATTAAGAGAATATAGGCCTATATTAAATTCCTTAATAAGAAAAGGAATTTAGTAAATATGGACACATTGATTGGGCTTATTTTAAATTATCAAAGGAATATTTATTGAAATCAATTTAATTATATTTATATTTTAAGGTTTAATTTTACTCTTTTGTGCCGAAGAAATTATTTTTAGCTGTAGTCAACTGTCGTGTGGTTTGTGTTGTGTGCTATTAGGACCACTGCATCAGGTTGTGTGCTATTAGGACTGCTAGTTCGATTTCACCGTGTGCCTTGATACCGAATGTTATATGGTATTTATTTATTTATGATTTTTCTTAAATGCATTATTTATACATTTTATATAAGATTAATTGTTACACTGGGATTCAAATTTTGAATCCTACCCTTTTTTTAAGTTCATCGAGACTCGGAGCGGGGATTCAAATATGGAGTAGTGTGGAGGTGGATGTTGATGATGTTATTTTTTTAGACATTTATTTTGATTTTCGGATGATTGTATTATTTTATTTTGGCCTATTCAGGCACCATTATCCGGATGACTGTGTTGCTTAAACTTTGATGTGTGACGTAAATTAACCTGGGAAAATAAGCTAAAATTTAATAAAAGTAAAGGGTCACACTACCGCCACCCAAAAAGGCGAGGCCCGTATGTGTGTAACAACAAACTCTTTATCTTGACTGTGCTGCGTAATTACGGTAGTGGGACCCAAATCCCCATCCGACCCCTTATTTATAGAATTCTATCAGGCTCAGCTAAACGGATGCAAATTCTCTTCCAAGAATACGTTTTGTATTATTGTATTTTTTTAAAAAAATTTAAATGTCAGCAAAGCCTTATAAACTTGGGGCATCCAGAAGTATTACGATTATATTTAAGTTTTGGTCTATTTTATATTATATTGATATTCACTATATTATTTTAATATATAGTGATACTTGAATTTTAGTTGAAAAGAATTATTAATTTTAATTTATTTCCACGAAGAAAGATATAAGGAATACAGTTTATTTTAAAAAAAGCGAAGTTATTGTATATGACTCTTTACAATGGCGGCGAAATCTTTTTCTATTGATTATATTTCAATTATTTTAAATATTGTTCTTATGTTTTTTTCAGCGTAAATAGTTCTTACGGTTTTTGTACAGCGCGGTGAGATAGATATTTTGCACAACAGAACATACAGTATGGATCATTTTAATGGTGACGCAAGCGTATACAGTATATAGTTTATTTCATTTATCGCTATTTTAATTTATAAAGCTTGGGCTATTGCCGGTGACCTGCAAAGGTGGGAATTTATTCTACGAGAGCAGTGAAAGCATTTCACTAAATTTTCAAAATTGCAGTAAAGATTCAATAACTAAAGAAAAATAAGTTTCAGGAAGCAAATTAACCAATAAATGTTGAATTATGAAAATTTATTGTTACAATAAAATGTATGTTCTTCATAGAACTATTCTATAGGCAATTCAAAGCGACACAACGGGCATGTATGTCCCGTGTTTAGCCATTTCACAATACAATTATTGTGGAAAAAATGGTCACAGGGTAATACTAAAACATCATCACGATCATCAAAATCTTCTAAACAAATGCTGCATTGGCCTTCCTTTAACTTATCATCGGAAATTTTCTTCTTCTTGAATAGTGTTATGGCCTCTTGTGTTGTCGGAACTATAAATAAGTGTTGCATGGATTCCTCTAGGAGTTGATTGATTTCTGCGGACTCAGGATCATCAGTAGTATTAATCATATGCTGATTGTCATAATCAAAAGATTGTTGATTGGACGAATCAACGCCATGATAGATTTCAGTTGACTCTTGATCATCATTACCGGCATTGTATTCATTGTCTCCTAATAGAGTGGTAGTTTGAAGATCAAAAAACAAAGGTAGTAAGCCATAAACATCAGAAGTATCAACATGAAGATCCACAATTAGAGGTATTAAGCGATGCTCAGTAGTTCTGATGGTGGTACGTCGGATTACTTCTTGGTGGTAAGATATGATTTCTGATGCTAATGACCTAACATCATTTTCAGAAAGATAGCTGGCTACATTTCTTTGTAGAAATATTGGGACATCTCGAATTAATTCTTCACAGGGCATGGTGATTGAGGACATAAACACTCGAAGAGGCCCTGTATTAGGTGAAATCCGTGTTGAAAGACAAGTAAAACTAATATCAAATATATCTTCCATCAAGTCTTGAGAAATCGAAATGTTAGAGGATGTCATTGTAATTACAATGCGAATCCTTTGATAAATAAGGGATGCTTTGTTTGTTCGGGTAGAAAATCCTGAAAAAAGATTGATTTAAAAGGATAAATAAAGCAATAATATATAAACCACAAAATATAATGTCATGAAGCATTTATATTAAATAAGAAGACAATAAATCTCTCAAACTAAGAGATATGCTACCTCTAAAAAGATAGCATGTAAATTTTTATAATTTCAAAATTCAACAAATAGATGAATAATATTTACTCCACTACTATTTCCACGTCACATAGAATTTGCAGAGGCACAGCCAAATTTACTCAAATACTATGTTGAAGCTCGATCACGCAAAGAATAAATTTGAAGCTCATCTTGGTTGTCTTTTCTCTTTCTTTGAGAATACAATTTTTTCTAGGTAAGACCTACTTCTCTATAATCTTTCATAAGGCAAACTATATTAGAAAATTCCTATTATTGATATAAAACTTATTCTATATTATTAGAAAATTCTTATTATTGATATAAACTTCCCTTATTCTCATGAAGTTAAAATGCTCATAATTTCATAATTTTCTCATGAGGCAAACTATATGAGAAAATTAGAAAATTCCTATTATTGATACAAACTTCACTTTTCTTCCATTCTCGTGAAGTTAAAATGCTCAGCATTTCATAATTTTCTCATGAGGCAAACTATATTAGAAAATTCCTATTATTGATTCTCAGTGAAGTTAAAATTCTCATAATTTTAAGTTTGTATTGAGTGGTGTCTATGATCATTTAATTTCCTTCTTAATTGTTCCTTTCATGCATGCTTTTCTTTCGTAATTGTTTCTTTCATGCATGCTTCATGACGATGTTGATACATTTATCAGCACGCATCAGGAATGAACAAAAGCAAAACTAGTTTAGTACTTGTTTTTACTGTTTTTCCTTTCATGTCTACCAGAATTAAAATGAAAGACACAAAATCTGTGAGTTTTCAGGCAGATCTACGATACGATGATGTTGAGTTTTCATGTATAAATCCAAACGTCGTCATCACGAAGTTATCAAAATTCCAAAGCCTAAAGCATGTTAATCTGATACGTACTAAAAAGTTTTAATTTGAGTAAACTATAAAAGTTTCGATAGTAGTTAATTAATTATTCGAGCATAAGGTTAGACAACTTACCTTAAGATAACTTTTTGCAAACTCTTTATCTGGACTGTGCTGCGTAATTCTGGTAGTGGGACCTAAATCCCTATCCGACCTCTTATTTATAGAGTTCTCAGACTCAACTAAACGGATGCCTTCTCTTCTAAGAATATGATTTGTATTATTGTATTTTTAAAAAATTTAAATCTCAACAAAGCCTAACAAAAGTGTTTTCTTTATTCTAACCCTAAGATCAATATTTTGATGGTCCAGATTTAATGTTCTATCAAATATCTTTTTAGAGTAATAGAGATAGTCTTTTTTTCTTTATTCTAACCCTAAGATCAATATTTTGATGGTCCAGATTTATTGTTCTATCAAATATCTTTTTAGAGTAATAGAGATAGTCTTTTTCCCTTATCTCTCAAAGATTGTGTTTTGAGTTATCTTCTTTGTTAGAAAGATATTTTTTTTATTAAAATATTAAATTTAATTCAAACTTATAAAATAATAAGATTTTTAAAAATAACTCATTTTAATAATCTTAGATTGAAATTTAAGATTCTTTTAGTTTGATTTTATATGTCTAATTGCTTAAATCTAACGCTTAATTAGTTTGCTCATTTTTAAAGAAGCTAGACGGGTTAAAAAACAATCTATTGCTTCCTTGACGAGACTCTTTCTTTTTAAATGGAAAAAATATATATACACTCTTTATCTCGAAGCGGAAAGATGTTTATTTGTCTCGAAGTTTATATTTTATGACATAATCTTGTTTTTATTAAAAATAAAAATAAAAAACAAAGAAATTTTTTATTACTCATTTTCTAGGTAAATTTTATCTGAACTGATTATGCTCGATAGATATCGCATTTGTCTATGATTAAGTCGGCTAAAGTATGAATTTATAAATAAAAAAAACATTAACTTTTATATATATGGATGTGTTATTTTGTCTACCTTGGTGTACTTTTTGCCTACCTTTCTCAATACCGTTAGATTATAATTATTTTTATAATAATATAAAATTGCAATAATTTTTATGAATAATTACTTGAAATTCAAAATAACCAAATTTGGGAAGTGTCACCGCACTTGTGCTAGGACAAGTGCAAGGCTAACTTATTACATTAACATAAATCCAAAACTTACATAAATATGTTTTATTCGAGCATTAAAAGAATAAAAAATTAGCTAGAATTAACTGAATGTTCTTCCTCACTTCTCACTACTAGCCCCCAACCTTTGAAATCTGTTTTACTGAAAATCTACTCCCCTGAAGGATCATCACAGCCACATAAACACAAAAATCAGCAAAGCTGGTAATCCTAATCAAGACAAAGATAATATAGTGAAAATAAAATATTTACATTAAAATAGCATTCATATATAACCAAAATAAAAATGTCAATTTTGTTATTCTTATTAAGTTTAATTAGTGGGAAGAGAACCATGGTAGACCCGAAAAACCCTGCCAGTTTACCTTGTGACCCCGGGAAACCCTGTCAGTCACAAACAATCAACTTGGCCATGAAACATCTCTTCCTAGTGTGCACACATCTTTCCAAAGTTGCTGTTAGTGTCTTGGAAAACCCTGCCAGACACCACTTTGGGAAGAATAGAAATCTCTGTTCACATCATATAATATATCGGAGGCATAAAGCCTAAGGATTGTGTTTATCACTTTAGGAGGTGCCATCCCAAAGCTATCCTCCCACTGTTAAATTATTTCAAATACATACATAATAAAATTCCCAGATGCAGTCATTGAAATTTTGTCTCTATTTTATCATGAGATTTCCCAAATTAAACTATTAAGTATATACTCATGGGTTCTTATAAGGTTGTCATGAGAAATTCTTATGACTATAATTTAAACCCATGGTTCTACTCAGTATCCCTCTTTGGCTTTACTAGGCTTGACAAAAATATGAAAGTTGTGATCAAGGTGGGAAATATAACCGCCAATACGAGGAGTAGGAAGTAGTTTTGACGTTATCATGATCGCTATAGCTAATTCAAAAGCTCAAAATAAGAGATTAAGACAAAGTCCAAAAATCATTGATTATGTATCATTCAGATGTTCATGGGAAATTCTCATGATCTACTCATTAAAAATACATTAGTGGCCTTCTCCACTGAGTAGTTCTGTCAACATCCCGCCGCGCGGACCACGGTTCTCCACTGTGAGACGGACTATTGGTATCTTGTGTCGTCCTTTCTTTCCTTCCACGTGAATCTTCGTGGCCTTCTCTCAGAACTAACGTTTCAAACTTTTTTAAATCGGTCTTCCATCATCTGTTGTATTCTCTAAAATCTTCAGGTTACTGCGCTTTTCATTGGTCTCCATTCGCCTCAGCATTGACTCCTGCATTTTCTGTAGGAGGAGGACGTCTGGAGTTTGAGCCGAGGTCTCCTTGGCCGCCACATCATGCGTTTTGCGACAACGGGCAGGGAGGACGCCATGTTAGAAACGTTTCCCTCTGGGATATCCTCGTGTTGTGGCTGCTCTTGAGCTTGTTGGTATTGACTTGCCCCGGCCTGTTGTGGATTCCCTGGCTAAGAGTTCCGACTGCTGCTTCTTGTGTTAGCCATCGGTGGTCACGGGGATCGAAATTTAACGTCCCCACGGTCGGCGCCAATGTTCTGGTGTAGAACACAGATGTCCAGCCCTGGGCTGGTGCTTTGATCTTGGCTCGATGGACTCTACCTGAATATCTATGGAGGAGATATCCAGGAGAGTGTGGGATCACTGTGCACAAACTAGGCTCTCGCCAAAGGGGGTGTGTGTGCACAGTGTGGCGGAATGTAAATAGTATTGAGTTAGAATGTGTGCACCTTAGAATTTGGCCTTTGTATTTATAGAGTTTACCGTAGGCGGGATTTCTCGGCCTGCGTGATCCTTGGTGCGAGTATCTAGGTGAGTATCTCGTGAAGATATTGGTCTGGATACTCCTATATTGTTGCTGGATAGGATCTCCCTATAATTTAGGATCTCCCTCTATTATAGGTGAACCCCGATATTCAGTATATCCTCAGTTGGGCCATCTCGGCGTTAGGCCTTAATACAGATCCGTAACAACATGTCATGCTCATTTTTAGATGACTAAAAATATACTTTGGTGTGTGTCCACACACATACACACACAAGTGATTATGGGGATTAATACGACTATATTTAAGTTTTGGTCTATTTTATATATATTTGATTGATATTCGCTATATTATTTTAACATATAGTGATACTTAAATTTTAATTAAAATAATTATTAATTTTAATTCATTTCCACGAAGAAAGAAATATGGCATACAGTTTATTTAAAAAAAAAACATTAAACTGATTTTTTTTTCCCAAAAAACATAAGCGAAGTTGTTGTAGGTGACTCTTTACCATGGCGGCGAAATCTTTTTCTATGGATTAAATTTTAATCATTTTAAATATTGTTCTTATGTTTTTTTCAGCGTAAATAGTTCTTACGGTTCTTGTACCGCGCGGTGAGATGCATATTTTGCACAGCGGAGCATACAGTATGGATCATTTTAATGGTGATGCAAGTGTAAATAGTTTTAATATTTCAATTTTATATTACGTTTTGATTTATCGCCATTTTATTATATAAAGCTCGGGCTATTGCCGGTGACCTGCAAGGTGGAAATTGTTTCTACAAGACGCAGTGAAATCATTTCACTAAATTTTAAAAATCGCAGTAAAGATTCTCAGGACTCAAATAAGCAAGATATTGTTAAAAAAGGCTCAAAGAAAAGTTACATGTCAGAAAAGGCTGTAGGGCCCTTTTTGGTATCATATCAGAAATGTTAACAACTATATCAATACAATATTAACAACTAAATCAGTACACGTTAACAACTAATAGTACAAGTTAACAACTAGATCAGTACAACAATAACAACTAAATTAGTATACGTTAACAACTAGGATCTTTTCTGACATGTGACTTTTCTTTGGATTTTTTTTTTTTTTTTTTGACAATATCTTGCTCACTTAGGCCCTGAGGGGGATTTTCCCAAGATTCAATAACTAAAGAAAAATAAGTTTCATTCAGGATGCAAATTAACCAATAAATGTTGAATTATGAAAAGTTCTTGTTACAATAGAATGTATGTTCTTTATAAAACTATTCTATAGGCAATTCAAAGCGGCACAATGGGCATGTATGACCCGTGTTTAGCCATTGCACAATACAATTATGGTGAAAAAAATGGTCACAGGGTAATCCTAAAACATCATCACCATCACCGCGGTCATCGAAATCTTCTAAGCAAATGCTACATTGGCCTTCCTTTACTTTATCATCAGAAATTTTCATCTTCTTCAATAGTGATATGGCCTCCTGTGTTGTCGGAACTATAAACAAGTGTTGCATGGATTCCTCTATGAGTTGATTGATTTCTGCGAACTCAGGATCATCAGTAGTATTAATAATATGCCGGTTGTCATAATCAAAAGATTGTTGAATGGACGAGTTAACGACATGATAGAATTCAATTGGCTCTTGATCATCATCACCGACATCTATCATGTATATATATTCATCGTCTCCAGATATAGCGGTTTTTTGAAGATTAAAAAACGAATGTACTAAGCCAGGATCAGAAGTATCAACATGAAGATCCACAATTAGAGGTACTAAGCGATGCTCAGTAGTTCTGATGGTTGTACGTCGGATTACTTCTTGGTGATAATATATGATTTCTGATGTTAATAACCCAACATCGTTCTCAGAAAGATAACCGCGTACATTTCTGTATAAAAATGTTGGAACATCTCGAATTAATTCTTCACAGGGCATGGTGAGTGGGGACTGAAACACTTCAAAATGTGTCCTCTGAAGAAGCCCTGTGGTAGGTGAAATCCCGTGTTGAATGACAGTAAAACTAATATCAAATCGATCTTCCATCAAGTCTTCAGAAATCGAAATGTAAGAGGATCTCATTGTAATTACACTACGAATTCCTTCGGTAAATAAGGGATGCTTTGTTTGTTCGGGTAGAAAATCCTGGAAAAAGATTGATTTATAAGAATAAATAAAGCAATAATAGATAAACCACAAAATATAATGTCAGGAAGCATTTATATTAAATAAGAAGATAATTAAATAAATCTCTCAAACTGAGAGATATGTTACCCCTAGAAAGATAGCGGTAAATTTTTATGATTTCAAAATTCAACAAATCGAGTCAAGATGAATAATATTTACTGCACTACTATTTCCCTGTCACATGCTAGAATTTGTGGAAGCACAGCAAATTTACTCAAATACTATGTTGAAGCTTGTTCACACAAAGAATAAATTTGAAGCTCGTTGTCTTTTCTCTTTCTTTGAGAATACAATTTTTTTTCTGGGTAAGACCTACTTCTCTATGATTTTCTCATGAGACAAGCTATATTAGAAAATTCCTATAAAATGTTCATAATTTCATAATTTTCTCCTGAGGCAAACTATATCAGAAAATTCCTATTAATGATACAAACCTCACTTCTCTTCCATTCTTGTGAAGTTAAAATGCTCATATATTTCATAGTTTTGTCATGAGGCAAACTATATCAGAAAATTCCTATTATTGATTCTCAGTGAAGTTAAAAGGTTCATAATTTCATAATTTTCTCATGACGCAAACTATATCAGAAAATTCCTATCATTGATACAAACTTCACATACTAATTCCTAATTGTTCCTTCCATGCATGCTTTTCCTCTGCATGCTTTATGACGATGTTGATAGATTCATCAACACGCATTAGGAATGAACAAAAGCAAAACTAGTTTAGTACTTGTTTTTACTGTTTTTCCTTTTATGTCTACCAGAATTAAAATGAAACACACAAAATCTGTGAGTTTTTGGGATGATCTACGATACGATGATGTTGAATTTGCATGTATAAATCCAAACGTCGTCATCACGAAGTTATCAAAATTCCAAAACCTAAAGCAGGTTAATTTGATACGTACTAAAAAAGTTTTAATTTGAGTAAACTATAAAAGTTTTGATAGTTAATTAATTATTCGAGCATAAGATTAGACAACTTACCTTAAGATAACTTTTTGCAAACTCTTTATCTTGACTGTGCTGCGTAATTATGGTAGTGGGACCTAAATCCCTATCCGACCTCTTATTTATAGAGTTCTATCAGACTCAACTAAACGGATGCGTCTTCTCTTCTAAGAATATCATTTGTATTATTGTATATGTTAAAAATTTAAATTTCAGCAAAGCCTAACAAAAATGTTTTCCCCCTATTTTTTCTAACCCTATGATCAATATTTTTGTGGTCCAGATTTAATGTTCTATCAAATATCTTTTTAGAGTAATAGAGATAATATTTTTCCCTTATCTCTCAAAGATTGTGTTTTGAATTATCTTCTTTGTTAGAAAGATATTTTTTATTAAAATATTAAATTTAGGTCAAACTTAGCAAAAATAAAAATTTAAAAATAACTCATTATAATAATCTTAGATTGAAATTTAAGATTCTTTTAGTTTGATTTTATATGACTAATTGTTTAAATCTACGCTTAATTAGTTTATACATTTTTAAAGAAGCTAATGGGGGACTATTGCTTCCTTGACGACATTGAAAAAAGAAAAAAAAATAAAGACTCTTTCTTTTTTTAATGAAAAAAGATTCTTTATCTCAAAGTGGAAAGATGTTTATTTGTCTCAAAAGTTATAATTCATGACATAATCTTGATTTTATTAAAAAGAAAAATTAAAAAAAATTATTACGCATTTTCTAGCTGAACTGATTATATATGCTTGATAGATATCGCATTTGTCTATGATTTTTAAGCCAAGTCAGCGTCCGTTCGATGCTATGTTATATGATGTTTTGATTTATCCCTATTTTATTTTATAAATTTTCGGCTATTGCCGGTGACCTGCGAAAAGCGGGAAATTTTTTCTACCAGACATAGTAAAATCATCTCACTAAGCGTTTTGAAAATTGCAGTAAAGATTCAATAACTGTGTAACACCTCCAAATTTCTAACAATTATAATAACTTAAAACTACGATAATTTTTAAGATTAATTACTGAAAGTCGAAATAAACAATTTTGGGAAGTGTTACCGCCGCACTTATCTTGGACAAATGCAAGGCTAACTTATTACAATAACGTAAATCCAAATTTAAACAAAAATGTGTTTTATTCAAAATAAAAATAAAATAAAATCACTGAATGTTCTTCCTCACTTCTCAGTGCTAGCCCCAACTCTTGGCACTGTTTCATCGAAATTCTGCTCCTCGAAGGATCATCGCAACCTATGAATACAAACATCGCAATGCCGGTAATCCTAATAAAAAAAATCAATATAGACAAAACAAAATATTTACATAATAAAAATATCTTCCATATATATATAAATATATATACATCCAAGAAAACAATTTTATTATTCTTTCTTCAATTGAATTAGTGGGAAGAGAACCATGGTAGACACGGATATCCTGCCAGTCTACCCTGTGATCCGGAAACCTGTCAGTCACAAATCATCAAATTTGGCCATAAAACATTATCTTCCTAGTGTGCACACATCTTCCCAAAGTTGCTACTAATGTCCCAGAAACCTGCCAGACACCACTTTGGGAAGAACGGATACTATCGATTCACATCAAAATATATATCGCAGGCATAAAGCCTAATTGTGTTCATCACTTTGGGAGGTATCATCCTAAAGCTATCCTCCCACGATTAAATTAGTTCAATCACACACAAAAAGGAATTTTCTCAAATCTACGGAAGCCAAACCGATTATATACTACTATTTGTCAATTACGAAAAACTAAGGCAAAACCATTTAAAGAGTACATGTATTTAATATATATTTATATATTTATATTTATTTTAATGAAAGACACATGTATTTCAATGACCAAAAGAAAAAGAACGACACACCCAAAGCACAAACAAAGCACATAGATACATATGAAAGACATATTTGGGTTTTGATCACCAAAAAGAAGGCGTACAGTTTTTATGGATATATAGATGATTCATGCACGAAGGCCTAGGCATCGAAGCAAAGAAAATATACATGTATATTTAATTCATGCACGAGGAAGCAGTTACGTCAAGGAAAGGATATATATATATATATATCTAATTGAAAGCCGAGGCGTCCAAGAACAAGGTATAGTTATATTCAACTCATGCACCATGAAATTGATCAATTGCTTGCAACAATTACTCATGGATACCGAAAAATGAAAGGCATATAAATATACAACGCAGCAACGCCTTTTAGGGTTATCACGAAAATCAAATTGTTCAGAGATCAGGATAACATAAAATATATTTCATATATAACAACCCTATTAAAATTTATATAAAACTAACCTAAGGCTCATGGGAATTAGGATTAGCTATCAAGATTCATATAAAATTAACCTAAGATTCATGGGGATTAGGATTACCTATCAAGATTCATATAAAATTAACCTAAGATTATGGGGATTACCTGGTCTCCGATTTTTTGCTAGCCTCCTAGAAAAATAATTGATGAGAGTACGGAAAGAGGATTTGAGAGGAAAAGTAGCAAAGAAGAAAAGTATCGAGCGTTCGCTAGGGCTAGACCTAAGTTTATAATTAAAATTTAGGGTTTAGTTATGGGTTGGGTTCTTTAATTATTACTAATTAATATATTATAAAACAATACAATTAAATTCTAAATTTTTATTATTACTATAACTATTGCCAATTAATAAATTATTTAATAATACAAACATTATTAAATTCTAAATCTTTATTTACTATATTATTGTTGTTGTTATTATCATTATCATTAATAATAATAATAATAATCTAGGGTATTACAATAACTGAAGAAAAATAAGTTTAATTCATGATGCAAATTAACCAATAAAAGAATATCTATATATTTCACCAATAAATATTGAATTATGAAAAAAGAGAATCTTATATAAAGACGGTTGAAATAAGAAAATTTTATAAAGGTCGTTAAACCCACCAAATTTTAAATTGAGTCAATAACCCAATCTAGGATATTTAAATGTCAGTTATTTTCTAATAATATCCCTAACTCATAGTACCCAAAAAAAAAAAAAAAAGAGGAAAGGAAAAGCCGGAAGTCGGATGTCGCACTTGTTACCATCATCGTTCTCTCTTGTGTGCCTTGAAGAGCATGAGTGACACCATGAGAAATTACCGCTGTTTTTATCATCAAATTGTCATTTAGATCTTTCATCAAAATTGTCTTATCATTGTTGAAGACGAAGGGGAAATATATGTTTCTGTGTATTTAACCATAATTAACAAACCATCAACTATACCTACAACAGATTGGTTTGTGGGATATAGATATCTTTTAATGTGAACAATTGTGTTTTTGTTTATGTCGATGAAGAAAGGGTTCAAGCAAGAATATGACCATTTAGGGCAAATAAGAAGCTCTGGAATTTGAGGATTTGCTTTCTATGGCACTTTTAAGCATAGCATTTCAGGATAAAATTGAACCTACAAGAGTGACTCACCTCTGTGAGGAATACATTAAACCCAAAAAAGGGGACAAAAAGCCATGCACAAACACTAATTAAAAGAAAACTTTAAAACTAAGAAAGCCAATGAACATGCCTAACTTACAAAATAGTAGAAGAAAATTTTAGTGCAAAAACCTCCAATGAATTTTTCTGCCGCATTAGGGTTTTTATGTAACACGTAAACAATAATGTTCTGTGTTCTCCAATTTTTATTTTTCTTTTAAATTACTAAGAAATATAGAAGTAATTTAGCTCAATTTATAACTCCCTAATTGTATCGGATAACCTTATTAATAATTTGTTAAATTTAGTAACCCAAATTAGAATTTGAGTAATTTAACTGTCTTTATATAAGATTTTCCCTTGTGAAAATTTATTGTTACAATATAATGTATATTATATGTAATTCATAAAACTATTCTATGGGCAATTCAAAGCAGCACAATGCACATGTATTAAAAAGTTCAGTGATGAGAATAACGAAGGCGTTCATCAGAGTGATATATGTTCCCCTGACGAATACACTTATCATTCCCATTAAAGAACTTGTTATTCTCATTACGAAATTTGTTAATCGTCCTCAGATTTTGTTTTCAGCAGAATGATATGTGTACAACCTGGCGAATACACTTATTATTCCCATTAATGAACTTGATATCCCCATTACAACTTTTGTTCATATGTCAAATTACTGTTCATCATCATCTTCTTCTTCTCCAACTCTCCTTCCTTTTGCTTCCAACAATAGAGTCCAACTCCAACAATCACTAAAGTTCTACTAGTAAGTGTGTTATAAAAATTGTCCCTTTTATCGAAATACAATCAACTACTTCATTGCTATCCAATTTCAAACCCAACAAGAGATTTAGGTTGGGTCATATATGGCATAGCAACCCAATTTCAACGACATAGGTTCAGAACAAAAAGAAAGATTGGTTTGAATAATGAGTTAATAGAGCAATTAAACGATTAAATGTCATTCTTTATGGTCGAAGAAGCTCTCTAGTTCGAATTGTGATCTCTCGGTGCTCTAAGCTTCAATCTCCAAACTCACCATTGCGGTTCTAGGCTTTGGTCTCCAAATTCAAAGTGGTGGTTATGGCGGAACTTGCTGGCGAAAGTGAAGGTGGAAGCTGTCACTGGCAAGGAAAGAAAAGCTTAGGTGAGAGTGAAAATGAAAAAAAAGAGAGAGGAGAGAGAAAGAGAGTGGCCAAGAAGAGATGAAGAGGATAGATGGGGGTATTTTAGTAAAAACATTTAAATTTCAAAATCTCATATTCTTCCTCACCATCTCTCTGTGTCCTTTTAATTTTTAACATACATTTTGGGATTTTAAAATTCTATCTGGTATTTAAATAACATTTTCCCTTTTATTTAATCTCTCTAAATTAAATAAATATAAGAGGAGTTTTAAATTTGATTCGTTTGACTTCACAATTTTAAAATATTTCATGTTGACTCGAATCAACTAAGGTGATGACGTGGACCGCCGGAGAATGGTAACTTATCATCATCACCTGGGATTGGTGAGAGCACCGCGAATTTGCGAATGGCGCTCTCTTCAAACTTCAATACAATCTCTCAGCAAGAATGAAGTTGTAAGATCTTCACATAATGTGGACGTGTATCATCAGAAGCAGCAATTTCTTCTCACTTCAAATACGATGCTCGGATTCCAAACCAAGCCGTGGTTTTGGAGCAAACAAGGCCAACAATAGCAACAAGGTGCTTCTATCGGCTTCGTAATCGAATGTTTTTACCTTTTCTTTAGTGTTCTTGATCTTCTTGTTTCTAGCTTGCGTTACCACAATCGATGCTTTAGGTTAATTTTGTTTCTCATTTCCCCTGCTTCTTTCTTCTTTCCTCTTTTCCTTCTCCAATTTATTGCTTACGTTTTGAATCATTCAGACCAATGAAGTTAATATCTCAAGCGATGGCAAGGGCATCGTATCGTCGCAAAGGTATCTTGATAATGTTTTGGATGTTTACTTGTGATACTTCAGGCGTTCGTTTTGTAGCTCAAGCTATTAATTGTAGATTTTTAAGTGCTAGTTGAACTTGGAAGCTGTGTATTGTTTTCACTTCACAATGCTCATTTGCTAACATCCAATGGTATTCATTGGTGCAGGCGATCAACTTCTAAACAGTCTCCGCCTCTATCATCTCGTAAGTTGGTAACATTTCATCGAATAATTGAGTGATTCTCTTCCTTGGTTCACTGTTATTTCCTTTAGAGTTAACTAAAAAATTGTCAAGCAGAATACAGAAAGAATCATTTCCATTGAGTAAAACCTCACTTGCATAAGCTGCCAACCAAGTTTGGGCATCAACACAGGACACAAAATAGACACATTGAAGTTAATAGTTGCTTCATGAGATATTATCTTTCTGCTGTCGTTGCCAGTGAAGTTAAGCATATGAAATTGCATTTAAAGCTCTAAATTAATTACTAAAAAAAAAAAAAAAGGACACCTAATGAGCATAGTGAAATGAGCTTTAAGTTCATACAGTATGATAATTGATTTAATTGTGTTCCATAATCATGCACCCTTCTGTTGGATTGGATATGCTTGCCATAAAATATTTAACAATTGATGCTTCCAACATTCTTCAATGTGACCTTGGTCCATTATTGGGTTTGCTCAATCAAAATAACAAGCTTTTCCTTGTAGAGTTATCTCGTCGAAGTTCTAGGAACAATTCTTTGGATGTTGAATTTGAAGAACGACTAAAAGCAGTAAAAAGGTACAGCTGTAATAATTATTTTCATTGTCTTTCTGGTCACACTTTTGGCTTTTGGTTACTTTGGATATGTTGAGAATATCAAGTTTAGAAATATTAATTAATTATTATTATTAGGCATATTGTTTAGTATTTATTAGGATTATGTATGAATATTATATTGTAGGAATATATCTTTAAGATATTATGATTTGATTAGATTGGATTATGATAGATTTTAGGGTTGAAGTTAGTGTATTCTTGCCCATATAAAGGCCTCATTGTACTCTCTTTTATTCTCAAGGATCAATAATATTCAGAGTATTTCTCCTGTGCTTCAATGTGATCTTTTTCAATCTCAACAGGATATAGGAAAACTCTTTTGCATCCATATTGAATCTTTAGTTATGCACTCTTTAACAGCATCTTGTCGGAGGCATGGCTTGACAGGTTGTCAACTATTTGTACCTAGCTTTCCCAGCTATAGTCTGGACACTCATAAACAGGACTTTTGTCCTCTTAACATGTTTTTTGATTTGTTTTCCTCATTAATATAGAGCTGCCCAGTTAGAAAATGCTAATTAATTTTCCATCTTCATCTACACTACAACTGATATTCATAAGACCAATCATTCAGACTGCCATTCATGCTTGCTCATGCCATTCCATATTATATAGTACTCATTGATGTGCGTGAATTGGCATGTGCATGTTTACTGCAGCAGCTAGTGACCATACCTTCATTCACTGCTATTCATTTGGATTGTTGATCTTGGAGGATTAATAAAACTATGGAAAGATATTAGATACCTATGACCATCAGT
Source organism: Acacia acuminata (assembly GCA_019022655.1). Classification (NCBI taxonomy): domain Eukaryota; kingdom Viridiplantae; phylum Streptophyta; class Magnoliopsida; order Fabales; family Fabaceae; genus Acacia; species Acacia acuminata. The sequence goes on from JAFJYI010000247.1 coordinate 65,524, forward strand.
TAATAGGAGATCCTGCCCCTATATTTTTAGTGACTTATTTTATAGAGCCTGTTTAATTCATTGAAAAAACATGCTTCAGATAATAAAAGTATGATCTATTGTCTAATATCCTCTTAGTCCAATGTAATATATTTCAGATTTCCTTCTCCAAAATAACTTTTGTTTTTTTAACTACTCAGATCAGCTCTTGAGCAAAAACAGGCTGAGGAGGAAAAACAATTTGGTGCAATTGACTATGATTCACCAAATTCAGACAAGACCATTGGCCTTGGTACCAAGGTGAAAGGATGTTCCTTTGTGGCACATACATTCTTTCTTGCGTTTATTTAAATGGTAGAAATATTGCTATGAAACAGATTGGAGTAGGTCTGGCTGTCTTGGTCTTTGGTCTGGTATTTGCTTTTGGAGATTTTCTTCCATCAGGAAGGTATGCGTACAGGCCTAAAATTGGATGATATACCCGATGTCTAGTTGATGCTCTACATATCTTTCTCTTTAGTATATTCTGTTTGCAAATTTGCATTTTATAGGATTTAATGGGTGAATTGCTTAAATCATCATGGTAGCTATGGTAATATTTATACTTGATGCTATCCTATTTGACGACCACAAAAAATTTCTGCTTTGGAGGAGAAACTATATGAGAATCATTTTCATTATTTTTATATTTGTATACTTTTCATTGATAATTACAATTGGAAACCTTTTCGATTGAAGGCAAATGAGTAGTTATGTTATAATCTCTGACATGTCATTCACATTGATGACCTTCAGGTAGTATGGACTTAATGCCAGACCTAGTAACTTTGTTGTGAAACTTAATTTTAATTATTAAAACGGGGACATGGTTTAAATTCATAAGTCCTGACCTTTTGGTATAAAAGCTCACGTATCATGTCATGACTCTTTTCAATTCAAAAGCCTGATATTCTTACTGTAGGCTACTGAAAATTTTTATTTTAATCTCAAAGAAAGTAACAAGTTCTATCACATATGCAACTTTTGGCAACATATCTATATTAATACCGCCTTCATTAAAAAAATGTTGATTGGAGTTTGGCTATGATTTGTACTTTAGTTGGCACTTTTCCTAATGTTCTTTTAATTTTATTCTTTGATTGGGATTTGGTTTTAAACAATTCAGTGTGAGCCCCAATGAAGAAAGTGCGGTAGTCAACAATAAGCTGTCAGAGGAGGAAAAAGCTAGTCTTCAGGTACCATTTCCATGCGATAATTATTTTGAAGATGCTAATGATCTTTGATTTTCTTGGTCTGTAATTCTTTCTTATATAAGCAGAGGTTTGTTCAATTGGTTTTAAGATTACTTCCCTTTTTAGATTAAGGTTAAATGTATTTGGTAGTGTAGAATTAGAGGTGAAGTGCGCCTTTATTAATCTTATTAGATCATAAACTTAGTTTTCATTAGGTCTGAATATAAGTAGAAACAAGACCCTATTCCTAGGATCCTAGATGTCACATCTCTTACTAATTGTAATATCTTAGAATTTTTTTCTGATATATAAGATATTTACAGAAGATATACTGTCTATAGCTAACCTAGGATATACGTACTTAAAGAAATTATAAAGGAGAAATATATATTAAATATTTTTTCAGAATCAACGCCTCTCAACACTCCTCCCCTCAAGCTGGGGAGTAAATGTTGATTATCCCCAGCTTGGATGTGAGCTCTTCAAATCTGGGTCTATCAAAAGCTTTGGTAAGAAAATCCACTACCTTTGAATTTGAGCTGACATGGGACATTTTTTTGATAAAGCATCAATCAATCTCTACATTTTTTCTTCTGTCATGCTGAATAGGATTCTTAGCTATCTTTATAACTGATGTGTTATCACAAAACATCTTCACAGTAGGATCACTTCTTTCTTGAGCTCGTTAATTAACCTCAATAACCAGATGCCTTCACATATCCTGTGTGCCAATGCTCTAAGCTCAGAGTTCGCACTACTTCTTGGAACAACTTGTTGCTTCTTCCTTCTCCAGGTCACCAAATTTCCCCACACATAGGTAGCATATCTTGTAGTGGATTGTCTGGCATTGAACCTCTATAACCAGCATCAGCTTAGATCACTATGCTTCTGCTACTCCCTTTCTTGAAAAACAAGCCCTTTCTAGGAGTCATTTTTAGGTAATGCAGAATTCTTAAAACTAGATACATATGCTCCTCATGTGGATTGCTCATGAATTGACTAGCCAAATTCACAAGAAAGGAAATATCCAATCTTGTATTTGATAAATTGATCAACTTTCCCACAAGTCTCTTGTATCTTCCTGCATCAACTGGTGGAGGTGGGGTTTCATCCTCCAACAGGCAGTTAACAATTTGGCCTTGTTTCTTTTACCCTAGTTATATTCTTATGCAGGCCAAGATCTTGCTTGATGAGCTGGAAAGTTCATTGCTTTGATACAATAGAGAAGTGCACTTGCATCATAGAAGGGACAGAAAATGTGTCAAAGTATTCCAGTAGTTAAGTGTTGATAACTATGGGAAAGTGCATTTTTAATTTTTCATTTGCTGTGGTTCCTAGAAAATTGAAAGTGGTAGATTTAATGTTTCTCTCGACACACATGATGTCACCTCTTTGTAATATTGATATTATTTTTTTGTAGTTTTATTTGTCAACATTTTTTCTGCCTAAGATGCTTTTGATCTTCTTCCATATGTTTAGACTGTCCTAATGCCTACATCACTTCAGTTCTATATATCTCTCTAATGATCACTTCACATAAAATGTACTTATTAAGCATGATGATAGAGCTGCAAAACGATCTTCCTGATATTGCAGAGAAGACTCGAGGAATATGAGGCAATATTACGTAACTCCCCAAAAGATGTTACTGCTCTTGAAGTAAGCATGATTGCTTATTCTGTTTGCTCCTTTATTTGTCTTTCATGATACATTTGAAAGAATTTTTAGGGAGCTGCGGTGACTTCAGCAGAACTAGGGGATTATGCAAGGGCTGCCTCTCTACTTGATGAGCTGACTAAGGTTATTGATGTGTTTAACATCTATTTGCCCATGTATTTTGCTTCAATCATGATGTTCCAAATCCAACAATCATTGAACTGATAGCTCTGATTTTTTGTTGTTTTAAGGAAAAACCAAATGATGCTGATGTTTTCCGCTTGCTTGGGGAAGTTAAGTTTGAACAAAAAGACTATCAAGGCAGTGTTGCTGCATATAAAAATTCATTGATGGTCAGTCTTCCCATCATATACAGATCATTTGCCATTGGTACCAGTTTCAAATTGTAATCTAATAAGAACCTACCTAAGTGGGGTGGGGAACCTCATCAGAAGCTAATTACGAAGGTGGAAGAACTAATCCACTTAGTATCTCATAAATCATACCATGCTACTGAGAATATGCGTCCCATATTTCCTCATCCCACCCTTCCAGAAAGGGGATTTAAAATTTAGGAAAAAAAAAAAAAAAAAAATCTATCACTTTTTAGTAGACGTCCTTAGTAATTTCATCTGTATTATCTTTGAATATTTTTCTATTCCATCACAGGTAGCTAAAGATATTAATTTTGAAGTTCTGCGAGGCCTTACTAATTCATTACTTGCTGCAAAAAAGCCAGACGAGGTTTGTAGATGAAGACTGATTATTAGGATCTTTGGAAATCATATGATCCCTCTTTGTTGCTGTTTTCTTATGCACCTTAATAATGGAGGATGAAAATCGATCTGGGAAGATAATAATATTTGCTCAAAAATTAGGAACATACATATAAGATTTTAAATAAGACTCTTGAGTTAATTAAGAATAGATGAGGATTAGGATTTGATGTGTTAAATTTTGTTTGGATTTTTTGACTTAACTATTTTTGGTAGGTGTTGACACTCTCTGAAATCTAGGACAGTGACACTCACTCCCTCAGGGGGCAATGACAACAACAAACCATAGTGGAAATTACTAAAAAAGAAACCTCACTCCTACACTCACTGTAATCTAGGACAGAGTTGGAAACAGAACTTGATTTGCTCTGATAATATGTGGAGAAATGTGAGTAAATTGCTTGATTGTATCATCTCAGTAAGGCAATAAATATACATACAAAATGGGAGCCTCGACCATAATGGATCATTAATACCCTAATCCCTTTGATCATGCTATCATTAACAGGCAAGTATGGGATAGTAACTTGTTTGCTTATAGATGACAGCTACTTTTAAAGACATGAAATTCTTTTATTTTAGGTGGAAAAACTTGGTTGCTGTTTTTGTGCTTGCTTTTGGGTTTTCCTATAGAACCATAATGTCAGAGAATATCTTGTAAGAGGCGATAGAGTGGGTAACACTTAGGCTGTAAATAATGCCAGCAAGTTATGAAAATTGAAAAAACTTATAGCAAAGACTTTAACAATTTTACCCTGTCCTTGTGCTAAATTTATATTTAAACGGATACAAGGTTGAAGTTTTGATATGGTATTTTTGCTTTCAGCATAGTTTTATGTTCCCTTTTCCTTATTATTTTGATCAATGGTTACATTTGAATATAGTCATTTTTTTCTTATAAAGGAAAGCTAACTCCTCACTCGTTGATAATTCTTAGATATATTAAATATAAGGAAAAATAACCTTTCTTTTAGCTCGCTGGGATTTATTATACGCACAAGTCTACTTCAAGATGAAGATTGCTTTACAAGGCTATACTAGATGGAGATTTCAGTGTTATTTATGGACACTGCTCAATTTTAGTGGATACTGATTTGAGGTTTCATTTCCATATTCTTTCCTATGCAGGCTGTTCAATTCCTTCTGGCCTGTCGTGACCAATTGAACTCCAAAAAAACAAACAATGAAGCTGACAGTAGCCCTACTGAATCACAGAAGTTGGACCCAGTTCAAGTAAGATGTAATTCTACAAATAATAGCTTTATTTTGCTCTTTATGAAGAACCTGGGAGACAGATATTTGAAGTAAATGAATTGCTAAATTTTTCCCCGTTGGGTTCAGCATCCATATGATTGATTTGTTATTATGGTATCAGTTCTTTAACATAACATGTTGGTTGTGTTTAAGATAGCACCAGCCCCACTACCCTCTCCCAAATTCTAATTTGCTTTTAGTTTCTTGCTCATAGAAACTACTACCTCCTAAAATATTTTCTTACATGCTTACTAATTTTCGCTGGATTTGAGTTTTGGGGAGTAGTTGCAGAATTAGTTATGATATATGGAGTTCCATATCAAACCAAATCATTTATTCATTGGGACAAAAGAATAGTTTATGATGATCAAATGATTTCCACCTTTCTTGTTCATCTAACTCTTAGGAATACAAGTTAGTCCTCAATAATTAGCTTCCTATGTTATTGAAGATTAAAACCATCATCTACATGTACTTATAAAATTAGGGAGAAAGAAAATTTATGAATACCAAGAGGGATAATGTTCTTAGATGCTTTCATGTAGATAAACTTTTTAATTCCAAATGGGAATGCCCCTCTTTTCTGGTGTAACCTAGAGCTCTGTCATGGTTGTAAGCAACAAAGAGAAAGAGAAAGTATATTCTGAATCTTGTATTTCAGATTTCTTCAAGTACAGAAAGGGTCTATATACACACACAAGAGAGGAGCCTTAGCATTTATGGCTCTTAATGATAATTTCTAAATCTAATCCTTTATTTCTAGTGATTCTAATTGATTATACAATAATCCTGATTGATTTAATTACAATATATTTCCTAACAATGGCAATGGGGAGAATTTGAGTAGGCTTTTTTTAGCATTCATCTGAATCCTTTTTAGTTCCTTTATGATTTTTCTTGATGAATTATTCTGCGTGCTTATTATTTCCTTTTCCTTTATTCAGTAATTTATTTTGAAGCACGAATTTGAAATTTATCTCCATCTTTACTCATTCGTCAATGTCACTGCAAAATGCAGGTTGAATTACTTCTTGGGAAAGCCTACTCAGATTGGGGCCATGTCAATGATGCTGTAGCAGTTTATGATCAGCTTATATCTAATCACCCTGATGATTTCCGTGGATACTTAGCTAAGGTTTTAATTTCTCTCCTTTATATATACTGGCCATAAGAGGGTGAGCCTTAGCGTCGCGGTAAGGTTGTTGCCATATGATCCGTAGGTCACAAGTTTAAATCCTAGAAACAACCTCTCAAATTGTGGGGGCAAAGCTGTGTACATATATCCCTTCTTAGGCCTCTATGGAGCCTTGTGCATTGGGCCACCCTTTTATATATACTAGCCAGATCATATTTTTTTCCTTTTCAGTCTCTGCGTCCTTACAAATCACACACGTAAAAGCCATTGCACATCATAATACTCACACATAAATTGTTCCTTTGCACTGTTCATTTTTGTTAACTGATATACTTTCTTTACTATTGTCACTAATGCTTTTTGAACTACAAGATGTGCTGTGAAAGAAGACACATTCAAATCTAATCACCTTGTAACTCTGCAGGGAATTATCCTGAAAGAGAACAACAACATTGGAGCTGCTGAGAGGATGTTTATTCAAGTAAGCATATGAATTCACTCTTGTACTTCTGAGTAAAAGATGCGAAACAATTTTGAATAGCATATACACAACCTAACCTCTGCTTTTTTATTATAAATGAATAATTAGCTTCACGACCTTATCACAAGAATGCCTGCAAGTGTGATATTACGTAGTGCCCTGGGTGTTTAGGGGATCTTGTTATTTAGTTATCCTGTTGTTCTTGTCATCAATTTGTTTACCTTATTAAAACTTCACATTTTGGTCAACCAAATATATGGGTTTTACTTATTTTAAGCATCGGGTTTTGTGCAGGCTCGGTTCTTTGCACCAGAAAATGCTAAACCTCTTGTAGATCGTTACTCTAGACGATAAATCAATGACTTGCTTATATTGATGAAGTTATACAGCCTCCAGAATTGTGGCTTTATCTGGAGGTAACACGGGGCTTTCTATTTTCCCACTTGTATATATATAAATATATATACTGGATGGATCCCACAACTATGAAAATCTCATGACATTTAATTTGTTCATAACATGAGACTGTAGCGAGATTGGATTTGGAATATATTTTTAATGAATCATCAATCCTGGGAGGGATCCCGATGTTTTGAATCATGTGCAGAACAGTACAATCACGCCCAAGGCATTGCAATGACATAACCGCTAATTAATATAGTTTTGCAATTGCTGCTAATATTTGAAGCAAAAGAGAAGGTAAATAAGCTTTATTCTACGCCCAAAATCTGAGCTTTCCTTTCTAATGCACAAGCCTATCACAAACCAGAAGAAATTATCAAAGGATTAAAAGATACCCTAAAAGGTAAAAAAGATAAGAAGAAGAAGAAATACACGTTTCATCTACACATTTGAGCTTGATGAGATGATGTAGTAGCATCACAGTCTGAAACATAACAAGTAATGATCTTGTCCTTGTCTTGCGACAAGAATGCTTCTTTTTTGCCTTGCACAACCTTTAAAACTTTCTCAAACACTGATATTTGGCAAGGAATCTTTAGTACTCCCTCCTGTTGGAAACCAAACTCCTCTTCAGCTTCTCTCAGCAACATGTCAAAAGCTTGGTGTCTCAAATACTCTGTTGGGATAATGAATCTCTTTAGCTCCATTCCCACACAAACAGCAAGAAACCCTTTTGGCACGGTCTCATTCGAACCGGAAATATCTGTGAAAGACAGAGTTCTCTTCAAGAACTTCATGCCTTTACTTCCACCACCACTAGTACTGTTACTGTTATTGCTTGCAGAAGACGACGAAGAAGTGGCAACAGAACAAGAGTTGTTCTTGGAAGCATTATTTGCCACCTTCTTCCATTTCTTGAGGATTTGTTGAAGCCTAACGATATCTGTGATCTTGTTAGGCTTCTTGGAATCCATCAAGCAAAACCTCTATATGGTTTTGGTTTCTGAACTTAGTGATGGTGTGGTAGGGAACGATAATTTATAGGAAGATGCTTCGCTTGATTGGCGCTTTTATTGCTGACTTCAGTATATAATATTATTTTTTATTTATGGACTGATCAATCATCATTCAATTTCAACTCACAAGGATTGAGATCCGTGAACATATTTGAGATGTGTATTATTATGTACACATTTTTCTGGGCTATTCAAGTTAGATTTATAAAATATAAATTATTTTATTTTATTATTAAATTTTATATTACTTTTATGTTAAATGAAACAAAAAAAAAATGATGTCAGATTTTAATCACTAACTTTTAAAAGTGTTTAGTTTAATTTTTAAAAAAAATGAAAAATAAGATACATGTCATGTTTAACTTACTAGATGCTCCACACCAATCCATACAACACACATATAAATGTGTGTGTATTCTTAAAGTGTGCACTAAATTCGGATCTCAACTAATGTCATGTGGATGGCTCCTGCAAAAGTCTGTTGTGAATAAATATAAAGACACTTGCTTAATCTCCAACTAACTATAAAAAACTATGGCTATAAAAAGTCTGTGTGTGTGTATGACACATCTATGGCAATTAAAAAAAAAAAAAAAAAAAAAAAAAAAAAAAAAAAAGTCACTGTGTGTGTGTGACATACATCTATGGCCATAAAAAACTATATGTTGTAATAATATATGACTACCAGGTGCTTGTTCAATTGCCTTAACCAAAGAATTTAGTTTGAAATATGATAATATAGCCGTGTTAAATATTTGGTAGGAAAGTTTTCTTGTTCTTTATTATCCACTCTCTTCAGTCCTAAATATAAGACAGAGATGACTTTTTTTAGGGTGATTGGAAGTAAAATAAGTTATTTAATCATATTATATGTTATGTATCATAAGATTATATATCAATTTATTAGTCAAACTAATTAGTTTGGAGAAAAAAAATAAAAATAAAAATACTCTAAAGTAATTTAATTAGCTTCATTAATCTCTCCAAAAAAGTCAACTCTATCTTATATTTAGGACCGAAGTGAGTAGGCAACTAGTGGTCATGTTTGACTCAATTCAAATTAGCCAGAGCAAGCACTTGGCGCATTGCCTTATGGGTAAAGTAATTTCCATGCATAGGAGAGGTGGAGGGTTCTATCCTCATGAAACCGGTTTGACCTCTTTTTTCGATTCTTTTTCCCCCAAGTCTTAACAAGTTTTGGTTCTAATTATATTTTTTTTTTTTTTTTTTAAGGAAGCTAAATAAGTTTTTTTTTTTTTTTTGCCTAAGTCCTAACTTAAAGTTCGACTAAATAAGTTATTTAATTATATCATATGTTGTGTATCCCTAAATTATATAAATTTATTAGTCAAACTAATTAGTTTTGAGATAAAAATAAAAATAAAAACACTTTACAGTAATTTAATTATTAGCTTCCTTAATTTCTTCTAAAAAAAATTAATTTTGTCTTATAATTAGGGTGGGGGGAGTATTAAAATATAGCAGACATTGGATAATCCAATTTCGTATACTCACACATAATCACATTCGGAACTTCATCCACTTCGGTTTAGACGCAATTGCAGAATTTGCTGTGACCAGAATAAATCTTCAGGTGATGTTAGAATTTTGAGTTAAAAAAATATATTTATTACCACTAAAGGAAAGTCATATTCACGTGATTGCCCATAGTGTCGGCCACAATATTAAATAAACAGCGATCCACAGTCAACAGCTCTATATATAGATAGAATCTGTACGTTGCTCTTAGCTTTGTCCTCCATAATCATTAATGGATGATGATTGATTATGTATTGTGATTTTGAATTATTAATGTTTGATTTTATTTATTTATTGGATACTCAAGATCCTTTTCCAAGATCACGCAAGATGGCACTCTGATCATCTGATTCCCATGTGAATTGCCCATTCACTTGTAATATAAATAATAGTAAGCAACCACCATGCTTGCTGCCTTCATCTTAATCCTCCCCTCGCATACAATTCATTGAAATTTGAAGCCCTTCTTTTCATATAGTAATAAATTAAATTTGTTGGGACTCGGAAAAGTTTTTTTTTTTTTTTACTCCTCAGAAAATTAATCATATGGTCCGACTCAATTGTATCTCAGTCTCTCAACTTTAAATCAATAGTATAATAATAGTTTGACTTAGTTAAAATTCAGTTATTAAACTTTGACTCTGTATGATATACTCCCTCCGGTCTTAATTATAGAACATATTTAATCAATTTTAAGAAGATTAAGGAGATGAGTTAAATTAGTTAATTTTACTCATTTTCCTAAAATGTCCTTATATAAATTTAAAATGACAAAAGTAAAAGTGAATCAACAACTCATACCACATACTTCTCCAACCTATAATTTTTTTTTCTACATGTTTTCAAATTGAAATAATGGTCTTACTATATACACATATATGTGTGTATATATATGCATACGTATAGATACACACGCACACATATCTATACATATATATGAATACACACCCCCACACACACACACACACATATATATATATATATATAAGTGTGTATATATATTTGTGTGTGTGTATTTTATATATACACATACACATATATATTGACAAACACACACACACTCACATATATATATATATATATATATGTGTGTGTGTGTGTTTATATTTGTGTGTAGACACACATATAAAAATGCGCACACATATATATATATATATATCTATGTGTGAGTATATGTATGTACATATGTGTGTGTGTGTCTATATATATATATATATATATGTATATATATATACACACACACTAGCAAATTAATGACAATTGATCGATAAACAGATTAAAATCTAACAATTTAAAAGTTTTAATGATTAGAAGAGTCCACACACCCACATACATATAATCACCCTTCACCAAAAACCAAATACACTTGAGAGAATAAAATAGGGGCATTTTAGGAAGAAATTGACAAAAATGAGAATGTTGTCCTATAATTTGGACCAAAACCAACTTTCAAATGTTGTCTTATAATTAGGACCGGAGGGAGTAGTTTTTTTTTTTTTTTTAAATTTTAACCATTTAAAATGGTGGTCTCTATATTTGAGGAAACGATATTTATGAGGACTAAAGTTATTTTTTAAACATAGGGAATGATGTTTTAAACAGCTAAATTATAAGTACTAAGTTGTGTATATCGAGTCAAATTTTAAGGATAAGTTTCAACTGAATTAAAATTATAGAGATTAAAGTGCAAGTTAAAATTTGTAAACTAAAGTATAATTGAGGGATCAAATGATTAATTTTCTTATTTTTTTAATTTCATAAAGTGGTGTATTTGCAATGGTTTTTGTATAATGTTTTTTAGCTAAAAGTTATTTTTAGTTTTCAAAAATTTTTTTTTTTGTACAATGTTTTTTTTTTTTTTTTTTTTAAGAACAACTTTGTTGAAAACAGTTTTCCAAACAATTTTTCTTTTTTTTTTTTAAATATTTAAAAACAAAGTACTAGTCACAGATTCATGTCTGAACTAGCTAAAAGTGGAGGTAATAGGTCCGGTAATTTTTTAAAGGAGAAACTACTATTAAAATTCAAGTTATTTAGTTAATTATTGATTAATTAATTCAATTATTAAGTAAGTACTCTGTTGACTGTTATAATGTCGTTGGATTCGATCTTAAGTCAGATCATCATGAGGGGATTATTTTCTAATACTGTACTTCACAAAATCGTAAGGCAAAATGAATGAAAATTAAGCCTTTGCCCCGCTCACTTCTAGCTTGCTTCTTACTTTTCTCCATGTTAACGTTGGCACATAGCATAAGGCCAGATTGCAAATTGTTTATATGTCACTCAACCAATCTAACGGGGTTACCATAAACAAAATCCTAGATTTTGGAGTCTATATATAAATTTTTAAATAAGTTATGTTTTTATTTTAAAAAATATAATACAATTTTTAATATATCATAGAGTTAAGGGGAAATATTGCCCCGGCGTGTCAAAAATAGAATAATTTTACCTTGACCGTTATTTCAATTAATTTTGATCGTTAGTTGACCTAATATGATGAGTTGGACAGTCCACATGTCATTCACGTTATTTTTGTCAAAATGTAGATTTGCGTCAGAAGTCCATATGTCATTTTACTTTTTCTTTTTTTAAAGCTAGATTTAAGATTTTCAAGGCAAATTTATACCTTAACAAAAATAACTTGGATGAAATATGGCTACCAACTCATAATATGTGGTCAACTAATGGTCAAGGAAAAATTGCTCTATTTTTTTTACTCTTCTAGAGCAAAATTGCCCTCGGTGAAAGTTCCCGAGACGGAAATACCCCTTAACCCTATATCATATACATATCCATTATAATCATCTTAACACCCCTATATTCCTTTTTACAAAAATCAGGTTGCTCATTTCATTGAAACAATCCTATTCCAATAGATCCTTAATATAAAACACATTTACTTAATTTAATTAGAAAAAAGAAATTAGTTATGTTAGTTTATATAACATGTGCTTGACCAAAATATGGTTGGAAGATATTGGTATTTTTATTTTTGATTTTATTGCAAGATCAAAATGAAATTACAGAAAGCACACATTTTATATCCACGGCCACCATAAGTGAATTATCCAGTAAAACAAAGCGCCAGCACTAGAATTATCAAGAAGAGAGAAACATACACGAATTATCATGGACATCCTAAGAAAAATAATAATAATAATAATTAGGAAAGAAAAATTAATTTTGCTCATTTTTTTTAATACATGTGGAGTACCGATGGCGAAGTGGATAGAACCAATGAAACACAAGAAAAATGCAAAACGTCGTCTTGCGCTGAGTGCAGTGCAGGGATATACAAGAAGCCTGCAGTGATCACATTTCACATGCATGTATTCAGAACCCAGGAGCAACTATATCACATCCCTACGTATAATAAGTTTAAAAGGGAAATTTTTTGGGGAAAATTTTGAGTTTAAAAGTGACGTAGAATGCTTCAGAATGTTCTCCACGAGTACATAGGTGGCACGATCATAAGGATTTGGAAGATGGAAGAAGGATTTTGTGCCATTTGATCAAGATGAAGCATTAAAATTGTTACGGACCTGGATAAGACCTATATTTAATATATGGCCCAACAAGGAGTATATTGCATATCAGGATCTGCCTATAATAAAGGGGGATCCAATCTTATCTATGATCCAGGTATATCTAAATCTATATCATGTAGTTACGGTATTGGGGCCTCGAATCACAAGACCCAAGCCATATCAACCTAAGGTACACTCTATAAATACAGAGGTCAAGCCTTAAGGTAGAGAGATTACAGGTTCTACGTTCTAACCCTAGACTATTTACATTCAGTCACACAGAGCACACATCCCACCCCCTTGGCTAAACGTATGTGTGTGTCTCGAACTACGTGGACTTTGATCCCTTTACATGGTACGTAGGCCCTAGACTTGGCTCCTAGTCAAGTCCAATTAGTCCTATTCCCATAACAGAACAAAAATAATATATTTAATTAAGAGGAGGTGGACTTAGAATTTTATATGGTTAAGGGATTAAATAAAGTCATCAACTCTCCCATTTTACCCATTGAAGTCAGCCAAAGTGAGGAAATAGAGGGAGTGGCGTCATTTGGCTTTTTTTTTTTTTTTTTCTTTTTTTTTTGAGCAGGAGAAGATTATTATCATTTTACATAGCCCTCGTTTCGCCAACTCATGGTTTAAGATAGAGTTCGTAGTATGAGTTTTAACCGTGGGCTAAACCTGTCCAATCTAAAAACATAGGCGGTTTGGATTCTGTAAAAGTGGAATTATTTTAATACGGTTCTTTTTTGTCTGAACTCATAGAGACCCAACCTGAGGCAGGTTAGACTATTGGGTTAGTGGGTTGAACTGTTTTTTATTTTATTTTTAAAAAAACTCTGACTTCTCTGGGTGTAATATGTAACTTAACACCATTAATATCAACTAATTTATTGAATGTTAATGATGTTTTTTGGATTTATGTTTATTTTGTAATGCCTGGACTTATGATAAATGCTTAATTTGTAATATTTGAAACTTTGAATTTAATGTTTTATTATCACTTTATAATTTTGTAATGTATTTTTAATTTTTTTATGGTTTAAGTTTATAGGAAAAAAAAATTCAATATATTGTTTAAAGCAGTATAAAAAAAATTAAAAAAAGGAAAAAAGGGGGGGGTTCGGTGGGCTAACCAATTATCCTAGAGTTTATGGGTTGGGTTGGCTAAATTTCTATTTATATTAACACGGAATTTATATGGTCCCAACCCGTGACTAGTTAGCTTGCATGGCATGTATGTTTAGCATCACTTTTAGACAACCGAATCGCGCTTTTTGAAGGTGAAATTGAACTTTTGGAACTTTTTACTTTTTAAACATGTTTGGTATGAAATTATCTTAATTGGGCTTTCTAAGTGAAAAGTGCAGCACGATAATTAAAGTGTCTACCTTATCCCTTGTATTTGTGAATGAGAATACTCCATCCACCATTATACAAAATGTAGCGCAGATAGCAACAATGGATTTTGGCCTATCAACCTTTAAAATGGAAGAAGTTGAGGAAGCTAGTACCTAAAAGTTGATAATTTGCTTCACTTTCCCTAATTATTGTCAAAGGGCTGTCTATTTTTCCATGATGTAAAAGCCTAGCTTATTCCTTTTCCTCCAGATAGTGTGCAGAAGACATATTATTTGAGAGATTAAATGCATAAGACCATACTTATGGAGATTGAGTAATGTGTCCTTAAGCCACTCCTTCAAAGCAACGAAAGATGATGAAGGAATTTTGATATCAAAATATCCATACCATAAGCTTCTAATAAAATGACATTCAACAAAGAGATGATTCAAGGACTGTGTCACATCACATCCAAATACACATGAGGTAGAAGAGGGAGGTGATGTCGGGTAAGGACGTCACCGGATGACAAGGCATTATGAAACAACTTCCAAACGAAAAGGATTTTCTTGTATGACAATTGAAACCTTCATAGAAGTCTCCAGAAATGATCATTGGAAGTACTGTCAGGTATTGCAGTTTGTAGCAGAAAGTTCAGATCATCCTTCACTATATATAGTATCCTGAGGGGTTGTCAGTCCACATCAAAGTAACTGGAGAGTTCAAAATGGAAATGGGGGTAGTACCTGGATTTCCTGAGCAACATTGGACGAGTGAGAGCGAACCAATGAGAATTATAAATAGGAGAATTCCAAGATAATGAAATATGCAACAATAGATCAGCAACTCGTTGGATGTTCAACGAAGATGCTCGGTCCCGCTTCCCAACATGGCATTTTTAATCTCCCTACAATGATTCCTACATTTTTAGAATAGCCCTTCCATATCCATGAGGAGTTATAAGGATTCTTGATAATAGTTTCAGTAGATAGATCAATATACTTGACCTTCAATGTGGAATCCAACAAGAATGGTGTTTCCGAAGAGATAGTCCTCCAAATCTGGCACGACTAACATCAATTCTTTTTTTTTTCTTTTTGATAGGAAAGATGGCAAGGAGCCAGAATGCATATATAAGAACTGATTATAAAGATAGGGTAATGAATCTCAAACACTCATGATCGACTAAGCCCCTAAGAGCCAAAGGACAATCACAAAAGATCCCTGTTTTAGAGACACCCCACTTAGCCAAAGCATCGGTTACCCTCAAAGACGGAGCTTTGTTAGGACTAGAGGGGGCCATGGGCCATGCCTTTTGGAGTCTAAGTTTTAGGCTTAGACTCCAAAGGTCATGTCGTACAGCAGAAAAGAAGGTCACGTCGTGCAGCAGGGGATCACGTGGTGTAGCAGGGGGTTGTGTGGGGCCCGCGAGAGACACTTTTGGAGTCTAAGTTTAAAACTTAGACTCCAAAAGTTATGCTCTAAGTTAAATAATCCACCTTTTTCACATCCCGTGTCAAAAGTTCTTCATTTTTTCATATCCGCGCATCGTGACCCTTTCACTCCCATTATCATTTCACTTTTCATTTTCTTTCGATACGTAGCGTTCATGACCCACCACGCCACGGAGGGAGACGACGACGGCGGCGGCCGCGACCTCCCTCTCCATCCCTTACGGCGACAACGTCTCTAGGGTGCAGATCTACGAGATTTGGGTTGCAATAACTTCGACGGTTGACATCCGTTGACGACAAGGTGCGGCATTGCCAGATCGGGGTTAAGTGCAACTTGGATTTTCCTTTATTTTGAAATCTTCATGGTTCTAGCCCTCCATCTGGGTGTCTATTCCGTCGACCTCCCTTCTTCGATTTTGTGTGTGTAGATCTGATTAAAGTTTCTGATTTTGTGTTTGTAGATATAATATTATTAATAGTTTTTAGTTTGATTTGCCTTTTTCATTTGGAAATTTCAAGCCGTCAAGCATTGATATTATTGATTTAAGTTTCTGATTTTGTGTAGTCGATTGTTGCTTCGGTAATTTGTCTTCTTCTTATCGGTTGTCGGTTCTTCTTGGTAGCGAGTTGCCTACATCCCGAACCTAAACAGTTCGGGGTTTTTTTTTAAAAAAAAAATACACAAAAGGACGTCTAATTTTAAAATAGGACTCCTTATGTTAGGCGTCTAATTATAAAATAGGACTCCTTAAGTTTTCCCTATGGCGCCCCCCAGATAGACGTCCCCTCGAAAAAGGACTCCAAAAGTACAAAACAGTTTTTTGCGGCGGAATTTTTCCCTCGCAAAATAACAAATTTCCGTCGCAAAACTGATTTGCGGTGGAATTTGCGGCGGAAAAATTCCGTCGCAAAAATCGTCCACGCAAACCAAATTTTTGTCGCAAAAATGCAAATTTCCGTCGCAAAATTTGGATTTAGCGGCGGAACACTTTTCCTCGCAAATCTTGAAATTTGCGAGGGAAAACTGAATCCCCTCGCAAATCCCTCGCAAAATCGAACATTTTGCGAGGGAACAGTTCCCTCGCAACATCCGGATTTTGCGAGGGAACAATTCCCTCGCAAATTCCAACATTTTGCGAGGGATATGATTCCCTCGCAAAATGCAACATTTTGCGAGGGACTATGCTCCTCGCAAAATGCATCATTTTGCGAGGGAATCTGTTCCCTCGCAAATCCCCAATTAATTTTTTAAAAAAATCAAATGATTTTAAAAATTTAATTAATTTCATAAAAAATATTAAAAATTTGCAAATAAAAAGATTTATATATGATAAAAATATATTGTAACAATCATAAGAGTTTGCATAGAAATAACAAAATATTACAAAGTATAATGTTTCAACCAAAATAAACTAAAAAAAAGTCTACACCGCGAGCCTCCGGTCGGGGTCACCACCAGATCGCCATCACCATCGGAGGCGGCCCCTGCCCCTTGTCCTTCAAAAGGGAGTGGAGAAGTTCCCGCAACTCAATAATCATCTTTCCTTGCTCCTTCACCTGTGCTTCTTGCTCCTTCACCTTTGCTTCCAACGTCTTCACCCTCTTATCTTCTACAAAACCAACATTACGAAGTGGAGAAGTTCCCGCAACTCAATAATCATCTTTCCTTGCTCCTTCACCTGTGCTTCTTGCTCCTTCACCTTTGCTTCCAACGTCTTCACCCTCTTATCTTCTACAAAACCAACATTACAAAGTCAGTTTATTTTTTGTACTTCATTTAAATGGACGAGGGAATAATGGTTTGCGATTGGTAGCAAAAGTATTACGTCTACCTGTAGAAACACCTCCAATACTTCCCGATGAGCGCTTCGTAGAAGACTTCGGTTCACGCGAGAGGCACCCATCCCGAAGACTCTCCCCTTCTTGTCAAATCCTCCTGCTGACACTGAATGAAGATACTCTCGTTATCGAGAATAAGAGGACGCCGGGTCGTTCTCAATCTGCGAGTCTCTCTTGCGTCGGCTTCGATAGGTCTCCTACAAACACACAATAATACATCACAAATAAGACATGTAAAATAAAATAAATGTTCTTGTTTTAAACAACTAATAAATCTAGTTAATATCTCACCGCGCATTCTTTGGGACTTGGTGTTAATCCAACGCCTCCCACCTTCAATCTCCTTAGAGTGGGTCCGCTCAAAGGCAACCCAAGAAATCGAATCCGCGGGAACTTCCCCGATGTCCCGCCTACAAACACAAATCGATCCTATATCAACATCGCCTAGCCTTATTAGGCTAGACACTTATGTTCTATGAGAACAACTGACTAAATCATCATTTTATATTAAGCATCATCAAATAATTTAAATATTTATAATATAGTATTTAAAATGTAACACTAAATTATCAAAATAAAATATTTGTAATATATTGAAGAAATAAAAATTGAACAGTCTATCATTTGTATTTAATATACGTTTGAATGTTGTAAATATTAAATAATAACAAATATTTTAATTTTAGAGGTGTTACTATCCCAATATTTTTTTTTTAGTATGCATCTCATTCACATTCTTATGACGCAAAGGAAAATTCCGCCAAGCAAATTATCGGTTGGACCAAAATATTTGTAAAAATCAGTTAATGAAAAAGAGGAAAATAGCTTATCTCGAGAGGTAGACACAAGAACTCGTTCTCTCCTACAAATATCTCTACATGTGGAGAGAAAATTTGGAGGGAAAATGATGTGGGGCCCACACCTTAATATAAAACTAAAATAAATATAAGGTAAAAGATGCAGAAATTGAGAGGAAATGTAATCACAATATTTCTTTCTCTTCTCTTGTACAATCAGTACACGTTCATGAATGATGGGAGAATGGCTATTTATAGTCAAAGAAAAGCAGATAGCTCATTTGGTTACAAGACACCTAGAGACACCAGCTACGAACACGTGGCAAATTAATGCTTAACCAAGAGATGACTAATCCATGCATTTGCCTTTTCCATTGTGGGCTATTGGGTTGTAACTCTAATGGACATCCATAATTTTGTATATCTATAACACTCCCCTTGGATGTTCATTATGAATGTGCCTCATTAAAAACTTTAACTAGGAAAAACCTAGTGGGATAAAAATCTAGCTAAAGAAAAGAGTACATCATTCATTGATACACTTTTCAATACTGCCTCATTAAAAACCTTTCTAGGAAAACCCAGTGGGATAAAACCTAGATAAAGGAAAAAGAGTACAGTGTGTATCAACTCCCCCTCTTGACAACGTCAGTTGAGATCTCTGAGTCTTCGGAGGCCAATACCATGAACAAGTTTTTCAAAAATTGCTTCAGGCAGTGACTTAGTGAATAAATCTGCCAGATTTTCACTTGAACTGATTTGCTGGATATCTATTTCACCATCTTTTTGAAGATCGTGAGTGAAGAAAAATTTTGGTAAAATATGCTTTGTTCTATCGCCCTTGATATAACCTTCTTTAAGTTGAGCAACACATGCAGCATTATCCTCATATAGAACAGTTGAATCCATTTTTCCTGAAGATAAATGACAAGTTGTTCGAATGTGATGTATTATTGACCTCAACCATATACATTCTCGACTTGTTTCATGCATTGCTAGAATTTCTGCATGGTTAGATGATGTGGCGATATAGTACGCTTCATAGATCGCCATGAAATAGCTGCACCTCCACATGTAAACAGATAACCTGTTTGTGATTTACCATCGTGTGGATCCGACATAAATCCAACATCAGCATAACCAATCAATTCATGTTTGGATGCATTTGAGTAGTATAGCCCCATGTCCATAGTGCCTCTAAGATAACGAAAAATGTGTTTTACTCCATCCTAATGCCTCCGTGTTGGTGTAGAACTATATCTTGCTAATAAACTCACTGCAAATGATATATCGAGACGTGTGTGATTAGCAAGATACATCGATGCTCAATGGCACTAAGATATGGTACTTCCGGACCAAGTAGTTCTTCTTCACCTTCTTCGTAGATTATCGAGGTCGAATGGATCTTTATCAACATGCAAGGATCTCACAATCATTGGGGTACAAAATGGATGTGACTTATCCATGTAAAATCTTTCCAGGACCTTCTTTGTATAAGTTTCTTGATATAAAAAGATCCCATCCTTCGGTACTTGATCGTAGTCCAAGACAATTTCGTTTACGCCCAAATCTTTTATTTCAAATTCTTTCTTCAAACAATTAATTGCCTTTTGGAGCTCTTCGGGAGTTCCAATGATGTTGATATCATCAACATAAACAACAATTATAACAAATTCACTTCTAGATCTTTTCATAAAGATGCATGGGCATTTAGGTCATTTTTGTACCCTTCTTTCAACAAATATTCTTTGAGACAATTATACCACATACGCCCCGATTGCTTCGGGCCATACGGGGACTTATTTAATTTAATTGAGTATTGTTTTTGAGAACTTGAATTTGGTGCTTCCGGCACCTTGAGTCCTTCAGGGACTTTCATATAAATGTTATTATCAAGTGGGCCATACAAATAGGTCACAACATCCATTAAATGTAAATCAAGTCCTTCATTTACTGTTAAGCTAATCAAATAGCGAAAAGTAGTTGCATCCACTACTGGTGAATACGTTTCTTCAAAATCAATGCCTGGTCTTTGTGTAAAGCCTCGAGCTACAAGACGTGCCTTATATCTTGTAATTTCACTCTTTTCATTTCTTTTTCTTACAAAAAACCCATTTGTATCCAAGCGGCTTTACATCTTCGGGTGTAGGGACTACAGGCCCAAATACTTTTCATTTTGCCGGTGATTTTAATTCTGCATTTATAGCATCTTTCCATAGGGGACAATCCTTTCTCTGTTGGCACTCGCTAATGGATTTTGGCTCATGATCCTCATCATCATTCATTACATCACATGCTATATAATAAGCAAATATGTCGTCAACGTTGACTTCATTTCGGTCCCATCGGATATCATTCATAACATAATTTATTGAGATCTCATTATTTTCACACATTTCAGGTACCTGGGTCTCTTCTGGGACTACAATATTCTCTTCTGGAGATATCTCTACTAGAGATAATATCTCTTCAGGAGATGGCTCTTCTGGAGTTTGTAACTTTTCATGATTATCCTCAACTTGACCATCTATATTCTTAGCTCCTTTTCTCTTTCGAGGATTTTTATCTTTGGAACTGATGGGTCTACCACACTTCAAGCGCATTTTAGATTCACTCAAAATAGGTTGTCCTTCAGGGACATTAATTCGAATAGGAGCATTAGCAGCTGGTATGTGTGATTTTGTCACTTTCTTTGGGTCCGTAAATGCTCCTGGCATTCGATTAGCTAAATTCTGCAAATGAATTATCTTTTGAACTTCCAGTTCACATTGTTTTGTTCGAGGATCAAAATGAGCCAATGATAATTCATTCCAGCTAATATCCTTATCCAACTACTTATTTTCTCCCCCTAATGTTGGGAAAACTGATTCATCAAAATGACAATCGGAAAATCTTGCAGTAAATAAATCTCCTGTAGATGGTTCTAAATATTTTATGATTGAAGGAGATTCATACCCAACATATATTCCCATTCTCCTTTGAGGACCCATTTTAGTGCGTTGTGGTGGTGCTACTGGCACATATACTACACAACCAAAAATCTGTATATGGGAAATATTAGGTTCTTGACCAAAAACCATTTGTAAGGGAGAAACCTTCTGGTAACTTGTTGACCTGATGCGAATTAACATTGCTGCATGCAAAATGGCATGGCCCCAGCGTAAACCGGGAGATTAGATCTCATAAGTAAAGGTCTTGCAATAAGTTGCAATCGTTTAATCAATGATTCTGCAAGACCATTTTGTGTGTGAACATAAGCTACAAGGATGTTCAATATCAATTCCAAGGGACATACAATATTCATTAAAAGATGTGAAGTAAATTCACCAGCATTATCAAGACGTATCTTCTTGATAGGATAATCAGGATAATGTGCTCTTAATCTAATCAATTGAGCAAGTAATCTCGCAAACGCCGGGTTGCGAGAAGATAATAAGCAAACATGCGACCATTTGGTTGATGCATCAATTAAAACCATAAAATATCTGAATGGTCCGCATGGTGGGTGTATTGGCCCACAAATATCTCCTGTATCCGTTCTAGAAATGTGAGTGACTCACTTTCTACTTTGCTTGGTGATGGCCGAATGATTAACTTTCCCTTGGAACAAGCAAAGACATGAGAAATCATGGATTTGTTGGATTTGTTTACACTTTAGGGTATATCCACATGAATTCTCAATTATACGTGGCATCATAGTTGATCCGGGATGGCCTAACCGGTCATGCCAAACATTAAATTCATTAATAAACTTTTGGTTTTCATTGACAAACTTCTGGCTTGTATTAGGAAACTTCTGGTTTTCATTGACAAACTTCTGGTTTGCAATAGCATGTGTTTCAATTGTGCTTATAAATGTATAATACAATCCAGAAGAAAAAGCAGGAAGATATTCTAATATGCATTTTCTACCAGAAACAATATTCGTTATAGCCAGACATTCATGATTATTATTAACTGTTGTTTCTATATGATATCCATTTCTGCGAATATCTTTGAAACTCAGCAAATTTCTTTTAGATCTGGTAGAATAAAATGCATTATCAATGCATAATTTTTTCCTTGAGGTAACAAAATATTAGCTTTTAGGAGCCTTCAATCAAATTTATACTACCGAGATATAGTCTGAATATTGGCTTCTTGCATTACTAAGGAAGAGAAATATTTATCATTTCTTAGTATGGTGTGGGTTGTTGCGCTATCAATGAGACATAAATATTCAGGATTGATGCAACGGAAATTCATTCTTCATTTAAAAGATACATGAAAAATAAATAAAAGCATAGTTAAAAGAAAGACAGATAATAGTAACAAGTTTGAACATACAAAAACATAGTCAAAACATAGTGATACGAACAAACAAAGATAACTTATGCTAAGAAATCAATTTGACTTCTAAATAATTAATATCTATGTCTTTTTGCTTAGAATTTTCAGCCATATCAACATGATTTGCTTCAGTCCTCGGCCCTTTACCACCCTTTTTCAGTGATTCTTGGTAAAGATCAACCAAATGTCTTGGCGTATGACAAGTACGAGACCAATGACCTTTACCACCGTAACGATAACATGCATTTTCAGTATGCTTATTATTCCCTTTGGTTTTCCCTTCCGGGGTTCTTTTCAATCCTTCCTCCCTTAGAGCGGGAATTAAATCCACCGCGATTTGAACCACGACCACGGCCACGACCTCCTCGGTTGTAGCCACCTTTACATCCCCGTCCTCGGCCTCTAAAATTTTCATTGGTTACGCATTCACTTTACGGGAATGGAGTGACCCTGTTGGACGAGATTCATGGTTCATCAATAAAAGCTCATTATTTTGCTCACCACGAGGAGACAAGAAATTAATTCAGCATATTTCTTGAATCCTTTTTCACGGTATTGTTCTTTGCGGGGAGCAAATTGGTGGCATGAAATGTGGAGAATGTTTTTTCTAACATGTCTTCATCGTAATTTTATATCCACATAATTTCAAGCGAGAAGTAATTCTAAACATGGTTGAGTTATATTCACTCACAGATTTAAAATCTTGTAAACGCAGTTGAATCCAGTCATGACGAGCTTTTGGGAGGATGACCATCTTCTGGTGATCATACGTACCTTTCTTTTAGATTGTTCCAGAGAACTAGTGGGTCTTTCACCGTCAAATATTCTATTTTCAAATTTTCATGTAAATGGTGGCGTAAGAAAATCATGGATTTGGCTTTTTCTTGATTAGAAGCTTGGTTTCCTTCTTTAATTGTGTCTTCTAGACCAAGGGCATTCAGATGAATTTCCGCATCCAGCACCCAAGATAAGTAATTTTTTTCCAGAAATATCAAGAGCCGTTTTGCAAGGGATGTGATTGTTGTGTTTGTCATGGTTCAGGCTAATGAAAAGAAATAAACAAGAATTAATAACAAGAAATTCATATGACAACAAGTAAGATATTAAAATTTTGCGGCTTTTGGCCATTTAGCTCTTATTATCAAAAATTGAATTTATATGGCTTCTGGCCATATTTAAGAAATCATGACTTCTAGTCATATAGTTTTAAAATAAGAAATCAAAAATATATAGCTTATGGTTATACAAAATATCAATGTTAGCAATAAAAGTACTTTTCAAGAAATGAATTAAGTCCGGGGGTAATCCACACCGGTAAAAGAAATAAGAATGGGGGTAATCCGCACCGGTAAAAGAAATAAAAATGTTAGCAATAAAAGTACTTTTAAAGAAATGAATTAAGTCCGGGGGTAATCCACACCGGTAAAAGAAATAAGAATGGGGGTAATCCGCACCGGTAAAAGAAATAAAAATGGGGGTAATCCGTACCAGTAAAAGAAATAAATATGGGGGTAATCCACTCGGTAAAAGAAATGAATATGGGGAATCCAGGAAAAGAAATGAATATGGGGGTAATCCACTCCAGGAAAAGAAATGAATATGGGGGTAATCCACTCCAGGAAAAGAAATAAGAATTATCTCCGATCTTAACCATGGAATTTGATATTTAAAGCCTTTGATAAAAGTATTTCTTTAATTCCATATAGTGGCTAAGATCATCCTAGATAGGTAAAATGATTATATAATATAATTATTAAAAACATGATAAGAAAACTATACCTTCGATAGAGCTTCGTGTTGATAACGTAATATAAAACTAAAATAAATATAAGGTAAAAGATGCAGAAATTGAGAGGAAATGTAATCACAATATTTCTTTCTCTTCTCTTGTACAATCAATACACGTTCATGAATGATGGGAGAATGGCTATTTATAGTCAAAGAAAAGTAGATAGCTCATTTGGTTACAAGACACCCGAGACATCAGCTTCAAACACGTGGCAAATTAATGCTTAATCAAGAGATGACTAATCCATGCATTTGCCTTTTCCATTGTGGGCTATTAGGGTCGTAACTCAAATGGACATCCATAATTTTGTATATCTATAACACACCTAATTTTATTCTCAGCTTTTCTTTCCTCCAACTTTTTTCCCCTCATTCAAATAACAGAAAACACATTTCTCTTCCTATTTTCTCGCTTAATTTTCTTTCCTCCCCATTTTGTTGCAAAACTAGATGCATTGAAAAACTTATTTTCATGGTAAAAAAAGAAACTTATTTTACAAAGAATAATCTCTTTTTTTTTGGCCCAAAAAGATCAATTTTATTAATAACCAAATCAAATATTACAATCACTAATAGCCGAAGCAAAAAAAAAAAAAGAAAGAAGAAATCCTCTAAGAACCTAACATTACAACCTATCACACACCTTACTAAAAGAAAACCTATACTGAAAAGAATTCATAAACCTATACTAGTAATACCTATATCTGTGACCAGAACCAACCAGTTAGCCAACGCCCTCCCTCGTATTCACACCATTCAAGTCTGTACAGTTGGTCATGGCTAACTCATCATCTTGGAAAAGAATCTTGCTTAAGGAAAATGGTGCAACATCCAGCCAATCAAGCCGGTACATCTTCCTTGATGCCATTGCTGCAAGCCAATCTGCAGTGTTATTGCCTTGTCGAGCCACAAGTGACAGCGACACACCCTCAACTGACTCAAGTAAACCAAGAACCTCCTATAACAAATCCCAGCATTTCCAATCACATCTAGATAAAGATCTATTCATCAATAGCTTGTACGATACCTCACAGTCGGTCTCAATAACGACCCCCTGTGCAGCAACACTACCTCGTGCAACAAGGCTTCCTTCATAGCAATACATTCAGCCATGAAGGGGGAGCACGCCTCTACAAACTGGGCTCGACCTCCCACAAACACTCCATTAGAATCCCTACAAACCAATCCAATACCAGCTGCCCCGTATTCACATTATACGCTCCATCCACATTCATTTTAAGGGAACCAACTGCAGGTGCTATCCAATGTTGATGCCGAATTCGATCATTCACAAAGATACTTCTACTCCTCTTCTGGATCTTAGACTTGGAACTCCAAAACTCCTCAACCTGCACATTAACAAGTCTGACTACTTTAGCATCTGACCGAAATCCACTGAACACCCAATTGCAACGTTTTTTCCATATCCACCAACACATGGTGGCAAACAAGGACTTCCCATAACAATCAAGATTACTTTCGCCACCTAACAAATCACACAGCCAGATTTCACATCTTTTCATATTCCACTTATTAAAACTCAAGCCAAGTGGACAACCGAACCAGCAGAGCTTGGTCCAAGGACACAAAAATAAAAGGTGCTCAATGGTTTCTGCTTCAGACAAGCAAATAGGGCATAATGGGTTTTTGGCACATTTACGCCTAAAGAGACTCTCTTGTGTCGCCATTGCCCCAGCTTCAAGTCTCTATAAGAAGTGCTGAATTTTTGGGGGAACCACAACCTTCCAGATGTATTTCCATAAACATTTCGGGGCTGAGAAGGATGTACTTGGATCTTTGCGTCTAACCACCTCCAAGCTGTTTTTTGCCACCACATACCCAGATTTAACTGAGTAGGCGCCATCCCTGTTTGCAAGCCAAATGACACGATAGGACCATTCATGTTGGGGAGTGGCATCTTTAAAATTAGTGCCTTATCCCTATCAGAGATACGGTCATCAATAGCGCTGAGGTCCCACTGTCCATCTCTCATAAGGTCAGCCACTTTTAAGTGCTCATCCGTTGTAAACCTCTCCTTAGGAATTAGAAACCCTTCAAATAAGCCTTGCACCCACCTATCCTTCCAGACACTGACAGATTTGCCACTTTCAAGCTTCCAATAAAGCTCCTTCAGAAGAAGTTCCCTTCCTTCCAGCAAGCTACTCCAAGCCCATGAGGCCCACCTACCTTTCTTGGCATGCAAAAAGCTTGATTTAGGAAAATAGATACCCTTGAGTATCTTACACCACAGGTCATTTGGTTGCGTAATCAATCTCGATGCCGTTTTTGCTAGTAACGCCTTGTTGAAGCATAATAGATCCCTAAATCCTATACCCCCTTCACCTTTCCGCAATGTCATGCTTCTCCAGTTTTTCCAATGAATCGCACCTTATTCTCCATCCTGACCCCACCAAAATTTAGAGATTAGACTATCAATCTCCATGCAATTCTTCTTGGGAAACAGGAAGTAAGTCATGGGGTAGATTGGGATTGAATTGGCAACGGATTTGATCAAAACCTCTCTGACAACGAAGGTTAATAGGCGCTGTCTCCATCCTTGAAGCTTCATACCTATACGATCACGCACAAATGCTAATGATGCAACTTTAGATCAACCCCAACTTATTGGAAGTCCCAGGTAATTCCCCATATGATCAGAATACTGAATCCCTAGGCATGCCGACACACCCTCTTTAACATTCACCGGTGTATTTGCTGAGAAATATATACAGGATTTTGCTAAGTTCAAAGCTGGCCAGAAGCTGAGCAATATATATCCAGGATCCTCTTTAACACTCGGCAGTTGATTTCCTCAGCACTCAAGAAAAGAATGGCGTCGTCCGTGAAAAAACAATGAGATAAGGTGGGTGCAGATCTCGCTACCTTCATCCCTTTTAAGTCTTTATTCTCAATATGCCGCTGGATCATTAGAGACAGAACTTCGGATACAATGATGAATAGGTAAGGGGACAATGGATCCCCTTGTCTCACTCCACGCTGGGGTTTAAAAGCATCAACTGTACGACCATCAATCTGAAGATTAAAGGCTGTTGAAGTGATACAACCCATAATCCAGTTAACCCACCCACCACAAAACCCCTCAAGGAAATCCCACTCTATTCGATCGTACGCCTTGTTCATATCAATCTTCAAGGCAAACTCCCTAACGAGATCCAGACTTCTTATGGCTCAAGTGGTGGAAAGCCTTGTGTGCAAGTAGGATGTTGTCTTGAATCATCCGCCCCTTAAGAAATGCTTTCTGGTTAGGGGAATGATCTTACTCATAAGTTCCTTCAATTTGGATGTGAGAATTTTAGCAATGATTTTGTAAGAAATGTTACACAAACCAATGGGCCTAAAATGATGAACTCCTTCCGGCTTCTCTACTTTTGGAATCAACACTATATTAGTGGTATTGATCTGATCTAAACCAACCCTCCCCTCAAAGAAGTCATGAATCATACCACACACTTCACGATGCACCTCTTTCCAGGTTGAATGGTAGAAAATTACAGAAAAGCCATCAGGCCCTGGTGCCTTCATTGCACCTAACTGAAATACAGCAGTTTCGATCTCTTGATCTGTCACCGAAAGCATAAGTCTCTCATTAGCATAGAGCTTGCTCGATGGATCGGTCACCCCCAAAACTGAATAGATTCTTATAGAATGTACTAAATGAGTTATTGATCGCCTCTCTCTCTTCAAGCCATATACCATTCTCATCTTTCAACCTCAATACTTTGTTACGCTGTCTACGTTGAATGGCGCAACTATGGAAAAACTTCGTGTTTCTATCACCACAACTCAGCTAACTAATCCTTGATCTCTGCCACCAGTAGGATTCTTTTCTACTCCCGGCTTCTTCTATTTGACGCACAAGGACCTCAGCTTCCTGGAATTTGACATTAGACATGTAACCTGCATAACAATTGCTAAGTTTGTTACGGGGATGATCAATAACACGCTTGAAATTGGGAAAGGCAGACTTGCTCCAAGATAGTAGTCTCCTTCTACAGGCCTCCAATCTTCTAATTAGGTCTTTCACTCTATCTTCCTCAACTCCTACCACTCCCTTCCAGCTATCGACCACCACTTGTAAAAATTCCTCATGTTGGACCCAGGCCGCCTCAAACTTGAATAATCTAGGGGACTTATCTTCATGTAAGCAGCAATCAATAACTAGAGCATGATGGTCCGAGCCAATTGGTTCCACATTAAAGACCATAGCATGGTCAAAATCATCCTGAAAGGCCACATTTCCAAATGCTCTATCCAAATGTTTCCTTACCAACGCCTCAGGCCTATTATTGCACCATGTAAACTTGGAGCCTTTAAACTCTAAATCGATGAGATTGCAGTCAAAAACCATTCTCTGAAAGTTGATTATTTTTCTTAATGACCTTGGAGGCCCACCCTCCTTCTCGGACATGGGAAAGAAGATCGTTAAAGTCTCCCATTGCTAGCCAAGGTTCCTGCTCACTAGCTCCAGAGATCTCAGCATGTCCCATGCCAACCGTCTATCTCGTTCCTTAGGGGGACCATATACAAATGTGACAATTTTAGGTACCTTCAAGCTAGCAGAATCCATCACAATATGAATAAGGTTTTTTGATTTAAACAAAACCGAAAAATTAATGTTGTCCATCCACCAAACAGCCAAGCCACCAGACAGTCCCTGCGGCTCAACATACAACTCATGATGAAAGCCAAACCTTCTTCGTAACTTCATAGCTTTAACCGAATGCATCTTTGTTTCCATGAGGAAGATTACCGAGGGATGAAATTTCTTCACCAAATCCCTCAGGTTTTTAACTGTCAAGGCTCTTCCTAGGCCTTGACAGTTCCAAGATATGAATTTCATGGTGCTTGGGTGGCTGATAATGGCCAGCCACCAACACCATCAGCAGATACAAGATTGCGTTTACCTCTTCTAGCCTTAAAGATGTACTCAAACTCACCCAGAACCATAGCATTTGATACCTCCGTTTCCTCAACCTGGACCTCATCTTCTAGCGGTACATTTTCCTTGCCCCTCTTCCCTTTCCTCTTGCCACTCCTTCGAATTCTTGCTTTGGTTCTCCTCAGGCTAGCTGCATAATCAAAGATATCAGCCTCCATCAGAGAATTGCTGGACTCCAGCTTTCTCCTCTTCAGCTCCACAAGCCCACCTTCCTCCTCAGCCTTCCGTTTTAACCCAAGGCAATCCAGGCCAACGATGATTTCAGACATTACATGTTCACTATGTACCACCATTGCTAGGGACTGCTCATTCTGCACGGTCACAACTGTGTTAGGACAAAAACCTCAGTCTTCTTCACCCCGGAGAGATTTGAGCTATCATGGAGCGATGAGGTTTCTCCTTCGCTAAACAAGACCTCACCATTTGAAAAATCCGGCCGGTCCATCTTCTTCCTTGCTCCTTCTGAACTCCCTCTCCTGCCCTCCCTCACAGGATCTGGAGGCACAAAATCTGATGAATCCTGTGCCATATCCATTCTGCCCAGCACCTCGCCATCTTTCATGTTATCAAAGCTGGAGTTAAGAACCTTGATGGTAAACATTTCGTCATCACCAGGCGGACTCGTCTTATTACCCTGTCTCTTAGCACTATCCTTCCTCCTATTCAACGCATCATCTTTCCTTTTCATAGCAGACACAGCCTCTGCCCAATCCTCCCTGACTACAACCATGACCTCATCCCAATTCCGACATGCAGTAGTTGTGAGCCAAGCACCAAAATGAGGCTCCAACGGATGAATCAGAGACATTAGCTTTTTAGATCTACAACTATTACAATCGTGGCCGACTCTTCCGCAACTATAACAAAATTGCTGCAATTTTTCAAAACAAACCGAGATCCATACTTTACGACCATCCGGATGAGGCAACCAGAAGCCACACGCAAGCGGCTCCCTCAGATCCAGTACAACTCTTACAAGCAAGAAGCTAAGAAGGAATCTTCCATTGTTGACTGGATCCTCAGCCATCACCACTTCTCCAACATTGCTTCCGATAGTAATCGCGTTCTCCAAACACATCGCTTCCATTGGGACATTATGCAGTTGAATCCAAAATGGACAGCGACTAAAATCAAATTCTTCAAACGACTTGTACCTTGATCTCTCCATCATATTCAGCAGACAGCCGTTAATGGACCAAGGGCGACCTCGCAGAATCCTATTGAACTCATCAATCGCCACAAATTTGAACATAAATGCATTACTACTAATTTCAACAACATCAAATCCATCCTGTAAGTTCCACGCCTTCCGTAATATTGATTCAATTGCAAACTTCGAATACATCTTACTAGCCAGGATTTTGCCTACAAGAACCCCTTTAGAGTCCGCCTCATTCTAAACCAGAGGCGAGGAGATTTGAAATTCTCCATTCGCAATGTCAAACTAATGGACCTCCCGACCTTCTATGTAGCACTACCGAATGGACTCCACGACACCGCCTAGCCACCGGTCACCAGCGCCGATCACCCTCTGAACACCAAACTGCACCGCTCTCACGCTTGGCGGAGAGAACAAGGCTCCCACACGAGTGCATGGGGAGAACTCTCCCAATGCATAGATAAGAGATTGAATAATCTCTTATTAAATTCGTTGCCTTTTCTATCATAATAAATTCTTTATTCTTTCAAAAATGTAAGTTGTTAAAATAACAATGAAGAACACACACACACACAAAATCTTGAGGTCCATAGAGCTCTATGAGTTGGCGTCAAATGTCTTTTTCTTTTACATGTTCATGTATCCTCCTTCAAAAAATAATCATATTTAAATTAAATTTTGATTCGTTAACTTGTGAGGAACTAAAACCTTTCATAAAATGCCAACGCCTTAGTAGTGCAATGGCATGGGAGTTTGGCTCCCATCCCCCATATCCAGGGTTCGAACCCTGCCCCCTCCCCTACTATGTGTAAAAAAAAAAAAAAAACCTTTCATAAAATTTGACCCTATTAGTGGTATGTGAATTGTTCTAACACATCTTTCACTACATTTTCTTTTCACATAGTAAGATTATTCTTTTAAAAAGTTAATTTTAATTAATTCTTTAGTGGTGGCAGGAAAGTTCTAATTTTATAAACAAATAGAAAATATTAAGAAATTTTCAAATTATTGGAATATTAGTTGTTAGTTGATATTAATATTTATTAATTTATAAATTAATATAAATCATAAAATTCAAAAAACAGCTTGTCCTTCTAGCCTAATCAATAAATTGAGACTTGTAAGATAGCGTGTAGCTCCGCCTCAATAACCGTATGAATCCCAAGGGACTTGTAAAATCCCATCAACCAGTGTCCCCGAGCGTCCCTGATCACTCCTTCGCACGCTGCTTGATATTGATGTCGAACTGATCCATCAACATCGATGCGGACCACATTTCCAGGTGGGGGGGGTCCAAGACTTTTCCTCGTTCCTGTCAAGTTGGAAAATTTGGTGAACTAAATTATGATTGGCAGTACTTTCCAACAGAAGGTAGTAACACAAGTGCAGCATCTCCCTGATATCTATGTTTTCGCCCTGGAATAAGGATTTGCATCTCGATGTCCATAGGATCCAACATCCCAAGCTAAAGACTCTGGACCAAGGGAAATTCTGAAATTTTCCTTTTCCTGGCTCGTGCTTGGTGTTCCAGTTAAGCCAACCCTGCAAGTTACCTGCAAAAAACTGGGAAAAATAATTAGGCTTTACAATTTGTTTCCACAAATTTCTAGCTCTCCCGCAGTCCCTAATAATATGAAGAACAATCTCTTCACTGTTACAATGAAAAGGACAGAGATTTTCACTTGTAAGATCAATTCTGGCTCTGAGCACGTTAGTGGCAAGTCTTTCACGGCCAACCTGCCACATAAAATATTTTACTTTCTCAGGAATTTGCCACTTCCACATCAAGGACCAGAAGTGATTTCTACTCTCTCCTCCCTGGCTAGAGAGATATCGATAAGCCGATTTAATAGAGAAGGCTCCATCTTTCGCATCCTTCCAAGTGAAACCATCAGGGGAGTTGTTGCCAGGTGGACGCATTCTAGAGATAATGCTAATAATGCCAAAGGGGAGAATTCCCTGCCACCTGCTTATGTCCCACCGACCATTCGTCAAGATGTGGTCTCTCACAAAATCGTCTTCATTTATTAAAGATGGATTGTGGGTAAAGGTTAAAGGGGGCGATCCATAGGAAGCCAAAGGTCACACCAAAACTTGGTGTCCTCCCCGTTATTAATTTTCCTCCCAACTCCACTTATGAACTTGTCCCACACTTGAACAATGGCTTTCTAAGCCGATGATGAATTCCTCTTTTTTGACACTTTGGGCACAGATGAATTTCCACAACTGTACTTGGCCCAGAGACATTGAACCTATAGAGCATGGCTTTTAGTCAGCAGATGCCAACAGAGTTTCATAATGAACACCTTGTTCTGCCATCTAAGATCTTTGAACCCAAGCCCCCCTGTTTTTTTGCTTGGGTAATCTTATCCCAAGCAATAAAGTGCATTTTCCTGGCATCCTCATCCTGCGACTAAAGGAACTTCCTCGAAAGCTTATCAATTTCGTTTAAAGTACAAATGGGGAGGAGAGTTGATTGCATATAGTAGTTGGGCAATGAAGATAGCACAGATTTAATCAAGACAGATCTACCAGCAATAGTTAGGAATTTACTTTTCCACATAGACAGCTTTGTTCTGGCCTTTTGCACAATTGGATGATACATGGCTTTTGTGACTCTTTTGTGAATGATCGGCACTCCCAAATATTTCCCCAGCTCAGAAGCCAATCCAATTCCAATCATTTGACTAAGTTCAAGCGCTCTATTAAAGTTAACATTCGCAGAACAAAACATTCTAGATTTCTCCAAGTTTATTCTGTGACCAGAAACTTCACAAAATGTTCTCATCACTTTGCGAACCTCTGTCATTTGATTTACCGAAGCTTCAACAAAGAGGATAAGATCATTAGCGAAGAAAAGATGAGATATCTGCGGCCCTCCTATTTTAAAGGTAAATGGCTTCTATCGGCGAGCCTGACATTCAGCTTTAATAAGGTGGCCAAGCCGTTCCATGCACAGGACAAAGATATATGGACTTAACTGGTCACCTTGTCTAACACCTCTAGTGGGAATGAAGCTCGAACTCTCATCTCCGTTCCACAAAATAGACATAGAAGTGGTGGATATGCAGACCATAATGAGATTGATAAGGTTCCTTTCCAGATTGAGGCTTGTAAGCGTGTTTTCAATAAATCCCCAATCAAGCCTATCGTACGCTTTCTCCATATCAACATTGATTGCAACAAAGCCTTTCTTCCTACCCTTCATTCTCATTGAATGAATGATTTCCTGAGCAATTAATATTTTTGGAATCTTAAATTCATTTAAGTGTGAGAGTTCTTAATACATATTTGGAATTTATGTAATAAATAGTTAGAAACAGGAACCGGATTCCCTCCTTGTCCAAGGAGCTCGTCTGTACGGACAAGCTCCTGGCCGTCAAATCTAATCTGGATGGCCCAAATTTTGTTTTGTTTTGTTTTGTTTTTAAGAAAAAATAATTTTAATGGGTAGAGAACATAAAATAAAGCTAATCTCTCAACTAACATTTTTTCAAAAAATAATTTTTTCATGTAGGAAAAAAAAGGATCTTGGCCGTCCAAATCTCCAGATCTAGATCTAGACGGACGGATGAGCTCCCCCTACTCATCCAAAGACGAGCAGAGAATCCAGTTCCGTTAGAAACATGGGCCTTTTCCTGAATCCATTCAAGTTTGAGAGTTCCTAATACATTTTTAAAATTTCCCAAATAAACTATAAAAGTAGTAAACAACAAATTAAATCTAGAAAACAGTCAACAATATCGGTCTTCTCCATGAGCTTATTTATGTGTAAGTGTTCCTAATACATGTTTGGAATTTTCAAACAAGAGTAATAAATAATATAACAAGAGCACTAAATAATGAATTAAATGCTATAAATAGCAATGAATAAGCCAAGGTCTTCTCCATAAATAAGGGCACGAACGTGACATTATATGAATTTGAACATGTTATGACCTTGTTGATTCTGCTCAATTCTTATGAGCTTAATGATTTTGGAATCCACAAATTCATTTAAGTGTGGAGGTTCCTCTTCTTATTCTTGTTCTTTTTTTTCTTTTTTTTGGTTCAGAAGTGTGGAGGTTCCTAATTCACGTTTGGAAATTCTGAAATAAAAGTAATAAATAGTGAAACAAAAGTACTTCTCTGTTCCTTTTTATAAGGAACAATCGACACACATACCCCGTTTTCTTTTATAAGAAACATCTAGATAATGTTTATTTTTACTTGTTACTTCCCATTTTGTTCTTTTTTAATTACCTTATTTAATGTCAAGATGATGAATATTTACAGCCCCCAAAGATCTAGAGTATAATTTCCATGTAAGAGGACCCTATTTTCTTACGCGCTAATTCACTATTTCACTCTCTCTCTCTCTCCACCACACATTCTCTCTCTTATACAATCATCTTTATCATTTCTATCATATTTTTTTAAATTCTCTCTCTTCTACAATCCTCTTTTTCTAATAATGTTCTTGTTCTTTATCTTATTCCCTATCTCCTTTTAAATAATGGTGTTTTAATAATAAAAAAATGATTTTGATTTTGATACATTTATTCTTTTTAATTGACATTTTGAATAGTAAGATTCAGTTAAATGTTCTTTATAAAAAATAATAGAGGGAGTAGTAAATAGTTAGCAACATGGGTCTTCTCCATGAATTAATTCAAGTATGAAAGTGCTAATACATGTTTGAAATTTTCGAAACAAAACTAGTAACAAATAAATCTAGAAAATAGTCAACAATGTTGGCCTTCTCAATGAATTCATTTATGTGTAGGAGTTCCTAACTTTTGTTTTGTTATTTAATATTTAGGGTTAAGGTGTAAATATGTACATGAGCTTTAATCCAAGGTGCATCTAGCACCATATGCTTTTCAGAAGTGCAAAAATGCACATGAGCTTGTAAAATCAGAGCAAAAATACCACCACTGTTAAATTGTTTTAACAAGCGTTAAAGACGTTATGGAAATACAAAAATGCCCCTCACCTCAGAAAAACACCCTCTCTCTCCCAATCTTCATCCTCTGCTTGGATTTCTTCATTTTCCAAAGGAGAAAACCCAATTCAAAATAACTTCATCAATGACGGTATAAGGAAGAAACCTGATGCCGCAAAAGCTTGGATTTCTTGCCATAGTCCACCAAGAGGTGCTCCAGTTGCTACTCCTTTATTGTCATCATTGCTTCCCATATCTTCAATCTCATCCCAACCAATGTCTTCTTCCTCGTGCATCGATGGCTAGCTCGAAACAACCGAAATATCACTATCTTTGCAAGGGCACCGAGCCATTGGCTAGAACCGCCTTCTCGAATAATCTTTCTTGCCTCCACACATAGCGTTGAAAACCCAATTCAAAATAACTTCTTTTAACTGCATGGGTCCCACTAATAGAGTTAACCTCTTTTAACTGCATGGGCATTTTTACCCTAGTTTTACAAGTTCATGTATATTTTTACACCTTTAAAAAGTATATGGTGCTGGATACACCTTAGATTAAAGCTCATGTACAATTTTACACCTTAATCCTAATATTTTACTTTTGTTTCGAAATTCCAAACATGTATTAATAACCTCCAGATTTGAATGAATTTGTGGATTCCTAAAAACATTAAGGTCGTAACAATTGAGCAAAATCAACAATGTCATAACGTGTGCAAAATCATATAATGTTACGTTAGTGCCCTTATTTATGGCCAAGGCCCTATTGAAATAAATGTAGCAAACAATGAATTAAATGTAGTAAAATAGTACTTAGCAAAATGGGCCTTCTCCATAAATTCATTCAAGCATGAAAGTTCCTAATCCTGATACATGTTTAACTTTTTTTTTTCTCATCTATGGGTTCAATTGGCAAAGGGGTCGGACACTCTCACCAAAAGAAGGGGGTTCAATCCTGGAGTTAGTCAAGGTACTGGGGGAGACATCCTAAGCTCTTGGGTGTCTAAGTAAATGCCTGAATGTAATAGACGCTCGCCCTGCCTAATATTGATATCACTTAGGAGGAATGAAGATTTGGCCCTGCACTTGGATTGTGGGTCAGCCCAATCTCTTTCCTAAAATTTCAGTAGGAAAAAAAATGCTTGAAATTTTGAAATAAAAATAGTAAATAGTGGACATCATTTATGTATACGATTTCCAAATAATACATGTTCGTAATTTCTGAAACAAGAGTAATACATAATGAATTAAATATAGTGAATAGTGATTAATAAGGTTTTCTCCATAAATAAGGGCACTAACGTAAGGTTACCAAATTTTAAAATCCCATTTTGGTATCTTTGTATTGATATGGGATTAGTAATATTAGAGACCCTGAGTTGTATTATTCCACTTTTTAAGGTATTTTCATGGGATTTTCCCATTATATTAATTAATAAAAATTAGTCGTTGCCGCCTTGCAGGAGTAGGACTAGGACACCCCAATATTTTGTGTTTTTTCATTTTTTTGACTAGGCAACCAGCCACTCACATCTGTCTCGCGCTCAACTCGGCTTCTCTTCCTCCTCCTCCGATTCACTCTTTTCCCAGTTTCTCTCCCCAGTTTTTCTCCTCCGTTTCTTTCACATTTTCATCAAATCGTCTATGGGATTTGACGATTGAATCCGGACCGGCGCTTCAAGCTGGATTCTCGTGCAAGGTAGGGAGCGGAACCAAATTCGTTTCTTGTCTGCTTTCATGTTTATGAAGTAATGTCGATTTCGTTCGGATCTATTCATCTCCATTGACTGGCCTAACTCCGATCAATCGTTATATGAATCCGTGGATGCATGCATTGGAAAAAATCAAATATACCGATGTATTACGTAATGTGGGGCGATTTAAGCCAATTTGATTTGTGGGTTTCTCGTTTTAAATTTATCTATCTGATTTCTCAACAAGATCCGGAACCTTTTTTCTTTCTTAATTCAACTAAAATTAATGACGTCAACTGATTATTTGCCACAATCAATTGTGATGTCAACATTCCATGTTTGGAAGAGTAACCTTAGCTACAGACATTTTTGCTCACTGGTTTGGTTGAAAATTAGTGTCGTGTACTTCATTTCACTCTTGTAAATCTGTTTTCAGACTAAAATGATGTGCATCTTGCAGGAGCTACTTAGCTGGATGATTTAGCCTATTTGGATTAGCGGTAGAAGTAGCGTGATTTATAATGAAACAAGTTTTATTTCAACTTATGTGAATGTGATTTTGTAATGCTAATTCAAACAGACCCTTAGCCCCTTAGCCGTTAACTATATAGTGTGTATAAACAATCTTGAATATGACAACTGTTTTAACCTATTTCTAACTAAAGAATTTTTTTTTTCCCTTTTAAAATATATCTAGTCAGACTGGAGCTTACCTTCTGCCCTTTAGATTAGTTTGTTATTTAATTTCTGAAACTCTTTCTTTTTTTCATCTGGTTGGCAGTCTTTCTGTGCTGAATGTGGTGTTCAATAAAGAAGCAGACCATGCTTTTAGGTGGTGTAAGTGGCTGAAAATTTTGACAGGATGTACAGTTCTTTCAAAAGAGTGTCATACATATTACTGGTGACAAATGCTAATTATTTAGTTACCAGCAATGTATGCAGTTGCTTCAAATTGTAAATGTTAATACGACATCCAACTTCATATTTTGGTGTTTTGACCTAAATCTTGGATGATCTATTACGTCTATAACTTGCAGGTGGATTAGGCATTAGCTGTTTGAGTGAATATTTGTCATTTTCATAAAAACTAGTATAATGGAAGAAGAAGAAAAGGCACAAGAGCCAGAAATATCTGGTGATGAGTCAAATACTCATGAAGTAGATAATGGACTAAAGGAAATAGTAGGGAGTCTCCATCTTGAAAATGCAAACTCTAGCATTGGTATTGGAGTTGAACGTGAAGATGATATGATACACTTGCAGGGGAACGAAATTGGTTCTGTAAGTACAGATGTGGATGAAGACCATTTTGAGCAGGTATCCTTAAAAGATCAAGATAAGAATAATGAGTCTGTAGGTTCAAACCGATCTTTTCATTTAGATAATGAAGAAAATATCTATGGTGGAAATACAGAAGATTCTCAATATTCCTCAGGGATGCATATAAAGGGAAGTGATTCTTCTCCTGTTTCCAAGGGAAGTGATTCTTCTAGTGTTGCTGACATGCAACGTGATCTATTTAGACATAGCCCTGAGTCTAAGGGGCATTTTGATCACACAATGAATCAGTCTGAGTATCACACTGGTCTTGATTCAACTGGATATTCGCCTGTTGGTTCTCCACCAAAGCCAAGGCAGAAGAATGCTATTCCAACCGTCTCTCCAGAATTATTGCATTTAGTAGATTCTGCTATTATGGGAAAACCTGAAAGTCTGGAGAAACTAAAGAATATTGCAAGAGGCGTGGAAAGTTTTGGAACTGGAGAAATAATGGAAAATGTGGCTTTCTTAATAGTAGATTCACTCCTTGCAACAATGGGTGGTGTTGAAAGTTTTGAAGAGGATGAGGATAACAATCCTCCAAGTGTAATGCTGAATTCCCGGGCTGCAATTGTGGCAGCTGAGCTGATTCCCTGTCTTCCTTGGGCAGATGATACTGATTATGTCATGTCACCTAGGACACGAATGGTCAGGGGACTTCTTGCCATATTGCGGGCATGTACTAGAAACAGAGCAATGTGCTCAATGGCTGGTCTGTTGGGAGTATTGTTGAAATCAGCAGAAAAAACTTTTACAGAGGATGTTGTTTCAAGTGGGCAAATGCCGTGGGACGGAACTCCTTTGTGTAACTGTATACAATACTTAGCAGGGCACTCTCTTGGTGTGAGTGATCTTCACAGATGGCTTCAAGTTGTTAGAAGAACACTTGATACAATTTGGGCTTCACGTTTAATGCTTGCATTAGAGAATGCTGTAGGTGGAAAGGAGTCAAGAGGGCCTGCTTGCAGTTTTGAGTTTGATGGTGAAAGCTCTGGTTTGCTTGGTCCAGGTGAAGGTCGTTGGCCATTTGTCAATGGTTATGGGTTTGCAACATGGATTTACATTGAGTCATTTGCTGATACATTAAATACTGCAACAGCTGCTGCTGCGATTGCTGCTGCTGCTGCAGCTAAGTCGGGTAAATCGTCAGCTATGTCTGCTGCTGCAGCAGCTAGTGCCCTTGCTGGTGAAGGTACGGCACACATGCCACGGCTATTCAGTTTCTTATCTACTGATAATCAGGGTATAGAGGCTTATTTCCATGCTCAGTTTTTGGTTGTTGAAACTGGTAGTGGAAAGGGAAGGAAGTCTTCTTTGCATTTTACCCATGCTTTCAAACCACAGTGCTGGTACTTCATTGGTCTGGAACATATTAGCAAGCATGGAATTATTGGGAAAGCAGAAAGTGAAGTTAGACTATATATAGATGGATCTTTATATGAAAGCCGTCCTTTCGAGTTTCCTCGAATTTCCAAACCCCTTTCTTTTTGCTGCATAGGAACTAACCCTCCCCCAACAATGGCTGGTTTACAACGCCGTCGTCGTCAATGCCCTTTGTTTGCTGAAATGGGTCCTGTCTACGTCTTCAAGGAACCAATTGGTCCAGAGAGGATGGCACGATTGGCTTCAAGAGGAGGGGATGTATTGCCTTCTTTTGGCAATGCAGGAGGGTTGCCATGGCTAGCAAGAAATCCCTATGTGAAAAGCAAGGCAGAGGAAAGTTTTCTTTTGGATTCAGAAATTGGTGGCTACATTCATCTGCTTTATCATCCTTGTCTGCTTAGTGGCCGTTATTGTCCAGATGCTTCACCTTCTGGTGCTGCAGGTCAGATAAATTCATTCCAATGCTTCTTGTGATTTATAAATTCTCTCACATTAGTTATTTTTTTCACGAAATGTTTCCTGTTGTCTGAGAAATAATCTTTTGAGGTCAACGTGGGCTATGCAGTGGCACAGGATGCATCTAGAAAATTGTTGCCCTTTGGGTTTGTGTCATGACTTATTATTAGAAGTTCATCTACTATTTGGTTGTATGCGTTATAAGTCCTCCTCCTCCTCCTCCTCCTCCTCCTCCTCCTCTTTTATTTTCTGATCTAAAAGCTTGTTTTTATCATATATTATCAAGTAACAACTTTGTTAATTTGGGTATTTATGTATGAAACAGTTAGCAACTTGCATTCATTTCATTTTCCTAATGTGCAGAAAACTAAGCATTTTCTAATTTAAGACTAAGGAACAAGAAGCTTATAAAATTTGTTATTAATTTTCCTAGTAGATGCTTTAACTTGATTTTAATCCCAAGAATGAGGACAATGGAAAGAAAAGATATTGCAATGAGGATTAATTATTTAAACCTTCAACGGTTCTAGAATTTCTTAATGAATGCCTTATTTATTCTAAGTTTGCCATGCGTGTTAAACTCTTTTGTGATATATTATGTGCTCTTGATCACATGATAATATTCTGTTGCTTCTTCCATTCTTTCTTTAGAAATGTAGTCTTTAATACGCAATAGAATAAGAAAATTTATTAGCTTCTTATGTACCATTCTATGTTGTTTCTTTACCAATGCTCCTTTTTTAGTCAACTTAAATTCCATTAGAAAAACAACAACACTACAAAGCAAAAGGGGGCTAATTACAATAGTCTATCTAGCTGATCTCTTGTGTACCACTACCTCCTGTCAAATCTTGAGTAATATCTGATTCACAAGGGAATGGGGAAAAAGACTCGTTTCCTTCATTTTACCATATCTGGGGATGTAACTAATCCCAAGATCAGTACTTGTTCTTTTCTTCTCTTACCAATTTTTGCATATGACACAACCAACTATTTATTAACAAATGCGTCGATTTCAGGAATGTTTTTGTGAATTATTTTGGCATTTAAAAATGTAGGGTCTCATGTTTAAATAATGTGAACATTCATTTACTGAAAACCAATATAAAATCTATCATTTATTGTACTATGGATAAACTGTGGTTTTATTTCCTATTTTTCTTACAATTTCTTTATATCATGATTCAGGGTTGGTTCGACGTCCAGCTGGGGTTCTTGGGCAAGTCCATGTTGCGACACGAACACGACCTGTTGATGCTTTGTGGGCATTGGCCTATGGAGGTCCCTTATCTTTGCTTCCCTTGGCAGTGAGTAGTGTACATGATTTTACCTTGGAACCACAGATAGCAAATGTTTCTTTGTCTTTAGCAACCACATCTCTTGCTGCCTCCATATTTCGAATTATATCCTTGGCTGTACAATATCCTAGGAACAATGAAGAGTTGTCTCGTGGCAGAGGGCCTGAGATTCTTTCAAAAATCTTGAATTATCTTCTCCAGACTCTATCTTTGCTTGATTATGGAAAACGAGATGGTGTAGGAGATGAGGAACTCGTTGCTGCTGTTGTCTCACTTTGCCAGTCTCAGAAAATCAATGACATGCTTAAAGTACAGCTCTTCAGTACATTGCTCTTAGATTTAAAAATTTGGAGTTTGTGCAGTTATGGAATACAAAAGAAGCTTCTCTCATCCCTTGCAGACATGGTTTTCACTGAGTCAGCTATCATGCGAGATGCTAATGCCATTCAGATGCTTCTTGATGGGTGCAGAAAATGCTATTGGACTATTCCTGAAAAGGACTCAGTGAACACTTTTTCCATTACTGGGGCAACACGTCCGGTGGGTGAACTGAATGCTTTAGTTGATGAACTCTTAGTGGTAATTGAACTTCTAATAGTGGCAGCACCTCCTTCAGTGGTCTCTGATGATGTCCGGTGTTTACTAGGATTCATGCTTGACTGTCCACAACTCAATCAGGTAATGCAGTGTAATGTGAAGATTATGTGCTCCCTTTTCTCTGGCATTGTTGGAAATGGTTGCTGTAGGCAAGTACACATGTAATATCATACTATAATGTACTTTTT
Organism: Acacia acuminata; assembly: GCA_019022655.1. NCBI lineage: Eukaryota > Viridiplantae > Streptophyta > Magnoliopsida > Fabales > Fabaceae > Acacia > Acacia acuminata. The sequence goes on from JAFJYI010000247.1 coordinate 108,056, forward strand.
TAGTTGGTGAGAATGGCTTATGTGGTCCCTTATTGCACGGTAGCCCTTTTTGTGTGTGTCCAATCTAGTTTTCATGTGACTATAATGTTATTATCTAGAAAACCAACTAGACAAGTGTTCCTGTGTGGAGTTCAAGGAATGAGTTTAACTATTTGTGGCTTATAAATAATGCAATTTACTATAGATTTTATCATATCAGACGTTCTTCATTTTCTAAGGGATCATATATGTACTTCTTGCATTTATGTGTTGGTCTTCGACTTGTATCCTGAATTTTTTAAAAGAATTTTATTTGTGGTTACTTGAGAGATTTGGGTTTTGCCACTCTAAATCTTGTTTGTGGACGGGACCTACTTATAATTTTGGTAAATGTGATTTTTGTGTGTTAATTTTATACTTAGTGTTAGTTAAGTCATTTAACGTTATTACGTTTCTCTTTACTCCTTTTACTTTGAAAATATCATAAGAGATTTTCTCTTTTTTTGTCTTTGTTAATTTACTTAATGGTAAATGCTTCCATGTAAGCTAGTTAACTTATAATTTCAACCACCTCATCATGCCAATAAATCGAATAAGAAAATAATATTGATCTTTTTTAAACTTGTGTTTGTTTTAGTTAAAAAGCAAAAGTTCAAATATCATATTATCCAAAAACCCCCCTTGGACCCTAGATTGGGACATGCCATTTAACTTCATGTAAACATTTTTTGTAATTCTATTGAGTTGATGGTGTCAAAGAAGAAGAAATTTATTTATTATATAGTTAAGGATTGAAAAGGAATTTGTTTTTAATTCCTTTGAAGTGGTTTGAATATGTAGAAAGAAGGCGGCTGAATTGGTAAGGACAATAGATCAGATAGTATGGAGTACTTTGAAACGGGGTTGTGGAAGATTAAAGAGAATGCTCCATGAAGTTAATGGGATTTCTTGGTTAACAATCTAAGGATTTGATTGTTGATAGAGCACAATGGTATGGTGTTGTGCAATTCATGTAGCTGACCCTACTTAGTGTGATAAGGCTTATTGTTGTTGTTCTAGGAGGATTTCTTGGATCACTGCTAGACCAATATTTTTCTTCTGTATGCTCTGCTAGGTTTAATTACATTTAATAACTAATAAACTACGTTTTTTATTTGTGACTATTACTAATGTCATGTTTATCTTTTTTAAAAATTCTAGAAGTCTAATGTGAACCATTGTTTCTTATTATTTTAATAAATGAAGTTCTTGTCGAACTATTCTCAGAAATTGTACTCCTTATTTACTTTCCAGGTTGCTAGGGTGTTGCATCTGTTCTACAGGTTAATTGTACAGCCAAATACAGTTAGAGCTCGCACATTTGCAGAAGAATTCCTAGCGTGTGGTGGGGTGGAAACTCTTCTTGTTCTGCTCCAGAGAGAAGCTAAAACTGGAGACAGTGGTGTCTTGGAATCAACGTCAAAAAGTCCTGAACCTGAAAAAGCTACCATTGATGGTAATGTTGAAATTACAGAACAAAGTCATGATGATGAAAGACCAACTGAGAAAAGTGAAGCCACCTTGGAAAAAAATGACCAAGGTTTTCAACCAGTTGATAACAGAACCCATTCTAATTCAAGTTCTACTGTTGTGGATATTGAAAGGATGAAATCAACTTCTGAAACTTCTAGTGTCAATAATTTGGGAGGCATAAGTCTTTCCATTAGTGCTGATAATGCAAGGAACAATGTTTATAATATTGATAACAGTGATGGTATTGTTGTTGGGATCATAGCTCTCTTGGGTGCATTAGTAGCTTCAGGGCATCTGAAATTTGACTCTCATGCTGCTCCGGAGACAACAAGAAACCTTTTTGGTGTTGGACTGCAAGATGGGGCTGGCACCATGTTTGATGACAAGGTTTCTCTTCTGCTTTTTGCCTTGCAGAAGGCTTTCCAGGCAGCACCCAACAGGCTATTGACTAACAATGTCTACACAACTTTATTGGCTGCCTCGGTATGATGAAATTCTTCCATCACATCTCCATTTTAAACCAATGGAAACATAAATGTTAGCGACTCTCAAAATTATGATCTTTTGTTGGATTATTGTTGTCTTTCATTTATGAATGTTATTTCCCAGGATTATTTTTCCCATTATTATTAAAAAAAAACTGAGTTAATAGTCTTGTATTTCTTTTTCATGTTTCATCCTCTGCTTTATTTCTTTTATATCCCGCTTACCTTCTTTGTTCTTGCTACTAGTGCTGCATCCCATAAATGGAAAAATTTTTTCCCCCTTTTGCTTATCTTTTTTTATTGGTCTTTCTTTTTATTTCAGATCAATGCCTCTTCAATGGAGGATGGGTTGAACTTCTATGATTCTGGTCATCGTTTTGAGCATTCACAACTTTTGTTGGTGCTTTTGCGTTCTCTTCACCATGCACCCAGGCCTTTGCAATGCAGAGCACTACAGGTGTTAGCTTAAGTTCCTATTTCTTTCCACGTGCATTTAATGATTGTAAATTTTTGGTTCCCTGTTCCATGAGTTTGAAATATCATGTCTATAATTCTTGGTTGATCTCTGCACCTGAATTTTTTGCGATTTACTTATCCTTGGATGTATCTGCTTGATTTTGTGTTTGAATTTCTTGTTATATATGTGGGAATATTATATATTATTATATTATATTATTCTCTTTAGGTTGTGACCTCTCCTCTATTCTCTCCTTATTCTTCTCCTAGATTTTCTCCATCAGTTACTCCTTTATTTTCTCCTCAATTTGTTTAGTTTTATCTCTCTACTTATTATATAAGTAGGTATTGTATCACAACATTAAATCAATGAAATGAGAATATAATTTTTCTCTCATAAATTCTACATGATATCTCCCAAGTTCTCTCCTCCGTGCTCCACCGTCGAGCATTAAGAATCGAGAGAAAAGAGTCGGAGAGGTAGCAAGATACACCAGTGCCGGGAGAGACACATCTCACATCTCTAGTTGAACCAGAAAACACAAACAAAAATTTCTTCATCTTCTCGAATCACCTTCACCTTCACTGCTAAGCCGCGAGAAACAAAGCTCTACATCTCAGAGCTTGTCAGGCCGAAGAAGCAGAACTTGAAGGCGAGAACAGTTGTGATATTCAGTGACACGGTTGTTGGTGGGGGTGCAGAACCACAGCCAGCCACAGACTCGTTGAGGTAGTCGTTGCCTCACTCCGTCAACCACCTTAGTCGACCCTCGCTCTCCACCACAGCCGCGGGATAGAGCTTGATAGATCAGAGCTCAGAAGCGAGCAGACAGAGGTGAGAGAGAGAGAACTCGAACGAAGAAGGAAAGCAAAGGTTCGAACTTACACCATCGTTGCTTGTATCATCATCTCGAGCTCATATCATCGTCTTGCCCTCAAGACTCGAGTGTCTCCGTCTGTATCAACGTCCAAAGCTCATCTGACGCCATCTCCGTTGTCATCAAGCTCATCCGAAGTCGTCCCTCCAAAGCTCGTCCCACACCATCTCGTCCGACGCCGTCCCTCAGAGCTCGTCCGCCTTCGTCCTCACTGTAGCGCTCCAACGTTGTTTCGTCCGACACCGTTATTCAGAGCCCGTCCATCGTCGACATTAGTAACCTTGCTAACCATTATTATTGCCATGTTACAATTACCATCATCTTACATCTATAAGTGTAAACTATAACTAGATGCAGTCTCTCTTTTGAAATCGACCTTCGGAGTTTTAAAACTTTTCCTGGGTTCATGATTTATTTTTTCTTTCTTTCTTGTCCTATCTGAACAATTTTTGTGTGCAAGTCTTGACCTTGTATGGTTCTTGTTGTGTGAATGTTAAAATAGGAATTTAGCCAATTTATATGCCATGTCCACATGGAATATTTGTTCATTGATTAATTTATACGTGTGGACAATTTGAGAAAAAAATATTATTTTAAATCCATTAATCTCTTAATCTCTTTCTCTAAATCAAAGAGAGTACATACGGGCCTTCATATAGGCAAACCTAGAGCTAACCCTAGAATCTAATAAAATCTAATCAAATCAAAATAAATCAAAATATCCTAAGATATAATATATCTATATTTAATCCCAAGATATGATATAATATATCTACATAATAATAAGATAATGACTAATCTAAATAATCCATAATAAATACATAATATTCCCGCACTCCCCTTCAAGTTGGATCATGGACGTTAATCATGTCCAACTTGCTTATACAACTTTCAACTTCCTTAGCACTCCCAATCGTCGTCCACATCAATAGATTCTCTTTTGACAACCGTGGCTGAGTTGGTAGTGGGCTGTTTCGTAGTCTAAAGTGCGGCTAGCATTTCCATGATTTTGTTTAGCTGGTCATTTTGGGATGATTCTTTGGAGGCTTCAGCAACATCATCTCTTCCTTTCCCTATCCTTGGCTTCCAGTCTACAGGTTTACCATGAAGGTTCCAGTAGGTATCCTTTATGTGCCCCTGTTTCTTACAATAATCACAGACTGGTTGACCTTTGGAACCTTTTGAGTCCGTGGATCTAATAGCAAGAGCAGAGACCTCAGGAGTTGTAGGAGTAGTAGCAACGGAATGATTCTGAAGTATTGATTTGCGCCTACCCTCTTCATTGCGCAAAATGGTATAGACTTCACGCACAGAAGGCAAGGGCTCTTGACTGAGAATCCGAGCCCAAACATTATCATAAATTACATTAAGACCAGCCAGCAACTCGTATACTATCTTCTCTTCTTTCTCTTTGAGATCTTCTTTAGCATCAACCCTGAAATGATGAGTTTTGTTTCTTAGAGCATCAAACTCTTGCTAAAGAGCTGATTTTTCAAGATAATAATTATCAAGTGTCATGTGGTCCTGTTTTAGTTGCCACAACTTCTTGTTAACATCAAATATGCGGGACCTATTCCCTAGAGGACTATATGTCTCACGGAGGGCTTCCTAAATTTCTTGGGCCTAAGGAAGGTACATAAAAAACTTCATAATTAAGGAAGACATCGCATTGATCAACTAAGAGGATGCCGATGCATTCTCGGACTTCCATTTTCGAAACTTCTTGGTTTCTGATTTTTAGGGCCTTTTTGCTTCACCAATTATATATTCAAGTATATCCCGTCCATCGAGAGCAAGAATCATAGATTGAGACCACTCTCGGTAATTCTCACTAGTAAGTTTCTCAGAGACAAGGAGGACAATAGAGATGTCATTAGAACTAGATCGTGGCACAGATGAAGAGGCACCAGAGGTAGTAGACATAGTGCCATCGGATTTCAAATATCTTCCTCAGACTTACCAAAAAATCGCATTGATCAACCAAGAGGATACCAATGTATTCTCGGACTTCCATTTTCGAAACTCCTTGGTTTCTGATTTTTAGGGCCTTTTTGCTTCACCAGTTATATATTCTAGTTTATCTCGTCCATCGAGAGCAAGAATCATAGATTGATACCACTCTCGGTAATTGTCACTAGTAAGTTTCTCAGAGACAAGGAGGATAATAGAGATGTCATTAGAACCAGATCGTGGCACAGATGAAGAGGCGTCAGAGGTAGTAGACATAGTGCCATCGGATTTCAAATATCTTCCTTAGTCTTACAAAAAATGACAGTTTGGTCCTTGAATTACCAGACTGACAGTTTGATCCTCGAATTACCAGAATGACAATTTGGTCCTCTAATTAGAAAAATGACAGTTTGGTCCCTGTCAAAACTGTAGCGTTTTGATAGTATCCTTTTAAGTGTGTTTCAGAATTAGAACTCAGACGCAGATGACGATGATGATGATGATTTTGTGGACAAGACCAGATGTTGAGACAAACTGAACTAAGAGTCCGAGCAGAGCACCGCGGCTTGAGAGCGAGTGGTCGACGCCGAGATCAAGACAGGGATCGCTGGAGACGAAACGGAGGCTGCCTAAGAGGTTGACATCGGACAAACGAGACTGATTCAAGAAGGACTTGCCAAGACTGGTTCAAGGCTGTCGATCAGCTGAAAGGAAGCGCGAGAGGTGGTGAAACTACACTGTTCGGATTGAGATGGGAGACTGCACAGTTTGGATGAAGAAGTCGCGGGAGGTGGCATTGAAAGAGCCAGAGGGTGCCGATGTTGATCCCAGAGGGCATCAATGCTGATTGACGGACAAGTCAAGGCTGTCGATCAGCTGCAAGGAAGCGCAAGAGGTGGTAAAACTACACTGTTCGGACTGAGATGGCGAGACTGCATAGTTTGGATGAGGAAGTTGCGGGAGGTGACATTGAAAGAGCCAGAGGGTGCCGATGTTGATTCCAGAGGGCATCAATGCTGATTGATGGACAAGTCGAGGGCCTGTAGAGGCTGTGAATAGGAAGTATCTACAGAGACGCTGGACTGCATGACTGCAGAGACATTGTCTACGGACCAGGTTGAGGTTAAGAAATGTGATTAATTTCAACCTACTCTGATACTATGTGGACAATTTGAGAGAAAAATATTATTCTAAATCCATTAATCCATTAATCTCTTTCTCTAAATCAAAGAGAGTACATATGGGCCTTTATATAGGCAAACCTAGAGCTAACCCTAGAATCTAATAAAATCTAATCAAATCAAAATAAGTCAAAATGGTTAAGATATAATTATCCTAAGATATAATATATCTATAGCTAATCCTAAGATATGGTATAATATATCTATATAAGATAATGACTAATCTAAATAATCCATAATAAGTGCATAATATTCCCACAATATGAATATTTTGATAGAGAATTGATAGATTTCTATTTGCACCTATAATTGTTTCAAGATCTTGTTTTATATGGCTTGCACCTGAGCTGTTTGTTTGTATACAATTTCAGGATCTTCTATTTTTGGCTTGTAGTCATCAAGAAAATAGAAGCAATTTGACAAACATGGAGGAATGGCCTGAATGGATCCTGGAATTGCTAATTTCAAACAATGAGGTAATATTTTCTCAGTTTTCATAGAGCAAACTAGGCGCTCTTATAATCCATAATTATTTATCCTCCCTAAGCCGATTATTTTGACTGCACTAAACTTGATGATTTTGTATTGTACATTGATGGTTAATTGGTTCAGTTCATCAAGCAAATTCCTAAAATGTGAATTTAATCAGGTCAGCCAATATATAGCTGTTAACCACTTGGGTAATACATGTCAAGTTTTCCCGCATGGTAGTTGTGCACAAGGGCTGCACCTGAAGATTTTAATGGTGGACGAATCATAGCTCGGTTACCTAGTTACTTGGGTAGGTTTCTTATATGACTTGTGGTAGGATCTTGAACTTTAGGGTTTTGGTGGGTGGAGACTTGGTAGTATGAGATATTAAGTCCCACATTGAGTAGTATGGGATGCTTAATGGGGTGGTTAAGTGTGTTGGTTCTCCCACCTTGATAGCTAGTTTTTGTTGATGACGTAGGTTGCAGCGAGTATTGCTTCCTCCCAAAGGTGGTTTGTTACATTAGAAGTGTTGAGCTAAGTCACACTTAGTGTCTCTGTATTTATGCATATATGTATGACACATGTATAGAACGTAGATATTCAGACTCACAAATATATAGAGATAGATAGATTTATAGATAGACAGTCTTGTGTGCATACATAAACGCACACATGGATGCGTATGTATAATCACATGTGCATGTGGGCGTGCACAATGAAATACTCATGTAGGGTCGGGGACAAACAACGAATTATAAATCCATGGGACTCGACAACTTTTGTTAACTTACCTGACATTGCTGCATATTTATGTTTTGTTTAAACAGATGGCCCCAGCCAAATGCTCAAATTCAACAAGTCATGGAGAACTAGAGGACCTTATACATAACTTCCTTATTATCATGTTAGAGCATTCCATGCGGCAAAAGGATGGATGGAAGGTTGCTATTTAATTGCGTTATTGTTTTTCTTTCATGTTAACCCACTTTATGTAACAGTTGATTCTTGCCTTCTATGCTATTTGGCAATGTTGTTGTTGACAGTCCCTACATGAATAGTTTGTTTGTTTGTATTTTTTTCTGTATTTTATTCTCATTGGCTGAATTTCTATTTTTGTGTTACTGTTAAACTCCCACATTAGATTTGGTTTGAGTTTTGAATAGTGTGCTAAGTTTGGTGCACAACTGTTGGGATTGCTAATATTGAATAGAGTATGTACTTTTTCTCCTGGATAGTGATGATGTCGTCTAATGCATGTTTAATATGCTATTTCTTTTAGTTTTTGATTCCTTAGTCATCAAAACGAGCTTGCTTTTTCTGTAAAGAGAAAATTTGTAGATATGTGGATGTCAACCTTGAGTTCATATTAAGAAGGAAAAGAATATGCAAGAAATGATAATCTTGACAGCTTGAATAAGAGTACAAGCCGAGTGTTTATACCTTTCTGGCTCCCTTCTGTTCTTAACAGAGGTAGTTACATTTTATTCCTATTTTCAACTATTAACAGAATTTTAATGGAACAACAATTGACATGTAACAGTACCTGTGTACAAACTTCACTAAAAATACTGTGATTTAATCGATGTCAGTCTAAACTTAGAAGTTATCACATCAAGAATGGATATGGCAGTTACCAGATAAAATGATTTGAAAAGTTTGATCACTCTTCTGATGCCACATTAGAGGTGGTGCTTCAATTGTTGTGTGTGTGTGTGTGTTTTTTTTTCCCCCATATTCCTCAGTTTCTTCGGATAAATTGTTTTTCTGAATATTTGCTCCCTCCGATCCTTTTTCTAGGATCAATTTACCTACTCTACACAAACCAAGAAAATTAGTTGATGTCTTTAAATTACCTCATCTTTGCACAATACCCTCATTGAATACTGTTCTCTTGTTTTCTCTCAATTAATTCAAAGCTCTCCCTTCTAGGTTTTTTTTTTTTTTTTTTTTTTTTTTTTTTTTTTTTTTTTTTTTTTTTTTTTTTTTTTTTTTTTTTTTGTGAAAAAAACAAATATACTCCTACCTATATTTTGCTTGTCTTATAAATAGGAACATCAAGACCTTCTAAAAGATGTCTTATAAAAAGGACCAGAGGGATTATTGTTTTTAACTTTTTAGTTTCTTTTTCTGCAAACCCATTGGTAATCATGTTCTAACTTGTACTTGCATTTCTAGGCTGGGAAGCATTAAGTTTCTTGTTTCTATGAAGCTTGTTTTGAGTTGACTTGCTAAATGTTTTGCTGTTTTTTTTAGAATTGGTTATATTTTTGATATATTGGGTTTTTGGATTAGCATATTTTAAGTGATTTTGCTCTATACAAGGTAAATATATGAGAGTCTCTCATAAAGCACAAAAGAGCTTTTTTTTTTTTTTTTTTAAAAAAAAAAAAAAAAAAAAAAAAAAAATTGATTGTGTTTCTCAAACAGGCCAATATAGTTTGTTTTCATGCCTACTATGTAGAGTTTATGTTATATTCTAACCTTGTATCACTTTCCCACCCACTATTTGATTTGTTTTTTATCACGATATTGTCTGCCTCCATGAAATCTGTATATCTGCTTTATTGATATTGGTTGCTGTTGCTCTTTTTATGTAGGATATTGAAATGACAATTCATTGTGCAGAATGGCTTTGTATTGTGGGTGGATCTAGTACAGGAGAACTTCGAAAAAGGTGAGTTTATTTGCCTTTTTAAGCTACCTGTAATTTTCTCTGTTCACTTCCATTGTATATCTTTTGAATTTGTTACTATTGGAAGACATAATATGAGGTTTGACATAGATGTGAGAGTTGATGAAGGAAAAGATCCTCTAATGTGGAAAAGAGAAAAAGTATCTCGCTCAGTTCTTCCTCACTAGCCAAATATTATAGTAGAATTTCCAAAAGTCCAAACAAACAAAAAACTGATAAATTATTCACGAGTCACTAGTTTAGGAAGGCTAGCCTATATATAAGCTGAGTTTAAAATAAAATAATATAAAAATAATCCTAATATTTTAATATATCAAGATAACCTAAGATAAACTAACTAAACTAAGATAACCTAATTTAGATACGAAAGATAAAATATTATTCAAATACTCCTAATATCTCTAAAGATAAACCTAATTCAGAAGTCTTTATATGGCTTGAAGCAGAGCCCTCGTGCTTGGTTTGATAGGTTTAGCTCGTGGTTAAGAAGTTGGTCCGATTCGAGTAAGTGTGACCATTCTCGTGTTTTATCAAAGCATACGATGATGCCGACATGATTCTGTTAGTGGTATATGTTGATGTTATTGTTATTACGGGTAGCAATGCTTCGGGAATCTCATCACTTGAGGCCTTTCTTAATTCTCATTTTCAAACAAAGGATTTGGGTCCGTTAAAGTACTTTCTTGGGATAGAGGTTATGAGAAGTAAGAAAGGCATCCTTTTAACACAAAGGAAATATGTTCTTGATCTGTTAAAAGAAACCGGGAAACTCGGAGCAGCACCGAGTAGCTTTCCCATGATTCCTAATCCCTTCTTGGACATGGATGACCGCATACCATTTGATGAGCTACCTGAGGATGTAAGAAAAAGAAAGTTGATCCGGAGAAGATCAAGCCGTTTGCCTACCCTGAGAGATATCGTAGATTAATTGGGAAGTTGAACTATCTCATAGTAACTCGCCTCGATGTGACCTTTCCAGTGAGTGTGCTTAGTCAATTCATGACTGCACCAACCGTTGCTCAGTGGGAAGCATTGGAGCATGTCTTACATTATTTGAAGGGCTCACTTGGTCGTGGTGTACTCTATACGAATCATGGCCACTACAAGATTGAATGTTTTTGTGATGCAGATCATGCGGGATCAAAGGCTACCAGAAGATCCACCACAGGATATTGTGTGTTTGTAGGCGGAAATTTAGTATCATGGAGGAGTAAAAAGCAAGATGTGGTTTCTAAGTCGAGTGCAGAAGTGTATAGAGCGATGTCTCAGTCAGTACAGGAAATTGTGTGGATTCACCAGTTAATGAAGGAAGTTGGTCTTGCCACGTCATTACTTGCGAAGTTGTGGTGTGATAATAAAGCTACTCTACACATAGCCTCCAACTCTGTGTTTCATGAACATACGAAACACATTGAGATTGACTGTCACTTTGTACGCGATAAGATCAAGGAGAACTTTATTTCTACGGGGCATGTGCGTTCCAGTTACCAATTGGGTGACCTTCTGACTAAGGCCTTAAATGGAACTCGGGTTGACTATCTTTGTAACAAGTTGGGCTTGATTAACATCTATGCTCCAACTTGAGGGGGAGTGTTAGGATTTAGTCATAATGGGCCTATTAACTCTAAGGCCCTCTCTTGTGTGTATATATCCCGCTTGTGTACATGAATACTTACAATATTCAAATTATTCATCTTACAATTATGAAGTAGAAAAAATGGTGGCTGTCTTTGCCTCATTTTTATTCATGGAATTTAAATATGAAAATCATTTCAAGCCTGGTTATGACAAACATTTGGTGGTATAAATGATAATAAATATGACGTTCTGGAGAATATTGAGGAAGAGCTTTTCTACCTCTTCTCATAGCAGTGCATTATTCCCTTCTGTTGATAAAATAGTGTAGAATCTGTTATTAATCCCATAGTTAACTTATAGGGATTAACCAAACCTAGAGATTATAGGAGATTATTGTTAGGATATTAGTTTTCAAATCTAGATCTCACTAACAGATTAGATTCTCTATTCTGTCTATAAATGTAATTGTTCAATATATTCAGATTCTACAAATAGTTTGCATGTAAAGTTTACTATATCTGGTATATGTCATCTTATGACTATTCTCTTTTGGTTTGAAGACGTGAGGAATCATTGCCTATATTTAAGAGGAGGCTCTTAGGTGGCTTGTTGGATTTTGCTGCCAGGGAATTGCGGCTTCAGGTAAGGATTTTCTTCTTTATATATGCTTTGGCAAGAAAATGTTTTTCCCCATAGTGATTTCAGCCTTTCTGGTCCCCCATGTCTAAAGACATTAGACCCAGTAAACTAATGGCCTTTCAGTGTAAAGAGGGAGACAAAATTTGATTCTAATGCATTAAAAAACAAAAAATATGATGCCTATACTGTCCTTGTTATAATTATTCATAATTGGAATAAAGAATTGGAACAATGCAGTCAATGATTCCAGGCCACTTGGACGTTGGACATAGCAGCTGGAACAAAACAATCGCCACTCGAGAAGTGTTTGGGGTAAGAAGAAAAAGGTGTAAATGAAGGGAAAGTAGGGCGAAGAGAGAGCCTAGTGATTAGAATGATGCAGAGTCACTAGGGGCTTTCATATTGCGATGAGAGTATGGAGAGCATGTAGAAAGAGAATATGGAGAAAATGAGACTGAGAATGAGAGAAATGTAGTTAGTATTCACTGAAACTCTTGTTTATAATGAGAATACAGAGGAAGTATTATCAACATGTCTAAACTATTTTATAATTTTTTAAATTAGAGTGCGGTTCTTTATGTCATATGTATGATTTATCAACATGTCTAAACAATTTTATAACTTTTTAAATTAGAGTGCAGTTCTTTATATCATATGTATGATTTTTCTTTGAAGAGAGTGAAATAGCTGGAATAATGTCTACATTTAGCTTTTCCTTACAACAGACTCAAATTATTGCTGCGGCTGCTGCTGGTGTTGCCGCTGAGGGGTTGTCCCCAGAAGATGCAAAGGCAGAGGCTGATAGTTCTGCTCAGCTTTCTGTGGCTTTAGTAGAGAATGCTATTGTGATACTTATGCTTGTTGAGGATCACTTACGGTTACAAAGCAAACAATTCTCTTCTGCACGTGTTGTAGATACTTCTCCATCACCCCTTTCTGGGTTGTATCCACACAGTAACAGCTCAACCTCTTTGTCTACAATTGTAGAATCAAAAGAAGCTGTGGAAGATCGAAGATCTGTATCTCGTGATTCTGAGGGACTCCCCACAGAGGTACGAATGCTGCAATCTTCAAGAGTAAAATACATCAATCTCTCCCCTATTTACCCTAAATTATAGAGGTCTCTCTTCTATTTTTGAAAACATATATGGACCTTCCTTAAAATCAAAATATATGTGGCATAAACCTTCCTTCTACTTTTGAAATTCAACTTTCATATACCCAACCGTTAGTTGACCATTAAATCACGGCTTTGACCCTTCAGTTTTACCAAAATACCCCTCCTTAACATAAATATTACTTAATAATCATTTAATCACATATCTTTATCCCAAATTTAAAAATAATCAAATATATATTTTCAAATTTTTTGTCCTACTGATTGCCATATTACAATGTTAATTAATTTTATAATTATAAATTTTTACAATAAATTTGAATGTTTAATCTGATTTATTTATTAAAATTTACTTATAGTATAATCTTTTAAATACATATGTTGACTAAAATGTTTTGCTATACTATATATGTATTTTCAATAAAATTATAAAATGATATAATTTTGAGATCCTTATATTAATGTATTATAATTCTAAATTTTAAAATATATTTCATTAAACTTATGTTTGTTAAAAAATTACTCAAATTTTCTATTAAGTTGTTAATATTTTAGACATAAAAATGACTTAAATATTTAGAAATTAGTAAAAATATTAAATAGGATCAATAATAAACATTGATGTTAAGAGATAAATTAGAGATTTGGTATAATGAGGGGTAAATTAGTAAACATGATTTATTCTAATATGGTTTTAGTTCAAAAATATACTTTAAGCATCTTTTTGGAATATTCTTTAGCGGTGTTAATGGTTTGGACTAAAATATATGTTTTCAAAATAGAGGGGAGGTATTAGTGCTTTGGCTTCTTATATTGTTCTTGTATGTGCTAATTTTTAATATTGGTCACACTTGCTGTTCCATTTGACAGATCCTTTCTACAGTGGCTGATGAAAGTGGTCAGATTTCTACTTCAATGATGGAAAGGCTTACTGCAGCTGCTGCAACTGAACCATATGGATCTGTTTCTTCTGCTTTTGTGTCATATGGTTCTTGTGCTAAGGATATAGCTGATGGCTGGAAATATAGGAGCCATTTGTGGTATGGTGTTGGCCTTCCACCAATGACGGTTCAATTTGGTGGCGGTGGGAGTGGATGGGATTCTTGGAGGTCTGCTTTGGAGAAAGATGCTGATGACAACTGGGTTGAACATCCTTTGGTGAAGAACTCTGTGGCAATGCTTCAAGCATTATTGTTGGATGAGTCTGGGCTTGGTGGTGGTCTTGGTATAGGTGGAGGGTCAGGTACTGGAATGGGAGGGATGGCTGCATTGTACCAATTATTAGACAGTGACCAACCATTCCTGTGCATGCTTCGAATGGTTCTTTTGTCAATGAGGGAAGACGATGATGGAGAGGAACATATGTTGGTGAGGAATGCAACTGAGGATGGGGTGCCTGAAGGAAGGAAGCCCCGTTCTGCGCTGTTGTGGAGGTAATACAACCTCGGATGTTTATCTTATTTCCAGCCCATAGTTAATCTATTAATGAATATCCTCTGAATACATCCTTTGACCTTAATATAAGACCTCTTTATTTGATTTGGGGAGATTAAGGAAGCTAAATAAATTATTTAATTACAACATATGTCACATGATCTTTCTAAAATATTTTTGTATTACATTAAATTATATTTCGGTTTATAAGTTAGGCATATTAGTTCCCAAAAAATGATAATTATAAAAGAAAAAATTGAAAATGGTATTACATTCAGGACTGAAGTTCACTCCAAACTAGGACCTACATTTAGGACTGGAGAAGTGTTTACTTGGAGAAAAATTCATCCCAAAGAAGTATTTAATACTTAGTAATTGTGCACTTTTTTCTTCTTTATAAGGCATGTCATATGAGAAAAAAATGATGGTATTTTAAATTATTGACTCTTTTTAAACAGTGTTCTCTCACCTGTTCTCAACATGCCAATTTCCGACTCTAAGAGACAAAGAGTTTTGGTAGCCTCTTCTGTGCTTTATTCTGAGGTTTGTATTTTCAGTACCTAACATATTATTTTTACACAATGTGTAACACGTGTCATGCTTTTTTATTCTGGACAACCATTACCATGGTACAACTTTTTGTCAGGTATATCATGCTGTGGGCAAAGACCAAAAGCCTCTTCGTAAGAGGTACCTTGAGGCTATTGTGCCCCCATTTGTTGCTGTTTTAAGGAGGTGGCGGCCTGTTTTGGCTGGAATTCATGAACTTGCTACTGCTGATGGTTTAAATCCTCTAAATGTTGATGATCGTGCATTGGCTGCGGATGCCCTGCCCATTGAGGTATTTTCATGTGCATATGTACTTAACGCTGGATCAGATTTGTATCCATGCATATTGCTGAATAACATGATTAAATCAATCAAACGTGTAAGATAAGTTTCTAAGGTCACTGATCTGGGTTTATAGAAGGCATTCACGTATGGATATCTCTGCTGAACCTTTATCCTCTTTGGGCTATTAGCTACAAATGAGTAATTTCATGTTTGTTTCTTTATACTCATTACTTATTTCTGTACTTTTAGATAGGATCAGATTTATTAGATATTTTAAATTTAAATTTAAATTTAAATTTAAATTTAAATTTATTTTTTTTTTTTTTTTTTTGTAATTTGATTAGGCATGTGATCTTTGCATAGATCAATTGGATCTATTTAAAGATGCTCCTATTCCTTCAATAAATCACATGATTCAGAGCATTAATTTCTTAATTCTTTCTTGGTAGAAGAGCCATAAAGGTCACAATTCTATTTGGCTCCATGTGAGCCCTAAACACTAAGCCAATATCTGACTGGGGTCTCCCACCCAACTGGACAGTCATTAAACTGTGACAGTAGGGCTCAGTCTGGCCAAAAACACATCACAGGTCATCATTTCAATGAAAATCAATTGTTTGTGGTGGTCACAATGTGCTCTTGTTGTAAGGGTTATTGTTGCTGCTTCTGCCACAATGTGTGTTGTGTACATTATAGGGTAGAAGAAACGGAAGTACCCTTTCAATCTTGTGTATAGTTATAGTTGTAGATCATCTAAAAAGAAAATCCTAAGTGGAGCATGATGGTATGTTACAGTTGTTGAGATCATGCAAGACTAATTTAGATTTATCTTTTCTTGAAAAAATACCATAGTTTGACAACTTTCTAAAATCTTTCATAACCTTGTTCAAAATCAATTCAAAACAAGTATTAAAAGTCCTACAAGAAATACTACCAAATTCGAATTTAATAATATTTTGAGAAACAAGGCATAAGCTCATGTCTGTGATGCATAATCTTAGGCTTGATTTTCATAGCAGGTCAGGTCTTGACTAAATATCTCATTATCCATAACCATGGCCATAAGTCACCAATAAGCTGTTGGTTGAAGTGGTAAGCAGGTTCACCCTTGGAAAGAGGGGAACACAAGTTTGAATCCTGGGAGCGTACATGTTGGGAGAGGCAAAAATCCTTTGCACTCTAAGCCTCAAAATGGATTATACCCTTTGCTAAATAAAAGAAGCCGTGGTCATTAGTCAACTTTCATACTAGTCATGTCGTGTTATTGCTATCCTTGCTCACAATAATACTCTAGGCATATTTTAATGAATCACGGAATATAATGATTCAATTTTCTCAAAACAAAGTACAATGTATGTAAATAATCATAGTTGGCTTGTAGAGCAGATAGCAGTAACTTTGTGGTGAATACCACTACACTCATGATTGATAAAAGGAAAGAGCTGCTACAAGGAAGAGAAAATGCACCATTGACAAGTAACCTTAAGTTTTTCCCTCCAAGGTTCGAATACCATAATGAATGCAAGATAGGAGAGAAGCCTTTGTATGAAATGTAGCAAGTGTATTTTGACTTACTATATTATTGATCCGGTTCCAAGGTTGTCATTTATACCAAGTGGCTGTACTAAAAAGTAATTCAGCATACAGATGCCAGAGCCAGCATTTGCATGTATGGGCAGCAGAACATGCAGAAGTAATTCTAATTGGGCCTGACCTCCTACTGCTACCAGAACATACAGAGAGGGACATGAGGGAGCGGAAAAAAGGCAGAAAATAGGGATCTATTTGTCTAGAGGAGAACCTACAACTTTGAAGTCAGATAAAGATGAAAAAAGAGGAGCAAAATAAGGGAGTCATGATGAATTGATAGATGTCAGTAGGATATAAAAAAAGGAGCCTGGAAGATATGAGAGGAGAGAAGAACTTTGAATCTGGCTTAGGCTATGGGTGGAGAAGCCAATCCTCTCTAGAGATTGGCATATCTGCTTTTAGAGATTCTGTAGTTAGTAATCTGAAACTGTATTTGTTATCTTGGCTTTTGTATTTGTTTCTACAGTAGGAATATCTAAGTGGGCTGTGTGTATTGTTCTATATACCAGCGTGTACTGTATCTAGAAGTATTGTACCAAAGCTTATATTTTTATTTCCTGCTGTAGATCTGTACTTCATTTATCCAGGGGTTATTTGTTTTGGAAGCTTTTGTCAAAGGTTCTATCACATTCACACTAATTTCATGAACTAATAATGGCTATGTGAAACATAGTGTTGACCATTAAAGCTGAAGCATAATGAGTTTGTGCCTTTTTATGTTTTTGTTATTTAGTTCTGCGCACCTGCCTGTATAATTCTTCTGCAGCATTGAATGTTCAAGAAGAAAAAAAAGTTGTGCACTAAAGATGATATTCATTATCTTGCTTGGTAGTCAATTGTGTTTTTTTTTGTTCTAGCTGCATTTATCCGATCATGAATTTGTTATTTCTTTCAGGCTGCTCTTGCTATGATATCTCCACCTTGGGCTGCTGCATTTGCATCTCCACCTGCTGCAATGGCATTGGCAATGATTGCAGCTGGGGCTTCAGGTGGTGAAGCCCCAGCTCCTGCAACAACTTCCAATTTTAGGCGTGATGCCTCACTGCTGGAGCGCAAACAGGTTAGGCTCCATACATTTTCAAGTTTTCAAAAGCCTGTGGATCTCCCTGGGAAAGCATCACCACTTCCCAAGGACAAAGCTGCTGCAAGAGCTGCTGCTTTAGCAGCTGCTCGTGATTTTGAGCGATTTGCGAAGGTTGGTTCTGGACGAGGTCTTAGTGCTGTTGCAATGGCTACTTCTACACAGCGAAGAAGTGCAGGTGATGCAGAGCGTGTTAAGAGGTGGAGTATCTCTGAAGCCATGGGAGTTGCCTGGATGGAATGTTTGCAGCCAGTTGATACGAAGTCAGTATATGGGAAAGATTTTAATGCTCTTTCCTATAAATTTATTGCTGTTCTTGTTGCCAGTTTTGCGCTAGCGAGGAATATGCAACGGTCTGAGGTTTGTTCACAATCTGTGACTGTTTTTCTAATTATCGAGAATGGTTTTACTATATGTTAAATATATTGTTTTCTAGATTGACAGGCGTGCTCAAGTGGATGTAATTACCAGGCATCGAATCCATACTGGAATTCGTGCATGGCGAAAACTCATTCACCAGTTAATGGAGATGGGAAGCCTTTTTGGGCCTATAGCAGATCAGCTAAACAACCCGCCTCGTGTATGTTGTGAGACACTCTAAACTGGCATCACTGTAGTTTTCATTCTTTGTATCCTGTAATCTTTTTCTGGCCATATATGCTGTCTTTGTAAGTGTAAGGACAAATATATTTGCTGGGAATGAAATTCTAAAACTTGCATGGCAAGTTCAGCCGTTGTATTTTCAGGAAAACTACCATGTATTCCTGCAATTTTTTATTTATCAAAAGTATTTTCTCCCCCTTTTGGATTTTTTGTTTTTGTTTTTTTGTTTTTTCCTGTTTTGAGGATTTCTTGTATTTTTAACTTGTACTTACTTTAATTAACATTTTCTTCTATGTAAAAAAAAAAAAAAAAAAAAAAAACTGTTTAGGATTGTTTATATTTTAAAATTAATTTTAGTCTTAAAATTTTTAGGTTTTTTGGAAGCTAGATTTTATGGAAAGTTCTTCGAGGATGAGACGATGTTTGAGGAGGAATTATGAAGGGATAGATCATTTAGGTGCTGCTGCTAATTATGATGATTATTCTGAGGAGAGAAGGGATCAGAGTGCTCCAATTTTGTCAGCAGAAGCTATCTCAATGGAAGAACTCAATGAAGATGAAGAGCGTGTTGAAATTATGAATGGGGATGGTATGGTCAATGATATTGAACCGAAGGTGGAGAATGAACCTAGACTTTCTGAATCAGCGGAGCAAGCCCTACATGCATCTATTGAATCTACTGGTGCTCAACTTGCAAGTGATGAAAATTTTGTACAGAGTTCGTCTGTGATTGCCCCTGGGTTTGTATTTAGTGAACTTGATGAAAGAATTGTTCTTGAGCTCCCATCATCAATGGTCCGGCCACTCAAGGTTGTCCAGGGAACCTTCCAAGTAAGTTTTATGGGCTTAAAGTTGGAAGTTGTTTACATTTTGAAGAAAACTAACAATTTGGTCTGGGAATTGTGATGCCCATGTAGCTTTAGTCACTTAAAAAACTAGTGTAGTGAGCACACAAGCCATTCGCTGAAAATGACTCTTGTAGAAAATTCATGCTTTACATGCTGTGAGTTTTTTTTAGGTCTGATTCGTCTATTCACTAGAACTGAATATATTTAACCATATTAAAGACCGCAATATTAATTTACTTTGTATTTCTTACAATGATCTAAATAGTCCTATGTTTGAAACTGACCTGTGAAGGAAGCACTGAAGCTGTCCTGAAGATATTGCTGAGATGTAATAATATGAACTATTTTAAATTGTGTGTGTGTGTGTGTATATGGTTGTTGGTAGGGTGGCCCAGTGTACAAGGCTTCCACCTGACGAGATATGGGGGGAAATAGATTTATGGTAGGAATGAATCAAAAATACAGGAAAGTGGGTGAGAGGAGTTGGATAAAAAAACTATCTGTTACAATTGGACACCCTACTTTTGGCACACAAAAAATGACTAGTGTTCACCAAATCTTGCTCGTTAGTGTCACTGTATATCTCTCCACTTGACATGGTGGATGAGAAAAAAATGAAGTCTGTCATGTTGCCTTTTCACTTTTTAAAAATTTAAAACTTCGTAGTTAAAAACCAAAGTTGATGTTACTCATACTGAAAGACATTAAATTTTTGAAATTATTTTTTATGACATGGACTGAAATTCTAGATTTGAAATTACAAAATATAGTTTTCCATGTAATTTAAGTTTGAAATTAATTATCCGAGGACCAATAAGTTTAAACAGCATAGAAGTACAGCTTAGGATTTCAAGTTAAAACTTTTTGTTCTCGAGCTTTAAAAAAAAAAAAAAATTAGAGTCTTCCATCATAAATATCTTTGACTAAGGGTTTTGATTGTAATTTTTTGATCTAATTTTAATGGTGAAAACTGAAAAGCAATATGACATGCTTGAAGTTTTTCCTCTCATCAACGTGACAAGCGGAGGGACAAACAATAAAGCCAACATTGAAGATTTGCTTAACGTGATTGTGATTTTGGTGCCTCAAGATGAAAGAACCCAATAACTTATTTGTTTGTTCAGCTTTGTTTTATCCGTTTTTGAGTGGTAAATTCTAATTAATTGCATAAATGGCCATGAAGTTTTGCTAAAATTTAGGATATGAAAGCTACCAGTTGTTAGTCAGGTCTTGTATAATTGATGTTAAATTGAGAAATAATCAAGAATATGCAAAATGCGTTGAAAGCTGTTTTGATGTCTTTAGCCTTCGATCATTTCCACCAAAGTCGTTTTAAAAGATTTGGTAAAGAGAAGGGAATACAAAGTTTTGTAGCAGTGGATGGTCTTGGGGTACAGAGGTTTGTCTAGTTTGATTGAAATATCTGTTTCACAGTTTCTGATGGCAAAAGAGATTGGAAGCTTTCCTTCACTCAGTATCTTGTACTTTTCAATTTAAGACTTGTCAGTATAGTTCTGTCAAAATGGACTTTATTTTCTTTATTTGAGGACTTTTTATCCTCCGTTGATGTGTTCTTTTCCTATGGCTAATGTAACTTTTGCTTGTTTCCTGGAAACTAAATTATGTGGATTCTTTTATATATAAGTCTATGAAACAGTTATTTGTGGATATTTGAAGCATAAAATTTTATATTTGCACTATTTTTCCTTTTTCTTTTTTTCCCCCTTTTGGTTACTATTTGAACTAATATTCTTATTGATGAAATTTCATCAAACTTTCATTTTAAGGGAAAGATATGTGAAATATATTGAATGTCTTCTTTGCTTAGCTATGCTATATGTAGTAATGCAGAGTGCCCTTTTCTGGTTGAAGGTAACCACTAGAAGGGTAAATTTTATTGTCGATAACAGTGAGATTAGCACCCTAAAGGAAGGGATAGAACCCAGTTTTGAGGAAGGGGACCGGGAAAAGGACCGCAGCTGGTTAATATCATCTCTTCATCAAATTTATAGCCGGAGGTGAGCCTCTCTGTCTCTCTCTCAATTAAGAACTATTACGATTCTTTTCCTTACTTTGTATATACTTGCATTCAAATCTGAGTAATATTTTAGATCACCATGAAAGTTGAGAAATATTTTGCTGCCTAAAATCTTGTGGAGCTTTAGATCCTCTGATATGAACAAAGAAGAGCAGGGAAGAGAAATTGAAATAGGAATAGATATTTATATTTCTTATATTCAAAACTTTCCCTTTCACACAACTCCATCATTCAAAACTTATTGCAACTAACTCAGACTCCTCATTGTATACTTGAAGACCAATGGATGAAATCACGGATTAACTAAAATACATCTGTTTAATGATGTAGAAAGAACAAGTTACCCCCATCCCTTGAGGTGATCTGTTTTATAGCCTCCCTCCGAAAGAACACCCTTTTCCTAATAGCTGATACTGCTTTGCGAACACTGGAAATTTTCTCTGATAATCAAACCAAATAACCCATGTTGCATCCTCAATAGCACACATTTGCTACTGATTAAGACCTCAGTAATGGCACAATGCCTCCATGATAGAGATGTTGTAGAAATCTAGAGGATTTGAGAAGAGAAAGAGAGAGGGGAAGAGAGAAAACACAGAATCACATCACTATGCACTTTCATTCATCTTTACTCAACATTCAACACCTTAGAGTAGTCTAGGCTCCTCCTTTATATAGACTATAGCCTTAGACTTAAGCAATAGTAATAACAGAATGCCAAATGTAACTAACAGATTATAACAACCTAACTACCGTTTCCTAGCTAATTATGGTCTCATAGAAGTAGTTTGTGCCATTATTATTTCCCTAATTACCTAATCAGTAATATTTTTACCTTTTACAGTTTACATATCACTCCATTTAATCATTCTTTGATCTACTATTATTGCATCCTTACCTTTATATATGTTATTGTTCGTTGCATGTCTTTGATATCTCTGCTTCTCTATCTCGTCCTCTTCCTCTTTTTGTATTGGTTTTCTTATTCAGGAAGATCCCTCTACTCATATATTTTATAATCCATCTTGAATTTCCTTCTTAAAAACAATGGTATATCTTTCTTTTTGCTTAAATGCTGAATTATTTGCTTTTGAAGATTTTGTCCAGTCAATTTTTACAAGTGTTGGTGTCTGCTACAGATATCTTCTTAGAAGAAGTGCTTTGGAACTCTTCATGGTTGACCGATCAAATTTCTTCTTTGACTTTGGGGTACTTATCAGATGTGCTACCTTCTTAGCTCTCAATAGCTGTATAATTCTGACTATTTCACTGAATTCAAAATTGTACGCTGATGATTCTACTTTTTACCTGTCTCTGTCCTCTTTATGTCTTCAGAGTATTGAGGGCCGAAGAAATGCATATCGAGCAATTGTCCAATCAGGTCCTCCCCATTTAAACAACATATACTTGGCAACACAGGTTGAGTCCTTTCAGTGACTCTATTTCATTGTCTTTTTTCTCCCACTTTCTGTCTGGTCTTATGATTAGTATTTATTGAAATGAACTTTAGTTCTATTTTGGTGTTGTCTGAAGTTTAATCTTAGATCATGGATTGATACCTTTTTGGTCCAAGAATATGAAAAATTAACCCTTTTTTGGCAGAGACCTGAACAACTTTTAAAAAGAACCCAACTTATGGAGAGCTGGGCGAGGTGGGAGGTATGAAGCAGGCCCTAATTCATTAAATATGCAATTATTTTTTGGTTTGCATCCTCAGAACTATATGAAATTCATGCTGTCCTTGTGCAGATTAGCAATTTTGAATATTTAATGCAGCTCAATACATTGGCTGGGCGTAGTTATAATGATATCACTCAGGTTGATCTTCATTTTTACTGTTGTTCTTTCTATTCTTATTCTCTTTCAACATATCCTTATTCCATTAGTAATATATTACTGCAATGCGTACCTGGCAGTATCCAGTTTTCCCCTGGGTTCTTTCTGACTACAGTTCAAAGATCTTGGATCTTTCTAATCCTTCTTGTTACCGAGATCTGTCAAAGGTACTTTTCCTGAATGTTCTTTCAATTCTATTTTTGCAACCTTCTTTATTTATTACTAAAGTATTTTATTTTGTTGCAGCCTGTTGGTGCACTGAACTCTGATCGGCTAAAAAAAATTCAAGAGAGATACTCTAACTTTGATGATCCAATCATCCCCAAATTCCATTATGGATCACACTATTCGAGTGCTGGAACGGTGGGTTTTCCTGCAATTTTGGTCATTCTTGTCACTATAGGTTGTTTGTATAGTAGTTTGCTCTATATGTATCTGCTGTAGCATCTTCATTGTTGGATGTTGGATCTTAGGCTACTCTGTTCACTCTGAGATAGCTCTCCAACATAGTGATGCACTCCTGGTCAAATGCTTTTAGTTTAATTTTACTTTATATCTGATGAGACCAAAGTAGTATATGATGGGCATGTTTTAGTGGGTACTATCTCATTCCAGTTGCTCACTTTTGAGCAGGGTTCCCCATCCTATTTGAGTTCCCATGAATCAGTATCAGAGGTGGTGATCAACAATTTTTTAAAAGGGCCAACTGTGGGGGGTTTTGATCAGGGAAGGAACTGCATATCATTAAGGGGTAACCGTCCCTTAAAGCTAGACCATATACGTATAGGATATGTTAACTGATTGTCCTCGCCCCCTTAGATTTCTTCAACCCCTCATGTAGTCTACACAACAGCAGCATAACTCACAACAGACTAAATTATTATTTTTATTTTTATTTTATTTTTTTGTTAAAAAAACTTTCCAAACATATTTTTCTTATTTAGCAATAGATATAATGTTCTACCTATAACTATGTAATTTAATATTGATATGTGTTATGCATATAATACCTTTTAACAAATTTGAATTTTTCCCGCAATATTTATCTATTCTTATTTATATTTAATGTCTTAAATGTATATTTTCAGAAACATACTTTAGATACTAGTAGCATATGTTCTACTCTTATTCTCACTCTTTTATAAAATCTATTCCTTTCTTATTTATTTAACTATACTATCTAACTATTGAAAGATTTAAGCTTTATAATTAAAAAAATAACATTTTTGTTGCAAATATTGTCATATGTATTTAAAATGATTAAAATTATATTATATAAATATAGAAGAATTCTATTTAATTGATAAACATTGAATTTGATGATTCGATGTTTAACAATGTTTTATGTCCTAATATATATTTTTTATATCAAGATAATTATATTCAGTATAATAATATTATTCTACTTTCTTATTTTTATTATAAATTATCTCTATTTAAATTTTGGTTAATTTTTGTAATTATACTTATCTAATGAAGAGTATAGCGGTAAGATTGCTGCCATGTGACCTAGAAGTCACGGGTTTAAATTCTAGATACAACCTCTTCGATTGTGGGGATAAGGCTGCGTACATTTATCTCTTTCCAAAGTGGGAGCCTTGTGCATTGGGCCCTTTTTTTTAAAAATAAATACTTCAAATAATTATAATTATAAATTTCTCTCTTAGCCCCCTAAACCTTTTTCTTTGGTTCTGTCCCTGCTTTGATCAGCAAGGGAAGCTAAGTGAAATGTTATTGAATGAAGTGTCACAGGGTGAAGCCATCATTATGTTAACTCGTCAGGGGTAGCTGATTGATGATGGAGACTGTGGAATGCTCTGTAGGGTACTCAAATTGATTAGCTTGTCACAATAGCTAGCTTTTGGTGTATTGTTGTCTCTCTGACTTGGATGCCCATCATAATCTTACATCAAGTACTCCCAAATTGAGTGTTGCTCTGTTTTTTTTTTTTTTTTTTTTTTTTTTTTTTTTTTTTTTTTTTTTTTTTTTTCAAAAGAAAAGTTGAGTGTTATTTTAACACTTGAAACTTACCACCAATCCCAATTTTCAGTTTTGTCTATCACAATTAATAATTTCTGCTTGCAATCATGTTGGCACATGGCAAGTAGTAAGCTCCCATGATTTTAACATACAATTTTCACAAGAAATTCAAAAATACTTATGATCTAGCACAAAAAGTTCAAAAATGAGGTAGGACAAAATAGGTTATGTTTAGGTGTTTCTGGAAGGATTAAAGGCAGAAAATAAGTTTATTCAAGATTACTAGTGGTAAATGATAGAAAGAAATGTTTGCGAGCAGTTTACTGAACTTTCAGTGGCCAGTGGGAGGCTGTTTAGGCACCTTCAGTAGTATTTGTGTTTTGGGGCATATAGTAGTTGTTGTTCATAGAAATTGAGAAAATTGAAGCAACAACCTGGTAAGATTTTTATAGAACGAATTCCAAATTCTCTCTGCTGAAAGCAGGGCTTGGTAGTTTTGAGATTAAAAAAACACGAAAGAATATAGATGAGAAGAAAGTCAACTCAAGTTTGGAGAGTCCTGCAACTTTTTTTTTTGGTGTATTATAAGACTGCTTTTAGTGTTAGTTGATAGGCTGACAAAGCAACCTATTTGTTGCCATTAGGTCACCCATTTTTCAGCCACGCAGGTTGCTCAGATTTTTCTGGACAATATTGATCGAATGAGCAGCCTAGAATTATTCTTTCGACAAATATCCATTTTTCTGTAGAAAGTTTTGGAAGTCACTTTTTAGACCTGACAAGGTTAAGTTATTGTATTACTCAAGGGACGACCATACAGAAGTTTTGAATATTTGAGTGTTACTTGCTTTGCATGACAAGTGATCACTAATCCACATTTAAGCATTGTCGGGCCTCAAATGAGAGCAGATCTCTCAATTTCGATATATTATGTTCAAATATGGCACCTTACATAAATGGTATTAAGTTTCTTTCCACTTGATGCTACCATCATTTGTCATGAGCTCTTTACACAAGTTAGCAGCCATAATTTATGGTAAAAATTGGAGATTAGACCATACCACAAGTGTCAAAGTTCAAGCAATTAGGATCAATAATGCAAAATGATCAATAAATTGATGGGAATGATACGCATAGGATACAAGTTGGGTGGTAAGATGGAGAAAAAGGCATCAGGATTTATTTGTGAACACAAGGTACCTACTAAGTTTAAAGATAAGTTTTTTGGAAATGTTATAAGACTAGCGATGTTATTAGGTAGTGAATATTGTGAATTGAAAGCAAAAGGAGCAAACAATCGGGGTAGAGAGGAGGGTGTTAAGATTAATGTGTGGTTACAAGAAAAAGATAAGATCCATAATTACTGTATGCAGAGAAAATTTTGGGTGGCATCTATCAAAAAGAAAATGATAAAATATTGAAAGTGATTCGGACAGTAAGTTGAACATATGGTTTCTAGATTAGAGCTATAAACAGAGGTGAAGGATGGCCAATAAGCAAACTCAAAGAAGGCAGCGAACATGATCTATTTGTGAATCATAATATCATATATATAGAGTTGGCTGTTTAGAGCACAATGACATCATGTGATATATTAACAGACCTCACTTAATAGGATGAGGCTTGCATTGCATCTAGTCCCACAGTGATGAGTAGCATATGATACTCTGTGGAATGCTTAAGCAGTTTTGTTCTCTAATGAAACCTTCAGCTTCAGTATTATTTATGAAACAGTATTGTACATTGTCTATCTGGTGAGCAGAGCAAGAAACAAATGAAAATGCAAAGAAAATGAAGGACCCTTGGATTTCTGAGGGGCTAGGTTTTCTCTTCTTCCTGTTTTTTGCTCAATATAACCCACCCAAGGCAGCTCACACTCTCTTTCTCCTAATCATGCACATACAGACAAAATCATTGACTCCCTCCCAAATTCCTATTCTGTCCTTTGTCTGCCACCTCAACATCAATATCCTCTTGGGCCTTCTTCAGATTTTTCTTTACACATTTATTATCAGCATTGGCCCTTTCTTTTTCTCTCAGAAGTCATCATCTTCCCACCTTAATAGGTGGCTTTTCTAAGAGGGTTCTCTACCTTACTTGGGTACCCATCAAAGTGTTCTTTTCCCCCTCCCTTTTTTCCTTTTGTGTGTGTGTGTGTGTGTGTGTGTGTGTGTGTGTGTGTGCGAATTTGACTGCCTTTTTTTTTCTGATCTATTTTATGCACTCTTTCAGGTCTTGTATTATCTTGTTCGAGTTGAACCATTTACCACCCTTGCAATCCAACTGCAAGGAGGAAAATTTGATCATGCTGATAGAATGTTTTCTGACATTGGTGCTACCTGGAATGGGGTTCTTGAGGACATGAGTGACGTGAAAGAATTGGTATATGTTTATTTACATTTAAGCAAAACGATTGCTTGATCTACTTGTTTGTTAAAAGAAGGTATTTTATCTTCTTTTTGTTTTTTTTTTTTTTTTTTGGTTGTTGAATGGGGCCTTCCGATAACCTCTAAGGAGGAACTGTTCAAGGATCTTTCATTTACTTTTAGTAAGTTATAAAATGGTCCTTCATATGGTATCAAATTCCTTCGCATCTATTCAAGTTTTACGTAACGTATGGGAGAATTGTGTTTGTCCAAATTGTCAGTCTGAAGATTTTTGGATGTGGAGGCTAATTAGATATTTTAGGCATTTGATTATGTGGGCCTTATAGGTCTATTACAATTTTCTTTGCTGCCATCTCAAAACCCTCTGGCCTAAACTTCACTACTATATGACCATGCAAATTGCTGAAACTTAACGGGGATGACTTTGAGCATTTAGTCCAATACTACTTGTTAATAGAGGTTATGGTATGTTGATGACCTGCAGGGCCCGTTATTGAACATAATTAATATTTTAATTTAGCATTATCATATGTTATTTTGTTTTCAAAATAGTTAGGACAATGTTTTCGGTTAATCTTTTCTGATTCTTTTCCATGATTTTTGGGTATATGAGCTACCCTGATTCTCCTTTTTGTATTGATGCACTGTTGCAGTTCTTTAATGAAAACTATTTCTGGAAACCTAATGGTACTATGTTGAAGGCTTATGAAAGTTCTATCATAATATAATCTCAATCAGATTATTATCATATGAAATGCATATGTTGGTTAGTTTTAACCTGTATCTTAACCAGTTCTTTTTTCAATTTACTATAGGTTCCTGAGCTGTTTTATCTCCCTGAGGCTCTCACAAATGGAAATTTAATTGATTTTGGGACGACGCAATTGGGAGAAAAGCTTGGTATGCTTATTTAGGTTTTGTGTTTGTTGTTTGGGAAGAACTTTGCTCACATTAAGGGATTGATTGATCTCTCTTTTTAATTTTCTTCTGTCATATTAGATGCTGTTAAACTTCCTCCTTGGGCTGAGAGTCCCATTGATTTCATTCATAAGCATCGGATGGCTCTTGAGAGTGAGTACGTATCTGCTCATTTGCATGAGTGGATTGACCTCATTTTCGGGTAGGTTTATTCCTAATGTATATATGTGGGTGCTTTATCTTTTTGTAATTTTCGCATTCACACAATTATAATGTCAACAATTGGATTCGAAATACTCTCTGTTTGGATTTTCATTTTTCTTGTGAAATTGATTGATGATTTAGTGCTAGCGTCTACATAAATGATTTGGACCATGTAGGTACAAGCAACGAGGAAAAGAAGCTATTGCAGCGAATAATGTGTTCTTTTACATTACATATGAAGGAGCAGTGGATATTGATAAAATTTCTGACCCGGTAAGTCTTCATTGATCTTCAAATGTAATCAATTTGCATTTGAGGTATGACTTGCATGAATGATACACTAGGAAATATAATATTCCAATAAATAGTTTTTTAAAACTTGAACAGATTGTGGGGACAAAAAGTCTGTGTTTTGGGCAATGAGGAGTGCAGTTAGGGAACCCTATGTCCCCTTCTTAACATAGCGGTGTATGTGCTTGGTTGAATGAATCATGAAGGCAGATGATAGAGACCTTATAAGGGGCATTCAGGTTGATGATAGATTGCTGAATGAATCATAGGGGTATTCCCATTAACAAAAAATGTGCAGTTAGGATTACCATGGCAATGCCTTTTACCATGAGAAGCCCAACCAAACACATACAGATTGGCAATGAGATATGGATTACCATTACTGTGGAGGTTAAGGAGCGAAGCAAACAAGCCTTAATAGCTTCTATCAATTTATCTAAGGACAGTCTCTTAGGATGAAGACCCATTAATCTAGTCAGTCTTAATTGCTTAATCGGTTTAAGATTTATTAGTATGAATTTCTTCGACTTGACAACAATGAATAAGCAAACGTTATGCATTATAGAATTCTCTATGGAGTGCACTTGTGATAACATTTTCTGGAAACTTCCTTACATGTTTTTGACTCTGAATGAATCAACTTTGTTTATCAAGTCACATCTTAATATTTTATTTTTTTCACATGCCAATAAAAAGGTGCAACAACGTGCCACACAAGATCAGATTGCATATTTTGGACAAACTCCGTCTCAACTTCTGACTGTTCCTCACTTGAAGAAGATGCCATTATCAGAAGTTCTTCATTTGCAGGTAATTTTTTACCCTTATTGGTTAAACAAATTTCATTTAGTGCAGTTTCATACTGCTTACTTTGCATCTACTATGCTTGGACGTAGCCTTTTCTTTCTCCTATCTCTATTCCCAATTATTATGCTTCATTTGGCTTTGTTTCATGTCTACGGACTGCTGATTGGAGTTTGGTATACTACTTTTAAAAATTATATATCAGATATTAACCCATCAAGTTAATGCTAAATTAGAAATTCATGGTTAAAGCCGGTTTAGTATGTTTTGTAAAATGATAACCTGTAAGAGGACCTATGAATGCCTTTCTTTACATCAGGTAATGCAATTGTCAACGGCCGTTGTACCTTAAAAGCTTAACCTGTAAGAGGACCTATGAATGCCTTTAATCTTTAAAACATTCCTCTTCTGAAAAACTTTTTGGTCCTGGGGGGGAAAAGAACTAGCCATCATTTCTTGTTCTGAAATTTGAGCTGCAAATTGTCAACTCTCACTCTTCTCATTGATCATTGAGTTGAAGAGGTTTTGACACCATGCTCTTTATCTCAATCTAGATGCTTAGGTTATTAAGAGTAGATCCATGAATGGCTTGATTAATGTCTCTGAATGATAGATTTATTCCGGATTTGTCTTTGGTCCTATACCTCTTACCATCCTTTTCCCTCCTTTTCCTTTTTCTACCTTTGGATTAAGATCTTAACGATCTAGACTTACCATCATTTTTTACCATCTTTTTCCCTCCTTTTCTCTTATAATAATATTTTTATCATATAGTAAATCTGAACCGTTTAGATCTTAATCCAACAATAGAAAAGGGAAAAGGAAGGAAAATGTGGTAAGGGGTATAGGACCAAAGCCAAGTCCATTTATTCCTCATACTTACAATTAGTATTTATTCTATTCATTCTTATGTTTGTTGATGATTGCTGCTAAGAGATAATATGATGCATAATTCATTGCCATTGAGCTTTCAGTTACTATAAAAGGAGTGCCTAAATTCTTTATGATAAGATCTTGGTTTGATGTCCTTCTTTTACTTGACTTTTTCCCAACTGTTGATTATGGCTGAGTGGTTATAATCATAAAGCATGCAATCCTCTTCATTACCAGACAATATTCCGCAATCCAAAAGAAGTCAAACCTTATGCTGTTCCAGCTCCTGACCGCTGCAATGTACCTGCTGCTGCTATTCATGCATCTTCAGACATGGTCGTGGTTGTTGATGTGAATGCGCCAGCAGCTTGTGTTGCACAACACAAGTGGCAACCCAATACACCAGATGGCCAGGGTACTCCATTCCTCTTCCAACATGGAAAAGCAACAGGCTCTGCTGGTGGGACATTTATGCGCATGTTTAAAGGCCCTGCAGGCTCTGATGAAGATTGGCATTTCCCCCATGCACATGCATTTGCTGCGTCTGGAATTAGAAGCACTGCCATTGTCTCTATTACTTGTGACAGAGAAATTATTACTGGTAAACCTAGTGAAGCCTGAGAATATTCATATATATTTCCTTTGGTGTCTATTTTCTGAGGAAAAGTTATTATTTTAGATGACTACTTGCTATAAAATGTATAACCATTGGATTGGATATGTACTCATCCCCATTGATTTATTGTCTGGTGAAATTGGGAAATGGTGTTTTTGGTTAAATATTTCATATCTCTCTTTCGAGCCATCTTTACTGAGGGGTTGGACTTGATAAGTTATCTGGACTTTACCGGATATAGTCTTGTAATATTTGACCTTTCCTTGTTCAACCTCCTGTGTTATACTTTCAAAGCTGTATTCAGAGCTTAAAAACATGGTTGCCCTGCTTAAAACCTTATCCCAACATATAAAATTGTCTCAATGCCACTTAATGTTCAAGAATGATCAGACAAAATTACTCATAAATTACATTATGTAGTTCTCGTTACTCATTGAATACTCTAGTATTAGAATACCAGCTAATAAAAGTGAATAGGAAAACACAAGATCAAGCATTTGAGATGTCAGTATGTTTTAACCCGTAATGTATGATAGTCTAGGCATTTAAAACCTTATTTGAGATTAACTATCTTTTTTAATTCTTGATCAACACTTCACTGATTTTGTGAAAGCCTTTTTACATTATTTAGGACAATTATTTTAATCTTGTTATTTGACATTTTCCTGAATATTTTGGCTTCTTATTAGGTGGACATGCTGATAATAGCATTAGGCTGATATCCTCAGATGGAGCTAAAACCATAGAAACAGCCTATGCACACAGTGCTCCTGTGACATGCCTTCGTCTTTCACCAGATAGTAACTACCTGGTGACAGGATCCCAGGATACCACTGTGTTGCTATGGAGAATACACTTGGCACTTGTGTCTAGCTCAAGTAGTATATCTGAACCTTCATCTGGGGCCAGTACTCAGCCTTCGACAAGTAGTAATTCTTCATCAAACTTGTTGACAGAAAAGAATCGAAGGTATCGTATTGAAGGTCCCATACATGTACTTCGGGGGCACCATAGTGAAATCATCGATTGTTGTGTCAGTTCAGATCTAGGAATTGTTGTTTCGTGTTCCCTTTCTTCGGATGTTCTGTTGCACTCTATCAGAAGAGGACGTTTAATTAGAAGACTAGTTGGTGTGAAGGCTCATACCGTCCGCCTTTCCTCTGATGGTGTTGTTGTGACTTGGAATGAATCGGAGCATACTCTCAGTACCTTCACTCTTAATGGTGTTCCAATTGCTACAAGACAATTATCTTTCTCAAGCAGGATTAGTTGCATTGAAATTCCTGTTGATGGGAAGAGTGCTTTGATTGGAATTAATCCTCTAGAAAATGGTGGAGTCTATAATAATAGTTGGAATTTGGGCGATGATGATATTGATTCAGAATCAGAAAAAAGTCAAGAAGGAAACAGAATAAATGTTTCATCACCATCTATTTGCTTCCTGGATCTGCACACTCTGGAGGTAAAATATTAAGATGTTTTTAATTCAGACATCAAAAGCAAAATATATTGATTTTGAATTCAAATCAACCAGTTTCTTTATTTTGCATATATTTCAAACTTGCATTTATCCTGGGGTTCACGCTTGAAATATTGTCTGCATGTTCCTCACTAAAGAAATACTCTTTCAGGTTGAACTAACCGTCAATCCTTGCTTACTGCGGTTTTTTCCTTCCTTACATTTGTCTGGTTCATCCCTAAATTGCATTTTTATTTATATGTTTCTCTTTAAAACAACTATGAGAATTTTTAGGTAGGACATACAGATTTGAATCAGTATTAAATGATGGGTTAAGGTGCACCTAGGAAGTTTTTGCTGAGAGACAATGTTGCCCTAAAAGTTTTTTCAGGTTCATTGTCATTCCAAAAGTTATAAAAAATAGCAATGTTGCCTTATACCGTTAAAAAATTGACATTAACCATAACTGTTTAGTGGAAAAGGGCAACGCATTGCTCCATTTTTACACTTTTGGGACCATATTAAACCTTCAAAAGACTTCCAAGGTAACATTGCTCATCAGCGACAACTTCCTGAGCAAATTTGTACTTTAACCCTTAAATGTTTGATGTAAAGTTGAAACAACAAAATTCATGGTCCAGCCTTTTCTGCGGGTCTCTTAGTGTCAGTCCTGTAATAGCTGTTGCTGACCTCCACCAGTCTGTTTTGCCTCAGTTCTAACCAGTATATCGCACTATTATTTGCAGGTATTTCATATATTTAAGCTGGGAGAAGGACAGGATATCACAGCTCTAGCTTTAAACAAGGATAGCACAAATCTTTTGGTCTCAACTTTGGATAAACAGTTGATAATCTTCACTGATCCCGCTGTAAGTGAAATCATTCTCGTGACCCAGTTATTGTTTGCGTAGTTTGCAGTGCAAGGTGGTACATTTTGTGCTCCATGTAATTCGCTTGAAGTAAGAGACTTCCTTTATTTTCCTTCAAAATGCTTAAAAGGATTTTCCTAAATAGCATAGGTTGGATATTTCTCAACATGGGGCCCACCTTTGAAGTTCATATAACTACTCCAAAGGGCACAGAATTAAACTCTGCATGAAATGCTTTATCAGTTTAAATTTTTCTGTTAATCTTAAGAGTTTCAGTTAATTTTCAATTTATTCTCTTTAGTCTGTTATTGAGAGAGTAAGCTTTGGAGTATCGGTAAAGGTTGTTGCTGTGTAACTAAAAGGTCATGGGTTCAAATCTTGGAAATAGCTTCTCCGCTTGTAGGGATACGTGCACCGCCTTTTTTTAGTCAAAGTTTGTTATTGGGTATTGAAATGCTCATGCAAGTTAGGCGACACAGACTAAATAAAAAATTTTAAAATTTAATTGTCAATAGTAAATTCAAAGGACTAACATTAAATTAGAGTTATAACTTCTATGCCATGGCTTGTAACTCAGCTAGTTCTTGCTTGCAGTTAAGCTTGAAAGTGGTGGATCAAATGCTGAAGCTTGGTTGGGAAGGTGATGGGCTTAAACCCCTCATAAAGTCATAGATTTAGGGCACACAGAAGTAAATTACAGGTATTTTATAGATAAAAATTGTTAGGAATCTTAGTTCAAGGTATAGTGAGCTCTTGTTTGTGAGCATTTTTTGTTGCATCTCAATGGTTCAAAGATGTCTTGTAATATATATATATATCAGACAAGTGTTAGCCCTAGTTATAGTTCAAATTTGTTGTAAGTGTAGTTCTCTCTTTGCTCTCCCATCCGTACTCTGTTGGTGAATCACAAGCCTATGGACGAGGGCTGACCCATTGACTTGCTCTCCTCAATTTTTTGTTATTATATTGAATAAAAATATAATGGCCTTTTTTGTATTGTGGGTAGTGCTGTTGCTTTTAGATTTTGAGTTGGGTTAACTTTAGACTGGAATTTATCTTCTTTCCACCTGTATGTTGACAGTAATGGAAATATGGAATCAATTATTTTAATGGTTATTTATCTTTTGTTATACTCTCTCCTCATCTTAATTATAGGACAACATTTTCTTGTTGGTTTTGGTCCTAATTATAAGATAAAATTTTATTTTTTGTCAATTTCTTCCTAAAATACCCCTATTCTATTCTTTCAAGTGTGTTTAGTTTTTGATGAGTATATTTATGTAGGTGCATAGACTCTTTCAGTCAATGAAACTTTTAAATTGTTGGATTTTAATTTATTTATCGATCAACCGACGTTAATTTGCCAATACACACACACACACACACGTGTGTGTGTCTATATATATGTGTCTATGTATATATGTATGTATATCTGTGTATATGTGTGTGTACATTTATGTATATCTGTGTGTGTGTACATATATGTATATATGTGTCTGTCTGTCAACATATATGTATGTAGATGTATATGTGTGTGTGTGTTTATATATATATGTATATATCTGTGTGTGTGTGTGTGTGCATATATATATGTGTATAGATGTGTGTGTAGATCTATATGTATACATATATATACACGTATATGTATATATAGCTAGAGCACTATTTCATTAGAAAGTGTGTAAAAAGGAAAATTTTAGGATCGGAGAGGTGTATAGCGGGGACTGTTGATTCAATTTTACTTATGTCATTTTAAATTTATATAAGGGCATTTTTTGAAAATGAGTACAATTAACTAATTTAACTCTTCTCTTTAATGTCCTCAAAATTGGTTAAATATGTCCTATAATTAGGACTGAAGAGAGTATAATTTTTACCACGATGTGTACAAATTTCGACATTTGTAATTCTGTTAATGCTAAAGCAGTAATTAATTACTACTGAGGATTACAACATTGCGAAATGGGTATTTAATGGGTTAAAATCTAAATTTGCCTTCAAATTTGTGATCATTAGTTGACTACTAAAATTGCAAAAATGATATCCATAAAAATTATAAATAAGTACCCTATGAGGAAATTAATATAGATTAAGTCTCCAAAATTACAAACAATTAATTAGCCTAAGAGATTTTCTTCTCTTCATCCCATCTCTTCCTATGAATTGAAAACTGAAGAATTGAGATTTAATATCTTATAAAATTATAGAATAATATTACTTGAAAAAAAAAAAAAAAAAAAAAAAAAAGAGCGGTCTAGTTCATAAGGCTCTTATGAGGTCTAGGAAAGAATAAATGGTCTTACCCTCACAATCGGAAAGGCTATTTTTACACTTTAAAAACATAAAAATTGTTAAAATTTAATTTGGAAACTTTACAACTATAAACTACTTGAAAATGGTAAAATGATAGTTCTATGAAATATAGACTCTCAAACATTCAATATTCAACTCCCTAATGGAATGATATCGGAAGAAGATAAGGAGAAAAATGGGCGAGGAGAGAATCCAAATTCAATTTCTACTGGCTAGGATAAATTCCAACAGATGGATTTCTACATCCCAACTTTGGGTCAAACAAAATTTCAATCTTTTTTACATTCATGGTTAACGTTTACCAAAAAAAAAAAAAAAAAAAAAAAACGTTTGCCAACATA
This sequence comes from Acacia acuminata, assembly GCA_019022655.1. Classification (NCBI taxonomy): domain Eukaryota; kingdom Viridiplantae; phylum Streptophyta; class Magnoliopsida; order Fabales; family Fabaceae; genus Acacia; species Acacia acuminata. Next base: position 144,316 of record JAFJYI010000247.1, read on the forward strand.
TGCTTTTGTTAGTAATTCATATTTTTTGAACCATTTTCTTAGGATTGATGAATAAAAGTGCAGGCCTAAAATTTAGGATGCATATACCTCATCTAAACACTTTGTGGGTAATTTTGCTATTGACACTTCAAAAAATCATGGAATAGATTCTTCAAGAAAAATAATCTGGCATATCTAACATCTTAATTTGAAGATTCATTCTTTGATGCCGTTACACAAGAATTGAACAGAGGAAACAATCAAAAACCAAACCCATGGTCCCTAAACTAGAGGAGGCTAAATAAGCTTAACAAGAAGTGAATTATGAATTTTTTATCCCTAGTCATAGTCGACTCATCCAAATGGCTTAATTTATTCCAACAAATGGTGGTGGTGGTGGTGGTTGTTGTTGAGTTTGTACTGTCTTGTGAACTCGTCTGCTAATTGAAGTGTCTATGGAAGGCCCTGACTTGGAGACCTCCATCAATGTGAAGATTTATCATTGTCTTGTAAGTGACAACTTTCTTATCATCATTCAATTCAAAGCGAAAACAGCCTAACAGTAAAGCAGAGAATATCTTCATTTGTCTGTAAGCAAACTCTTTTCCTAGACAACTCCTTGGACCTGCCTGCGAAATAATCAAATATTCATATTAAACTATAAAACAAGTCATGCAAGTATTTAATTTTTGCCTGCCTTCATAGTGATTTGATCCCATACATCTTTCTTCATGACATAGAATGAATAAAATGTTTACTTCAGAACTTATATATTTCATATTTATTGATTTAGTCTTAAAAGCAATAGTCTTTAAATTATTCTAAAATTTTATCACATGTATAACAAAAGTCTCACTAATTATTATTGACCTTTATTAGAAGCCTTTTTTATTTTATTTTTTAAGAAAAAATATGAATATTGTTTTCAATTTTGAATGATTTCAAAATTTACTAAACTTAGAAAGTGGTTAATATTTTATAAACTTATTGAGTTTTAGATCAAAATGAATTTATAGTTCTAGCTAACCTTTTTGTTTTGATAGATGATAGTGTAATTTATCCCCCCAAAAAAAAAAAAAAAAAAAAAAAAAAAAAGAAGCAATAGATATATATGAAAGGAAAAAATTTTGCTAGATATTTGCCAGAACTAGTTTAAAAGCTAAGAAAGCATTGTCATATTCCCTCAACATAAATCCAACCTGAAAAGCTGTAAACTTGAAAGGGCTTTCCGGCTTGAAAATGTTATTCTCATCAAGCCATCTCTCTGGTTTAAATTCTTCTGCATCGTCTCCCCATATAAATTTCATGCGACCCATTGCATAAGGTTGGTATGCTACCATATCTCCTTTATTCACACTAAATCCATCTGGCAATGTATCATCTGAAAAACACATCTTTGAATCCTGAATAGCTTGAATTCAGGGGAATAGGTAAGAATATAAGACAGAAATTCTAATTTATAAAAATAATAAAAATATACAAAATTATAATTTCACTTTCTTCCCCATGCGGTGCTTGGCTTCTCTACAGATCATTTGTCACAAATAATCGGCAGATCAGCTCTTTTGTGTGTTGGGTGTGTTGTGATAGAAAAATACACGAGGAAATTATTTATTGATATTAGCTATTTTCAATACACTGATCAGCAAAGTCTGAGCAGTAGAGAAGCTGACCGACCTCCCAAAATTCTTCTGAATCCAAACATTTAAGTTTGAAACATGTCAAATGTGGAAGCAAGGGTCAATATTGCGCACCAAAAGCAAGTATTTTCAGGATCTTTTAAAAGTTCTATTGCACAAAAAAGATGAGTCTTGAAAAAGCCTTACCACAGGAACTGCAGGATATAGTCTGAGAGTTTCAGTAATTGCTGCATGGAGGTAATTCATCTTTTGAAGAGCTTCATCTGTTAAGCTTGACAAGAACTCTGTGGAGCTAGTAATTTCTGTTTTACTCATTGCTTCTTTCACCTCTTGTGCAACTTTTTGTTGTACAGCAGGATGCTTACATAGCACGTAAATGAACCAAGAAAGTGTACCAGCTGTTGTGTCTTTGCCAGCAGCTAGAAAGTTGAGAATTATATCTCGTAAGTGGGTCTGTTCAAATTCATCTGTTTGCAGAAACCTTGAGAGAATGTCTCCTCTTCTATTCTGCAAAAGAGAATAGTAGGCAGCATATGAAATTCTTTAATCAAACACATTACAAGAATAGTTATAACTTTAAAAAAAAATTAAAAAATTATAATAAAATTATTCATAACCTCTTTACTCAAGTAGTCATGAGTTCGATCCCTATCAACCTATAATATCTAACATTAAACCTCATCTCAGATTCTCAATATATGATGAGATTGTGCCTTGTCTACACTTCCAGACAGATGGGCTTAATGTGAGGGATGTGTTAGACAATAGACATTATGGTAAAACTATTAACCAGCTCTGACGTAATAGCTTAAGCCTTTAAGTTGAGGTGGTCCTAGACAAAAAAAGAAAGAAAAAGAAAACAACAAAACTTGCAATTAGTAGACTTACGCTAGAATCCTTTGAGGTCTGCGACTGCTGAATTCTGGCATTGATTAGCTTGAATACAAAGTCATTTAAGATTTTCTTATTCTTTCTTAGGCAGGCCTCTGAACCAATATTTAGAAATTTCTTCAATCCCCATAACACATCAACAAAACGGAAGACAGTTGCTGCACTTGAAGCATCAAAAGCATCGGCAAACTTCTTCCCATCTTCATTTGAACCACACATGCTGTCAAGTTCAGTTCCAAATGCAACTTGGAATATTGAATCGAGAGTTGATTTCATAAATATATCCTGTATAAATTATAAGAAAATTTCAACATGTAAGCCCCAATAAAGGAAGATACTTGGTAACATGTTTCAGAGAATATATTTACCTACCTGGATTTCCAATATCTCATTAGACGTTGCAGCCTCAGACACTTTATTTGCTAGCTTTGCTGCATTTTTCCTGAAAATTTCAATGCTGAACTCTTTTAGCATCTTTGTCGAGAATTCATGGCTTGATATTTTCCTCTGTTGGCGCCATTTTTCACCATCAACAGTGAAAATTCCATCACCTAGTAAGTCCCTCAATTTGTTGTAGTTGTAAGGTCCCTGGACAAAATCTTCAAGGAATAAAATTGATGCCATCAAGCTAAACTTATTCACTTGAGCTAAAATTAACTTTCACTCTTAAGTTTTCTTTGAAAAATACATAAAAGAAAAAGCGGGCCAACGCACAAGGCTTCACCAGGTAGAGTATGAGGAAAGACAGATATACATGCAACTTTACCCTTGCAAGTTGAGAGGTTTTTTCCAATATTGGAACCCATGACTTTCAGGTCACATGACAGAAACCTTACTGTGGTGCCAAGGCTTGCCCTCTTTTTTTTATTAAAGAAAAAAAAAAAAGTTATATCCCATAACACCTACAGCCTTACTTTGTCCTCCTTACAATAAGTTCTAGAAATATCTGTTTCAGCTCATTTCAAAATTTTCCAAATAATTACTTGCAAATGGAAAAACAATTTCTACGTGATGGTTTCTATGTGACGCACATGTAGGGATTTTGAAGCGACACAATTGAATCTGAAACATCTCAATGCCCGGACACATGAAGCTGCTGAGATGTTAAGCTATTTCCCATCTCAATGCCCTCCAAACCATCATTCCAACTGATTTACCCCTTTATTATACATAGTTACATGCTGTGATACTCTGGAGAGATATTTGTGATCATTTAAGAGCAGTTTGCACAACAGAAACATATAATTCGATATCAGTAGTTTGTTTCACAATTTTAATAGCAATTGCATTTCTTGTCAACAACTTGTGAGAAAAACTGGCAAAATTATGCTAAAAGTTCACTTGCCTGACTTTTACCAAGGCAAATAGCCATAATCAATCAGATTGTTGGCCAGCCAAACAACAAAAATTAGTTCCAAGAAAAATCAGTTTAAGATTCATTTGGAAACTTTTAGCCCAAGGACGACGAGTTTGAAGAGTGTAGAGGAAGCTGCTCCCTCATGAACTATGAGTAGTGTCCCCCACATATTATGCAGAGTGTAGTTTAAGAAAAAACCCAAGAAGCCGTACAAGTATCCTGATGTAACTCAACCTCAACCATTTGCAAATTTGTTAATCAAACTACTGATTCCATCGAAACTAGTTAATAATTCAAACTGCTCAATCTTTTAGCATCTGAGACACGAATCTGCAATTATTTACAAATTCCAGGAAGCAAGACCCGAAGCGAATTCCTATTTACAATTACCTTTCCGAAATTCTCGAAATTGGTTTTGAGAATGTACTCGACATTGACCGGATCAGAAGTAAAAATCTCGTTCCGGAAAGGCGTGAGCAATCTGTAGGTCTTGTACTTGCCTGCGAGATCAGTCATGTAGTGATGGAGCCTATTGAAGTTGAGAAAATGGTTGAAGATGGTGCCGCCAACAGGATGATACTTCTTCTTCCTCCTCTGGCCTTTGTTCAATCTTCTGGAGAGAAATTGAAGCGCCAAGAGAGTTGAAATTACAGAGAAAGCTGTGAAGAAGTAAGGGTTCGACACAAAATCCATGGAAATCATGGTGAAATGTAGCAGAAGAAGAGGTGCTCTGAGTGATTTGTTATTGTCAACGGTTTATAACTAGCTGTGCATGTACATATATAATATATAAAAAATGTCGACTTCTGCAATTTATTTTTTAATTCAACTGTTTGTCTTCAACTTACGATGCCAACGGACATAAACTGCTCTCCAAAACTTTCCTTGTGAATATGTGATCCTAAAAGCTCATTGTGCGATCTCTCACCTTCGCCACCATCTTCTCTGATACCGACAAAGCTCACCACCTACTCCATCATTTCCGTCCGCGAACATCGTTTCAGGCGAGTCTTCAATGCGGCGGGAAAATTTCAATCAATCAAAATGAAATTCAGTTTGGTCTCCTTATTTTATTTTATTTTTAAAAAAAGCATTTATAAGATAAAAAAAAATCATGGAGTTAATCAGAACATTATGGGATTCAAAATAACGTTAAATACATCTTGGTCAACTATAAGATAAATATGAGAATTCAAAAAAAAAAAAAAAAGATGCAAAAAGTAAAGTAAAGTAAAAGTATATTATCTTTACAAAATTTAATTTAATTTGATACCGTGAGATTAAAATTTCATAATTTTTAAGTTGCCAGAAATAAAATTGGTAGAGCTGGGAAATCAGGTCGGGCATATCGAGCCGGCCTTTTTAAGCCCTGACCTTTTAAGAGTCGGGTTTGAAAATTATAGGAGGTAAATGAAATTGGTCTTGTAGGACTTGCCCTACAGAGCCTCGGGCTTAAACGGGCCAGCCCTGCAGGGCCTTGGGCTGGCTCGTTAGGCTCTATTAATTTTTTTTTAATTTAATAAGGAGTTAGAAGAGATGTTCCCACATTCGAATATTCATTGAAAATGAAAGTTAGCTTGATCCTTATATTGGCAACCTTCTCATCACAAGTCATAAGGTCAATCTTGCCATAGAAATATTGTATAATAATTTAAAGGGTTAAGGTGCAAAAATACACATGTGCAAAAATCAGAGAAGCGCTCAACAGTAAGTGCTTTTTTTAGGTGTAAAAGTGACTATGTGGTTACAAATTAGGTGCAAAAGTGGAAAACGTTGACTGTGAAGTTGGATGGTTTGACTCAAAATGGTGATGTGTACAATGGTGGGGCCCACAGTAGTGTCCATGTCACCAAAGCTTGATCTCCATGTTCGCTTCCCTCTCCGGTCTCCATGTTCTTCTCTTTCATTGTCCTTATTCGAATTACTACTCTTTCTTTTCCTCTCTTCCATGAATATATCTTCTTCTCTCACAATTAAGTTGTACAAAGCCGCCATCTTTCACCCACAGTCTTGGCTTCCCATCTCTTGGCCAAAGAGCCTCAAAGTTGTTGCCGGAGAACTCGAGGCGGCCGTTCGAGTTATCGAACAGCGCGTCCTGAAAACCAAACATTTGGCCACTGAAATCGGTGATGGTCATCAAAAGGAACACTGTTGAAATGCTATTGGGCAAATTTTTGACAAAAAAATTATCCACATGGCATCTAAGTATCGCTTAGCAAATCAGAAACCACTATAGCCAGTTCTCGATAGCTCAAACTGCTCAAAATTGCATCTAGGTTGAAATCAGATACGGTAAAAAGAAGGAGCGAGTTATAACCATGGCTTTCACCACCATTGCTCTGTTTTCTTCTCTTATGAGCCAAGAAGATACAGTTCCATGTTAGAGAGAAGTGAACAAGAGTACAAGACTTTGCCAAACCCCAATTGATTCTCATATGCAGATCAGATAATGGCTCAATCACAACCCTTTGCGGAAAAAAAATATCCTTCACAAGTTCTTCATACTCATTTATCCCTGCTATATCTTCAAGATTCTTCAACCTCATCTCCAATTTCTCACTCTTCATAGCAAAAACATTACATCAGGAAAGAGTCAAAATTTATGCGCAAGTTTTATTTCACAACAAAATTGCAAGTTAAAAAGTGTGTTTCGATTGTAACTCCTTTTGATCCATCAACTAAATTAACGAACGAATGCTTCAAAGCTTCTCCAAACTCATTCGGAACCAAGTCCTAACCAATATCACTAGTCACAACCTAAGAAAAAAAATGGAAGGATTTGAGTCGATCCAGATCGAACAAAAGGGCGCGTATGGGACATTGGTTAGCCAGAAGAGATCCAACGCTGTCAACGAAAGTCTTCGGTGAAGTTGGAAGTGGAATTAGGGATGTAGCTGAAGATGCCGCCATTGACGACTCTTTGCATCTCCCAGTATTCGAACTCTTGTGCACCTCTCCTTTGCATCTCTTGTGTATTCGAACTCCCATCGATCTCCCCTTAACATCTCTCGTGTATCGCCATTGATTCCAGATCCACCGCCATCGACAACTTCGTGATGAAGAAGATGGAGATCGGAGAGGGAAGCGAACGTGGAGATCAAACTTTGGTGACATGGACACTACTGTGGGCCCCATCATTGTACACATCACCATTTTGAGTCAAACCATCCAACTTCACAGTCAATGTTTTCCAGTATGTGACTTTTGCACCTAATTTGTAACCACGTAGTCACTTTTGCACTTAAAAAAAGTATTTGCTACTGAGCGCTCCTTTGACCAAAGCACATGTGTATTTTTGCACCTTAACCCTAGTTTAAATTTAAAACCTAGGTATGCTTGTTGTGTTTTATGTGAGTTATTTGTGGATAATAATTTGCTTTAAATTATGAATTATTGAATGTATTTATTTGTTGAATGATTTGTATTGTTTGAATATTAATGTTGACAACATTTATTTAATAAATTAGAACTTTAATTGTTGTAATTTATTAATTATATTTCTTTGAGAAAAAACAGAAGAAAAATAATTAAATTTTGGAATAGTAACTTTCGGGCCCTATAAGACCGGCCCTTCAAGGGCCTTCCCTAGAGGACCAGGTCAGCCCTAATTCCCAGCTCTAGTTCAACACAAGCAGGTGAAATTTTCCCATCCGGGATCAGATTTGCCATGGTACAGGTGGAAGATGGAGGGGAAAGAATTCTATGGGGCATCTTGCTCTTCGGGGACGGACCTTAGTTGTTCCCAAAAAAAAAAAAAAAAAAATTGATCAGATTTTTTTTTTAAAAAAAAATTAATATAAACAATGCACCAACCGCCTATTAACCTAATGTCCGTGCTGCCGCTTTGAATTTTCCCAAAGCCTAATCTTTCTTCCCCATTTTTGCTTGATACTATCGGACATCCGTGGAGATGGAATGGAAGCTTTGAATGTTCCCCAGAGTAGATAATTTTATGCTTCTAGTGTAGAAACATAGTGGGTTTGAAGGTGCAAACTGCGAACTGAATTTCGAATGTGTGAACTGATAATTTTATGTTCAGAAGGTGTGAACTGATAATTTTATGCTTCTAATGATTAGATAGTTTCTGTTCATCCGCTAATAAAACTGAATCATGAGTAGATAATTTTATGAATCATGTTACTCCCTCACAGTGCAACCTTGCAGCAGTCCATCCGTCCAGATAAAACAAAATCCGCTTCAACTTCATCTTCATCTTATCATCTACTGTAGAAGATGCAACTAATATCAAAGATTTCCATTGGTACCTATTGAGAACTTGAGAGATAAAATATTATACTTAATCTCTTAATCAGAAAGAATACATACAGGCCTTTATATAGGCAAACCTAGAGCTAACCCTAGAATCTCATAAAATCTAATCAAATCAAAATCAATCAAACTAATTGAGATATAATAGGAAATATCTTAAGGATATAATATACCTATATCTAATCATAATAATAAGATAATAATCATAATAAATGCATAATATTCTCACTCTCCCCTCAAGTTGGATCATAGATGTTAATCATGTCCAACTTGCTTATACAACATTATACTACTAACACTCCCCCTTAGGCTTGTACTTCTTAAGTCTCAGAGGCCCATTTTGAGAGTAACAGATACTTGAAAACATTGGGAGTTACTGGCTGCGACAAGATGAACGGGCACCAGATAATCGAAAAGATGAATAGGCAACGGCTGCGAAAAGATCGACGGGCAATGGCTGCGACAAAAGATGAAGGTCCCTTAACTGCTTGAGTCTTCAAAATCCTTAGACTTGTACTTCTTTTTGAGTCTTAGAAGTCTACGAATTTATAAAATTACAGATTGGTCCCTAAATTTGGTAAATGATAGATTGGTCCTACGAATTTCAGAAATGACATTTTGATCCTCAAATTTATGAAATGACAGTTTAGTCCTCTGTCAGAAAACTGCAACATTTTTAGGTCAGATCCAGACTCCTTCCTATCGTGACTTCTTCCTCTTTCTCATTCATCTCGCTACCTTCTCTTCTTGTTTTTCTTCACAACGACGCAGATGAGAACGGATTGGATCCTTCTTCTTCTTCACTCGGACACACCTTCTTCTTCATCTTCTCCTTCTTTCTCTGCTCTTCTTCCTCTTTGATCTGCGAAATGTGAGGGTAGTAAGGTGCTGGTTCAATGTTGAAGCTCGAGAGGACGAAGATGGGTCTCCCTGGTTTTCTTCAAACTCACTGCACCGCTGGAATGTTCAAATTCTATTTCTGAAATGGAGAAGAGTTGGTCGAAGATGATGATTTGGTTTGAGATCATCGGACGAGCTCGAGACCTGGCTTCTACTTTCTCTTTCCTCTGAATCTGGACTTCTCTGTTCCTCTTTCCGGAACATTCACCGGAATATGGAAATCTCACCAGAATCTGCTGACACTGGGTCTGACAAACGGAGAACCCAGGGAGCAAAAATAGGACAGAAATTGTTGACGCTGGGTCTGACAAATGAAGAACCCAAGGAGCAGTGAGATGAGGATGATGGAGACGAGATGAGGGACTGAAATCACGAACTGGACGACTGGCTAACACAACAGAAAATAATGATGAAAGTGGGTGTCTCCCGGCACTGTGTAACTCACCGCCTCTCTGAAATTCTGAACAAAGCAGCGAGTCACCGGCGCCGGAAAACCAGTGCATTAATCCCGCTCTGATACCATGTTGAGAACTTGAGAGATAAAATATTATGCTTAATCTCTTAATCAGAAAGAATACATATAGGCCTTTATATAGGCAAACCTAGAGCTAACCCTAGAATCTCATAGAATCTAATCAAATCAAAATCAATCAAACTAATTGAGATATAATAGGAAATATCTTAAAGATATAATATACCTATATCTAATCATAATAATAAGATAATAATCATAATAAATACATAATATTCTCACAAGTACCAAAGTAATTAGGTAAAGATTTAAGGGTATGATATTTTATGCTTCTACTGTAGAAACATAGTGAGTTTGATTTTTTTATTCATTTGTCGTTTCTGCATAGACTTTGCATAATTGCATTTGTTAATAATATGTTATATAATCACAAAATTTTTAATTATAAAATATGTATATATTGATTAATATCTGAATAATTTAAATATGTTATATATTCATAAAATTTTTAATCAACTAATATCTAAATATTTTAAATATGTTAATTATAACATTTGTAATTAGTTAATAAATATATATTTAGCCCCCCAAATATTTATTCCAAGTTTTGTCCCTGCTGGTCTTTTCACTATTTTAAAATATAAAATAATTTTTTGTTTGGCATGTTGTTCAATGATCCATTACGTTGGTGTGTGTGACATTAATTGAATGAAACGAGCTCTAGCCATGGGCCATGCCGGAATCATTGACTAGCGACAACCGAGTGTAGAAACGAAGGCCACGACAACGGACATCCGATGAGTGTAACTATGAACTTATTATGAAGCGACTAAGTGACACCTTTTCGTTGTGCTGGTTTTATCCAACGAGGGAAGACGGCTGAACAAGCATTATAAAATGAGTGTCATGCGTCCATGACCATGGGTGGTTAGGGTGGATGATGTGGTCAAATGGTAGAAGTGAAGGTAAAAAGTTGAAAAAGGCACTGGGGCAAGTGCAGGCAAAGGGAAAGAGAAAGATGACTTTAGGCGTGTATACTAATGGTTAGGGGTATGAATAGGCAAGACCTCTGTCAAAGGCCTATGAATAGGCAAGACCTCTATCAAAAGTCTACAATCTAGTTTAATTGAGGCCTGATGACACATAATCTATTTAACAAATAGGCTAAGCCTTAAGCTTATTTAGAGATATTTTAAAGTAAATAGGCCTAGCTTTTTAATTTAAAGCATGAACTAAGAGTTTATAGGCTGGTCTGATTAATTTTTTAGATATATTTTTCTCATATATAATATTGTTATAAAAATAAGGAAAATAAAGAGATGGGATGAAGAAAGACAAGGGAGAATTGTAGAGATGAAGAATGGAGGGAAACTCTTATTCATATAGCATTTCCATATGTATCTAGTCATTTGTGTTAAGCCCCTATATATATGTCTCCAATCCTCTTAAAAATTACAATGTCATAAACATAAGAATTCTCCCACATTATGAAAAATTTATTCATATAGTATTTGTTCATATAACCTTCAATTGTAGACAATTAAGTTGTTTAACTCTCTTCCTTATGTATAATTGCATAATTTATTTGCAAATTTAAGTATATGTTGTATGTAATATTATTCATACATCAATGGAGTTTACTATGTCAAATTTGCATCTATTTCTTCTTTGGATTTGTGCTTCTCTGTTGTTCCATAGATTTCCCATCAAACAACTCATATACTCTAACATCAAGGTGTTTTCTTTCATTATTTGGCCTACTTTTCATTTTTGTTTTGTCATTGATATCCTTTATCCTGATGAGCACTATTATGTTATTTTGCATATATGTATAGTTCTTTCTTAATGCGATTCATTATTGAAAAGATATACAAATACTCTACAATTTGTATTTTATTTTTGGTAATTAATAGCCATTGTTCTCTCTCTCAATTTCTTGTCTTGTTATTTCTCCTACTCTTTTGCATTCTTATATGATATGGGTAAGTTACATATATCAATCATGAAATGATATATGATATAGAATCAATTTAGTTTTATGTGACATTTGTGAAAGAAAAATCACATATTTATGTCACATTTGATTTGAAAGAATGAGAATTTATTTAATTTTATGAAAAAATTCATTATGAATATGTTATTTTGATTTTAATTTGTTAGATAAATCCATTTTTGTAATGTGTGTAAACTACCTACACACATATATACATTTATTTTATCCCAACTTATTTATTTATTTTGAGAACTATTTTTAGGCTAATTTGAAATTATTAGATAATATTTGGATTATTAGCCCGTTGTAGGAAATAATATAGATCTAAATTAATTATGAGATTATTGGGCTTAAATTATTAATATTCTAATTGCTATCTTGTGATTGAATAATATTTCTAAATATATCATACCTCACGATTTTATCACATTAGAAGATTCTATAATGCAAAACTTTAAGGAAGCTAAAAGGAAATCTAATGGTGAAATTTTATTGGGCTTCTTAAATTTTCATGGGCTCAAATTGACACCTATAAAGCCCCCTCTTCCTCACATTAATTAATCTAGCCGCATATTGAGACTCGTGCATGTTAGGAGCTAGGCTCAAGGAGATGTAGCCGCACGAATGATTCATTCTCTCACGGAAGGTCAATGATAATCACCTTCTGATTGTTTCTTGGAGCCACTCATGCACAGCGCAAGGTATAAATTCATGAATGTTTCTCATTCTTCCCTTATGGCTATGACATGTTGCTTGGAGTTTGGAGGAGAACATAATTTCATGATAGCTTAAGTTAGTTTGGGAGGCAATTTGGGAGGAGCATGGAGGAAATTAGAGCCTAGGAATTTACATTTGAAGATCATAAGGAAATTCATAAAATTTTGAGTTGCTTGGGTCTTTCTTTTTATTGATTTTATCTCCAAACTTGGAAATTATTTAGTTTTAGATAATTTTGAGTTGTTTTCTTAATAAAAATCTAGTTTTAGATTGTAGACATATTATTTAATTTGGATTAAATTGATAATTTGGATTTGAATTGTGCTTAAGATATTTTTGTCTAGTTGGTTAATTAGGAAATTTTGAACATGATTCCCAAAACTATCTTAAAACTATTAGTTTTAATGGACTTAATTAAACTGGTGCTTATTCCATTATAAGTTTTCTAGTGGATTAGGTGTTATTGAACTAGAGGGTCTCACATGTTTTGGTTAGGTAATTAAATTCATTAATTACAATCTCTCATCAATCTCCCTTTGATCTAACTGTAATACCCCAGATTATCATCATCATCATCATCATTATTATAACAATAACAATAATATAGTAATAATAAAATGTAGAACTATAATAATAATGATATTGTTATATAACCTATTAATAAGTTAGCAATAGTTAAAGAACATAGCCCACAGCTAAACCCTAATTTTAAATTATAAACAGAGGTCTAGCCACCTAAACCTAGCTAACGCTCAATACTCCTCTTCTCCTCTACTACTTCCTCTATTCTTACTCTACATCAAATTATTCTTCAAGGAGATTAGCAAAAAAAAGAGACCATATAATCCTAATAGTATCGATGTATTCTAATGAGTAAATTGTGGAAATTTCCCATGAACATCTGAATGATATATAATCAACGATTTCGGGGTTTGTCTTAATCTCTTATTTTGAGCTTTTGAATTAGCTATAGCAATTATGATAATGTCAAAACTGTTTCTCGCTCCTCGTATTGGCGGTTCTATTTCCCGCCATGATCACGTCTTTCATATTTATGTCAAGCCTAGTAAAGCCAAAAAGGGATAATGAGTAGAGTCAGGAGTTTAAATGATGGTCTTGAGAATTTCTCATGACAACCTTATAGGAACCCATGAGAAAAAGGGATAATGAGTAGAGCCAAGGGTTTAAATGATAGTCATGAGAATTTCTCATGACAACCTTATAGGAACCCATGGGTAAAAGAGATAATGAGTAGAGCCGGGGGTTTAAATGATGGTCATGAAATTTCTTATGACAACCTTATAGGAGCCCCTAAATATATACTTAATAGTTTAATTTGGGAAATCTCATGATAAAATAGAGACAAAATTTCAAAGGCGCATTTGGGAATTTTATTATGTGTGTATTTGAAATAATTTAACGGTGGGAGAATAGCTTTAAGATGATACCTCCTAAAGTGATTAACACAATCCTTAAGCTTTATGCCTCTGATATATTATATGATGTAAACAAAGATTATCCGTTCTTCCCAAAGTGACGTCTGGCAGGGTTTCACGGGACACTAGTATCAACTTTGAAAAGATGGGTGCACACTAGAATGAGATGTTTTATATGTCCAATTTGATTATTTGTAAGCGCGGGGTTTTCAGGTCTACCATGGTTCTCTTCCTACTAATTAAACTTAATAAAGAATAACGAAATAGACATTTTTGTTTTGGTTATATATGAATGCTATTTATATGTAAATATTTTATTTTCACTATATTATCTTTGTCTTGATTAGGATTACTAGCTTTGCGATGTTTGTGTTTATGTCATTTGCGATGATCCTTTGGGAGAGCTTTGTTGATTTTGATGAACCACATTCCAATTGTTGGGCTAGCGGTGAGAAGTCGGGAAGAACATTCAATTAATTTAGCTAGTTTTATTTTATTTTATGTTTTTATGCTCTAAATAAAACATATTTATTTAAGTTTTGGATTTACGTTATTGTAATAAATTAGCCTTGCACTATCCCAATACAAGTGCGGCGGCAACACTTCCCAAATTTGCTTATTTTGAATTTCAGTAATCATTCATAAAAATCATTGCAATTTTATATTATTATAATTGTTAGAAATTTGGCTCGATACCATTTTGTAACACCCAAAATTTCTAACAATTATAATAACATAAAATTGCAATAATTTTTATGAATGATTATCGAAATTCAAAATAACCAAATTTGGGAAGTGTTCTTTTGCGCACTTGTACCGGAACAAGTGCAAGGCCAACTTATTACATTAACATAAATCCAAAACTTAAATAAATATGTTTTATTCAAAGATAAAAAGAGTATAAAAAAAAGTAGCTAGAATTAAATAAATGTTCTTCCTCACTTCTCACTGCTAGCCCCAACCTTTGGAACCTGTTTCATTGAAAATATGCTCCCCCGAAGGATCATCCCAACCACATAAATACAAACATCGGCAAAAGCCGGTAATCCTAATCAAGACAAAGATAATATAGTGAAAATAAAATATTTACATATAAATAGCATTTATATATATTCAAAAGAAAAATATCAATTTTATTATTCTTTATTAAGTTTAATTAGTGGGAAGAGAAATATGGTAGACCCGAGAAATCTTGTCAGTTTACCCTATGATCCAAGAAACCCCCCCAGTCACAAATAATCAAATTGGATCAAATTGGCCATAAAACATCTCTTCCTAGTGTGCACACCTCTACCCAAAGTTGCTGCTAGTGTCCCGGGAAACCCTGCCAGATGCCACTTTGGGAAGAACAGATAATCTCTTTTCACATTATATAGTATATCGGAGGCATAAAGTCTAAGGGTTGTGTTTATCACTTTAGGAGGTACCATTCCAAAACTATCCTCCCACTATTAAATTATTTCAAATACACACATAATAAAATTTCCAAATGCAATCTTTGAAATTTTGTCTCTATTTTATCATGAGATTTCCTAAATTAAACTATTAAGTAGATACTCATGGGTTCCTATAAGGTTGTCATGAGAAATTTCATGACCATCATTCAAACCCCTAGCTCTACTCATTATCCCTTTTACTCATGGATTCCTATAAGATTGTCATGAGAAATTCTCATGACCATCATTTAAACCCATGGCTTTACTCATTATCCCTTTTTCTCATGGGTTCCTATAAGGTTGTCATGAAAAATTCTCATGACCATCATTTAAACCCCTTGCTCTACTCATTATCCCTTTTTGGCTTTACTAGACTTGACATAAATATGAAAGATGTGATCATGGCAGGAAATAGAACTGCCAATATGAGGAGCGAGAAATAGTTTTGACATTATCATAATTGCTATAGCTAATTCAAAAGCTCAAAATAAGAGATTAAGACAATCCCCAAAATCGTTGATTATGTATCATTTAGATGTTCATGGGAAATTCTCATGATCTACTCATTAAAATATATTAGTGGTATTAGGATTATATGGTCTTCGTTTTTGCTAATCTCCTTGAAGAATAATTTGATGCGAGTAAGTGTAATACCCGGATTTTTAGAAATAATAATAATAATAATAGATCAATAATGATGATGATGATAATTGGTTAAAATAATAATAATAGTAATAATAATAACAATAATATATTAAATAAATAGAATTTAATAATGTTTGTATTATTTTACAATTTATTAATTGACAATAATTATATTAATAATAGAAATTTAAAAATTTAATTGTATTATTTTATAAGCGGAAATAGCTAAAAACCCAGCCCATACTTAAACCCTACGTTTTAATTATAAACTTAGGTCTAGCCGTCGAAACCTTAAAACGCTCGATACTTTTCTTCTCCATTGTTTTTCTTCTCAGATCCTCCTTCTATACTTTCATCACATCATATTAAAATTAGGTCGCTAGCAAGAATGGAGACCAGGTAATTCTAATCCCCATGTGTAATTCTAATCGTCATGTGTAATTCTAATCCCCATGTGTAATCCTAATCCCCATGAGTAATCCTAATCCCCATATGTAATTCTAATCCCCATGAGTAATGCTAATCCCCATGAGTAATCCTAATCCCTGTGAGTAATCCTAATCCCCATGATTCTAATCCCCATAAATCTTAGGTTAATTTTATATCTTGATAGATGATCCTAATCCCTAGGTTATAGAAACCAATTGTTGTTTGATTCTCGTACGTGTAGATATATATATATATATATATATATAAATAATATGTTATTGCTTGACTCGACTTGCGTGCTTCAATTACATAATATACTGTGTGTCTTTTTTTTTCATTGAATAATATTGCCTCGCCTCGGCCTCCGTGCTATAATTGGACATGTATATGTTTTAGTCCGATCTTTCCCTGAATCCAATTTGTGCGTCTCTTGTCTTTTTCTTGAGATTGAAAACCATTGCTTTGCCTCGGCCTTCGTGCATGAATCATCTATATACTCATAAAACATGTACGCCTTCTTTTTGGTGATTAAAACTCAAATATGTCTTTAATATGTATCTGTGCGTTTTGTTTGTGCTCTAGGTGTGTCATTTTTTTGATTTGGTGATTGAAACACATGTGTCTTTCATTAAAATAAATATAAATATAAATATAAATAAATATATATATATATATATATATTAAATACATGTACTCTTTAAATGGTTTTGCTTTAGTTGCTTCCATAGACTTGAGAAAATTCCTTTTTGTGTGTGATTGAACTAAATTAGCTGTGGGAGGATAGCTTTGGGATGGTACCTCCCAAAGTGATGAACACAATTAGGCTTTATGCCTCGATATATATTTTGATGTGAACCGATAGTATCCGTTCTTCCCAAAGTGGTGTCGCGGGTTTAGGGACACTAGTAGCAACTTTGGGAAGAGGTGTGCACACTAGGAAGATATGTTTATGGCCAATTGATGATTGTGACTGGCAGGTTTCCGGGTCACAAGGTAGACTGACAGGTTTTCGGGTCTACCATGGTTCTCTTCCCACTAAACTAAATAGGCGCGCAAAGGTTTCGGGTCTATACGAATTTAATAAAGATAAAGAATGATATTTGATTCGGTGTGAATATATGTATATATATGGCGAATATTGGATTTGTTAATTGATTAAATCACTATGTGATTACGTATTTGATTTTATTAATATAATTGAGCTATATAAAGTGTGTTTATTAGGATTACCAGCTTTTGCTGATGTGTGTGTTCATGGGCTGCGATGATCCTTTGGGGGAGCAGATTTTCAGTGAAACAAGTGTCAAGTGTTGGGGCTAGCAGTGAGAAGTGAGGAAAATCATTCAGTATTCTAGCTAGTTTTCTTTTTATTTTATTTTCTTTGTTTTGAATAAAACACACTTATTTAAGTTCGATTTATGATTAATGTAATAAGTGTAGCCTTGCACTTGTCTCGGTACAATAAGTGCGGCGGTAGCACTCCCAAGGTTGTTTTTTTCGAATTTCAAATATTCATTTATGAAAATCATTTAAATTTTCGTTATCATAAACTGTTTGAAATTGGGGGTATTACGGTAAGAATACGTAAAGTAGTAAAGAAGAAAGGAGTATTAAGCGTTAGCTAGGATTAGGCGGCTAGATCTGTTTATAATTTAAAATTAGTGTTTAGCTATGGGTGGGTTCTTTAACTATTGTCAACTCATTAATAGGTTATATAACAATGCCAATATTATTAAAGTTCTAAATTTTATTATTACTATATTTTTGTTATTGTTATAATAATAATATAATCATCATCTAGGGTATTACACTAACTAATTAATTTGAGCTAAGAAAGTTTACTCCATATAAATCCCGAGTTGTTCCTTTCACCATACCTAAAGTAAACCTTCTTTATCTTTTCTTTTTTGATTTTCTTAATAGTTAGTTAATTTTTTTGCTTAGGATTTTAGTTCGCTTTTCATAACCCCCCCCCCCCCCCCCCCCCCAAAATGCATTTGTATTTAGATTAGTTCCATTCTCATATAGGTTTTAGAGTTCATCTTGCATTTAATGAGTTTAATTTCATTTTAGGTAGCATGTCTTGCATTTAATGAGTTTAATTTCATTTTAGGTAGCATGTCTTGCATTTTAGTTTATATTCATTCAATTGCATTTTTCATCACTTAAATTTAACCTAAAGAAAAATCTATAGATTGCTCCTTGGGAGAATGAAGGTTGACCTTAAACTACATAATTAATTAGGTTGACCTTTTAAACTACATAATTAATTAGGACATAGTTTAATTGATTGTTTTTACGTTTCTAGCTTATAAAATCGTGGTAATTTACTCTTAAACTCATGCGATTTGACATATTCAACGGCTTTATGTAGAAATTTTATAGAAATTTTTTATATTAAATATGATAAATGATTAATGTTGATATTTATTTCAATTATTTGGATTTAAAATATATTTAAATCAAACATCATCAGTAATACCTATTTAATAATAAAAGCTAACTAATTTCCAAAAGCACACATCAATTATACTCATACTAAAGCACACATCATCATCATGAAGCTAACTAATTTCCTAAAAATGGATGTCATGTTAAGATTTTAAATCAATATGTTATTAAAATTGTTGAGTTTATTATTGGTGAAGAAACATATTATAGTAAATTAGAAGTTTACTAATCCAAATAAATTTATTGTTGGTGTGACTTGTTTGATCATGTGAGTCACATATATGATGCAACATATTATTGAAAATTACATGAATTGACATCCATTAAAGAACCCGAAGATTCTTCATCAATAGCTAACATATTATAAAATTTAATAATTGATATATGTTGTTTGTTCTCAAACAAAATTGAATATGAGAATATCCTACTTATGATTTGTAATAGATCTCTATATTTTTGGAAATATATCATACTCAAATATGGGTCCATTCAAATAACATGTAAACCATACGAGTATCAGCAAATTTGGTAGGTGCATTTATAAGATGGTTACATGTGAAATCTCATACTAAATGAGAATTATTAAATCTCATATTCCAACTGAAAATACTTTAATCAAGATAAATGAAAGTGAAACATGCCCAAAGCCCGTGAGAATAATCGATTCTAAAAGAAAAGAGAAATGAGCAAATAATCAAGATGATGGACGCAAATACTCCAGAACAGGCCAAGACATAACTAATTGCAAAAATATCTAAAAAAACTTCAGGTACCTAAAAGCAATAAAGAGATCCCAATGAATTATGTCATAGAAAAAATGGAAGCGAAAAGATTAAGTTGTCGACAACGGTCTTGATAATAACTTCACGTGATTAAGTGAGGATCTTATGTATAAATCTATTTTGTAAGTAGACAAAATGGTGATTAGCCAAAAAGAAATAGTAAAAGGGAAAAAGACGCAATAAAAATTAAAAATAGGATTAAATTACTTCGATATGTAAAAATTAAGATGCACCCGAAGTTTTCGCTAAGGACAATGTTACCCCGAAAGCTTTTTTAGATTCAATGTCACTTCAAAAGTTATAAAACGTAGTTATATTGCCCTATACCGTTAAAAAATTGACATTGATGGTAACTTTTTAATGGAAAAGGCAACGCATTGCTCCATTTTTACACTTTTGGGACCACATTAAACCTTAAAAGGACTTTGGTAACATTACTCTTCAAAGAATAACTTCCGAGCAAATTTGTACCTTAACCCTTAAATGTTTGATGTGAAATTGAAACAACAAAATTCATGGTCCAGCGTTTTCTGCGGGTCTCTTGGTTTTAGTCCTGTAATAGCTGTTGCTGACCTCCACCAGTCTGTTTTGCCTCAGTCCTAACCCGTATACCGCACTATGATATGCAGGTATGTCATATATTTAAGCTGGGAGAAGGACAGGATATCACAGCTCTAGCTTTAAACAAGGATAACACAAATCTTTTGGTCTCAACTTTGGATAAAAAGTTGATAATCTTCGCTGATCCAGCTGTAACTGAAATCATTATCGTGACCCAGTTTTTGTTTGCGTAGTTTGCAGTGCAAGATGGTACATTTTGTGCTCCATGTACTTCGCTTGAAGTAATAGACTTCCTTTATTTTCCTTCAAAATGCTTAAAAGGATTTTCCTAAATAGCATAGGATGGATATTTCTCAACATGGGGCCCACCTTTGAAGTTCATATAACTACTCCAAAGGGCACAGAATTAAACTCTGCATGAAATGCTTTATCAGTTTAAATTTTTCTGTTAATCTTAAGAGTTTCGGTTAATTTTTAATTTCTTCTCTTTAGTCTGTTATTGAGAGAGTAAGCCTTGGAGTAACGGTAAAGGTTGTTCTTTGTGTGACTAAGAGGTCATAGGTTTAAATCTTAGAAATAGTTTCTCCGCTTGTGGGGATTCAAGCACTAAGCTGCTTTTTTAATCAAATTCTGTTATTGGGTATTGAAATCTCTTGCAAGTTAGGCGACACTGACTAAATAAAAAAATTTAAAATTTAATTGTCAATACTAAATTCAAAGGACTAACATTAAATTAGAGTTATAACTTCTATGCCATGGCTTGTAACTCAGCTACTTCTTGCTTGCAGTTAAGCTAGAAAGTGGCGGATCAAATGCTGAAGCTTGGTTGGGAAGGTGATGGGCTTAAACCCCCTCATAAAGTCATAGATTTTAGGGCATACAGAAGTAAATTACAGGTATTTTATAGATAAAAATTGTTAGGTATCTTAGTTCAGGGTATAGTGAGCTCTTAGTTCAGGGTATAGTGAGCTCTTGTTTGTGAGCATTTTTTTGTTGCATCTCAGTGGTTCAAAGATGTCTTGTAATATATATATCAGACAAGTGTTAGCCCTAGTCATAGGTCAAAATTGTTGTAAGTGTAGTTCTCTCTTTGCTCTCCCATCCGTACTCAGTGTTGGTGAATCACAAGCCTATGGACGAGGGCTGACCCATTGATTTGCCCTCTTCAATTTTTTTGTTATTATATTGATAAAAATATAATGGCCTTCTTTGTATTGTGGGTAGTGCTGTTGCTTTTAGATTTTGACATTGGTTAGCTCTAGACTGGAATTTATCTTCTTTCCACCTGTATGTTAACAGTGATGGAAATATGGAATCAATTAATGGTTATTTATCTTTTGTTATACTCCCTTTGGTCCTAATTATAGGACAATATCTCGTTAGTTGGTTTTAGTCCTAATTATAGGCTAAAATTTTAATTTTTATCAATTTCTTCCTAAAATACCCATATTCTATTCTTTCAAGTGTGTTTGGTTTATGGTGAGTATATGTATGTAGGTGTGTAGACTCTTCCCGTCAGTGAAACTTTTAAATTCTTGGATTTTAATTTATTTATCGATCAGCTGAGGTTAATTTGCCAATACAGATACACATATATGTGTGTGTCTATATATGTGTCTGTGTGTATATGTATATGTGTGTATGTGTATACATATATGTATATCTCTGTGTGTATATGTGTGTGTGTGTGTGGCAATATATATGTTTGTAGATATATGTGTGTGTGTGTATGTGTGTCTATAAAAACACACACACATGTGTGTGTGTCTATGTGTATAGATCTATATGTATACATACATATATATATACACACACACATATAGGTATATATAGCAAGATCATTATTTCAATTATAAAGTGTGTAGAAAGGAAAGTCTAAGTCGGAGAGAGGTACGTATATAGTGCGGTTGATTCACTTTTACTTATGTCATTTTAAATTTATATAAGGGCATTTTAGGAAAATGAATAAAATTATTTAATTTAACTCCTCTCCTTAATCTCCCCAAAATCGGTAATTAGGATTGGAGGGAGTATAATTTTTACCACGATGTGTACAAATTTCGACATTTGTAATTCCGTTAATGATAAAGCAGTAATTAATTACTACTGAGGATTACAACATTGTGAAATGAGTATTTAACGGGTTAAAATCTAAATTTGCCTTCAAATTTGCGATCATTAGTTGACTACTAAAATTACAAAAATGAACCCTAAAAATTATAAATAAGTACCCTATGAGAAAATTAATATAGATCAAGTCTCCAAAATTACAAGCAATTAATTAGCCTAAGAGATTATCTTCTCTTCATCCCTTCTGTTCCTATGAAGTGAAAACTGAAGAATTGAGATTTAATATATTATAAAATGATAGTATAGTATTACTTAAAAAAAAAACAAAACAAAAAAGTGCGGTCTAGTTCATAAGGCTCTTATGAGGTCTGGGAAAGGATAAATGGCCTTACCTTCACAATCGGAGAGGCTATTTTCAAACTTTAAAACATAAAAATTGTTAAAATTTGATTTGGAAAGTTTACAACTATAAACTACTTGAAAATGGTAAAATGATAAGTTTATAAAAAATCGAATCTCAAACATTCAATATTCAACTCACTAATGGAATGATATGAGAAGAAGATAAGGAGAAAAATGGATGAGGAGAGAATCCAAATTCAATTTCTACCGACTAAGATAAATCCTAACGGATGGATTTTTACATCCCCACTTTGGGTCAAGCAAAATTTCAATCATTTTTACATGCATGGTTAACGTTTGCCAACATATGCTTTTGTTAGTAATTCAAATTTTTCGAACCATTTTCTTAGGATTGATAAATAAAAGTGCAGTCCTAAAATTTAGGATGCATAAACACTTTGTGGGTAATTTTGCTCTTGACACTTCAAAAAATTATGGAATAGATTCTTCAAGGAAAATAACTCTGGCATATCTAACATCTTAATTTGAAGATTCATTCTTTGATGCCATTATACAAGAATTGAAAAGAGGAAACTATCAAAAACCAAACCTATGGTCCCTAAACAAGAGGAGGCTGAATAAGCTTAACAAGAAGTGGATTATGAATTTTTTTATCCCTAGTCATAGTCGACTCATCCAGATGGCTTAATTTATTCCAACAACCGGTGGTGGTGGTGGAGCTGGTTGTTGAGTTTGTACTTGTCTTGTGAACTCGTGCGCTAATTAAAGTGTCTATGGAAGGCCCCGACTTGGAGACCTCCATCAATGTGAAGATTTATCATTGTCTTGTAAGTGACAACTTTCTTATCATCATTCAATTCAAAGTGAAAACAATTTGACCTAACAAGAATGCATGAGAGAATATCTTCATTTGCCTCGTAAGCAAACTCTTTTCCTAGACAAATCCTTGGACCCGCTCGCAAATAATGAAATATCCATATTAAACTATAAAACAAGTTATGCAAGTATTTAATTTTTTCCTTCCTTCATAGTGATTTGATACCACAACTCTTTCTTCATGGCATAGAATGAATAAAATGTCTACTTCAGAGCTTATATATTTCATATTTATTGATTTTGTCTAAAAAGCAATAGTCTTTAAATTATTCTAAAATTTTATTACATGTATAACAAAGTCTCACTAATTATTATTGTCCTTTATTAGAAGCCTTTTATTTTTTTAAAAAAAAAAAAATCTTAATATGCTTTTTATTTTCAATTTTTTCTTATTGAATGATTTCAAAATTTACTAAACTTAGGAAGTGGCGATTATTTAATAAACATTGATTTTTAGATCAAAATGAATTTAGTTTTAGCCGACCCTTTTGTTTTGATAGATGATAGTGTAATTTATCCCTTTTTTTTTTTTTTAATAAAAAAAGCAATATATATGAAAGGAAAAAGTTTTGCTCGTTATATGCCTGAACTAGTTTAAAAGCTAAGAAAGCAATGTCATATTCCCTAAACATAAATCTAACCTGAAAAGCTGTAAACTTGAAAGGACTTTCTGGCTTGAAAATGTTATTCTCATCAAACCATCTCTCTGGTCTAAATTCTTCTGCATCATCTCCCCATATAAATTTCATGCGACCCATTGCATAAGGTTGGTAAGCAACCGTATCTCCTTTATTCACACTAAATCCATCAGGCAATGTATCATCTGAAAAACACATCTTTGCATCCTGCATCAGAAAAGAGTTTGAGATTCAAGAGAATAGCTTGAATTCAGGGGAACAGACAAGAATATAAGACAGAAATTACAATTTATAAAAACAATAAAAATATAAAAAATTATAATTTCACTTTCTTCCCCCTGCGGTGTTTGGCTTCTCTACAGTCAGTTGTCGCAAATAATCGGCAGATCAGCTCTTTTGTGTGTGTGTGTGTGTTGTGATGGAAAAATACATAAGAGGAAATTATTTATTGATATTAGATGTTTTCAATACACTGATATGCAAAGTGTGATCAGTAGAGAAGCTGGCCTCCCAAAATTCTTCTCAATCCAAACATAGAAGTTTGAAACATGTCAAATGTGCAATCAAGGGTCAACATTGCGAACCAAAAGCAATTATTTTCAGGATCTTTTAAAAGTTGTGTTACATAAAAAAGATGAGTCTTGAAAAAGCCTTACCACAGGAACTGCAGGATATAGTCTGAGGGTTTCAGTAATTGCTGCATGGAGATAATTCATCTGCTCAAGAGCTTCATCTGTTAAGCTTGACACGAACTCTGTGGAGCTAGTAATTTCTGTTTTACTCATTGCTTCTTTCACCTCCTGTGCCACTTTTTCTTGTACAGCAGGATGCTTACATAGCACGTAAATGAACCAAGAAAGTGTAGCAGCTGTGGTGTCTTTGCCAGCAATAACGAAGTTGAGAATTATATCTCGTAAGTATGTCGGTTCAAATTCATCTGTTTGCAGAAACCTTGAGAGAATGTCTCCTCTTCTATTCTGCAAAATTTATGCAAAATAGAATAGTAGGCAGCATATCAAATTCCTTCTTAATCAAACACATTTCAAGAATAGTTATAACTTATAAACTTTTTTTTAAGAAAATTATAATAAAATTATTCATAACCTCTTTACCCCAGTAGTCATGAGTTTGATCCCTATCAACCTATAATATTTAACATTAAATCTCATCTCAAATTCTCAATATATGATGAGATTGTGCCTTGTCTACACTTCCAGACAGATGGGCTTTAATGGGAGGGATGTGTTAGACAATAGACATTATGATAAAACTATTAACCAGCTCTGACGTAATAGCTTAAGCCTTTAAGTTGAGGTGGTTCTAGACAAAAGAAAGAAAACAACAAAACTTGCAATTAGTAGACTTACGCTAGAATCCTTTGAGGTCTGCAACTGCTGAATTCTGGCATTGATTAGCTTGAATACAAAGTCATTTAAGATTTTATTATTCTTTCTTAGGCAGGCCTCTGAACCAATATTTAGAAATTTCTTCAATCCCCATAACACATCAACATAACGGAAGAGAGTTGCTGCACTTGAAGTATCAAAAGCATCCGCAAACTTCTTCCCTTCTTCATTTGAACCACACATGGTGTCAAGTTCAGTTCCAAATGCAACTTGGAATATTGAATCCAGAGTTGATTTCATAAGTAGGTCCTGTATAAATTATCAGAAAATTTTAACATGTAAGCCCCAATAAAGGAAGACACTTGATAATATGTTTCAGAGAATATATTTACCCACCTGGATTTCCAATATCTGATTAGAAGTTGCAGCCTCAGACACTTTATTTGCTAGTTTTGCTGCATTTTTCCTGAAAATTTCAATACTGAACTCTTTTAGCTTCTTTGTCGAGAATTCATGGCTTGATATTTTCCTCTGTTGGCGCCATTTTTCACCATCAACAGTGAAAATCCCATCACCTAGAAAGTCCCTCATTTTGTTGTAGTTGTACGGTCCCTGCACAAAATCTTCAAGGACTAAAATTGATGCCATCAAGCTAAACATATCCACTTGAGCTAAAATTAACTTTCACTCTTAAGTTTTCTTTTCAAAAAACAAAAAAGAAACGGCGGCCTAGCTTCACCAGATGGGATCTAGAAAGCGATAGATGTACGCAACTTTACCCTTACAAGCACAAAGATTATTTTCAGTATTTGAACCCATGACCTCCAAATTATATGGTAGCAACCTCCTTGCTGCGCCAAGACTCACCCTTTTCTTTTATTTAAGGAAAAAAAACAACAAAAATTATATCCCATAACACCTATAGCCTTACTTCTTCGTCCTACTTACAATAAGTTCTAGAAATATCTGTTTCAGGTCATTTCAAACACTTTCCAAATAATTACTTGCAAATGGAAAAACAATTTCTGTGACGCACATGTAGGGATTTTGAAGCGACACTATTGAATTTGAAACATCAGTATTAAGCAAACCCGGACAAAGAATCTGCTGGGATGTCAAGCTATTTCCCATCTCAATGCCTTCCAAACCATCATTCCAACTGATTTATCCCTTTATTATACATAGTTACATACTTACATGGTGTGATACTCTGGAGAGATATTTCTTATCATTTTAGAGAAGTTTGCACAACAGAAACACATAATTCGATATCAGTAGTTTGTTTCACAATTTTAATAGCAATTGCATTTCTTGTCTGAACAACTTATGAGAAAAAATGCCAAAATTATGCCACAAGTTCACTTGCTTGAACTCAGATACCTCATTTACAATCATTAAGAATTTTACCAAGGCAACTAGCCATAATCAATCAGATTGTTGACCAGCCAAACAACAAAACTTAGTTCCAAGAAAAATCAGTTTAAGATTCATTTGGAAACTTCTAGCCCAAGGACGACGAATTTGAAGAGTCTAGAGGAAGCTGCTCCCTCATAAACCACAAGCTAATTCCTATTTACAATTACCTTTCCGAAATTCTCGAAATTGGTTTTGAGAATGTACTCGACATTGACCGGATCAGAAGTATAAATCTCGTTCCGGAAAAGCGTGAGCAATCTGTAGGTCTTGTACTTGCCTGCGAGATCAGTCATGTAGTGATGGAGCCTATTGAAGTTGAGAAACTGGTTGAAGATGGTGCCACCAACAGGATGATACTTCTTCCTCCCCCTCTGGCTTTTGTTCAATCTTCTGGAGAGAAATTGAAGCGCCAAGAGAGTTGAAATTACAGAGAAAGCTGTGAAGAAGCAAGGGTTCGACACAAAATCCATGGAAATCATGGTGAAATTTAGCAGAAGAAGAGGTGATCTGAGTGATTTGTTATTGTCAACGGTTTGTAACTAGCTGTATGTGTATATATATACACATATAGTGTGTGTAATACGAAAAAAATGTCGACTAAAATCTGCAATTGATTTTTTAATTCAACTTTGTCCTCAACTTACTATGCGAACGGACATTACTGCTCTCCAAAACTTTCCATGAGTGAGAATCTTAGAGCAAGGAGAGAATTCTAGAGGAGAGAAATATGCAGAGAAAAAGATAATGGCCAGATGAGCAAATACGCTGGCCTCTGTATTGTCTATATAGCAAAGTAAATACTCCAACGATATATGCAGAGTTTGTCACATAAGGATAGCAAAGTAAATACAACGGATATATGCAGAGTTTTTCACCTAGGGAATTGTGCCTGACGCGTGACAGCTAGCACACAATCTTCTACGCTCTTCTATAGAATATACAATGAATGAATGAATAAATGCTACCTTCTCACCCAATTATAACACATAAAACCTAATTGATTTTTTTAAGAAAGATTAAGGAAATTAAATAAATTACTTAATCATTTTATATGTTGTATATCCTTAGATTATATATTAGTTTATTACTTAATTCTTACTCTACCTAGTTTTATATATTGTTAAATTATGATATAAGGAAGTTAATGATTTTTCGCAGTCAATGTTTAATAACTTGGGATCCACTGAATCATCTCAAAAGAGTGCTGAAGTTTGTTATCCTTCTGGTCAACGGCAGTTTTAATAGCTATAGAGTAGCATGGGACATGCCAAAAAAAGCAATGTGAGGTGTTCTAAGTTCGTGGAAACTTGAATTTTTTTTAGGAGTGTTAATTGGTTTTAATGCATGTTGAAGGTGATTGGAAACAAGGTGTGAATAATATTGGATAAAAGTTATTTAATTCTATGGGGACTATAGCTGATGAATGCCGATGCTTTGACTTGATGCATTCTGAACTCTTTGTCATGAATTAAATGTTGCTCTTTTTGGTGAAAATGTTAGAATCACTTCAAGACATTGAAATAGCTTCAAGATTAGTTGGATTTGTTGAACAGGGTGATAACGACTTTGATGATAAGTATTAGAAACTTCACTGTCAAATTGCTCCACTTCCACCAGTTCCTTATGATAGTGAAGATTATCGTCTGATATTGTATAAAAGTTGAGGTTAAGGTGTAAAAATATACATCGTATCTTTATCTTGAGAAGTACCCAATACCAAGTGTATTTTTTAGGTACAAAAGTGTATTTGTGGTTGCAAATTATGTGCAAAAATACCGTTTGATTGTTAAGTTTACTTTGATCGTTAATTTTAACTTTAATTTTTAGCCGACTAAACGATGACATGACTTTCAAAAAGTGTAAAATACATATGTGGTTTCATAAAAAGAGCGTCCAACACTAAGTTCTTTTTTAAATTTAATAATTTTATTTAAAATAAAGAAAAATTATTATTTCTCTAGTAGAAGGCCAAATTTTTTATTTTCATAATTTATTTATTTTTTAAAAAATCTTATTAAATTTTTAATTAATAATTAATAAATGAGTATTTATGCATTTGAAATTTGAAATTATAAATACTATATTTAATTAAAAATAATTTTAATTTTTTGATCCAACAAATTGAACCATAATTTATATGATATTTATAATACTCCCTCCGGTCCTAATTATAGGAGAAAATTACCAGAATTTGGAAAGATTAAATAGGGAAGTTAAATTAGTTAATTATATGTATTTTTCTAAAATACCCTACCTAAAATCTAAAATGACATTAAGGAAACGCTTGTTGAGTCATTAGTCCCGTGCATGTCCATATTCTCTGAGCTCATTAACGGGAATGCGATGTTATAACTTTTATAAGAACGTATTCTAATAAATACTAAGACCATGTTGTTCAGTTTGATGATCTCTGATTGTTGTTTTTCTCGCTATATAGTTAGCATCACTGCATTAATGCTAATAAATTGTTCAATTATATGCATTTAATTACTTTGGACAGATAGTTTTAAAAAAATATTCTTAATGGAATATTTAAATTATTTTATTTAAAAATAAAAAATAAAGTAGAATATCTCACTTGATAGAATATAAGCATGTTGTTAAATTAATCATTGTGGAAGAAGTATTAGTAGGGGTGATATGGGAAAAATATAATAAAAATTGCTTAAAATTATTTTATAGTAAAAAGTATAATTTAGGTGTATATGACATTAATAAGTTGCAAATATTATTTTCTTTATAAAATATATAGGTGTATTATTAAATTATTATTATCTTTAATTATTATTGAGAAAGTATAAATAGGGGTATTATAAGAAAAAAATTGATAAAAATTAAAACTTTGCTTCTTATAATTAAGATCAACTAACTTTAAAATTTACTCCTATAATTAAGGCGGAGTAAGTATCAAATTAGTTGGATTTGTTTAATAGGGTGATAACGACTTTGATGATAACTACGAGAAACTTCACGGTGACATGGCTCCACTTCCAATTCCTCATGATAGTGAAGATTATCGTATGATACTGTATAACAGTTATATCTATAATTTTTTAAAAAAAAAAAAAAAAAAAAAAAAAACGGCAGGCCACCCCTAACCTCCTTGATCTGCCCCTCTGATTAATGAACTAAATTTGAATTGAATTAAAGCTTAATAGACTACAGGATTAATTTTACCTTTAAATTAAACTATAAGAATCTTTAAAATTTTAACTAGGGAAAATTGGTAAAAAATCTCTATTTGTAAGTTTTATTAGCCAAAAGACTTCATATACTTTGACGACCGATCAAAAGTATGAATACTCTTAAGGTTTACTTGCAAAGAAAGTACCGATATTCAAATTTAGGTAACTCTTGTCAATAAATTTTTAGACATGCGACCTTTCACTTATTTTTTCTATAATCTTGACATTAAATTTCCTACCATTATTTTTTCGTATCAAGGTACTAGAGAAAATTGTTATGCTAAATTAATAAAAGGTATATGACTTCTACCATGGATTAAAATATTCAGACTAAAATATACAGACCCTTCAAACAACTCTATGACAATTTAAAATTTAACGATAACTTCATTATATAAAAAATAAATAAATGTCATAAATATTTTTGGATAAAGTTGTAAAAATACATATGAGATTTCCTTAAAAGTACGCCCAACATTAGATACATTTTTTAGGGGCAAAAGTAATTATGAACTTCCAAAATAGGTGTAAAAATACACATCGACCGTTAATCAACCGTTTGTTTAATTTTCTAAAGGTTAAGATAAAAAAATAAAAATTGAGATTTTCTCAAAAGTCGTCCAACACAAATTTTTTGTTGGGACAAAAGTAACTATGAACTTTCAAAATATGTGTAAAAAATACATATTAACCATGAACTTATTATGAAGCGACTAAGCAACACCTTTTCGTTGTGCTGGTTTTATCCAACGAGGGAAGACGGCTGAACAAGCATATAAAATGAGTGTCATGCGTCCATGGCCACTGACGGAGCTAGGTTTTGAGGTTTGTGGGTGCACATTAGTGGTGGGGTTCGGGGGTTTAGGGGCAACGCCCCCGAAATTTTTTTTAAAAGAAAGTTTTAAATGAATACAACAACATACTGTTTTATGAAACCAATAATTACATGTTTTTATGTTGAATAAAAGTCAATCGGTCATTTGCTTTGATCAACATCTGCAGTATAATACAAAATTTAGGAAGTAAAGAGCTCCTTACTTGGTAGTAATATGCTGGATAACTCTCCCACTCAGACAAAGGTTTCGCTAAAGAGCCAAGGAGAACAGGTGAAAAGCCTTTGAATTTGTCTCTAACAGCTCTCCAAGGGAGGAGGAGTGGGTAAGAGATTTGGGGATTGAAAAAAAAAAAGGGGAAGAGGATGTTTCGAAACAAGACTTGGGGATTGAAACAAACAAACAAACAAACAAAAGGGGAGGAGGGTGTTTCGAACCGGGGACCTTGTAGGTATTGTGAAAAATCCTAACCATTGATCCCAATCAGGTATATTGTATATAAAGTCCTTCACAATATATATTTTTTTAAAATTACGTATGTCTACACTTGGCCCCATAGGCACTAGTGTGCCTCTGTCTCTGTCCATGGCCATGGGTGGTTAGGGAGGATGATGTGGTCAAATGGTAGAAGTGAAGGCAAAAAGTTGAAAACGGCACTGGGGCAATTGCGGGCAAAGGGATAGAGAAAGATGACTTTAGGTGTGTATACTAATGGTTAGAGGTATGAATAGGCAAGACCTCTATCAGAGGCCTACAATCTAGTTTAATTGGGGCCTGATGAGACATAGTCAATTTAGCAAATAGGCCGAGCCTTAAGCTTATTTAGAGGTATTTTAAAGTAAATAGGCCCGGCTTTTTAATTTAAAGCATGAACTAAGTTTATAGGCTGGTCTGATTAATTTTTTAGATATATTTTTCTCATATATAATATTGTTATAAAAATAAGGAAAATAAAGAGATGGGATGAAGAAAGACAAGGGAGAATTGTAGAGATGAAGAGTGGAGGGAAACTCTTATTCATATAGCATTTCCATATGTATCTAGTCATTTGTGTTAAGCCCCTATATATATGTCTCCAATCCTCTTAAAAATTACAATGTCATAAACATAAGAATTATCCCACATTATGAAAAATTTATCATATAACCTTCAATTGTAGACAATTAAGTTGTTTAACTCTCTTCCTTATGTATAATTGCATAATTTATTTGCAAATTTAAGTATATGTTGTATGTCATATTATTCATACATCAATGGAGTTTACTATGTCAAATTTGCATCTATTTCTTCTTTGGATTTGTGCTTCTCTGTTGTTCCATAGATTTCCCATCAAACAACTCATATACTCTAACATCAAGGTGTTTTCTTTCATTATTTGGCCTACTTTTCATTTTTGTTTTGTCATTGATATCCTTTATCCGATGAGCACTATTATGTTATTTTGCATATATGTATAGTTCTTTCTTAATGCGATTCATTATTGAAAAGATATACAAATACTCTGCAATTTGTATTTTATTTTTGGTAATTAATAGCCATTGTTCTCTCTCTCAATTTCTTGTCTTGTTATTTCTCCTACTCTTTTGCATTCTTATATGATATGGGTAAGTTACATATATCAATCATGAAATGATATATGATATAGAATCAATTTAGTTTTATGTGACATTTGTGAAAGAAAAATCACATATTTATGTCACATTTGATTTGAAAGAATGAGAATTTATTTAATTTTATGAAAAAATTCATTATGAATACGTTATTTTGATTTTAATTTGTTAGATAAATCCATTTTTGTAATGTGTGTAAACTACCTACATATATATATACATTTATTTTGTCCCAACTTGTAACACCACAAATTTTCTAACAATTATAATAACATAAAATTTCGATAATTTTCATAAATGATTACCGAAATTCAAAATAACCAAATTTGGGAGTGTTACGCCGCACTTGTATCGGGACAAGTGCAAGGCTACTTTACTACCATAACATAAATCCATACTTAAATAAAAATGTTTTATTCAAAGCATAAAATAAAAACTAGCTAGAATAGCTCATTGTTCTTCCTCACTTCTCCTGCCCCATTGTGACCCCAACTTTGAAACTTGTTTCAATCGAAAATCTGCTCCCGATGGATCATCACAGCCCGAACACAAACATCGCAAAGCCGGTAATTCTAATAAAAACAAGGATGATATAGCTCAAGTATATTAATCAAATCAAATATATAATCACATAGTAATTGAATCAAATATCAATTTCAATTACTCATTATCATTTTAAATTTATTCGACAGGAAACCTTTCTGCGGTCTATTTAGTTTAGTGGGAAGAGAACCATGGTAGACCCGAGAAACCCCGGTCTACCCCGTGACCGAAACCCCGCGCCACAAATAATTAAATTGGCCATAAAACATTTCTTCCTAATATGCACACTTCTTCCCAAAGTTGCTACTAGTGTCCCGGAGACTTGCTAGACACCACTTTGGAAAGAACGGATACTATCTTTTCACATCGGTGGCATAAAGTCCAAAGGTTGTGTTCATCACTTGGGAGGTACCGTCCCAAGCTATCCTCCCACCATTAATTCATTACAATCACACGCAATCGGAAGACAAAATCAATCTTGTCACAATTATCTTATTTAAAAATTCCTTCATTGCATATATCCGTTGTTCAAGGGCATCATAACTTTCCAAACTCTTCAAGAGTATAATAATTCAAATATTCGATATCGATCCAACTCATAATCATTATTATAATTCAAATATCTATCTGAGTAAAATCCAAATTCAACTATCATAAGTTATACGGTATCAAGATCACATATTCCTCAATTATTCAATAAGACTCATATCGTACACTTATCGCACATAATCACTTTTCCACGATTTTATCAATAGTAAAATTTATACTATAATCTGTTATCTAACACCATCAAAGTAATAATTAATACGATTATTTTCTAGGAATTAAAACCCAATAAAGTTTCCAATAATACTCATATATAATTATATAATTAATCCTATTATTTTCTATGTTTAAAACCCAATAAAGTTTCCAAATAATTTAATTAATTTATAAATAATCCTATTATTTAATCAAATATGGGATAAAAGATATTTTATATATAATCTATTCATATCCTATTTTATTGTGAGAAGATATTATATGAAGAAAGAATAAATAAAAGAAATATCAATTAATGTAGCATCGAGGCACATAATATATCATATTATATTATCATATATAACAACCCTATCAAAATTTATATAAAACTAACCCAAGACTCATAGAGATTAGGATTACATATAATATATTTCATATATAACAATCACATACAAAATGGATTTCTCAAATTTATGGAATCAAACTGATATATATATATATATATATATATATATCGCTATTTGTCAATTATGGAAACCTAGGCAAAACCATTTAAAAGAAAACATGTATATATCTTAGCATAGGTACATATTAGACAAATTAAAAAGGATACACACACACGCATGCATACATACATACATACATACATACATACATACATACATACATACATACATACATACATACAAAAGCTGAAGCACCCAAGGCAAAAGATGCACAGGTATTATATATATTAATGAAGGATATATATAATTAAGTTTCAATCACGAAAACTGAGGCACCCAAAGTGTACATGTATATTCAATGATAAAGGGTTTTGCAAAATGTTAAACGCAAATCAAGAAGGAGAAATATATGTATACAAGGAGGTGAGGAGTTTTGCTTTCATAAAGTAATTTACGCTAACCGAAAAGGAACGCATATATACATATACAAATGCAGCAACACATTTAAGGGTTTTTCACAAAGATCGAGATTGACATGCAACAATTAACTCGTATTGTTCTGGGGATTAAGATTACCTGGTCTCCATTTTGCTAGCCTCTTAGAGAATATGAATACTCAGGGTTAGGCTAGACCTCTATTTATAACTTAAAATTAGGGTTTAGCTTTGGGCTCTTTTACTATTGTCAACTCATTAAAAGGGTATATTAAATTCAATCAATCAATCATGGTAACTCATTAATAGGGTATATTAAATTCAATCAATCAATCAAGATATGAATTTAATGTGACTTGGTTGATAAGTAGAGGACTTATTAAAACCTCTTTCTTAGTGCATAAGTTGAAAATTCCTAAGGCAATTAGGACTAGGATTAATCGGCTATATAAAAAAAGGTTATTACTATTAATAATAATTTGGGGTATTACACAACTTATTTATTTATTTTGAGAACTATTTTTAGGCTAATTTGAAATTATTAGATAATATTTGGATTATTAGCCCGTTGTAGGAAATAATATAGATCTAAATTAATTATGAGATTTATTGGGCTTAAATTATTAATATTCTGATTGCTATCTTGTGATTGAATAATATTTCTAAATATATTATAGGTCACGATTTTATCACATTAGAAGATTCTATAATGCAAAATTTTTAGGGAAGCTAAAAAGAAATCTAATGGTGAAATTTTATTAGACTTCTTAAATTTTCATGGGCTCAAATTGATACATCTAAAGCCCCCTCTTCCTCACATTAATTAACCTAGCCGCATATTGAGACTCGTGCATGTTAGGAGCTAGGCTCAAGGAGACGTAGCCGCACGAATGATTCATTCTCTCACGGAAGGTCAATGATAATCACCTTCGATTGTTTCTTGGAGCCACTCACGCATTTGTGTGCAAGGTATAAATTCATGAATGTTTCTCATTCTTCCCTTATGGCTATGACAAGTTGCTTGGAGTTTGGAGGAGAACATAATTTCATGACAGCTTAAGCTAGTTCGGGAGGCAATTTGGGAGGAGCATGGAGAAAACTAGAGCCTAGGAATTTACATTTGAAGATCATAAGGAAATTCATAAAATTTTGAGTTGCTTGGAGTCTTTCTTTTTATTGATTTTATCTCCAAACTTGGAAATTATTTAGTTTTAGATAATTTTGAGTTGTTTTCTTAATAACAATCTAGTTTTAGATTGTAGACATATTATTTAATTTGGATTAAATTGATAATTTGGATTTGAATTGTGCTTAAGATATTTGTTGGGATTTTTGTTTTGCAAACCGTTTGATTGTCGATTATATTGTTAATCGAGTTTTCATTATTAATTTAATTGTTTAATTAGGTTGATTAATTGTCTAGTTGGTTAATTAGGAAATTGTGAACATGATTCCCAAAACTATTAGTTTTAATGGACTTAATTAAACTGGTGCTTATTCCATTATGGGTTTTCTAGTGGATTAGATGTTATTGAACTAAAGGGTCTCACATATTTCAGTTAGGTAATTAAATTCATTAATTACAATCTTTCATCAATCTCCATTTGTTCTAATTATAATACCCCAGATTATTATTATTATTATTATTATTATTATTATTATTATGATCATCATCATCATCATCATTATCATTATTATTATTATAACAATAATATAGTAATAATAAAATTTAGAACTGTAATAATAATGATATTGTTATATAACCTATTAATAAGTTAGCAATAGTTAAAGAACCTAGCCCATAGCTAAACCCTAATTTTAAATTATAACCTAGCTAACGCTCAATACTCCTCTTCTCCTCTACTACTTCATCTATTCTTACTCTACATCAAATTATTCTTCAAGGAGATTAGCAAAAACGGAGACCATATAATCCTAATACTACTAATGTATTTTAATGAGTAAATCGTGGGAATTTCCCATGAACATCTGAATGATACATAATCAACGATTTCGGGGTTTGTCTTAATCTCTTATTCTGAGCTTTTGAATTAGCTATAGCAATTATGATAATGTCAAAACTGTTTCTCGCTCCTCATATTGGCGGTTCTATTTCTCGCCATGATCACGTCTTTCATATTTATGTCAAGCCTAGTAAAGCCAAAAAGGGATAATGAGTAGAGTCAGGAGTTTAAATGATGGTCTCGAGAATTTCTCATGACAACCTTATAGGAACTCATGAGAAAAAGGGATAATGAGTAGAGCCAGGGGTTTAAATGATGTCATAAGAATTTCTTATGATAACCTTATAGGAACCCATAGGTAAAAGAGATAATGAGTAGAGCCAGGGGTTTAAATGATATTCATGAAATTTCTTATGACAACCTTATAGGAGCTCCTGAATATATACTTAATAGTTTAATTTGGGAAATCTCATGATAAAATAGAGACAAAATTTCAAAGACTGCATTTGGGAATTTTATTATGTGTGTATTTGAAATAATTTAACAGTGGGAGAATAGCTTTAGGATAGTACCTCCTAAAGTGATGAACACAACCTTAGGCTTTATGCCTATGATATATTATATGATGTAACAAAGATTATCCGTTCTTCCCAAAGTGACGTCTGGCAGGGTTTCCTGGGACACTAGTATTAACTTTGGGAAGATGGGTACACACTAGAAAAAGATGTTTTATGGTCAATTTGATTATTTGTATCGGGGTTTTCGGGTCTATCATGGTTCTCTTCCTACTAATTAAACTTAATAAAGAATAACGAAATAGACATTTTTGTTTTGGTTATATATGAATGCTATTTATATGTAAATATTTTATTTTCACTATATTATCTTTATCTTGATTAGGATTACCGCTTTCTTTGATATTTGTGTTTATGTGGCGCGATGATCTGTGAGGAGCAGATTTTCATTGAACCACGTTCTAATTGTTGGGGCTACGGTGAGAAGTGAGGAAGAACATTCAATTAATTTTAGCTAGTTTTTATTTTATTTTATGTTTTTATGCTCTATATAAAACATATTTATTTAAGTTTTGGATTTACATTATTGTAATAAATTAGCCTTTGTCCCAATACAAGTGCGTGCAACACTTCTCAAATTTGCTTATTTTGAATTTCAGTAATCATTCATAAAAATCATTGCAATTTTATATTATTATAATTGTTAGAAATTTGGCTCTGATACCATTTTGTAACACCCCAAATTTCTAACAATTATAATAACATAAAATTGTAATAATTTTTATGAATGATTATTGAAATTCAAAATAACCAAATTTGGGAAGTGTTATCACGCACTTGTACCGGAACAAGTGCAAGGCTAACTTATTACATTAACATAAATCCAAAACTTAAATAAATATGTTTTATTCAAAGCATAAAAAGAGTAATAAAAAAAAAACTAGCTAGAATTAAATGAATGTTCTTTCTCACTTTCACTTTTAGCCTCAACCTTTGAAACTTTGTTTCATTTGAAAATATGCTCCCCAAGGATCATCCCAACCACATAAATACAAACATCGCAAAGCCGGTAATCCTAATCAAGACAAAGATAATATAGTGAAAATAAAATATTTACATATAAACAACATTTATATATAACCAAAAGAAAAATGTCAATTTTGTTATTCTTTTTAAGTTTAATTAGTGGGAAGAGAACTATGGTAGACCCGAGAAATCCTGTCAGTTTACCCTATGATCCGAGAAACCCCGATCACAAATAATCAAATTGGCCATAAAACATCTCTTCCTAGTGTACACACCTCTACCCAAAGTTGCTACTAGTGTCCCGGGAAACCCTGCCAGATGCCACTTTGGGAAAAACGGATAATCTCTTTTCACATTATATAATATATCAGAGGCATAAAGTCTAAGGGTTGTGTTCATCACTTTAGGAGGTACCTTTCTAAAGCTATCCTCCCACTGTTAAATTATTTCAAATACACACATAATAAAATTTCCAAATGCAGTCTTTGAAATTTTGTCTCTATTTTATCATGAGATTTCCTAAATTAAACTATTAAGTATATACTCATGGATTCCTATAAGGTTGTCATGAAAAATTTCATGACCATCATTCAAACCACTGGCTCTACTCATTATCCCTTTTACTCATGGGTTCCTATAAGGTTGTCATGAGAAATTCTCATGACCATCATTTAAACGCTTTACTCATTATCCCTTTTTCTCATGGGTTCCTATAAGGTTGTCATGAAAAATTCTCATGACCATCATTTAAACCCCTGGCTATACTCATTATCCCTTTTTGGCTTTACTAGACTTGACATAAATATGAAAGATGTGGTCATGGCAGGAAATAGAACTGCCAATATGAGGAGCGAGAAACAGTTTTGACATTATCATAATCGCTATAGCTAATTCAAAAGCTCAAAATAAGAGATTAAGACAAACCCCGAAATCGTTGATTATGTATCATTTAGATGTTCATGGGAAATTCCCACGATCTACTAATTAAAATATATTAGTGGTATTAGGATTATATGGTCTCCGTTTTTGCTAATCTCCTTGAAGAATAATTTGATGCAGAGTAAGAATACAGAAAGTAGTAGAGAAGAAGAGGAGTATTGAGCGTTAGCTAGGATTAGACGGCTAGACCTCTATTTATAATTTAAAAGTAGTGTTTAGATATGGGCTGGGTTCTTTAACTATTGCCAACTCATTAATAGGTTATATAACAATACCAATATTATTAAAGTTTTAAATTTTATTATTACTATATTTTTGTTATTGTTATAATAATAATAATCATCATCATCTAGGGTATTACACTAACTAATTAATTTGAGCTAAGAAAGTTTACTCCATATAAATCACGAGTTGTTCCCTTCACCATACCTAAAGTAAACCTTCTTTATCTTTTCTTATTTGATTTTCTTAATAGTTAGTGAATTTCTTTGCTTAGGATTTTAGTTCTCTTTTCATACCCCCCCAAAAAAAATTACATTTGCATTTAGATTAGTTCCATTCTCATATAGGTTTTAGAGTTCATCTTGCATTTAATGAGTTTAATTTCATTTTAGGTAGCATGTCTTGCATTTTAGTTTATATTCATTCCATTGCATTTTTCATCACCTAAATTTAACTTAAAGAAAAATCTATAGATTGCTCCTTGGGAGAATGACCTAGAGGTTGACCTTAAACTGCATAATTAATTAGGTCATAGTTTAATTGATTGCTTTAGCGATAAAAGCACACATCAGTTATACTCATACGCATCATCATGAAGCTAACTAATTTCCTAAAGCACACATCAGTTATACTCATACGCATCATCATGAAACTAACTAATTTCCTAAAAATGGATGTCACGTTAAGATTTTAAATCAATATGTTATTAACATTGTTGAGTTTATTATTGGTGAAGAAACATATTATAGTAAATTAGAAGTTTACTAATCCAAATAAATTTATTGTTGGTGTGACTTGTTTGATCATGTGAGTCACATATATGATGCAACATATTATTGAAAATTACATGGATTGACATCCATTAAAGAACCGAAGATTCTTCATCAATAGCTAACATATTATAAAATGTAATAATTGATATATGTTGTTTGTTCTCAAACAAAATTGAATATGAGAATATCCTAATTATGATTTGTAATAGATCTCTATATTTTTTGAAATATATCATACTCAAATATGGGTCCATTCAAATAACGTGTAAACCATACGAGTATCAGCAAATTTGATAGGTGCATTTATAAGATGGTTACATGTGAAATCTCATACTAAATGAGAATTATTAAATCTCATATTCCAACTGAAAATACTTTAATCAAAGCATAAATGAAAGTGAAACATGCTCAAAGCCTGTGGAATAATCGATTCTAAAAGAAAAGAGAAATGAGCAAATAATCAAGATGATGGACGCAAATACTCGAGCAGGCCAAGACATAACTAATTGCAAAAATATCTAAAAAAACTTGGTACCTAAAAGCAATAAAGAGATCCCAATGAATTATGTCATAGAAAAAATGGAAGCGAAAAGATTAAGTTGTCGACAACGGTCTTGATAATAACTTCACGTGATTAAGTGAGGATCTTACGTATAAATCTATTTTGTAAGTAGACAAAATGGTGATTAATTAGCCAAAAAGAAATAGTAAAAGGGAAAAAGACGCAATAAAAATTAGAAATAGGATTAATTACTTCGATATGTAAAAATTAAGATGCACCCCGAAGTTTTCGCTGAGGGACAATGTTACCCTGAAAGCTTTTTTAGATTCAATGTCACTTCAAAAGTTATAAAACGTAGCTATATTGCTATATACCGTTAAAAGGACTTTTAGGGTAACATTACTCTTTAGCAACAACTTCCGAGGCAAATTTGTACCTTAACCCTTAAATGTTTGATGCAAAATTGAAACAACAAAATTCATGGTCCAGCGTTTCTGCGGGTCTCTTGGTTTTAGTCCTGTAATAGCTGTTTGTCACAGTCCGACCGTGACAGGTCCCACATCGGGCAGGATGGGGGAAGGTTTCTGGGGCAAAAATAATATATAGTGCGCCTCTTGCTATCAGCTCGAGCTTTTGGCATGATGGTTAGCGCCTCTCAAAGTTAAGCGTGCTCAGCGCAGGAAAATCTCAGGATGGGTGACCCCTGGGAAGTTACTGTGCTAGTGTGCTTCTGCGTGTGATAGTGGTATCAGAGCCGACCTCGCCTCGCCTCGCCCCGCTGTGGTGGCCCCTCCGTGGATGGAATGGAGGTGGACCCTCACACGGTGATGGGCAGTGGTGGTGGGCCCCTCATGTGGAAGGGGGTGGGCCGCCTCCCCCGTGGATGGAATGGGAGACCCCTACTGGGTGATGGGGGCATCACCAGGATGGGTGGTGGAGCTTGTCACGGTCTGACTGTGACAAGTTCCACATCGGGCAGGATGGGGGAAGGTTTCTGGGGCATAAATAATATATGGTGTGCTTCTGCTATCAGCTCGAGCTTTTGGCATGATGGTTAGCGCCTCTCAAAGTTAAGCGTGCTCAGCCCAAGAAAATCTCAGGATGGGTGACCCCCTGGGAAGTTCCTCTGCTAGTGTGCTTCCGCGCGTGACATGTTGCTAACCTCCACCAGTTTGTTTTGCCTCAGTTCTAACCTGTATACCGCACTATGATTTACAGGTATTTCATATATTTAAGCTGGGAGAAGGACAGGATATCACAGCTCTAGCTTTAAACAAGGATAACACAAATCTTTTGGTCTCAACTTTGGATAAACAGTTGATAATCTTCGCTGATCCAGCTGTTACTGAAATCATTCTTGTGACCCAGTTTTTGTTTGCGTAGTTTGCAGTGCAAGGTGGTACATTTTGTGCTCCATGTAATTCGCTTGAAGTAATAGACTTCCTTTATTTTCCTTCAAAATGCTTAAAAGGATTTTCCTAAATAGCATAGGATGGATATTTCTCAACATGGGGCCCACCTTTGAAATTCATATAACTACTCCAAAGGGCACAGAATTAAACTCTGCATGAAATGCTTTATCAGTTTAAATTTTTCTGTTAATCTTAAGAGTTTCGGTTAATTTTTAATTTCTTCTCTTTAGTCTGTTATTGAGAGAGTAAGCCTTGATGTAACGGTAAAGGTTATTGTTGTGTTACTAAGAGGTCATAGGTTTAAATCTTAGAAATAGCTACTCTGCTTGTGGGGATTCGAGCACTAAGCCGCTTTTTTTAGTCAAATTCTGTTATTGGGTATTGAAATGCTCTTGCAAGTTAGGCGACACTGACTAAATGAAAAATTTTAAAATTTAATTGTCAATACTAAATTCAAAGGAGTAACATTAAATTAGAGTTATAACTTCTATGCCATGGCTTGTAACTCAGCTACTTCTTGCTTGCAGTTAAGCTAGAAAGTGGTGGATCAAATGCTGAAGCTTGGTTGGGAAGGTGATGGGCTTAAACCCCTCATAAAGTCATAGACTTTAGGGCATATATACAGAAGTAAATTACAGGTATTTTATAGATAAAAATTGTTAGGAATCTTAGTTCAGGGTATAGTGAGCTCTTGTTTGTGAGCATTTTTTGTTGCATCTCAGTGGTTCAAAGATGTCTTGTAATATATATATATCAGACAAGTGTTAGCCCGAGTTATAGGTCAAAATTGTTGTAAGTGTAGTTCTCTCTTTGCTCTCCCATCCGTACTCAGTGTTGGTGAATCACAAGCCTATGGACGAGGGCTGACCCATTGATTTGCTCTCTTCAATTTTTTGTTATTATATTGATAAAAATATAATGGCCTTTTTTGTATTGTGGGTAGTGCTGTTGCTTTTAGATTTTGAGATTGGTTAGCTCTAGACTGGAATTTATCTTCTTTCCACCTATATGTTGACACTGATGGAAATATGGAATCAATTAATGGTTATTTATCTTTGGGTGAAAGAGCAAAAATACACATAACCTTTTCCCCAGGAGCGCCCAGCACCACGACCTTTCAACTGGAGCAAAAATACACACGACGTTACGTTTTGGGAGCGTTCAGCACCACGGCCGTTAGTCAACCGTTAGTTGACCGTCAGATTGGATGGAACGCTGACGTGGCGATGACGTGCGCGACGTTGACCCGACATGCTTGGCGTGGATGCCCGCGTGGAATAAAAAAATTCCGAAAATTAGGAAAAAATTAAAATAATTTGAAAAAAAAATTTAAAAATTAGAAATAAAATAAAATAAAATAGAAAAAAAAATTCAAAAAGTGAGGAAAAAATTAAAATAATTAGCAAAAAAATTAAAATAATTAGAAAAAAATTCAAAAAATTAGGAAAAAAATTCAAATAATTAGAAAGAAATTAAAATACCCCAGCCAATGGGCCCCACCACCGGCCGCCGGCGACAATCGGTTGTTATTATATACTAACAAAATTAAAATGACAATGACCAAAATAAGAAACT
Organism: Acacia acuminata; assembly: GCA_019022655.1. Classification (NCBI taxonomy): domain Eukaryota; kingdom Viridiplantae; phylum Streptophyta; class Magnoliopsida; order Fabales; family Fabaceae; genus Acacia; species Acacia acuminata. Next base: position 187,703 of record JAFJYI010000247.1, read on the forward strand.
AACAAAATTTTAAGACACTTTTGAATACCTTTACAATTTATTATATACTCCCTCCGGTCCTAATTATAAGACAACATTTGAGAGTTTGTTTTGGTACTAATTATAATACAACATTCTAATTTTTGTCAATTTCTTCCTAAAAGATGCCTATTGATATAAATGAGGGATTATGTGAAATCATTAAGGTAGTTGAGGTACAAAATTTATATAAGAGCATCTTAGAAAAATAAGTAAAATCAACTAATTCGAATGGCCGCTTGCCGAGTGGCGCCACCCTAACAACCGATCGCGTACGACCGTAGGGTGGCCGTGGTGGGGCCATTGACGGGGTATTTTAATTTCTTTCTAATTATTTTAATTATTTGAATTTTTTCCTCATTTTTTGAATTTTTTTCTAATTTATTTTCTAATTTTTTAAATTTTTTTCGAATTTTTTTTAATTATTTTAATTTTTTCGTAATTTTTTGAATTTTTTTATTCACGTCGGCGTGTCGGGCTAACGTCGGCGCCACGTCGGCGTTCCATCCAATCGACGGTCAACTAACGGTTGACTAACGGCCGTAGTCTTCGGACGCTCCAAAACGTAACGTCGTGTGTATTTTTGCTCCAGTTGAAAGGTCGTGGTGCTGGGCGCTCCTGGGAGAAAAGGTTATGTGTATTTTTGCTCCTTCACCCTTTATCTTTTGTTATACTCCCTCCGGTCCTAATTATAGAACAACATCTGTTAGTTGGTTTTGGTCCTAATTATAGGACAAAATTTTAATTTTTATCAATTTCTTCCTAAAATACCCATATTCTATTCTTTCAAGTGTGTTTGGTTTTTGGTGAGTATATGTATGTAGGTGTGTAGACTCTTCCCGTCAATGAAACTTTTAAATTGTTGGATTTTAATTTATTTATCGATCAGCTGATGTTAATTTGCCAATACAGACACACATATATGTGTGTGTCTATATATATGTGTCTATGTGTGTATGTGTATACATACATATATATATATATATATATCTCTGTGTGTATATGTGTGTGTGTGTCTGTCAATATATATGTTTGTAGATATGTGTGTGTGTGTGTGTGTGTGTCTATAAAAACACACACACACATGTGTGTGTCTATGTGTATAGATCTATATGTATACATACTTATATATATACACACACATATAGGTATATATAACAAGATTATTATTTCAATTATAAAGTGTGTAGAAAGGAAAGTATAGGTCGGAGAGGTATATGGCGCGGGCTGTTGATTCACTTTTACTTATGTCATTTTAAATTTATATAAGGGCATTTTAGGAAAATGAGTAAAGTTATTTAATTTAACTCATCTCCTTAATCTCCCCAAAATCGGTTATTAGGATTGGGGGGAGTATAATTTTTACCACGATGTGTACAAATTTCGAAATTTGTAATTCCATTAATGATAAAGCAAAGTAATTAATTACTACTCGGGATTACAACACTTTGTGAAATGAGTATTTAACGGGTTAAAATCTAAATTTGCCTTCAAATTTGTGATCATTAGTTGACTACTAAAATTACAAAAATGAACCCTAAAAATTATAAATAAGTACCCTATGAGAAAATTAATATAGATCAAGTCTCCAAAATTACAAGCAATTAATTAGCCTAAGAGATTATCTTCTCTTCATCCCTTCTCTTCCTATGAAGTGAAAACTGAAGAATTGAGATTTAATATCTTATAAAATGATAGTATAGTATTACTTTAAAAAAAACAAAACAAAAAATTGCGGTCTAGTTCATAAGTCTCTTATGAGATCGGGAAAGGATAAATGACCTTACCTTCACAATCGGAGAGGCTATTTTTAAACTTTAAAAACATAAAAATTGTTAAAATTTGATTTGGAAAGTTTACAACTATAAACTACTTGAAAATGGTAAAATGATAAGTTTATAAAAAATCGAATCTCAAACATTCAATATTCAACTCACTAATGGAATGATATGAGAAGGAGATAAGGAGAAAAATGGATGAGGACAGAATCCAAATTCAATTTCTACCGACTAGGATAAATTCCAATAGATGGATTTTTACATCCCCACTTTGGGTCAAGCAAAATTTCAATCATTTTTACATGCATGGTTAACGTTTGCCAACATATGCTTTTGTTAGTAATTCAAATTTTACGAACCATTTTCTTAGGATTGATGAATAAAAGTGCAGTCCTAAAATTTAGGATGCATAAACACTTTGTGGGTAATTTTGCTCTTGACACTTCAAAAAATTATGGAATAGATTCTTCAAGGAAAATAACTCTGGCATATCCAACATCTTAATTTGAAAATTCATTCTTTGATGCCATTATACAAGAATCGAAAAGAGGAAACTATTATCAAAAACCAAACCTATGGTCCCTAAACAAGAGGAGGCTAAATAAGCTTAACAAGAAGTGGATTATGAATTTTTTTTATCCCTAGTCATAGTCGACTCATCCAAATGGCTTAATTTATTCCAACAAATGGTGGTGGTGGTGGAGCTGGTTATTGAGTTTGTACTGTCTTGTAAACTCGTCTGCTAATTAAAGTGTCTATGGAAGGCCCTGACTTGGAGACCTCCATCAATGTGAAGATTTATCATTGTCTTGTAAGTGACAACTTTCTTATCATCATTCAATTCAAAGTGAAAACAATTGACCTAACTTGATGATGGAGAATATCTTCATTTGCCGTAAGCAAACTCTTTTCCTAGACAAATCCTTGGACCTGCCGCAAATAATCAAATATTCATATTAAACTATAAAACAAGTTGTGCAAGTATTTAATTTTTTCCTTCCTTCATAGTTATTTGATACCACAACTCTTTCTTCATGGCATAGAATGAATAATGTCTACTTCAGAGCTTATATATTTCATATTTATTGATTTTGTCTAAAAAGCAATAGTCTTTAAATTATTCTAAAATTTTATTACATGTATAACAAAGTCTCACTAATTATTATTGTCCTTTATTAGAAGCCTTTTTATTTTGGTTTTAAAAAAATCTTAATATGCTTTTTATTTTCAATTTTTTTCTTATTGAATGATTTCAAAATTTACTAAACTTAGGAAGTGGCGATTATTTTATAAACTTACTGATTTTTAGATCAAAATGAATTTTGTTTTAGCCGACCCTTTTGTTTTGATAGATGATAGTGTAATTTATCCCAATTTTTTTTTAAAAAAAAAAGCAATATATATGAAAGGAAAAAGTTTTGCTCGTTATATGCCTGAACTAGTTTAAAAGCTAAGAAAGCAATGTCATATTCCCTAAACATAAATCTAACCTGAAAAGCTGTAAACTTGAAAGGACTTTCTGGCTTGAAAATGTTATTCTCATCAAGCCATCTCTCTGGTCTAAATTCTTCTGCATCATCTCCCCAAATAAATTTCATGCGACCCATTGCATAAGGTTGGTAAGCAACCGTATCTCCTTTATTCACACTAAATCCATCAGGCAATGTATCATCTGAAAAACACATCTTTGCATCCTGCATCAGAAAAGAGTTTGAGATTCAAGAGAATAGCTTGAATTCAGGGAACAGACAAGAATATAAGACAGAAATTACAATTTATAAAAACAATAAAAATATAAAAAATTATAATTTCACTTTCTTCCCCCTGCGGTGTTTGGCTTCTCTACAGTCATTTGTCGCAAATAATCGGCAGATCAGCTCTTTTTGTGTGTGTGTGTGTTGTGATAGAAAAATACACAAGAGGAAATTATTTATTGATATTAGATGTTTTCAATACACTGATATGCAAAGTCTGATCAGTAGAGAAGCTGGCCTCCCAAAATTCTTCTCAATCCAAACATAGAAGTTTGAAACATGTCAAATGTGCAATCAAGGGTCAACATTGCGAACCAAAAGCACTTATTTTCAGGATCTTTTAAAAGTTGTGTTACATAAAAAAGATGAGTCTTGAAAAAGCCTTACCACAGGAACTGCAGGATATAGTCTGAGGGTTTCAGTAATTGCTGCATGGAGATAATTCATCTGCTCAAGAGCTTCATCTGTTAAGCTTGACACGAACTCTGTGGAGCTAGTAATTTCTGTTTTACTCATTGCTTCTTTCACCTCTTGTGCAACTTTTTCTTGTACAGCAGGATGCTTACATAGCACGTAAATGAACCAAGAAAGTGTAGCAGCTGTGGTGTCTTTGCCAGCAATAACGAAGTTGAGAATTATATCTCGTAAGTATGTCGGTTCAAATTCATCTGTTTGCAGAAACCTTGAGAGAATGTCTCCTCTTCTATTCTGCAAAATTTATGCAAAATAGAATAGTAGGCAGCATATCAAATTCCTTCTTAATCAAACACATTTCAAGAATAGTTATAACTTATAAACTTTTTTAAAGAAAATTATAATAAAATTATTCATAACCTCTTTACCCCCGTAGTCATGAGTTTGATCCCTATCAACCTATAATATTTAACATTAAATCTCATCTCAAATTCTCAATATATGATGAGATTGTGCCTTGTCTACACTTCCAGACAGATGGGCTTTAATGATAAAACTATTAAATCTCATCTCAAATTCTCAATATATGATGAGATTGTGCCTTGTCTACACTTCCAGACAGATGGGCTTTAATGCGAGGGATGTGTTAGACAATAGACATTATGATAAAACTATTAACCAGCTCTGACGTAATAGCTTAAGCCTTTAAGTTGAGGTGGTTCTAGACAAAAGAAAGAAAACAACAAAACTTGCAATTAGTAGACTTACGCTAGAATCCTTTGAGGTCTGCAACTGCTGAATTCTGGCATTGATTAGCTTGAATACAAAGTCATTTAAGATTTTATTATTCTTTCTTAGGCAGGCCTCTGAACCAATATTTAGAAATTTCTTCAATCCCCATAACACATCAACATAACGGAAGAGAGTTGCTGCACTTGAAGTATCAAAAGCATCCGCAAACTTCTTCCCTTCTTCATTTGAACCACACATGGTGTCAAGTTCAGTTCCAAATGCAACTTGGAATATTGAATCCAGAGTTGATTTCATAAGTAGGTCCTGTATAAATTATCAGAAAATTTTAACATGTAAGCCCCAATAAAGGAAGACACTTGATAATATGTTTCAGAGAATATATTTACCCACCTGGATTTCCAATATCTGATTAGAAGTTGCAGCCTCAGACACTTTATTTGCTAGTTTTGCTGCATTTTTCCTGAAAATTTCAATACTGAACTCTTTTAGCTTCTTTGTCGAGAATTCATGGCTTGATATTTTCCTCTGTTGGCGCCATTTTCACCATCAACAGTGAAAATCCCATCACCTAGAAAGTCCCTCATTTTGTTGTAGTTGTACGGTCCCTGCACAAAATCTTCAAGGACTAAAATTGATGCCATCAAGCTAAACTTATCCACTTGAGCTAAAATTAACTTTCACTCTTAAGTTTTCTTTTCAAAAAACAAAAAAAGAAAGGGCGGCCTAGCTTCACCAGATGGGATCTGGAAAGGGATAGATGTACGCAACTTTACCCTTACAAGCACAAAGATTATTTTCAGTATTTGAACCCGTGACCTCCAAGTTACATGGCAGCAACCTCCTTGCTGCGCCAAGACTCACTCTTTTCTTTTATTTAAGAAAAAAAAACAACAAAAATTATATCCCATAACACCTATAGCCTTACTTCTTCGTCCTACTTACAATAAGTTCTAGAAATCTCTGTTTCAGGTCATTTCAAACATTTTCCAAATAATTACTTGCAAATGGAAAAACAATTTCTATGTGACAAACATGTAGGGATTTTGAAGCGACACTATTGAATTTGAAACATCAGTATTAAGCAAACCCGGACAAAGAAGCTGCTGGGATGGCAAGCTATTTCCCATCTCAATGCCTTCCAAACCATCATTCCAACTGATTTATCCCTTTATTATACATAGTTACATACTTACATGGTGTGATACTCTGGAGAGATATTTCTTATCATTTTAGAGAAGTTTGCACAACAGAAACACATAATTCGATATCAGTAGTTTGTTTCACAATTTTAATAGCAATTGCATTTCTTGTCTGAACAACTTATGAGAAAAAATGCCAAAATTATGCTACAAGTTCACTTGCTTGAACTAAGATACCTCATTTACAATCATTAAGAATTTTACCAAGGCAAATAGCCATAATCAATCAGATTGTTGACCAGCCAAACAACAAAACTTAGTTCCAAGAAAAATCAGTTTAAGATTCATTTGGAAACTTTTAGCCCAAGGACGACGAGTTTGAAGAGTCTAGAGGAAGCTGCTCCCTCATAAACCGGAAGCGAATTCCTATTTACCATTACCTTTCCGAAATTCTCGAAATTGGTTTTGAGAATGTACTCGACATTGACCGGATCAGAAGTATAAATCTCGTTCCGGAAAGGCGTGAGCAATCTGTAGGTCTTGTACTTGCCTGCGAGATCAGTCATGTAGTGATGGAGCCTATTGAAGTTGAGAAACTGGTTGAAGATGGTGCCACCAACAGGATGATACTTCTTCTTCCTCCTCTGGCTTTTGTTCAATCTTCTGGAGAGAAATTGAAGCGCCAAGAGAGTTGAAATTACAGAGAAAGCTGTGAAGAAGCAAGGGTTCGACACAAAATCCATGGAAATCATGGTGAAATTTAGCAGAAGAAGAGGTGATCTGAGTGATTTGTTATTGTCAACGGTTTGTAACTAGCTGTATGTGTATGTGTGTGTGTGTATATATGTGTGTGTGTGTGTTATACAAAAAGAAATGTCGACTAAAATCTGCAATTTATTTTTTAATTCAACTGTATGTAATACAACAAAAAGGTCGACTAAAATCTGCAATTTCTTTTTAAATTCAACTTTGTCCTCAACTTACTATGCTAACGGACATAAACTGGGGTTCACATAAGGTGCACTGTGCTTGTCCCTCTATTAGAGGGATGAGTATTTTTTTTTTTTATATATAATATATTTATTTGGATTTAAATTATATATGACTTTTTGGAATTTTTTTTATACCCAAGATATCAAATTAATTAGTTTCCGTCTGCATTAAATGTTTCTCTGTAATACCGGTGTAATACATGATTTTTATTAATAGTAATAACTCATTTATTTTATATAGCCTTAGTGGGCCAAATACTCCTAGTCCTAAACTCTAATCGCCTTAGGAATTTCACTTATTCACACCATAATTAATTGATTGATTGAATTTAATATACCCTCTTAATGGCATTAAATTCACATAATGATTGATTGATTGAATCTAATATACCCTATTAATGACATTAAATTCACACTATGGTGATTGATTGATTGAAATTAATATACCCTATTAATGGCATTAAATTCACATAATGATTGATTGATTGAATTTAATATACCCTATTAATGACATTAAATTCACACAATGACTAATTGATTGATTGAATTTAAAATACCTTATTATTGAGTTGACAATAGTAAAGAGCACCCGTAGCTAACCCTAATTTTAAGTTATAAATAGAGGTCTAGTCTAACTCTGAACATTTCTATTCTCTTCTACTATTCCTTCTATTCTTTCTCTATTCTTCTAAGAGGCTAGCAAAACGGAGACCAGATAATCCTAATCCCTAGAACAACCTAATCCCCAGAACAATAGGAAGGTAATTCTAATCCCCAGAACAACCTAATCCCCAGAACAATAGGAAGGTAATTCTAATCCCCAGAACAATAGGAGTTAATTGTTGCATGTCGATCTCGATCTTTGTGAAAAACCCTTAAATGTGTCTCTATATTTGTATATCTGTATATATGTGAAAAACCCTTAAATGTGTCTCTATATTTGTATATCTGTATATATGTTTCCTTTTAGTTAGTGTGAATTGCTTTATGAAAACAAAACACCTCACCTTCTTTTATACATATGTATTTCTCCTTCTTGATTTACGTGATTAACTTCTTTTGCAAAACCATTTACCATTAAATATACATGTACACTTTGGGTGCCTCGGTTTTCGTGATTGAAACTTAGTTATATCTTTTCATTAATATACATAATATATGTACGTCTTTTGCGTTCTTTTTTTGATTGAAACCTATAAATGCCTTTCATTAATATATATATATATATATATATATATATATATATATTTATTTATTTATTGAGAAATCCATTTGTTATGTGTGTGTATTTTAAAAAATTTAATCGTGGGAGGATAGCTTTGGGATGGTACCTCCTAAAGTGATGAATATAACATTTGGGTGTTATGCCTCCGATATATTATTTGATGTGAACTGATTATATCTGTTCTTCTCAAAATGGTATCTGGCAAGGTAACTTGGGATACTAGTAACAACTTTGGGAAGAGGTGTGCACATTAGGACGAAATGTTTTTATGGCCAACTTGATGATTTATGTTTGCGCGGGTTTAGGGTCACGGGGTAGGCGCGGGTTTTAAAAGTCTACCATGGTTCTCTTCCCACTAAACTAAATAGCGACGGGTTTAAGGTCTATATGAATTTAATAAAGATAATGAATAATATTTGATTCGGTGGGAATATATGTATGTGTATGAATATACGAGGAATATTAGAATTGATAGTTGGTTCAATTGCTATGTGATTATATATTTGATTTGATTAATATATTTGAGCTATATAAATTATGTTTTAATTAGGATTACCGGCTTTTGTTGATGTTTGTGTTCGGCGATCCTTAACAGTTCCAATGTTAGAGTTAGCGTAGTAAGAAGTGAGGAAGAACATTCAAACTTTCTAGCTAGTTTCTTTTTATTTTATACTTTGAATAAAATACTTTTATTTAAGTTTGGATTTATGTTAATGTAATAAGGTAGCCTTACACTTGTTCAGATACAAGTGACGGTAACACTTCCCAAATTTGGTTATTTTGAATTTCAGTATTTATTCATAAAGAAATTATTGCAATTTTATATTATTATAATTGTTAGAAATTTGGGGTGTTACAACCAATCTCTTTGGAAATTAATTAATTTAAGATAATGAGTCCAAAAAGTAGCATATAATTTAATGCCGGAGATTAAAATTTCATAGTTTTTAGGCTGTCGAAATAAAATTGGTTCCACGCGGGCAGGTGAAATTTTCCATCAAATCTGCCATTTAGGTGGAAGGAGGAGAGGCAAGAATTCTATGGGTCATTTTGGTCTTTTCACTGTTTTAAAATATAAAATATTTTTTTTTTTGGTCTGGCATGTTGATCAAACATTAATTGAATGAAACGAGCTCTCGCTGTGGGCCATGCCGGAATCATTGACCAGCGACAACTGAGTGTGCAAACAGAGGCCACGACAACGGACATCTGATGGTTGTATCCACTATGAATTTATTATGAAGCGACTAAGCAACAAGTTTTTCGTTATGCTGGTTTTATCCAACCAGGGAAAAGGATAGAGAAAGATAACTTGAGGCCTGTATACTTATGGTTAGGGGTGTGAATAGGGTATACAGCTATCATATGCCTACAGTCTAGTCTGATTGGGCCCTGACGAGGTCTAGTCCATTTAGCAAATAGGTCAAGCCTTAAACTTATTTAGAGGTATTTTAAAGTAATTAGGCCCAGCTTTTTAATTTAAAGCATAATCCAAGAGTTTATAGGCTGGTCTGATTTATCATATCTAATATTGTTATAAAAATAAAGAAAATAAAGATATGAGATTAAGAAAGACAAGAGAGAATTTTAGAGATGAAGAGTGGAGGAGAACTCTCATTTATAGAGTATTTCCATATGCATCCAATCATTTGTGTTAAGCCCCTACATATAAGCCTCTAATTCTCCCAAGAGTTACAATGTCATAAACATAAGAATTATCCCACTTTAAGATAAATTTATTCATATATAACCTTCAATTGTAGACAATTAAGTTGTTTAACTCTCTTCGTTATGTATAATTGCATAATTTATTTGTAAATTTAAGTATATGGTGTATGTAATATTATTCATATATCAATGGAGTTTACCATGTCAAATTTGCATCTATTTTTTCTTTGGATTTGTGCTTCTCTGTTGTTCTATAGGTTTCCCATCAAACAACTCATTCTCTGTTGTTCTATAGGTTTCCCATCAAACAACTCATATACCCCCACATCAAGGTATTTTCTTTCATTATTTTCCCTACTTTTCATTTTAGTTTTGTCATTGTTATCTTTTATCCTCTTGGAGCACTATTGTCTTGTCTTGCATATATGTGTAGTTCTTTTATTGAGAAAACGAGGGCCTTCATCTTTGCGTCTACTTTTAACACTCCAAAAGAACAATCATACCAAACGGTTAGTTTAATATAAGAGACTAGTCTCTCACAACATAATAAATTAAGATTTCAATTCCCATTGAGATAGGCATCTATATTTGGCATCCGATAGTACCTCAAACATGATTTCTCATATATAAGGATACATGTGCCTAGCTAAAAAATAATAGATTTGCTAGAGGAAAGAAAATTGAAGACATGAAATTGAAGAACAACGGTTGATTAAGGTGATAAGCGGCTCTACCTTTTAAGAAGGAGAACACAAATTTAAATCTTATAAAATGTTCCAAGCTCCTAAAAGGATTAGTCTCAACCCAAAGTGACTTGTAAATACTTTGATCAAATAAAAAAAAAAGGAAAAAAAAAGGAGTTTCTAATCGAGTAGATCTGTGAAACAAATTGATCCCTTAAATTTCTAGTCTTCCTCGTGCTCCTTTCAACCAAATGGATACGCATAATCTCATGTACCATTACCGCATCTTGAGGCGGTTAAGACTTAAGAGAGTGTGGCAAAGTGGGGTGAACAAAAACGGCACTTCCTTATGACTTTCTTTAAAGAAGGAATTGATCAGATTTCAGAGAAAAAAGTGAAGGACAAGGTACTAGTCATATCTCCTTGCCTAGACTAGACGGTCAAGCTCAGAGCCGAGTGATCTCTTCTTTATCTCCGGCATAGATATGCTTTAAGTCTACATTCAATTCCCAGACACTGTGCATCTTACTTGGAAAACACATCAGCATTTTTAATAGTGTCAACACTGAATGTTTAACAGTGTCAATAGAGCCGGGAAATCGGGCCGGGCCCGTCGGGCCAGCCCTTTTAAGCCCTGGCCCTGTAGGGCTCGCGCTTGAAAAATATGCCTAAAGTTTGAAATCGGCCCGTAGGGCTCGGGAATATCGGCGGCCGCACGGGCCTCGGGCCGGCCCGCTAGGCCCGCATTCTATCGTAGCATTTTCATTTTTTTTTAAAAAAAAAAATTAGTCAAAGAGTGAAGACGACGCCGCTCAAAGTAAAATACAATCAAATATCTATGAAATTGATGATAGTGATGAAGAAGGTGACAAACTGACAATTGACAATGATAGTGGTATGCTTTTATATTTTATGTGAGTTATTTAATGTTGATTAGTTTAATGCTTCTTACATTTTATGTGAGGCAATTGTGGACAATGGTTTGTTTTTTTTATTACGAATTAATGAATGTATTTATTTGTTGGATGATTTGTATTATTTAGATATTAATGTTGATAATATTTATTTGATAGATTAGAACTTTAATGGTTGCAATTTACTAATTATATTTCTTTGGAAAAAACCAAAAATAATAATAATTAAAATTTGGAATAGTAAATTTCGGGCCCTACTGTGGGGGTTCCGGCCACAGCCTACTGGTACTATCGGGGGCTTTGAAAAACAAATGTTTTCCTTATCTTAGGCCCTGTAGGCCTGGCCCTGTAGGGCCCAAGCATTGTAGGGCCGGGCCGGCCCTGATTCCCAGCTTGTCAACAAGCTCTTGTGCCACATAGGATGACTAATAATGACAACGATTAATTTATTAAATGGGAAAAGATTAAGGACTAAGTGGTATTAAGTTATGGTTAATCAATGGCGAGACCCAAGAATTTTAATGACGGGAAAGAAAATAAAAAATATTTGTATCATAAATAAAAGTACTTGAAATGTAATAAAAATTAAGATCACTTCACTTAACTCTTACTCTACGTGTTTTTATATTGTTAAACTCTGATAAAAGGAAGTTAATGATTTTTCACAGTCAATGTTTAATACTCCCTCCGATTCTAATTATAGGAACACTTTTATAGTGTAAATTGTATTATAAAAGTGTTCCTATAATTAGGATCGGATGTAGTAACTTGGAATCCACTTGAATCATCTCAAAAGAGTGCTGAAGTTTGTTATCCTTGTGGTCAACAGCAGTTTTAATAACTACACAGTAGCATGGGACATGTCAAAAAAAGCAATGTGAGGTGTTCTAAGTTCGTGGAAACTTGAATTTTTTTAGGAGTATCGATTGGTTTTAATGCATGTTGAAGGTGATTGGAAACAAGGTGTGAATGATATTGTATAGAAGTTATTTAATTCTATGGGGACTATACAGCTGATGAATGCCGGTGCTTTAACTTGATGCATTCTGAACTCTTTGTCATGAATTAAATGTTGCCCTTTTTGGTGAAAATGTTAGAAACACTTCAAGACATTGAAATAGCTTCAAGATTAGTTGGATTTGTTGAAGAGGGTGATAACGACTTTGATGATAACTACAAGAAACTTCACCGGTCACATGGCTCCACTTCCAATTCCTCATGATAGTGAAGATAATCTTATGATATTGTACAAAAGTTATATCTATAATTTTTAAAAAATATTTTAGGAGGGTGGGGGCCACCCTAACCCCTTGAGTCCACCCTGTGGTCAATGAACTAAATTTGAATTGAATTAAAATTTAATAGACTAAAGGATTAATTTTACCTTAAAATTAAACTATAAGAATCCTTAAAATTTTAATTAGGAAAAATTGGTGAAAAATCTTTATTTGTAAGTTTTATTAGCCAAAAGGACTTTATATATTTTTATGTGCCCATCAAAAGTACGAATACTCTTAAGGATTTCTTGCAAAGAAAGTACCAATATTCAAATTTAGGTAATTAACTCTTGTCAATAAATTTTCGGGTTAAAGAGCGAATTGGCCAATAAACTATTATCCGAGGAGTGCCCAGCACAAACAACTATTAAGTAGACCTTAAATACCAACAAACTTTTTAAAAAGTGAAGCTAGCACAAAACCGTTAATTCATGGTAAACGTCCTTTAGTGTTTAATCATTTAATCCCAACAAACTCACTACAAAAAAACCGGTCATTTGTAGCGGTTAAAAATACACATTAGTAGCGGTTTTAAACGTGACAAATGAAATTTGTCGCGGTTACTAAAACCGCCACAAAAACGACCGAAACAAGAAAATTTGTAGCGGTTAAAAAAAACCGCTACTCAACGCACATAAACCGCCACTATATAAGGCTAAGCCGACAACTAATGAACACATTAGTCGCGGTCAAAAAACCGCTACAAATTTTTCCCGCCATTAGATTTGTCGCTATTAAGGTCGCGGTCAAAAAACCGCTACAAAACATTCGGCCATCACATTTGTCGCGGTCATTAAACCGTGACAAATTTGTTTAAATAATTTTTTGTCGCGGTTATACAACCGTGACCATTTTCAAGCCATTATTCTTTAAAAAAATTTTGCCGCTTTTTTTATTTGTAGCGGTTTTTAAAACCGTGACAAAGGTGTCAAAACAATTTTTTGTCGCGGTGATATCACCGTGACCAAATTCCCGCCCTAATTTTTAAATTTCAGATGTCCCTCGTTATTTTCGTTTTTGTAGCGGTGTCATAACCGCGACAAAAAGATGAAATTTAAAAAAAAAAAATTTACAAAATTTTTTTGTGATTATAAAATGTTGAATTAATAAACATTTATATTTTTACTAATTATAAATGGATATTAACATTTGATAGAAAACTGTATAAGATGTCTTTAAATGTGTAAAAAGAATGAGAATCAACAATTTATGAGTTAGTTAAATAAAATGAATTTTAAAAAACAAAAATGTGGGAAAGTTGATCAAAGAATAAGTAGGTGAAAGTAGAAAGAAAGTTGAGAATTGACAAAATATACCCGTAAAATAAGATAAAATAATATCATCGTGTAGAAGAAAAAACAAATATTTCGAGAATGGCTAGATTTGATGAAGTTTAGAGACACTTACCCCATCCAAACACTTTGCCTCGTTCGTAAAACGTGAAAATATAAGAGAGAAAACGTGAAAATATAAGAGAAGACAGTATTAAAACATATAATTATAGCGGTTGGTGGCGAGGTATTTATTTTGATCTCGCGCAACATTTTGTAGCGGTTGTTGTGTCGGTTTTTGTAGCGGTTAGCTTAGTAGCGGTTTTATCTAACTAGTAGCGGTTATTAACCGCTACAAATCAAATTTTGGTAGCGGTTATTTTTATTCTTGTAGCGGTCATGAACCGCTACAAAATAATTTTTTTACATTTTTTTTAAAAATAAAATAAAAGGAAGAGAAGGGATAATTTTTCGTCTCAATCAAGGCGTCAAGCATCCCTACAAAAAAAGTTTGTATAAAAAGTTATGTTTGAGTTGAATTTAGAATAAGACATATATAAAACTTTTGTGAAATCAAAATTTTTATATTTCATATTGCGTATATTTAAAAACGTACCGAACTATAGGTAAAGTGTCATCGCCGTCTGGGAAGAAGTTTTCAAAAGCGGCGGGCCGGAGCGGCTCACAATCGTAGGCGACGTTCTCACCATCGCCCATGTCATAAAGGTCCCGAGGCTTTAGGTGAACCACCATATTCCAATCCCCGTGCCTCTCATCGGCGACATAATAAACCCGATGGGCCTCGAGGCGAGAATATACGGCTCGTCATCTTCGACCGACCGGTGTGAATAGGGCGAGAGAAATTCACCGATGTGATGCCTAAGTCATCGGTCGTGAGTCCCCGGGACGTTGTCGTATTCGCCCACAAACACTTGAACGGCGTCACGAGAAAATGCCTTGGTAAGTTATCTTGACCACATCAAGCGGCTTTCCATAATACGGACGTCACCGAACCGCATGTTCCGTCACGCGTCGCTCGCATAACTCCTCGTCCCAAACGTGCCATATACACCCGAGTTTTGGGTGAGCAATCCCCGATCTCATGAAACCGTGCAAAACTTGAAGCCATTCACATTGTATGCCGTAAATCTTTGGGCGTGGTCAAGCGGGCCGAGTGCGAGAGCTCAATTCTCGCGAGTGGGGGTTGTGGTCATTCATTATTCTCCTCCTAAACCAACCCCGGAATTCTCTCGTGGACCTTTCTATCAATTTCGGAGGATACGTGAACGGATCCTCAAGCGACGCTTCACATGACTCCCGAATTCCTACAATTTAAACATGCGATGACGAGCAATAAATGTGCCTATAAAATGTCGGGAAACATATAGGATAACAAATATATCTCGTGTGCAATCCTTATCGAAGGTACGGTTCAACTTGAGTGCAATTGATCAAGACATGTCTATGTGCTTGAAACTTCTCAAGTGCCGTGAGTTTGAAGTTCTCACATCCGCCAACCGGTTTACCAACACGAGGGAATAACAACTCGAAGCCGCCGGCTCGGGTCCGGCTCGGGACAATCGTCACACGAGGCGGCCGGTTGAATGACGTCTCAATGTCATCAAGGTACCTGGAACAAAAATATAAGACCTCATCCCCAATATAACCTTCGCTATTGAACCTTCGGGCCACGCCTTATTCCTCACGTAAGATTTCAGTTTCCCAAGGAACCTATAAAGTAATGAGGAAAAATGTCGATACATCAATGGTTAAACATGCGACTAGGAAGTAATATAATGCTGAAGTAATTAATTTTAAAAGAGTACCTCTCAATAGGATACATCCATCGGTAGTGAACCGGGCCACAAAGCTTTGTTTCGTGAACAAGGTGTACTGTCAGGTGAACCATGACCGTGAAAAATGAAGGAGGAAAGATCATCTCCAAATGGCACACGTAAGAATGATTTTTTTGCAACCGGTCGAGCTCCTCCACGATCAACACCTTGGAACACAACTTCCGAAAGAAAGTACAAAGCTCGACCAAAACGATCGACACATCGAGAGGCAGTGTATTTTTTATGGCCAGTGGAAGTAACTGCTGCATAAGCACATGTGAGTCATGACTCTTTCAGCCTTGAGTAACCTTCCGAGCTCGCACGTCAACACATCGTGAAATGTTGCTTGAATACCCTTCAGGAATTTTTATTTTCTTCAAAGTGGCGAGGAAGATTTCCTTATTCGGTTTTGTCAAGGTGAATTTTGCCGGTTGAAATCTGTCATGCTCATCCGGCCACGCATCTGCACGAACTCCCATCTCCCATAAATCTTTCCTTGCTTGAAGATGATCTTTTGACTTGCCTGATTCGTTCAGAATCGTGTACAACACATTGTCGCACACATTCTTTTCAATGTGCATGACATCCGGACTATGTCGGAGCAAATTATCTTTCCAATACGGAAGAGTGAAGAAGACGCTTATCTTCCGCCATTCCGGGTCCCGGAACCGAAGCCCCGACCGTCTTTGTCCGGCCTTTGCTGGATCGTCTTTCTTCCCATACTCAAAATCAACATCCACAATCTGCTCTATGATCTCTCGCACCGGATAATATGCGAGGAGGTCCTCTTTTTCCTGTTGCCCATTGAAACGGTTGCGTTGCAACCTAAACCGTGCGTACCATCGAGAAACCTCCGGTGACCCATGAAGCACCACTTACGATGGGGAAGGCGACGAGTCGAGTCAAAATTGCAAGCCGGACACGCAAGGCCGGTATGCACATTCCACCCGGATAATGTTCCCGGTCGGGGAAGTCAGCGATAGTCCACATCAACGCCGCACGCAAGTTGAAGAGTGTCTTCTCGTGCGTGTCATACGTCTCGACGCCTACGTTCCACAACTCCACCAACTCCTTGATAAGCGGTTGTAGATACACATCGATGTCATTTCCGGTGCCTTTTTGCCCGGAATGATCATGGACATAATGAAGGAGCTCGTTTCATACACATCCAAGGGGGCAAGTTGTAAGGTATCAAAACAACCGGCCATATACTATAACTTGTGCTAAGATTACCAAACGGATTAAAACCATCGGTGGCCAAAGCAAGACGAACATTTCTAGAGTCCGCCGCGAAATCAGGAAAGTCTGAGTCGAACGCTTTCCACGCTTCACCATCACGTGGATGTCTGAGTTTACCATCTTCGTTCTTGTCGGCTTCATGCCACCTCATATGCTCAGCTGTCTTGGACGACATAAATAATCTTTGTAATCGAGGTTTTAAAGGAAAGTACCGAGAATCTTTGCGGGTTTCTTCTTCTCGCTTTTTCCCTTCGAACGTCTCCGAACCTCGAAGTGTGACACTTCTTACAAGTCTCCCTCCGAGCGTCCTCCCCCAATAAAGCATGCGTCGTTGGGGCGGGCATCTATTTTTTCGTAGTTCAATCCCAATTTGTTGATTATCTTCTTGGCCTCGTAGAAGGTTGTGGGAATGTCCACGTCGGGGAAAGCATCTCGTAGTAATTCCAACAACATCGACATCGCCTTATCGGTGATGCCACACATGCACTTGATATGGTACAATTTGATCGAAAGGATAATTTTGAATATTTCGACAACCTTGATACAGGACGATCGCTCTCATCCATGAGGCTGAAAAATTTCGAGCCGCTTCATTCGTGAAGAAAAGCGGTTCGGGACCCTTCACTTCTGTCGTGAAGTTGTCGTCTTGAACACCAAAAGCGTCGCGAACAGCTTCATTAACCGGATCATCTTGATTTATTTGATTTCCTACTTGTGAGGTTTGAGGAAGATGATCCCCATATCCCATACCACGTTTCTCACCATGAACATCCCGAGAATGTATATGCTTCGGAAAAGGCTTCATAAGCGAGATGTTCCATAGCACCTTCTCGTGTTTGCCACTTCTTAAACTTGCATCTACAACAAGGACACACGATCTTGCCATTAATGCTAGCGTGAGAGAAGGCGAAATCTATGAAATTTTTCAATCCCGCTAAATATACGGGAGAACCGCGGCATCTTGATCCATGACTTATCCATCGTAGTAAACAAAGCTAGGAAAGCATACAAATGTGGAGACAATGTTTAATTACTATCATCTCGTAACCTGGAGATGTTTAAATGCAACAGGGGACAATTTGTAGCGGTTACAAAACCGCGACATCCACCGCAACGAAATTTACATTTGTCGCGGTTCCTTAACCGCGACAAATTGAATAAAAAATCCGCCTTTACCTAGTAGCGGTTTTATAACCGCTACGAATTCGATACCAAATGATGACCGTTATTACATTTTGGCGGTTTTTTTCTTTGAAATTCAAAATTTGTCGCGGTTATGAAACCGCTACAAATGTGAATCAAATTTGTGGCGGTTCTTCATTGAAACCGCGACTAATATATTTTGTGGCGGTGAAACTCTAAAACCGCTACTAATGTATTAAAATTTAAAAATTTTTAAAATGTAAATTTTTAATAAAAATCATATTTTAATAAAATTTAAATTTTCATAACATTCGAAAAAAAAGATAACAAATGTTTAAATTGTAAAAATCTCTACGAAAAAAAGAAAACAAGTAATTACATTTAATAAAATTGTCATCAAACATCCGGGGCATACAAAAGAAGAACTAACTATCAGAGTCCGATGATCGATCGTCTCGGGGTCTCTCTCGGGGGCGCGCGAGCTCGACCGAGAGGTAACATCGTCCTCCTCCTCACCGAAGCATGTTCGGAGGGGGGGGGGAGGCGGGGAGCCGAAGGGGAATCCTCGAAGATGAACGGAGGGGGAGGCTCGGGAGACGGAAGCGTCGTCGGGCAAAGCAACTCTGTCAAGGCCCCGCAATTGATCCCGGCTTTGCTTCGAGTAGCGAACCAACCTGTTGAGGCTCTCCGCATGCGCCTAGTCTTGGCCTCATTCCTCGCAAGAATAGCTGCGGCAACCCGCTCGGCAACTGCGCGGCAACTTTCTCGGCAATCATCGCATCAACCGCCTCGGGTTGTTGCCTCGCTCGAGCCGGAGGTCCCGGCGCGGAAGGAGGAGGCCTTGCCGTACACCATGCTAGGCCCGGCGCCTAGCCCAAAGCCCCTAACACGGCCGGGATGCTCGACGGGGCCCACACCGGCTTTCAAAGTGGCCGTAGGATCAATAGAACCCCGTGACTCCGGGGCCGCGACGCTCGTATCTCTCTTGGCCGGCTCGCTCAATCCGGGTCCGCCGCACATATTTCATAAAACATTAATCAAACAATTAAATTAAATTAAGTTAAATTAATATTTTTTTTTTAACTTACTATTATCTCCTCTCGCTTCCGCAGATCGGCGTCCCATCACGGTGTCTATGTGTGCGTGTCCACAACTCCCCATAGTCCGTCGACGGTTCTCCTCCCGAGCCTTCTCTTGCTAAAAGAATATAAACTTTGTTATTTCTAAAACGAAACAATAAATTACTTATACTTACCTTCGACGTCCACCGCAAATCCGGTGGAACGAGAAGACGACGGTCGGGGGTTCCCTTGCTCCCGCTCGTTCTCCTCATCGAGAAACCGCTCGCTTCATTTAAGGGAAACTCAATGTCGATGTCCGGATTTTCCTCATTGAGGATGTCCTCAATCGATAGAGTTACGCCTCGACCTCCACCTACGGTCTCATGTAGGGTCGTCATTTGGGCTTGGGATTGGCTGATTTACAAAGAGCTCATCAAACTCATTCCCAACCCGAGGGGGTGAAGAGGGTTATCGGGCGAGGGGCGGGATATTTACTCTAGGAGGCTGAATGGTGATATTTAGAATCCCACGACCTCTCCTACGGCCCCCTCGCACTACTACTACCACCCCCGATAAACTTTTTCGGTGGTTCAACTACCTTTCCTTTTCCTTTATTGGGAGAAACCATGATGTTGAAAGGTAAAAGCGAAAAGAGAGAAGTGAAAAAAGAGAGGAACAAGACGCGCGTGAATTTCAAAGGTGAGAAGGTATAATAACCGCTACAATTAGTCGCGGTTATAGCCAAATAACCGTTACAAAATTAATAACCGCGTGATTTGTGTAGCGGTTTTATCTAAGACCGCCACTAAAGCCGCGACAAATGTGCCTCGTTCGGGTGACAATTTGTAGCGGTTCTGGTAAAACCGTTACCAAATTAATAACCGCGTCATATTTGTAGCGGTTATGCAAAGACCGCTACGTCCGCCGCGACAAATGTTCCTCGTTCTATGTGAATATTTGTAGCGGTTATACAAACCGCTACAAAAGTTAACTTCCCGATGAACGGTTATTACCAAAACCGCTACTGAGATCTTAATATATTTTTTAAAAAAAATTTCCAAACTAATTAGTTTGATTTATCAAAAATCAAACTAATTAGTTTTTTTTTTCTTTATTATAATCAAAGCATTCTCAATTATTTTCTTTAATTTCGTTATAAAATTAGAAATGACAAGTCTATTGAAAATTGTCCAACATGCTGTGAATATTCGGATTCGGATAGCCACCGATCTCCCAGGAAAAACTCACCGACTCATTTTGATCGAGATATTTGCCGAGACAAAGGTGGCTAGTATTGAACCCAATATTCGATGGCGTGTTAGACATATTTAGAGGAGTAGAAGTCTTCGGTCAATGAATATCGAAACGGATTGTCATGAAGGAACCTTCTCGGCTTGAACGATGAGAAGACAGACAAATATCTCCAAAGACTCATCTCCCGAGATCGGTCTTTGCGAGATATATGCCCGTCTTATGTTTCGAGAACAAAGCCAAGAATGCTCTTTCAGCGACAAAGCTAGATTTAGAATATTTTTAAACATTATAATTGTTGTACGGATGGAATTGGCTATTTATAGAATAAATTTTGTAGCGGTTATTGTGAGAACCGCTACCAAATTTGAATTTTTGACGCGGTCAACGTGTCGCTTTCTTCTAACCGTGACAAAGGTGTGTCGTTTCGTGATTTGGTAGCGGTTATTTTGACATAACCGCTACGAAACAACCGCGACGGACTTCGCGCCATAACGCGCCAAGGCTGGCGCCATATTTGTAGCAGTTGGGTTTTGTGAACCGTGACAAAAAGCGAAGCAAAATGGTCAGCATTTTGGCGGCAATGCTTCCGTTACTAATTTGTGGCGGTTGGGGTTTAAACCGCTACTAATTTGTTCATTTGTAGCGGTTGCTCTTGACCGCTACAAGATCACCGCGACAAACGTTACGTTTTTTTGTAGTGACTTTCTATAACAGTGTTTACAGAAACATGGGAACTTGTGGCGATTGGCGAGGAAGGTGTTTGTACCAGGAACTATATTGGACTTTCTATTCTTGCAAAACTCGGACTTGCAGGACGATATGGGTACCAGGAACTATATTGGCCTTCGGAGGAGTTACAGGTGTTATTGTACCAGGATTGTAATAGCTGTCATACTTCCCTAGGGATTAGATGAGGCATCTCTACTACATCAAAAAAAAAAAAAAAAAGTACCCTCATGGAGGTGTCTCTAGCTTAATGGGTTTGGTGTTGGCCTGAGCGAGGCGATATTCGTGCATGATCCAATTGGTTTTGACGCCTTTTGGGGGCTTTCTTTTATAGAAAACGAGAGCTTTCTTTACTCCAATGGCGTTGCCGTGTTGAAGCGGCGGTGATGGGGGAACGATGTGTTTGTCGGTGCGTGGCCTTCCAATACCTAGAAAAGCCGCCCTGTTTGGTCTCGCTCCATTGGGGTACTTTCGGTCCCTCGGACTGAAGAAGTACCATTCTCTCTCTCCAAACGCGGCCTCTCCTGATACAAATAAATTAACATCAAGCATGATCGAGCGTGACAAGTATAAATAAGAAAACATAGAGGAATTGAGATATATCTAGAGATGAAACCTGGTAAGTCCCAAGGATCGAACTTGTAGATGTTGACGTCGGCAATGACAGAGACGGGTTTACCATGAATTAACGGTTTTGTGCTAGCTTCACTTTGTAAAAAGTTTAATTTGTTGGTATTTAAGGTCCACTTAATAGTTATTTGTGTTGGGCGCTCCTAAGGTAATAATTTATTGGCCAATTTGCTCCTTAACCCTAAATTTTCATACACTCGACCTTTCACTTATTTTTTCTATAATCTTGACATTAAATTTCCTACCATTACTTTTTCGTATCAAGTTACTAGAGAAAATTGTTATGCTAAATTAATAAAAGGTATATGACTTCTACCATGGATTAAAATATTAAGACTAAAATATAGTCGGGCGAAGCTCGGATACGGATGGGCAACCAAAAATAATAATATTAAGACCCTTCAAACACTGAGCTAGTTAAATATTGCTCGATGACAATTTAAAATTTAAGTATAACTCCATTATATACAGAAAAATAAATGTCATAAATATTTTTGGCTTAAGTTGTAAAAATACATATGAAATTTTCTCAAAAGTGTGCCCAACACTAGATACTTTTTTTAGGAGTAAAAGTAACTATGAACTTCCAAAATAGAAGCGAAAATACACATTGACCGTTAATTAACCGTTTGTTTAATTTTTTTAAAGGTTAAGATACAAAAAAAGACCTGAGGTTTTCTCAAAAGTGAGTCCAACACAAATTTTTTAGGAGCAAAAGTAACCATGAACTTCTAAAATAGGTGTAAAAAATACATATTAATCATTAGTTGATTGTTTGTTTGAATTTTTTTGATTGAAGTTGGTGAAAAAAATATTTTTTTAAGTTTTGAATTGAAATAAGTTTATTTGCATTGATAAGAAACATAATAAAATCTTTGTAACAATCAAAGTACAATTCCAATGAAAAAAACAATCATAGTACATTAACAATAATTATCTAATGGCATTTATTTTTCTTAACCCTTTGAAAATAGATGCTGGCATGTTAATATTTTTATTTTGAATATTGCCGTTCCATTTGGTATTAAATGTATCAACCATGTTAATTCTTCATGTTTATTTGAACATGAGAATATCACTAATTATGATTTGGAATTGATCTTTATATTTCTAGAAATATATCAAACTCAAATATGGATCCATTCAAATAGCATATAAATCATGTGAGTATTCAATAAATTTGATAGATGTATTTATAAGATAGTTACATATGAAATTACTACTATTAGTTTAGAGTCTGAAGTTTGCAAGATTGATTAAGTAAATCATTATAGAGTGCATAATTTCCAGACCATGTGATCAAGATAGTTTCTATTGAAAATGCATTTAAATTTAGGGTTAAGGTGCATTTTTGCCCTTAAAGTATGCGTCCAGGAGCAATTTTGCCCCTGAAGTTTTCGGCGTAGCAATGTTGCCCCTGTACCGTTAGGGTTTTTAACGGAGGGGCAACATTGCTCCATTTTTAAACTTCAGGGGAAAAATTGTTACTTTTTTTGGGAGCAATATTGCCCCTAAAGTTTTAAAATGGAGCAATGTTGCCCCTCCGTTAAAAACCTTAACGTTGACCGTTAGTTGACCGTTAGAATTTTTAACATAGGGGCAACATTGCTCCATTTTTAAACTTCATGGACAATATTGCTATGCCAAAAACTTTAGGGGCAAAATTGCTCCTGGGTGCATACTTTAAGGGCAAAAATGCAACTTAACCCTTAAATTTGTATGTCAATTGTCATGCTTTCAATGATGTCGTATGTTTGTTAGAAAAATAATTGAAAAGCTTGTTTGACAAGATAGTCCACCCAAATTATTTATTAAAGCCTCCAAAATTAGCTAGAATAATATTCAAGCGAACAAGATTTTCATTTCAATGTTGGCATCTTTGATTTTATATATTATAGTACTTATATAAGCCAACAAAATTCTCCTGATAAAAATTAGCTTCTGGTCAGAAGCCAAATATATTTCATCTTAAGAGGTTTTAATATGCATTCATATTGATACACCACAATGCAGATAGATGGATATTTATAGAAAGTTGGGATAAATTGTTGGGTAAGAAACTCATTCATCTTATTTGTCTCTAAATAAAACAAAAAGATGTTTCTAAAGGAAACAAAATGATTCAAAAGACTTATACTGCACGATTAGTCGATTGTCATGTGACAAAGTTTTTCTAACATGAGAGGGAGAAATTAAATTTCTGGAAAATAGAACAAAAGGAATGCATTATTACTATCAAGTATAGATTGTAACACCCCAAATTCCATACTACTTACTGTGCTCGTTGACACGTAGCATCAGGACTAGGGTGTTGACAAGTCAAAGTAAAGTGGAATGGAGAGCTTTAGATGATGAGTAATTGATATAAAATGCTCAGGCATAAGTTGGTAAATTAAATATTTCGAAAGAATATTCGTGATATAATTACTCAGAGCTTTTATAATTAAACCTCCAATATAATAACTATACAATCTTAAACCAAGTCTTAACTAGACTTGTAGCTTGGACCCCAACATAGTTGATCAAACCTATTGGTTAGGTCGGTGTTTTTGTCAAGTGGGAGTCTCCTCATCTTTCACGGTGACTACTTATTGAAACCACATTGACAAACCTTTCCTTAGTTTAAGCACCAAATAGTTTGAAACAATTCTATCAAATTCATGCTAGAAACTACGCTCTGATGAACCTCTTCTAGCATTCGCTCGACCGAGCCTCTTCATGTGCTCCTCCATCGGTGCCTCTTCATGGCTTCGTCCACTAATGCCTCTTCCTGACTCTGTCCACATCGACTCCTCAGATCCAGGTTCCTTAGAGTCTTAGACCTTTGAAAATAGATGCTGGCATGTTAATATTTTTATTTTGAATATTTCCATTCTATTTGCTATTAAATGTATCATCCATGTTAATTCTTCATGTTTATTTGAACATGAGAATATCACTAATTATGATTTGGAATGGATCTTTATATTTTGGAAATATATCAAACTCAAATATGGGTCCATTCAAATAGCATGTAAACCATACAAGTATTCAATAAATTTGATAGAGCCATCTATAAGATGGTTACATGTGAAATTAGTACTATTAGTTTAGAGCCTGAATTTTTCAAGATTGATTAAGTAAATCATTATAGAGTGCATAATTTCTAGACCATGTGATCGAGATAGTTTATATTGAAAATGCAAGTAAGCTTATATGTCATGCTTTTAATGATGATCGTATGTTTGTTACAAAAATAATTCAAAAGCTTGTTTGACAAGATGGTCCACCAAAATTATTTATTAAAGCCTCCAAAATTAGCTAGAATAATATTTAAGCGAATAAGATTTTCATTTCAATGTTGGCATCTTTGATTTTACTACATATATTGTAGTACTTATACAAGCCAACAAAATTTTTCCGATAAAATTGGCTTCTGGTCAAGAGTTAAACATATTTCATCTTAAAATATTTGAATATGTATTCCTATTGATACACCCAATGCAGATAGATGAATATTTATAGAAAGTTGGCATAAATTGTTGGGTAAGAAACTCATTCATATTCTGTCTCTGAATAAAACAAAAGGATGTTTCTAAAGGAAACAAAATGATTCAAAAAACTTATATTGTATGATTAGTCGATTGTCATTTGGCAAAGTTTTTCTAACATGAGGGAGAAATTGAATAACTGGAAAATAGAGCGAATGGGATGAGGACTGTGAGACGAGCTTCCTGGAACTGAGAGAGAGGTTGACTACAGCACCAGTATTGATAATCCTAGATCCGAGTGAGACTTATATGGTCTATAAAGTGATGCCAGTGGGCACAGATTGGGATGTGTCCTGATGCAACAGGGCAGGGTGGTAGCTTATGCCTCTCGTCAGTTGAAGCCTCACGAGTCGAACTATCCTACACATGATTTAGAGCTTGCGGCTTTCATGTTTGCTTTGAAAATATGGAGGCATTACCTCTAAGGTGCAACCATAGAATTGTATTGCGACCACAAGAGTTTGAAATACCTTTTTGATAAAAAAAGAACTCAATATAAGACAGCGTCGTTGGATGGAATTGCTAAAGGATTACGACCTGGAGATTAGGTGTCATCCAGGTAAAGCGAACGTCGTTGCAGATGCTCTCAGCAGAAAATCGGTGCACGTGGCATACATGATGATCCAAGAATAGAGGCTACTTGAAGATTTCAGGGACCTGAACCTGTCAAATCAGGTTTGCATGAATTATAATACGCCCGGTGAAGCCTATCTTGCAAGCCTTCTTGTTAGTCAAGGGGAATACGACTTGAGAGATGAAGTCGAGGAAGCTCAAAGGCAAGATGAGTGGGCCATTGCGGCACGGGAGATGATCTCACAAGGCGAAACTCAAGACCATGACTATCACCTAGTGGCTTGGTCAGGTACAAGAAGCGAATCTACGTACCAAAGGATGATGAATTGCGGCGAAAGATATTGGATGAGGCTCATAAGAGTAAGTACACTCTACATCCAAGAATGGTTAAGATGTACCAGAACTTAAAATCTGAGTTTTGGTGGCTCGGGTTGAAGAAAGATGTAACCCAGTATGTGGCCAGATGCTTGACTTGCCAAAACGTGAAGATCGAACATCAACGACCCCTGGTCTTCTTCAAGGACTAGAAATCCCAAAATGGAAGTGGGAGAAGGTAACCATGGATTGGTGGTGGGATTGCCCAGGATTAGAAAACATGATGTGATCTGGGTAATTGTTGACCAACTAACTAAGTCGGCACACTTTATTCCAATCAATGTCAACTATTCCTTGGAAGATTGGCGGAAATTTACATAAGGAGATCGTGAGACTTCATGGTGTACCTAAGAGCATTGTCTCTGACCAACATCCGCGATTTACATCTCGATTCTGGCAGGCATTGCATAAAGAATTGGGTTCAAAACTGAAATACAGTACGGCTTACCACCCCCAGACTGATGGTCAATCAGAAAGAACGATACAGAGACTTGAAGATATGCTGAGAGCGTGTGTAATGGACTTTAAAGGCAGTTAGGACCAACATCTTCCATTGGCAGAGTTCGCGTACAACAAAAGCTATCATGCGAGCATACATATGGCTCTGTTTGAGGCATTGTATGGGCGGAAGTGTCAATCACCTATATGCTGGATGGAGTTATCTGAGCGAGAATTTCTCGGAATAGATATAGTTGATAAGACTTTCAAACAAATCGCTTTGATCAAAAGGAGACTCCTAGCAGCACAAAGCAGACAGAAGAGCTACGCTGACAAAAGGAGAAGACCTCTAGAGTTCAAAGTCGGTGACCATGTGTTCCTAAAACTATCCCCGGTAACCGGTGTCGATAGAACGCTTAAGAGGCGGAAACTAAGTCCACGTTACGTTGGACCATTCAAAATCTTGGCAAAGCGAGGACCAGTCGCTTACCAGATAGCCTTACCCCCGAACTTAAGTAATCTCCACGACATTTTCCGTGTTTCACAGTTGAAGAAATACCAACCTGACCCTGGGCATGTCATTGAATATGAAGATGTTGAAGTGCGACATGACAACACCTTCGTAGTCAAGCCAGAGCAAATTCTCGATCACCGAGAGAAACGGCTAAGAAATAGAAGCATTCTGATTGTGAAGGTAGTTTAGAAGGGTTTGTCATCTAACGAGGCAACTTGGGAAACAGAGGAAGATATGAAGGAGAAATATCCAGAGTTTATGGCCCGAAATCTAATTACGATAGAGTAAATTTCGAGGGCGAAATTTTATTTAACGGGGGAGAAATTTAATACCTAGAATTTATGTTTCTCTTGAATATTATATTTTGACAAATTAATACCTATTTAAAATAGGAAAGTATATTGTCTCTAATTTTAGTAATTTATTTGATTATTTTCCTTGGAAATTAAAGAGGCAAAAATCCAATACTATTTTAGGGACCATAAGTTGCCTTATGATTATTAAATAAATGCATGGTGCATAAATGGCTATAGAAAATCAAAAAGTTGTGAGAAAATAATTAAACCAATTAAAGAAAATTGCCAACAATTAGTAGAAAATTAAATCTACATTAATTAGATTAATTTCATAGAACTTCCATAATTAATTTAATAACATGTTTTAAAGTCATAAATTGGGATGTGTGACCCTAATTAAAGACCAATGTCTAATGAAGGGCCAAGATTAGCATAAAGATTATTACTAATGATCATGATTAATATAGTAGCCAATCAAATAAATTCAATAACACCTAAAACACCATTTTAGGATTTATGACCAAAGATTAAGCTAATTAAAGACTAAACCTAAGTGAAAATTCAAGAGGCAACAAAGGCTTGTGTGTGGATGATTGTGGACCATGGAAAAATAAAGCAAGAGTGCATGGGAGGGGGGCCACGGTTTCACCTTGCACAAAAGGAGGAGAAAATCTGAAAATTTCCTAAGTTAAAACACATGTGATTAAAGAAGAATAGCCTTGTTGGCTCATTGGGAATCAATTATTCCATTAGTAAAAATCTCAAGCCAATTAAAGTGAAGTAAAATTTGCCTAAATAACCATTAATCCTCATGATAAGTCCATAAGTCAATTAATTACTCAATTAAGTATATCAAAGACAATTAAGGGATTTTAATCCTAGATTAAATATAAGCATTAATCCAAGACAAGAACACAAATTTGGCTTAGGATGA
Organism: Acacia acuminata; assembly: GCA_019022655.1. Classification (NCBI taxonomy): domain Eukaryota; kingdom Viridiplantae; phylum Streptophyta; class Magnoliopsida; order Fabales; family Fabaceae; genus Acacia; species Acacia acuminata. Next base: position 216,137 of record JAFJYI010000247.1, read on the forward strand.
ATTATCATCTTGATGGTTACCTAACAAATACAATAAATTCTAAAATAATGAAAGGGTAATTAAATACTTCTAATTAAGCCATAATGTTCAAGAATCACAAAACTAATTAGGGAATTGGATTAGACTCCAAACTAAACCCTAAGAGCATTTTACTTAATTGCTAATCAATCACCAAAGTCATCTAGTTACAAATATACTTAGAGTAACTAGGGAATTAAAGCACCAAGTTGGAAATGCATGAAGGTGGAGAGGCCACCAAGGCTTGCTTGAGAATGCATGAAGGGGAGAAGCCACCAATGCAATTCTTGGAGCCAAGAGTTTTTCACACATGTGGATTTGAAATTCAAACTTGAGAAGAGATAGGTTGGGAAAATTTACCATGATGCCATGACAAATTACTATAAATAGGGGCATTGGCCTTCATAAATTTTCACACCAAAACAAGCAATAACAATCTGAATATAGAGGGAAGAGAGCAAGAGTGAGGAGCTTCTTGAAGGAGTCTAGCATTTCCAAGTAAGTTCTTTAAGTTGTAGTTCTTAATTTCTTAGATAGAAGTGGATTTGATTTTAGATATGTTAGAATAATGTTAGTATCATGTTTTTATAGTTAGAAATTCTAATATTTCGAAAATAAAATGAGCCATATAGTATAGAAAATTTTTTGGGAATCGACAAGCAAAGTAGCGAAGCTCGCGAAAATTCATCGGTTAGGAATTTCTGAAAAACAGTAGCAAAAACATCATACTTTTATAATGAAGATGAGATGATAAAATTCTGAAAATATTCATGGTTAAAATAGACATATAGGGCTTTTCAAATATTCCAAGAACATATTATTTCAAATTTTGTGCATGGAGATATAAATTCTCAAAGTTAGGCTACGTTTTTGGAGAAATTCTGGGCAGAGGTTAAAGCATGTTAAACTAGGAATGATTCACTAATTCTGGGTGAGAATAAGTATTTTTACTTGAAAATAGACATGTTAAGGTTTCCAAAGAATTTTACGGAACCTCGTTTCGACTTCTGTAGGATTAATTATGGTTTATCGAAGTTAAGCGAAAATCTGTCGAAATGCTGAAACAACGTTTTTCACAAAATTAAGGGATTTAATTGAGATAATAAATCCACCAAGGGTAAAAAGGTCATTAGTGGTGAACTTATCTCTTAAGATATTATTTATAAGATATTAATGCAAGTAATACTGTTATAGGCGATCCGAGTAAACGTACCAGTGCGACATACCGTCAATCAAACGAGGTTAAGGTACGAACGCGTATTGTAACATTAACTCTGCTGCTTATGATATACTTATATTTGATAGATGATTTCATAGGGTCATGGACAAGACTCGGTCTTGGATCATGTACCATAATTAAGACATTCGGCTATGAACGGGTTATAGACTTGATAATACCGTATGATGGTTTTCCTAGTGCTGAGGACACGACGAGCTATCGTGGCACCGGTTTGTGCAAACGTGGATTGACTTTACATATGTTGTGTGCTATGTACTGTTGTGTTAATAATCTTACATCTGCTATGTGCTTATGTATTGATTACTGCTGTAATGTATTGAATGTCTATTAAATATATACTGTATTACTTAAGCATGAGGTTAACCGTTATCTGAGGTCCGATGGGAATTGGACCTCAGCTCTTAATATAGCTTCAGGGTCAGAAGGACCAAGAACTGTCGACAAAGGCAAGCAGCCTGTGTGAGGAACCCAGTCGGAAGTTTATTTTGATGTTGTACTTATAACGTTATATAGTTAGCTTTTTGAATTACGAAATCAATGTATAACTATAACGACCATCCAGATACACGAGGTTATTATTACTTATCAGATACTCAACTCTTTGCACCGATGCTCTACTCTGATGATAAAATATATATATAAAAAAAATATATATTCCACTTTTAAAATGGGGTGTTACATTATTTAGATATGTAAATATTATGGGTTTGTAGTCCAGGTGAAATATGAAATATATAAATATTTAAGTGAAAATAAAGATTTTCAAAAATGCTAATAAAGAATATGATGAGACATATTTTGTATCGGGTATATTATATGCAGCTTATATATGGGGCTCATTAAATAGAGAAATTTATATGTGAATCCTTGAAGAGTTTAAAATGCCGAAGCATATACAAGAAAATCATTCTATATAAAAAATGTTATTATTGAAAAATATATTAAAAAAATGAGTAATTTTATATTTTATTTGACTTGTAGATTGAGTTATCAAATGCCCCAATGATTTCAAAATCACATATTTTTGTTAAGATGATTTTTCTTTCAAAGATATATTGAATTCATTTATCCAGAAGTATCTTATATTCTATGTATCATGCTAATATTGTATTTATTATGATTTTATTGGTAAAAATTTGTCCTTGAAGACACATTGGATGCACATTGGATAACGAAATTGAGATTTGATGTGATAGTTTTATGAATATATTATATGATACCATTTTGTTAAGAACAAATTGAATATATAATGCAATATATATTTTGGTGATTTTCGTAATAATTTTCCTTTATTGTTTCTACAATGAATAAGATAAAAGCATAATATAATGATATTTTAATATATCCAGAAGATATATTAGAGAAATACATTTCAGTAGAACTTTTGATGACAATACATCATTCATAGTTTGATTGCTAAAAGAAATATATGCTTGAAATTACATTGGAAGTGATGTTGTCATCATGTGGAGTAAATATGATATTATCATCGGGGGTAGAACCATGATATGCTCTTTTTCTTAACCAAGGTTTTGTCCCACGGGGTTTTCCTCATAAGGTTTTTAGCAAGGGAACTTCAATTTGTATTTTGTACTCTTTTTTCTTTATTAGGTTTTTGTCCCATTGAATTTTTTTTTTCTAGTTAGATTTTAATGAGGCACAATATTTGTTCTTGGACGTCCAAAAAAGGGGATTGTTGTAAAAATACTTGATAATGTGGATGAACTCATAAAAACCCAACTCAAGGCCTTTCATTTTCTACACTTAATAACCTTTCTAATGCATAGTCTTCAAAAGTTTTTATACTCATAACTCAAATGTCAAAATTTGTACACTTATAAGGATTAAATTTTCTATTTATTTTATGTAATGTAACTCTTGGTTGAGATTGAGGGCTTATTAATAGAGGTAACATCCAAATAAATAAGAGTAGCTCCCATTTTCTGTCCAAAATTTCTCTTCTTTCTTCATCTCTCTCCCGTCTTAATATCTTATATTTTTCTTATTTTCATAACAAATATATAATATAGGTTGTTGTCAACTGTTTGTAACAAGTCATATATATATATAATACACTAAAAATGTTTATTAAACTTGCCGGAAATACGGGTCAACAATTTATTTTTGTGTGTGTATATACATAGAAACATATATGGACATATGCACACACACATGTGCATGTGCACTGCACATATGCAGAATGTGTGAGAAGTGACATGTGAACACATGTGTAGTGCACATGTGCATACATATAAATGTATAGTAGATTGTAAATTTATTTATTAAAACTCTATAGTTGTAATAAAATTTTTAAAAATTAAATAATAAAAAATTTGTATTTACATTATTAGAATGCTGATATTAATATAATTAGTTTAATATTCTACAAAGCTTTTGTTGTAATCATATGAGTTGTTATGATTTTGTGAATTCTTAATTAAATGAAATTTACCCACAAACCTTATTAAATGATCTATTTTCTTATGAAAAGGCAAATGATCAATAAAAAGACAAACATTACAAACTGTTAATTAACAATGAATAACAAGAAAATAAATATGAAAAAAATGTAGGAAAAGAGCTAACAGCTTCAACCTTTATCCTAAGAAATAAAGGTTAAAAGCAAAGCATATCCTTCATAACAGTGTTTCATGATTTAGTAGCTATACTTGTAAGATGAGTAAACTGCTTCGTAGTGATTATAATTGTGATTGGACAACTGCGAGAGGAGAAGAAGAAAGATTTCACAATCCGGTTAAGGTTGGACTGTAAACAATCATAATTGAAGAAAGTATGTTCCCCATTTTTCGAGATGAATAGCACGCCACCATTTTCCTCCCTGGTAATTTAATGGGAAAACTACACTCGGGTCCCAAGAAGCAGAGATATTTACATTTAGGTCCCTTGAATTCATGAAATTACGAGAAGTCTCTAAGGACTTCTGTGTAATTATTTGTCGAAGCAAAATTACTTTTTTGCCCAAAGGAGAAATAGCCTCGGACCTCAAAATTAAAAAATCCAGATTTGCAACAAAAAATTCTATATTTACAACGAGTCAATTCCTATTTTAACAACAACTTTGGAAAACCTGGATTTTTTCAATTTCGAGGCCCGAGGCCATTTGCAACAAGAAATTCTATATTTACAACGACCCAATTCCTATTTTAACAACAACTTTTGAAAACCTGGATTTTTTCAATTTCGAGGTCCGAGGCCATTTGCACCAAGAAATTCTATATTTACAAAACAAATTCATATTTTAACAACAACTTTTGAAAACCTGGATTTTTTCAATTCTGAGGTCCAGAGGCCATTTGCAACAAGAAATTCTATATTTACAACAGCAAATTCCTATTTTAACAACAACTTTTGAAAACCTTGATTTTTTAATTTTGAGGTCCAGAGGCTATTTCTCCTTTGGGCAAAAAAGTAATTTTGCTTCGACAAATAATTACACAAAAGTCCCTAGGGACTTCTGTGTAATTTCATGAATTCAAGGGACCTAAATGTAAATATCTCTGTTCCTTGGGACCTGAGTGTAATTTTCCCTAATTTGATTCTATGAAGACCTCATTGGTCATTGCCAAAATTACAGCAAATCAGAGTTGTCGTACATATTTAAAGGCAGCTTTTGAACAACATGATTTTCTGCAAAAGCAAGAGATGAAAATCGTAGGGTCTATGGAATTTCTCTTACATCTGCCAGAGGATGAGAAGCAATTTTTCTATCCAAGATCAAAGCCTCTTTCTCCAAATGATGCTTACGAGCATGATAATATGGTTTAGTATAAGGGATTTGGATGGGACGAAATATTTTTATGAGTTTATTTGAAAAAAATTAGAGAAGTGGGGCCAAGAGTTTTTAATTAATATTTCTTTATTTTTTTATCTTATATTTATCAAAATTTAATAACCTTGCCCCTCCAGCAAATTAAACACAATTAACTTCATATGTTAGAGTTTATAAATTATAAAGAACAGCCCAAGCCCACCAAAAGGGCAGATTATCATTTTAGTTTGAGAATAAAAAAAATATACTTGCTTCAATCCATAATATAGAAAACTTTAACTAATTCACTAGAAATAAAAAGTGATAGGTAACTCATTAAATATGTCTTAAATTGAAAATGTTTTTCACTTTTACCCTTGGAAAATGTGTTTGAACATTTAATTAGTAAGAAAAATTGGAAATGAGTATTAATTACAAATATAAAACAAGAAAATGAACATTAATTATTTTACAAGTGGTTTTATATTTTGGACCAAACCATTCATCTAGAAGCCTACTATATTGTGGACCGGAAGGAGTACAAAAAATAGGCCCACATCATTAATTAATTAATTCTTAAATGATTAATATTAAAATAATATATATTCCCTCATGTCCATAATATAATTTGCTTCAATTAATTATGGAAACCAAGAAATGATAGTTAACTCATTAAATTTGTTTTAAATTTAAAAAAATTCCAACTTTTCTTATATTAGATGAGGTTTTGAAACAAAGAGAAAAATATAATGAGTCATGTTTATACAAAGTAACTACATGGATAAAATTGATAAATTAATATTGATTACTTTCAAAGTGACTTATATTGTGGATCAAATCACTCTTTTAGAAGTGAGTTATCTTGTGTAGTGGAGGGAGTACAATGATTAAGTTTTAAATTTCCATAAATTTGAACATGATAGGGAAATTGATCCCATCTATATTAAATAAAAATGTAAAATTTGCCAAACCTTCCAAATTCCAATAAGAGTAGACAATAGAAAAAGTGGGTTACATTTTCAAAGAGGGCTTACTGCCTCCCCCCAAAAAAGGTACAGTTAGAGATGAACCAGGTTGTTGGATCATTATATTTAAGAAGTCACTTGACACTTACTAGATAGCAACTGTTGAAATTATGGAAATTAAAACATGGTTAGAAGTGTGCAAGTTTGTGAACTTTAAGGATGTACATGTTTTCTCTGACTCTCTTGATGCCATTATTCAAACACTAATACGTGATAGTGGAGCGAGCCATCCCTTTTAGGTGAGAAATTGAGGAGGCAAAACAGCTTATATATGGAAATTGGCATGTGGAACTAGACATCCCTTCTATGACTTATCAAAAGAGACATATATACTTGTCAATATATAATTTACTAAAATAAAGATAAAAGTTGTTAAAATAGATACATACACTTGTCAAAATAAACAAATATAATTACCAATGCATAACTTCTTATTTTGACAAGTGGATGTGCCTATTTTAACATGTTATAAAGTGATATTGACAAATATCTACACCTGATTATATATAATTGCTTCTCTTTTCTTTTTTAGTTAATGAGGGTAAGAAAATAATTTCACTCAAAATTTATATCACTACTACAGTACCTATGGAGCCTTTTGGCAAGGGAATCTAACCCGTAGTGCAATGTTCTTTTTTTTTTTTTTTAAGTACACGGAAACCCATGAAATATCAAATAGACGTTTGGGCTCTTATTTGTGGGATTTGAATAGAGTGTTCGCCTCAGATTCAACGGCTTTTTCATTGAGGATTGATGTCATAAATACTGGTTGCTCTATGAAGTCTCAACAGAACCCTAAGGCCCGTTGGCACAAAGAAATTGGGAGAGAGAATGGGAACTTAACAGAGTTTCCTACCGAAAACACGTTTGGTGAGCTAAGTGCCTATGAATCCAAGTTCCCGGGCCCACCACTCTTCCCTCATATGTGGGAACTTGAGATCCCTCCAAAATTGGTGGGATCTCAAGTTCCCATATTACTATTCACATTTTTGGACAGATTTACCTATGAAATTCAAACTTGGCGGGAAGTTCAAACTTGACAGAAAAGTTCAAATTTGGCGCGAAAGTTCGAATTTGATGAATTTTTTTTTTTCTTTTACACGAGTTCAAACTTAACAAGAACATATTTTTTTAACCACATGCTACATAGTTAGCAACATTGTTAATCACAACATGAACTATTTCAAGACCAACCCACTCAATAACTTCTTTTAACAATGAAAAAATGTGTTAACATCTTTAACTAAATATGAAGCATCAATAGATTTCACAAAAACCATGAAATTAATCCCAATTCGCTGTCAAACATCTGTCCAACCATAAGCCATGATTGTGCAACCATTTTCTTTCAATTTAGCTAGATGACTATCGGTTACAAGTTGACATTCTTTTTTACGATCTTTCAATAAGGTAACTCTGTACTCATGATAACTAGGGACCTTATACCAAGGCCTAATTGCAGTAGCAGCTTCAATAGCTTTTTAAAATAAGAGACAAGTCAATGCATTAAATGGAACACAATTCACATAAGCCCATTAGCCAAAAACTATTTTCGCATTATTATGCTTCTTCACTTGCCCATGCACTCTTGATGCTTGGTTGAGCACCGGTTGTCCTAGGTGCAAAGTAATTTTCAACCCCTATAGTGTTGGGAGTTTTCCTTTTTGATTCAATTGGTTCTTCACTATTTCTAGATGTATTGGGAGCCTTCATCTACGTTTTTCTTTAAACATTCTACCAAGGATTGTTTCATTCTAGCATGTACATCTTGTGAAACTTTCTTACAAGAACTTACTTGACCACTCACATCAGCTAAATATTGTTTCAACCTATTTATTCCACCTAACTTGAACCACATAAAAGACATGTAAACACATTTAATATTGTTTCAACCTATTTATTCCTCCTAACTTGAACCACGTGAAAGGCATGTATACACATTTAATTTTCCCTCCAACCAGGGCTTTTTTATTTTTTATTTTTTTTTAACAATCGATTGTGCTAGCTTTGGAGGATTGCTAAACTCAATATGCATCCAAAAGTCAAAAACAGAGCACAAGCACTAAGTAAAAAAGCTAAAAAACACAAGTTCACAACCAAACAGTTAAAAGGAAACCGAAATATTCAAAAATCATAAGCCAACTACACAAACCCACAGAACCAACAACACAAGGCATTGATGTCTCAGCATAAAGTTCGGCCTTTAGCACGACAACACAAAGCATTGATGTTTAATACTGCAGCTTCATCTTTTTAAATGATGTTTTATTTTCCTCTTACAAATCCATCTTTACTTTTCCTCCTACAGCTCCACCCTCTTGATGTCTCATACACAGCTCCACCCTTTGCCCTCTCGTCTTCTTCACCTTCTCCTTTTTCTTCATTCTCACCCTCTGTACCACTACCTTCATCCTCTTCCACTCCTCCGACTCGTCCCTCACTTCTCTTCCTCCCTCCTTCATTAAAGCTCTCCACTATGCGTTGCCTCCAACGGGTCATCGACTTTCTTCAATCTCCATCACCTCCATCACTGATGGATCTGCAGCAACGGCGGCAGCAAAGAGGCCACCGTCAGCGGCTTCTTCCTCCTTCCCTATGGTCATTGACGCACTGTTGGCGGCCAAGAGGCTACCGTTGGCGGCTTCCTCCTCCTCTTTCCACGACATTTTGGTCTTCTTGCATTTTTCTGATCTACCGGAAAATAGTTTCCCACCAAATAGTTGGGAACCGATTCTCCCATGTTTAATGGTTTAATGGAAAATGATTCGCCGCTGGAAAATATTTTCTTATAAAAATGTGAACCAAATAGCCACACTGGACAGAAAATGCCCATTTTTCGTTTCCTTCCCCCAATTTTCCTTGAACCCTTAGGCATGATGCTATTTTTACCCATAATATATAATTGATAGTTAAGGCAAATTCTCGCCTCTTCATTCAAGATATTATAATATGCTTTCCTCATGGTCTATACAATTGTCATTTTTCATTTGTTGATAGCTACCCCGTGGATAAAAAGGGAGGTCATAGAATTGTTAGGTTACTCAGCACAGATGAAGGTTTTTCCGCAATGTAAAGATTACCCCACAATAACATGCATAGTACCAAAACAAAATATATATATTTGACAAATGCTTCATTTCTTGAAGTCCTCTTTGCAAGACTCAATTCACAACGTGAAAGTAAAAGCGAATGGTGAAGCCACACATAGACTAGATTCACTATGGCTTCAACAAATCAAAAGCAAATGATGACAGAACAACAAAAAGAACATAAAAACATAACAACACAAATTGATCCCCAAATCACCCAAATTCAACTAGCAGCACCTAATTCTCATGGTTTATTCAAACACAAAATCATGCACTATTTTAATATAGACAAACAAGGATTTGCAATTTGCAAGACTCAATTAACAACATGAAAGTTCCATCTCAAATCACATTCATTTCTCACATAATCAGTCAAGTAGCATCAGTACTACTATATACCTGTCATATTAACTAACTTAACAATAATTATGGAGAAGAGGAAATGAGAGAATTAGGGAAGATAACATAGTTTGACTTGTCAATCTTTTCCTAATTAAGGAGAAGAGGAAGTGAGAGAATTCAAGGAGATGACTAGGATGTTTAGAAAATATATGTTATGTTAACTAACTTAACCATCTTCCTTAATCTAATAAAATTACATCAATATGCTTTATATTAAGGATCGGTATTATTATTTTGATTGCAACACATGTAAATGTGACTTTGAATTTGGTCTCCATTATTACAATTCGAAATTTTATTTTAGGGTAAAGGGGCAAAAATGCACATGTACTTTGCCCTTAGGAGCGCTCAACACCATATGCTTTTTTTTTTGTGTAAAAATACCTATGTGGTTATATTTTTAAGCAAAAATGACAAAAAACGTTAAGTGAAACTATTTGACTGTTAAGTTGCTGATGTGTATAGGAGAAGAAAAGATCATCATTTTCATTTTCATCTGAGACCTTTTTCTCTCCACTGTACTCATCTCCATCTCTCTCTCTCTCTCTCTCTCTCTCTACCACCGTACTCTCCCCTTCTCTTCCACATCACCACCACCAACCTTCCTTCTCCATTCTCACCGCCGGCATTTTCCCTTTCTCACACCATCGTAAACCTTTCTCCTCCGCCTAGCACCTTGGAGTTTATAAGGAGTACTTGGAGTTTGTTGATCCAAAGCATCATCATCATTGAAGATGCCAGGTTCAGGAACTTGATAAGGCGATGAGCTTTGACAACCTGCACCAACTTGTGGGGAAGGAAGATGGTGGAATACAGTTGGCTAGTCACCACCACCTTGTGGACTAATTGGTTGATTGCTTCGAGAAGCTCCTTGAGAAACATCGAAGCGGGACACGAAAAGGCACTTCTTTCCATTTTGCCCTTCGAGACGGGACAAATCCGGTTCTCGTGTTTTACATTAGATGTGATGCAATGGAAGTGGAAAGAATGAGAGCATTTTGTGGTAAAAATGGCGTTCCCCAGCCCTGGTTTCATCGCATTTAGGCATATTACGCATGTCCCCTAGAGGTATGGAGGTAAAAATTACAAAAAGTGAGATGAAGAAGACCATAGATTAGCGTTTACAAATTATCAACAAAATTCCTCGTAGACGTCAAACATGCCTTTACAAGTTGAATCCCTCATATTGAGATGGTTAACAAGAAAGATCAGTGTTATTAGGCTTATAAATATAAACAAGAACCATCATCCCTCTCTTAGTTTCTCTTTCTACTCGGTCTTCCTTGTCTTCTTATGCTACACAGTACTCCTCAGCACTGTATGTTTAGGTATGCAATTCTCACAATTGTTTATGATCTTTTTAGGTTTCAGTACTTCACTTTCAGCTAACTCTTATTGCGTCTCTGTTCACTCTGTAATGCTCGTCTTTGTTCACTTTGTAATGCAGATACTAGCAAGTCTAGTCACTCATCTGCCAAAGCTCATGGAGATTTTCAGGTAGTGCTTTGTTCTGTTTTTTATTATAAAAAGTTGTGTGTTTGAATACATATATGCCTCATACAGATTTCTCTGACTCTAAGCATTATCAAGCACCAGATTAGTAGAATCAAAAAGATTATTATTATTATTATTATTATTTACCGTGTGTGATGCTTATGAAAGATCGTTAGGAACTAATATTTAAAGGAAAAATGTCGGCGGTGAGAATGGAGAAAGAAGGTGGTGGTGGTGATGTGGAAGAGAAAGGGAGAGTACGGTGGTAGAGAGAGAGAGAGAGATGGAGATGAGTACAATGGAGAGAAAAAGGTTTCAGATGAAAATGAAAATGATGATCTTTTCTCTCTCCTATACACATCAGCAACTTAACAGTCAAATAGTCTCACTTAACGTTTTTTGTCATTTTTGAAAATATAACCACATGGGTATTTTTGCACCAAAGAAGCATATGGTATTGGGCGCTCCTAAGGGTAAAGCACTTGTGCATTTTTGCTCCTTTACCCTTTATTTTATCCTATAATTTTGAGTAAGAACTAAAACAAAACATATGATGGCAAAACTTACCTTGTGCTGATTTCTTGTTCACAGTTGAAGCCCATGCTGCTTGATCTTTTTACCCATTTACTTCATTTTGTAGTTTCAGGAATCCTGAAATATTGATCAAACCATAAAAAAATGGGGATTTGAGATAATTAATTAGCTACTGAAAAATAAAACTTGAAATTTTACAGCACATAAAGCATTCTTGTTCAAGATTGATATCAATCTCTTCTATGAAGACCTCCTTGGATAGACTACCAAAATTCTTAGGTTTATTTAATAACTGGAGAATTCTGTGGTCAACAAAAAGTACCAAAATTGTGGTCTTCTTCAACATTCTATTACAACTATTAGTTTCTTTTCATTATTGTGAAGAAAACTTCTCCATATAAATAATAACACATTTTTGTAATTTTGCAGTTTATACCAAATCTATGGAGAGAAGCTAATGTTACAAGCATCCCGTAAATGCAATGACTACAAGAAGCAGTCCGGATAGACTAACAAAATACTTAGTGTTGTTCAACAACTAGAGAATTTTGTGGTCAACAAAAAGTACCAAAATTGTGGGCTTCTTCAACATTCTATTTTCCACCTATTAGTTTCTTTACATTATTTTGAAGAATACTTCTCCATAATAATAATCATAAATTTTGCAGTTTATACCAAATCTAGAAGCTAATGTAACAAGCATACCATAAATGCAATGGCAATTATCAAGAAGCAGCACAGTCAGATATATTATATCCTTTTAAAATATATAACGATTATATCCTTTTTGACATTGCAGACAAATCTGAATTATTTTCTTCTACTTTGATATCCCATTTACTTAATGAAAAATATATATGAAGGACGATGGAAAAGGTTGTTTGCATTTCTGAATCTCAAAAAATAATTTTACTCCACAGAAACAAACAGAAACTTATTTTTTTTGAAAAGAACTATTACAATGGAAAAATAGACGAAGATATAGATGTATGCAGAACAACCAAATGAACTCAAAATCAGCAGAAGAGATATAAGAATCTACAATTGATCACATAAAGCTGAAAGAAAGCCTTGTTGTTTTTACGGAAGACAGGACGCAGGGGTCTACGTAACTGATAAAGTTGTTGGCAGGTCTGAATCGCAGAGACGAATTATTTGGAGAACAATTTAGGATAAAATCCAACTATCCAAAAATAATAAGGAACCATTTTACATGGGAGGGGAAAAAAGAACAGATCAGATAGAAAAATTTTACTCCAAAGATACCAAAAAAAAAAAAAAAAAAAAAAAAAAAACAATTACAATGGGAAAATAGCGAAGAGGTAGATATAGAACAACCTAATGAACTCAAAATCATAGCAGAAGAGATCTAAGAATCTAAAATTGATCATATAACTGAAAGAAAGCCTCGGAAGATAGGACGCAGGCTTCAAATGCCATGTGAATAGAAGAAGGGTTTAATGAGGCAAAGTGCGAACATAATCGGTAGCAATGGCCACGACCAACACGACGAAGACGATAATCAGAATGTTTGACGATCTGTGATTCGTACAACGACTATTTTGTTGTACGAAGACACATGAATAGCAAACAAAAAGAGACCGTTTATAATTATTCAAAACGGTGAATTTCACTCTCGCAAAAGCACCGTACAAATCCTCAACGGCGAGGATAACAAAGCCAACACTCAAATCACGTAAAACCTAAAGGTATATTCAAGATCCAGAACACGAAGCGAGAAGAAGAAAATATTTTCAGTTTGAAATCGAAATCCAGAATGATAAGAACTGAAGTTGCTGCTCACCTGCAATCGATCAATTTCACAATAAAGAGCCAAAGGAATAAAGTCGAGCGCGTCGCTTAGCCTGGATTTGACGAAGAAACAGGAGCGGTAAGAGAGTGTGAAGGAAAATTTCAAAGCAATATGTGTTCTGGTGAGCCTTTGTGAGCAATTGGTATTTAAAGAGATTAACAAAATAACCGGGCTTTTTTCCAATTTGTCACTTTTTAAATAATTAATTACCATTTTGTTACGATTTTCAAAATATTTTTTAATGTGTCACTATTTAGTTGACTAAATCAAGATTTAGTCGATTAAAAGGCGAGGCGCTGATTTTTTTGATTGCCCCCACGATTTAGTCGACTAAACAAGTGGCTTAGTCGACTAAATAGCGACATGAGAGTTTTTTTAAAACCCCAATCGTGGCATTTGGAACCCTAATCCACCACAAAACCTCCCCAAACCTCTCCCCCTCTGTTTTTTTCACTAAATCCTGAATCATTTGCATCGATTTCGTTATGTTCTCATCTCCATTTCGAATTTCGCGTTGTTCTTTCGTTTATGCGGGGCTTTTACCTTTTCTTCATCCGATTATTTATTTATTAATATTATTAATATTTTAGTATAAATTATAGGGTTAAACATGAAACTCTTTATCGGGTTCATACACGCTTGATAATATTGTGGGACCCGTTAGATAATCAACTCCATTGTCATGCAGTTCGGATCCTATTGGAGCGTGGAGCTATAAAACAACCATAAAATTAATTTTTTTAACCATAAAATTAATTTTTTTATTAAGTTTTTATATTGAGGATTTTTTTGTTACGATTTTTAGTTATGTCCACAATCCTCATTTTTGAACTTTGGAACCTTGTAAAACTCATTTTTATTTTTAATTATTTGTCTATCTTATATTTTGGGGTTATTTTTTTGTCTTCTTTTTTCATTTTATTCTCATAATCTCATATAGGTCGTTAGATTAAAACAATATATTATTCAAATTCAATCTTTTATAAAATTATTTCTATAAACATAAATAAGTAAATTTAAACTCTTAAAATTTGATCTATACCCTTCATAATTGCAATCTGTAATAAATAAAGAAATTTTAAATTATAAAATATTATAATAATAATTTTATAAAATATTAAATCTAAAATATACATTTCATTATCTAAGGATGGAGATGAGATGATGATATAAAAGAGGGTAATGAGGATATCATTTTCCTATATTTTGATATAGTAACCTTTTTTATCCTCTATAATCTCATATAGGATATCATTTTCCTATATTTTGATATATTATGAGTAACGTATGAATGTTTTAGGAGGTAGGTTGAGTACCTCAACAAGTTGTTGTTGATGAGTTTGAAAATGAGGACATCATTAGGGATTTTTATATCTATTTTAAATCAGTATTTTAACTAATCAATTTGATATTTTGAATGTAATCAATATAAATTATAAATTTTGAAAAATATTTCTTCATATTCAGGTTTAAGAAATCATAAAATTATTTTTTTTATTAAGATTTTATATTGGGGATTTTCTGTTAGGATTCTTAGTCATGTCCTCGATCCTCACGATCTTGGGTGAACTTTGATTTTAAATATAAAACTTATTTTTACTTTTAATTAATTTGTCTACCTTCTAGAGAAATGGGGTTCGCATAAATGAAAGAACAACGGAGGAAATTCAAAATGGAGATGAGAACATATCGAAATCGACGCAAATGATGCTAGAATGAAGTTTCCTTCGCTACCCACGAACCGATTCGATAAGGATTTGGTGAAAAAAGCGAGAGGGGGAGAGGTTTGGGGAGGTTTTGTGGTGGATTAGAGTTCCAAATGCCGCGATTGGGGTTTTAAAAAAACTTTCTGTCGCTATTTAGTGACTAAGCCACTTTGTTTAGTCAACTAAATCGTGAGGGCAGTAAAAAAAATCAGCGCCCCGGGTTTTAGTCAACTAAATCTTGATTTAGTCGACTAAATAGTAGCACATTGGGAAATATTTTGAAAACAGTGGCCAAATGGTAATTAATTATTTAAAAAGTGACAAATAGGAAAAAAAAAAAAAAAAAGCCAAAATAACCGTTAAGCCTCTCACTTAAAAAAATAAGCCGTTGGGCTGCGGGATCCAACGCTCCATTTGATTTATTTTTTAAATTGTTTTTTGACCTGCCACTCCTTTTGAAATGGAGAAGCACAAGCGACTATTTTTCTCTGCATTAGAAATTCGCAATATTGTTTTTTTGGAAAAATTGGAACCATGTAGTTAAAGAAAATTATATTTATTAAACAAAGTTTAAATATTATAATTATTTAAGATGACCATATATTAAAGTATAAATTAAAAAATGCTAAATTATTCCCAACCAAGTTTCTTATATTTTTCGCTTACACATCTCACATATTTGATTAGTTTTAAGAAAATAGACTTATAATAAATTTGTAGAGATAGTATTATATATATATATATTACCTCCGGTTCTAATTATACACTACTAGAAAATCTCATATTTGCGACGGAATTTACGAGGGAAAAAAATTCAAAATTTGCGAGGGAAATAGGTTTCCTTCGCAAAATGATCATATTTTGCGAGGGAAAATTTTTTTTTTTTTCGCAAAATAGTGATTTTTGTGAGGGAAAATTAGTTCCTCGCAAAAAATGACTATTTTGCGAGGGAAACCCGAGTTCCTCGCAAAATTTTGCGACGGAACATGCTTTTTCCTCGCAAAATAATCTTTTTGCGAGGGAAGATTGAGTTCCTCGCAAAATCACTACTAAAAATGCAATATCCTCTCCTTTTGTGAGGGAAAGTCGGTTCCCTCCCAAAATATATTTATTTTCCGCCTAGTCGCCTCTGGCATTTCTCTCCCCCACTCGAAGTCGAACCGCATAACCCCGGCGTCCTCGCCGATTTCTCCATGACTCTCCCACCATCGACGGTTGAGCTCCCTGCGCTCGCCCTCTCTCTCGACCTTGCTCCCCGCTCTCGCCCCCTCTCGACCTCGTTAAGCAAAATTTCGATCCAAGCAAAAACGCCGCCGTTGATTTTAGATTTCTAGGCCAGCGATGAATGAGTCACCGGATTCCGCCCTTGGGAACGCTACACAAGCAAAAAGCCACTGTAGGTTTCAGATCTGGAGATGGTGGTGGAAATGCGGTTCGCTGATTTTCTAGATCTACCGCCGTTGATTTTGCCAAAAACCCTCACGTTTTTAGATTCTTGCCAGATCCCCTTCTTCAGATCTGAAACCAAATCTGCATGACTTTTTTATGTGTGTGGTTATTTTGGATTGTCTGTACATGCTATAGGACCGCTTTCCATTTTTTCCCTTTTACTGATCATTGAACAGTGATTTTTGATAAAGATGATAGACACAAAAGGCGTGATTCTGTTTCTTCACCATAACGTTCTCATAACATGTCTTCGAAGAATATATCTTTGCGGTGCTTTTAGGAGGATCTATTTCTGCCTTTTATTCTTTGTGTAGTCCTCCTTTTAATTTATATTTTAATCAGAATCGTAAAGACAACACAAAAATCGTGGGCGAACCTTTTGCTATGGAAAAGAGCGAGTTGGTTCATAAGGCAGTTGCAATACTGAAGGAGCATAAAGCACCCATTGCCGAGTGTCTCGTCAAAGAGATTGCAAAGCCAGCTAAAGTTACTGGTTGATTTAATGTATTGCATGCTTTTAACATTTGGGAACTAATTATACATATTCTATAAACTATGCTTTGCTTTTGATGTAGGTTGTCAGATCAGGTGATTTGGTGTCTTATTGTGCTGAAGAAGGGGTGAGAATTCTTGGAGAAGGGAAATTTCTGGTTTCTGATAGTTTTCCCGGCAATGAAAGGACCATATACTGTCTCACTTCCAAGGTAATGGACCAAATACTGATATTGGAGTTGCTATTGAGTATTTGTGTAAATTTGAATTTTCGGGAACAATTGAACATTACCTGACTTGCTTCTATTTTGGCAAGAAGTTTCATCACTGAGTTTAGTAATTGAGCCTGAATTGTTGTAAAAAATTTAATCACTTATTGCATACTCCATTGGTGAAGGATTTAAGGATTTCAATCGGACATTGCTGTGCTTGGAATTGTTAAGAAGCTTTGTTGATATGAATTGATGATGTGATGTTATGTGTAATTTTGATCTGCTGTGTTAGGAAAAAATTTCTCGAAATTGTTTCTCCATGAATTTCACTGCGAAAGCAAGGGAACTCTTAGCACAACACCTTGGTTCGACTTGCTACACTTAACTTTGTCCTCATTTCTAGTTGCACTAGTAACAAGCGATTAAAGGAATATAACGTGCAATCGTACTATTGTTTGTGTTCTCATTCATTTTAGCATTAGAGATTGCTCAATTCTTCATGAACTTGAGATGTGCTCTGTTTGTTATCGAATTTGCTAGATTTTATTGACAGCATTGTAGCTGATATCTGAATATCAAACTTGTTTTCTGCTGAGATTAATGATTAAATCTGATTTCATGTTGTGCTGAGTTGTGATTATTGGTTAAAGATATCCATCAGGGAAAAAAACCATTTTTTTTTGCTGCCATGGATAAATCTATGTGACCGATTTTTGCTTGCTAAAAATTGAACTGATTTTAGTTGCAATCTGTACACTACTTTTCGATGTTTACCTTTGAATTCGTGCACTAAATTGAAGCGAAGTTCTAGAATATGTTGGCTGTTGGAATCGGCGCAACTTGAAATAAACAAAGTCTTCATATATAGTAGTCAATTTGGTTGTGTAAGAAAATTTTTAAGCTAATGGGTCTTGTTGGATAAATTTAAGGTTTTGTCAAGGTTTTGTATTTATCTTGTGCATGATCTTATGGATAGCGTGGGTACTCTTAAAAGATGTATTTGTATTTGTATTATGCTATGGATGAATTAATGCATCTTCAATTCAACCATGTGCTATTTCTTATTTGATTATTACAGTATACCTTTTACGTATATAGTGATAATTTACTTTCTTTGATTATTCTATTTATTTGATCACGGCATCGAGAAATGGATCTTATTCATGTGCTCTCCGAGATAAGCTAATTTACACGCTTCTCATTTTGTTGATCCTTGGGACCAGTCGCTTCTTTCTTTTATCTTTAGGCATTTTGTATCCTTATCCTTATATTAACCAACTCACGTTTGCACATTTCTTCATCTTTTTATTGGAAAGGTTAAAAAATTTATATCCATAGGTGGTCCACATCTTGCATGCGCCGGTTCCTCTATATGGTGTGAGTATCCTGCTTGCTTTTCATCTTGATCATGTCCTTGTAATTTGTGTTTGTAATCAGAACCACACTACTACAAAAAACGTCAAAAACGTCCTGAATTAGAGGCAATTAACGTCCTTTTTGTGAAGGACGTCGACTAGGGGTAGTTGAAAAAATAGCTTATAAGGCGTCCTACGTTAAAAATAGGACGCCTTTTTTTAGGCGTCCTATCTTTAAAACAGGACGCCTTTTTTTGGGCGTCCTACAATAAATATAGGACGCCTTTTTTAGGGCGTCCTACAATAAATATAGGACGCCTTTTTTAGGGCGTCCTATGATAAAAACAGGACGCCTTTTTTGACCCTTTTGGTTAAAAAGAGCACTTTGAGCGTCTTTATTTGTATAGGACGCCTTTTTTAGGGCGTCCTATGTTGAAAACAGGACGCCTTTTTTGACCCTTTTTTCGTTAAAAAGCGCACTTTGAGCGTCCTTATTTGTAATCAGGACGCCTTATATTATAATTTTTTTTTAAAAAAAATGTCCCCCTTTTGCTTTGATATAAAACTGAAACCTGTGTGCAATAGAACAATGCAAATAAGACCAACAACGTACAGCAACAGCAACAACATCAAAAACCAACAACAAAACAAGGCACTTTGGCAACCAGACAAGACCAACAACGACAACAAGGCACTTGGCAACCGAGAAAAATGCATATATATATGAGATGCAAAAACCAACAACAAAGACAAGCTAAGTGACCGAGAACCTTTAAGACCCAATAAGATAGATCAGTTTAGACCAAAACGTACTTGGCAACTAGCAAGACCAACAACAAAGCAACAAGGCACTTGGCAAAGCTTGACCAAGACCAACAACGACAACAAACAAACAACGACAAGCTAAGTGATAACCAAAACTTTTAAGACTCAATAAGATAGATCAGTTTAGACCAAAAAGCACTTGGCAACCAAGACCAACAAGCAACAATAGCAAGTGACCAACAACAACAACAAACTATTACTTAAAGCGACCAAAAATTCAACTTTCGACTCGAGTTTCAATTCCAATACGAGAACAAAGATCACAAGCAACAACAAAACTCTAAATGATTGATATGATTTAATTTTCGGGGCTATTTACAAATCGAGTTACCAATTCCACGAAACCAAGACTATTAAAGGCGAACAAAGCAACACATGATGTACATATCTATATGCGTTGAAGAAAATTTGCAGCCAAAGCGTCTCGAAGCGTATCAATCTCTTCCTCCAAGCACGGAGCGGACTATCAAAAAGCTATAAATTGGAAAACAACGTATAAGTTAAACCAATGAAGCGAATAAAATAATTAACTCAAGTAGAACAAAAAATATTATCATTTGAGAAACAGAAGCGATCACGTACGTTTTGAAAACTGTAGTACGCCCGCCCGTAATGCGATGGTATGCATATAAAACATAACGAAGTATCTGCACTCAGAGTTCCCAGGTTGTTTTGGGCACTATAAATCAAAAGAAAATTGTTAAAACGGATAAAGGCATATCGAAAGCTACCATTGTGTCAATGAAATAACTTGAAATGAAACTACTTACTTTCGGATAAAACCACTTTGGTCCACGCTCACAGTGCTCCGGCAATCGATCTAGCCGCCCTGAATGCACTACATTAAAATGGAAATTAACGAGACATGAAAACAGATCATATAAATGAAGAATCAATGATTTAGACAAAAATTTACTTACTTGGCAAACATAGATTTGATTTCATCGTTCGGCTTGCCACCTCTTAAGGGATCAAACCAATAACATGCGTTCTTGGAGGGACAAACAACACACGGGGTCCAATGACCACTACAACAAACACATTATAATATTAATTAAGATAAGAAAGGAATTTATTCTTAAAAATCTTAAATAGACAACTAAATTACGTACCCTTCAAGTATTAGGGCTAGATAACAACGATCATCTTTTTGGACAATTGTACCACCAACATAAAGCGTCCTTTTGGTTAACACCTCTGCGAGCCGCGGCCGTGTTTATTGGACTTAAGAATCCATACAAATCCTTTCGGCCTTTACGGACGCATATGTGTAAATATGAGACACTATGATCGAAATAAAATGATAAACGTTGTTAAGTATAGCAAACAAAAAGATCAATGCAATAATCAAAGGGGGAAAAAACTTACATTATCGCGGCTTCAAGAACGACTAAATCTAAATCCTCCATATGCAAAAATTCGACAAGATCTTTTTGGTCAACTTGTAAACTCATAGGTCTTGTCTACGCCGACAATGCCGGGTTGCATCTTGAAGGAGAGATAGCTAATGTCCTTGTACATGGATCGCCGGTGCTAAGTGTGGAAATTTGCCCTCATCCACGTCATTCTATGAAAACATAAACAAACATATTATGAGTGAGTTACCAATGAAAAGCAAGTTCTAGTAATGTATTTCCTACCATTGGAGGTGTCGCGCCGCCATCCGAATAAGATGATTCGGCCAAAGGATGAACGATCCTATGGCCGGCCTAAATCGGGGAACCTCGTCATCTTGAATCGGGATGTCTGTTTTGTCTTCCCCCTCTCGAACACATGTCACGGTCACCCTACGTAGGTCTTTTGGAATTTCAATATTATGGTGGATGGTGTGATCCGTGTAAATAAGAGCATCGGCAACAATACGCTGTGTGGGACATCCAAATAGAGAGTGCAAGGTTGTCTCTCGTAGGCGTGTGAGAAGGTTCGCGAGATCAACATCCGGAGGGTGAAAACTCTCTTTCTTTGCAGGGGGAAGGCCGGGGATTCACGAGTTGTATGTTCCGTATTGTCCCTCGAATCCATCATGGTTTTCACTTCGGATCGTACTTGTTGCATGATTTCATCAAATAGTCCCGCCCGTATTACGGCTACAAGGCGAGGACTAGGGTTGTTATCGTCATAGAACCGTGAACGCCGTCCAAAATATTTTGCGCTGTAACTCCCCTAGGCTCCCCTCGAATGTTGTCGGGTAATCCGGCTTCCCGATCGCCGTTGACAAAATGTCCATCCGTGAACCGGCGTAAATGAACCTTGGGAACTCGCTCCTCAAGTGCATCCGTATCATAAGATGTTTCATAAATAACAACTAAACCCTATAATATGAAAAACTGGGGCTATTTAAAACGTCTAATTTAACTACTTACAATCTTGGAGGCAACCTCGGCAACATCTGCATTTATGTATGTGTCGCCCCTCATCCTCGCACTTTCCATTTCTTGTGACGAGGAGGAGGTTCGAGGGGCTGGACAACGGTGGAAGGATCGGATTCGGAAGCTTCCTTCATTCTCTCTAACTGCTCTTCCATCATTCTCCGTTCCGGCTTTCTCGTACCCACCACGAGACATACAATGCGGATACTTATTTGCCGCTTGTCTCTCTTTATTGGCTTGACTCATTTCCTATGACACAAAAACAATTAAAACTAAGTTGTGAAATAAAAGAAATGATATGAAATGAAAGAAATTTTAATTTTACCATAAACTCTGGATTTTGCCGTGACGCCACAAACTCCCTCGAGTCCTCGGAGAAATATAAGGATATTTTTGACATGGATCCTCGTTCCTCCTTTGCCCTCGAACAAACTTTTTAGTCGGCTTATTCTTGAAGTCTTTCCAACGTATACGGACTTCCCCATCCAATGCTTTTCCATTTCCTTAGTGTTAGGGACGTCGTACGTTTCTTTGCAAGGTAAAAGGAAAGATAATTAAATTTCAAGTAACAAGCCAAATGATACAAATGCAAATATATTGAAAATGACGAACCAAAAGTTGTGCCCAAATCAACCGCTTCGTTTTCTCCGAGCGAACTTCCAAGCGAGAGATCACAATGCGAACTTTGCTTCGAGCCAAATAGCCTACATAGCTAATGAAATTGTCTTCCTCCGGCCAATTGGATTCAACTTGTCATCAAAGTCCACATGCAGCCTCTTTTTTTGGCATCACGACGGGCCACTAGCGCACTCATCGTGTGCAACCTCTACCCCTTCTCACAACGGGCTCGCCACCTCTCTCACCTCTCGACTCATCGGAGCTAGAGCTAGACATGTTCTGTTCATCAAGGACAAATCAATGTTAGATAGGTTATTAAATAATAAGTGATTAATAAAATAAACTAAAATGTTAAACCATCTTAAGTTATGACATATTACTATTTCATAACTTAAGATCTTACTTCATATGGTTTCCCAGATTCCTTCACAATGATCTTTTCTTGCAGCATCTTCTTCATCATCTACCAATTCCACATCATGCGTTGTAGGGGGATTTGTTGTGAAAGGGGTGTATCTTCAAGGTCGAAGGATTCTTCACCATACTTACTTTTTTACTTTGAAGTACAATGGACATTTTTTTATTTGCGGGTGCGTAACATAAAACACTTGTTTCGCTGGCTTGCTAGAATGAATGGCTCATCTACATGACCAACTCTCGTGAAGATCAAGCGAGACAACTCCAAATTGTGGATCTATTACAACGGCATTATTGCTAACCCACTCACATTTCAATAGAGAAACTTTGAACTTGTTGTAACTCATCTCCCATATTTCTTCAATAACTCCATAATAAGCCATTGATGCTAATCCGGGTTTTTGTCTTTCGTACTCGCAAAGTGCATGGATTCAGCTTCAACCATCACCCCACTATTTTTTGAGAACTTAAATCGTCTTGGCCTTTTGTGTAGAAGGTATACCCGTTTATTTCATAACCTTGCCAAGTGATGACTGAAAAGAAGGCCCCCGGGCCAACCGCTCGATTGTATCCGACACTCCGGTCTCGTGCGATACCTTCTCCTCAAACCACTTTATGAACGTCCTCTTTTGCTCATGAGCTATTTGCATGTCATTCTTCCTTGGATTCTTATTCTTCAAACTCTTTCGTGATCATCAATGTATGGTTGAACTTCTTCCATATTATTCAAGATGTACGGGTGTGCTTGCAACACCTCTTCACGACCCTTATTCTTCGAGTTTGATTCCTCGAGTTCCTCGGTTATCCCCTTGTCATCGAGATCGTATCATCGTCACGATAGATAATCTTTACAAAAGTCCATAGCCTCTTCAACTACATATCTCTCAACTATTGAGGCTTAGGGCGATAAGGATTTTTAGAATACCCTTTTAAGATCTTCATGTATCGCTCGAAAAGGGTACATCCACCTTAGGTAAGCTGGACCCATGAGCGACCTCCCTTACCAAGTGCACTATCAGGTGCACCATTATATCGAAAAATGCGGGAGGAAAATGCATCTCTAGTTGAGACAAAATAATATAACCCTCATTTTCCAATTCATCCAACTTTTCAATGTCAATGACTTTGTTACAGATAGCATTAAAGAAAATACACAATTTTGTTATAGTGTTTCGCACTTCATCTTTCATAATGCCCCTAATAGATACGGGCAATAGTTGTTGCATCAAGCACATGATAATCATGGGACTTCATCCCACTAACTTCAGATCGTCCATTGAAACACACCTTCTCAAATTTGAAGAATATCCTTGTGGAACCTTAATGTCATATAAACACCCACACAAACTTTTTTTCTCGGCTTTTGATAGTGTATGGGCTCTTTGGCTCCATATATGCCTTCTTACCATCTTCTTTTACTTGTGGATGTAACCGTTCTCTTATTCCCATATCAACCATGTCTAGTCTCGCACTAATTCCATCCTTAGTCTTTCCTGGTATGTGCAAAAGAGTAACGACAAGACTATCACAAACGTTTTTCACATGCATCACATCAAGGCGTGTCTCCACATCAAGACTACGCCAATATGGAAGATCAAAGAAAATTGATCTCTTCTTCCATATATTCTTCTCACCCACAATCTTTTTTGCTTACCCAATATGACATTGATATGTTTCACCCGACTATAAACATCCTCTCCGGTTAATGCCTTTGGAGCCGTTCTATGCTCCGGTAAGCCGTTGAAACGCTTTCTTAACTTACGATATGGGTGGAACCGATCAAGAAACCTCCCGTGACCGAGATAGACCGTTTTTTTCCGTGCTTTAGTTGATGGAAGTTTGTGTCGCTTCACATATTGGACATGCTTTATGACCCTTGACACTGTACCACGACAAATTTCCATATGCGGGAAAGTCATTTATCGTGGTAAAAATCATTGCACGCATCTTGAAGGACTCCTTCTTATATGCATCAAACACATCTACGCCTTCCTCCCACAATTTCTTCAAATCCTCAACCAAGGGCGCCAAGTACACATCGATATTGTTCCCATTTGTTTTGGTCCGAGAAATCATCATAGAGAGCATCACATACTTGCGTTTCATACATAGCCGGGAGGTAAGTTGTATATTACAAGGAGAACCGGCCATGCACTATGGGTGCTTGCTAAAGTCCGATACGGATTGAAGCCATCTGTACAAAGCCCCAGAACGAAGATTTCTTGGCTCACTGCCAAATTGAGGGAACATTTCATCTATTTTCTTCCATTGCGGAGAGTCAGGGTCTTGCCGGAGATATTTTCCATCGGATATTCTCTCATCGAATGCCATCTCAAGCCTTCGCCGTGGCTTCACTAGTAAAGAGACGCTTAAACCGCGGTATTATTGGAAGATACCACAATGCCTTCACAGTTGCCTTTTTGTTGTCTCATCATCTCCGAACCACCACCTTTCTTCACTTTGTATCGTGAAGTTTTACACTTCGGACAATTACTCAAGCCTTCATACTCATTTCTGTACAATATGCAGTCATTAGGGCAACTGTGTATCTTTTTATACTCCATACCCATCGAAGACAAGATTTTCTTGGCCTCATACATACGATTTGGAAGTACATTATCGTCGGCAACATATCACGCAACAATTGAAGCGGGACGTGAAACTACTATCGGTCCACCCACAAGTTGCCTTTAAGTTGATCAAATGTAAGGTCCCAGTCAACCGTGTATACTTAGTACACCCAGGGGAACAACGGTGTCTACGCATCACTCCGCACGCTATCATATTCATGCGGTTGTGCAAAAGATTCGACCTCAACATCATGAATCATTCTCTCCATTCCATCGTCATCTTCCTCAACTTCATTTTTCGTCCGGACAATTGGTACTTATTACCTCCTCACCATGCCATATCCACGTTGTGTATCGAAGGTTTATTCCATCACAAATTAGGTGATCCCTTATAGTAGGAATATCCGTCGAACCCCATTTAAGCAATTAACACATGGACAATAATACATCTCTTTTTTTGTAGCCACATGCCTTCTAGCAAATTCAATAAACTCTTCCACCCCATTCTCATATTCTTCACTAGTTCTCAAAGCATTCATCCAACTATGCCCCATTTTAATACCACCTACGATATTTCCACCAACACTCAAGTTTATAACAATTTAAAGAACGACATGCTTTTTTGTCAATCTTGAACTAAAATTTCGTGAGCATTTCCCCTTAAAAGTAACACATCCCAAAATTTCAACAACAAACAATTTCAACTTCAATCAAGAAAACTTACTAACTAAGGCAATTCAGATCAATATCATCTATTAAATTCAATAGTTTCATCAATACAAAGTATAAAAATATAGCTAAATTGTCCAAGTCATAAACTATTAAATTATGGACTTCTAATCATCTTTATTCATACAACAAAGTTTACCTAGTTCAATGCACATCAACGAAAAAACAACAATAATTAACTATACTTACCTCAACTTTAAATTCGATGCTTGAAATTTATTTGCTCTATTCAACCTAAAGACAACAACAATAAAGAGAACATTAGAATTATTCAAACTAACATATGTGAGAGGGAATAATTGTATGACAAAAGGAACATGATTACAAATACCTACCCTATGACCCCTCAAGCTACCTCTTGTGGGTTGCTATCGTGGCAAAGTCACAATAGTCAAAAGGGTTATTAGCTTCTTGTAGTCAAAAAAGAAGTAATTGAGAACTTAAAACTACAAATTTCCAAATAGTAAACTTCTATTATATATCCCAACAACCATAAAGTTTCACGGAAATGAAAAATCAATAAGGAAAATTGATGTAGAATGACATCAAGAGGTAGTAGGGAGAACTCTTAAAAGGAAAATCACAGTGTAGGAAAAATAAATGGCTCAAAATACATATACACACACTCTTGGCACCAGCATATAGTTTCAACAATAAACTAAAAGCAAAGTGGTGTGTTTTGAAACTAAAGGCAGCATGAACACAAGAAAAACTAAATACTATGTAGACTTACCCTAAATTTGCAAGAATCACAGACACACAAAAAATTGGTGTGTTTTGAAAAAGGAGGAAGATTTAATGTAATTTCAACAAAACTCAAGTGTAATTCGCATAATTTACACTTGGTTTTCAAAGGAAGTTCATGTAAATTTTAAAACAACCACGATCGAGAAATAGATTGCGAAATTAAATGCATTAAGGAAAGTTTCATTTTTCATGGTCATGATCACCATAATTTACACTTGGTTTTCAAAGGAAGTTCATGTAAATTTTAAAACAATCATAGTCAAAAATAGATTGCGAAATTAAATACATTAACAACTCATACCTTTGCCTCGGCTAATTAAGGCCATTACCAAGTCTTGGTTTTTCCCTTCTAATACCTTTCTCATCAATGTCTATAGTCTAAAATAAACCAAATAAGTTCTTCAATTGCACATTTCCATCTAGTACATGCACCTTTACTAAAATCAGAAAAATCGAAAGCTCGAAGTAGTAATTACCTCTATTGTACTCTGAGAAAAAATCGAATGCTCAAAGTAGCTAGCTAGTTCTAATCTTCTTCCTAGTACGGTTAATAAAATCATAAATAGAAATCCTAATTAGAAGCAAAAATCCAGTGATTAAGAGGTGAAATGGAATCAAAGAACTTAGCATTACCAATTAATCACCGTTTAGGAACAAGAAGAACAAACTTACTTGGGTTTGGGTTTCGGGAAGGAGGCGGAGTGAGCGAGAGAGAGCCAGGAGTGTGAGTGACGGAGAACGGTGCGGTTAATAAAATCAGAAATAGAAATCCTAATCAGAAGCAAAAGTCTTTGCTGCACGTTGTAAATTTCTACATGTACGATTTCTATTCCAAAATGACGCAAATTTATATCTTACTCTACTGAAACAAAGAAGTAAAATATTGACTCATTATTGAGAACTAGCCATATCAATAAAAAACGCAACCATTTTCTAAACAATTTTTGTCAAGTTTGTTCCCTTCTAAATAAACATACTCATTGGTGTTATGTAAAAGAAAGGTTTTCGAGATAAAATGCCCAATAATATAACAATATGTCCATCATTGTGAGAGCAAGAGTCATCAACAAAGGCTAGAAATTCCCATACTAAAACAAATGACATGTTACGATATTATAAATGTCCATCACAAAGCCCAAAGATTTGGACTGAATTTTAATTAGACAATTGCATAGTAAAATAATTAACATTCTGTTCAGAAAAATATTAAAGGAAAACCATTTGAACTAATCACTAACCATCAACACTTCACAAAGGAGGTACAACATGTCCACCCGCACCCATGTGAAGAATACCCACAGTTGTTACCTCCCAAACGTTGTAATTATCCGCGGACTTCAAAACAACTTTTATGGGATATCTCATTTATCCTTATGCATTTTACTTTTAATCACTAGCTAATACCTTGAATGTCTTTTTTTGGGATTTACCACGGCCTTCAAGAATCAAAACATTTAAGTTCAACAAATCTAAAGAAATACTAAAATCAAACCCCGAGTGAACTTTGACACTAAAGAAATACTAGAATCAAACCAAGTGAACTCGAGTGAACCATTTCACAATCGAATATATGCCCTCGCCAAAATCACAATGGAACAAACATCTAAAATCGAAATTCGATAGCCGCCAGATTTACACATTCACTTTGATTTTAAAATCTCCAAAGCATTCGATTTTAAAGGCAAACCCTAAATCAATTAGTCGATTCTTTTACCTGGACACAACACGGCATAGAGATAGACACTGTGGGCGTGAGCGATGGCCGTTGATCAGTTGCTGGAGGCGAGCAGTTTAGAGCTTTACGAGGGTGAGAGTTTAGGCAGCATTCAAGAGAGGAAGAGTGGAAGACACTAGTTTGGGTGAGTCGAAGAGAGGAAGAGTGTGGTCGTGTGAGTGAGATTGTGAAAGCCGCGCCTCACCGCCTCGGTTAATTTGCCTCCAACACGCACGAATACAATAACTAGGGCAGCCTTTTGGTTTCGCATTTTGAAAAACGCGAGTTTTAAGGCTAAAAAAAGAATAATAGGCGTCTGAATTATCTTTCGGGCGCCTATTTGGCTTTTAAGGCGTCGATCAAGTACCGGGACATCAAAAAATCAATTAAGGCGCCCTAATTGATAAACAGGACGCCTTAAAAGCCAAATAATTACCAAAAAAAAAAAAAAAAAATTTCGCCAATTAAGGCGACCTGAAAATAGAGTAGGGCGCCTTAAAAGTAATTAAGGCGCCCTAATTGATAAATAGGACGCCTTCAAACCAAATAAATACCAAAAAAAAAAAATTGTCGCAATTAAGGCGACCTGTAAACAGAGAAGGGCGCCTTAAAATTGATTAAGGCGCCCTTATTGATAAACGGGGACGCCTTCAAACCAAATAAATACCAAAAAAAAATATTTGTCGCCAATTAAGGCGACACAGCCAAATAGAAAAGGGCGCCTTAAAATTATTTAAGGCGCCCTAATTGATAAACGGGACGCCTTAAAACCAATAAAAAAAAAAATTTGTCGCCAATTAAGGCGACTGATTATAAGTAGGCGCCTTAAAATTAATTAAGGCGCCCCTAACATGAACACGGGACGCTTTAAAGCCCAAAAATTAAAATTTTGACCTAATTAAGAAGACCTACATATACATCAGGACGCTTTAAAATTACGCGCCAAGAAAATTCAGAAATGGCGCTAATAATTTAGACCAATTTGGCGGAAAATGTTTTAAAATTAGGCGTCGATATTTTTTTAGGACGCTTTAAATTATTTTAGACGTTAAGTTATTTCGGGACGTCAATTTTTAGAATATCGAGATTTATTTACAAGAATGCCACTACTTTCATTTTTAACTTCCTTTTTAAAATTTAGAACGTCTATTAGGGAAGTAGTTATCATTTTTTGTAGTAGTGCCACTTAAGCATTAAAATTTTCTATTGCCTATGCTTTCACCTTGATTTTATTGAATGTTGTTTGGCTTCTTTAGTCGGGCATCTTTTGCATCCTTCCGACATGCTTATCGGGGAGAGGTTTACGCGATTATATTCAAGTATTCATCCCTTCCTTTTTAAGCCCGGCTGTACATGGAGCCCAACACACTCTCATATCGGTTATTTCACAAGTGTCTTTTGCATATTTTTCTTTTTAAGTGGATAAGTCATACAAGCGATACAAGTTGCCTAACCCTACGTCTATTTTCATAGGGTGCCGTTCTTTGCTCTTCACATGGTGCATTGCTTTCATTTGGCGGGTTTCCCAAAGGTGTCATAATTTGTAGAAAATATAATTTGTTACACCATTATAATTTATTTTGGTCATAACATTATAATTTGTAATATTTTTTTTTTTTGCTATGTAAATTCTTATTATTGTTACAATTTATTTTTATGATATACAAGTCTTTATTTTCTAATTTTTAATATTTTTTTATGTAATTTTTTTTTTAAAAAAAAAATTTTAAATTTTGCGAGGGAAAGGATTTTCCCTCGCAAAATCAAAAATTTGCGACGGAAAAAGCATTTTTGCGACGGAAAATCGGTTTGCGAGGCCATTTTTGCGATGGAATTTTTTTTTCCGTCGCAAATAAATTTTGCAACAGAAAATGGCTTTTTTGCGAGGAATTTTTACGCCGCAAAAAACTGCTTTTTTTTTTTTTTTTTTTGTAGTGATAGGAACACCTTTGTAGTGCAATTTACACTACAAAAGTGTTCCTATAATTAGGACTAGAGGGAGTATATATATATATATATATATATATAATAAAATAAAAAATAAGCATATGGTAAGACTACAAGTTCTAAGATCAGTGATTGGTGCAACATGGCATCACAGATATAGATCTCTACTGCTTTATTTGTGCTATGATATAAAATCAATTAAGTGATAATTGTCATAACTCATTAAATGGGTATTAGTTACATTTTTAAAATTGCTCCTATTTAAAGTTTGATGTTATAACTCACTAAAAGGGCAGTGCATAGATGGACTTCGGCTGTCTCCTTGGACAAATGGAGTACGTTTTTAAATTTGAAAGGAGCAGCGTGGGTGAGATGGAATCTGAGGCAGGAATTAGGATAGGACTACACCAGGAATGTTCCTTGGTTAGTCTTATTTAGGTATATTTGTTGGGACATTTGGGTGACATGTGGTAAATTCTTTGGGTCAAATAGTGTGAGAAGACATGATGATGTGCATGACAACTTATTTCTAGTTTGTTGTGATCAAGACTTGTTGAAGCACTGGTCTTCTTATACCTCAGCTCCTATGAATTCAAATGATGCAAATACTACTACAGAAAGTATTTTTAACACCTATTTTAGGCCTTTTCTATTTCCCTTTCTAGGGGGACGCCTATGTAACCGATATAGTAAAGTCTTGGAACAATGTCCTTAAAACAAATGCCTTAAGGCTTTAAAAAAAAAAAAAAAAACCCCAAACCTGCAATGTTCGGCTACTGAGGAGGAAGGATTGACGGTGGAGAGTGGAGGGAGGACCCAAGTTTGGGCGTTGCTCATTTAGATTTGAAACGTGGACCTGCAAAAGTGCTTGAACTCCTTGATGCTTCGGTGGAGGTGGTTGATGGAGTCTGGAATCTGCTCAGTTGCAATGTTTTGCTACTAAGGAGGGAGGAGTGGTGGTGTTATACCACTAAAGATGGAGGAGCGACGGTGTTCTACCACTAAAGATGAAGAAGCGACAGTGGGACAAGGAGAGAGGAGCAACAATGGGAGAGGGAGAGAGGAGCTAGGTGAGAGATATGAGGGTTTTATGTATGAATTCAGATCTATAATAGCTACACTTACAACGTATCCTCTTAAACAGTTTGAATCACCATAGCAACATAGTTCTTCCTAGCTTGATTCGAAGGCCTCTTCAGTCTAGCACCTTTTACTGTCAGTTAAGTGGTGACCATCGCCGGTTCAGCTTTGCCATCGCCATTGCCGTGGAAAGTGCATTGTTCTGATATGTCACCGACGTTGTCACCATTGTCATAAGCACACGACCAGCAGTCATACTACCCAAATTAGAGTTCTGCTTTGTCAAAGTGTGCTCGATACTCACCGATGTGTCTTGATTTGATGTTTTTCTAAAATCCATCGTCTTTTTTTCTCTCTTCTGCAAAAAGGAAAAAAAAAAAGGAATTTAGGAAATGGATGATTCTTGACAAAAACAGAAATAGATTAAAGGGAAAATTGAAGTTATTGCAATGAATTAGTTTACCTGGTCATCATCTTCTTCCTGTTTCCTTTTGTCAGTGTCTTTGGTGGGAGATCTAAATGCCCTTTATACAGCAGTCAACCAGCAAGTACCTTCCTTCTTCCCCATAAAAAAAATGGTTTAATGGGACAACTTTTGCATTCATTTTTGAATTGGGACAATAAAAGTGGGGCTTTTAGCGTCCCAATTTTGAAAAGGGACACTAAAAATGCACATTTGGCATCCCTTTTCGTTAAAGGGACATGTAATATATCAAAATTCTTACACATAATTATGAAAAATACCATTACCTTTATTTTTTTACTTCACTTTTTGAAAAAATTGATGTATTTTAGGGAAGTAAAATCCATTTCTTATAGTAGTGAAATTGTTTCAAGGAAGGTATGGTCCAGTTGGAAGATGACAGATCAGTCCTTAGGGAATGGAAACAGTGGATGTGGGGGTGTCTTACAAGATAATGAGGGACATTGGGCATCTACAAATTGATATCACCCCACCAGCGTCGTTATAGGTCCTCGACATTCTTAATGGTCTTCACTTGTGTTGGAATCAAGGCCACAGGAATGTGATTAATTATTCAGACTGTCTTGAAGCCATCAACCTGCTTCTGCGGGGTAGTGATGGTAACTGCCCATTTTTTAATATTAGGAGACTTATTCTTAAGGATTGGCATATTAGATTCCACCATAGGTTTAAAGAGGATCTTTCTTGAGGATTGGCATATTTTTTGATACACCAGATCTGCAACTTGTTCATAGCCAAGGATACAAGGCATGACGTCAAACCCACAAGAGAAAGACATTGATAATAAAAAAGATTGTTCTTCAATTCAGCTATACTCCAATTGATTTGGTAAATTAGTGAGCCCTCAAAACAAATTATTCCTTGACAACCTTTAAATCTTGTTCTTCCTTTTAACTTGTGAAGAATGATGATCCAGTCCTTATATAACCTTATACTTAATAAAGCCTTAACGGATGTGTTTAGTATCAATTCATCATTCACTATTATATGATATTCATATGTCCTTCAACAATAATCAAGGAGAGCGAAAAAAGGAATTAAGGAAGATGACTATATTGTTTTAGAAAATATATGACATAGTACATATTAAAGCTAGATTGAGTAACACAAACACTAATACAACATCCTGACCAAAGGCTCCATATAGCACATAATTAAGCCTCGCATCTAATTGCCAAACCGTCCTATGCATATGCATATATGTATATTGAATATCATCATGCTATTTTGTTACCGACACACACACATTCACACATACATACACAGTGGAAGACATACACATGGACACACAATAAGCATCAAATAAACCTTCACAAGACGAAATGCTCTAGATGCTTTGTTATGTGGTATGGGTTTGCCACACAACACAAAACATATTTAAAGACGGCATACTAAACTTATATAGAAATATTACGTGTTTAGTTATTTACAAATTTCTTCAGAATTCATCAGTTTTATCTCTATATATCTGCTTTTAATTCCAAGGCCTTGGGATAGCACGATTTGGTAGACCCTTATCAATGTGAAGAGTAAACATTGTCTTATAAGTCACACTTGTAGTTCCATCAGCCAATTTGAAAATGAAGAAGCGAAGAAGAGCCATTGCTACTATCTTCATCTGCCTGTAAGCAAAGTCCTTCCCTAAACAGATACGAGGTCCCGCCTGCAAATGAAATCAACATATTATATTTCATAGTAATATCATCTGATATACACAGACACTAATTTATATACTCCCTCTGATACTAAACCTACAAGTTACTTGAGAGGTTTGTTTTAATTCTAAATATAACACCCCCAATCCACTTTGTCATCTTAATTTATAATTTTTTGTACAAATTGTATCCCTATAATTGATTGCGCTTTTAAAAGGGTTTTGGGGATAATTTAGGAAAATTTTGACACATTTCTTACAAATAACTAACTTAATTAATTTCTTTAACCTCTAAAACTTAGTTTTCTATCTCATATGACCAAAGAGTGTAAATTTTCTTTTAATAAAGGAAGCAAACTGAAAAGAGAGTGTGTATGATACAAACATGGAAAGCTGTGAACTTGAACGGAGATTCAGGTTGAAAAATGGAATCTTTCAGCCATCTTTCCGGGCAAAACTCATCGGCGTCAGGGCCCCAAATGTAGGGCATGCGTCCCATAGCATAAGCCATGTAGAAAACTCCATCTCCTTTCTTCACTCTATAGCCATCAGGGAGGATGTCAGCTGTTTCTGCAGTCCTCCCATCCTTAATTGAGAGTCACAAACACATTTAGTGAAGAAAAAGTTAGACATTCTTGAATAAAGTTCAAATCACCTTAATCTATATACTAACCCAATTCCTAAAATTCAAGACCTGGTTAACTTTTTTCAGAGAGATTAAGAAAACTAAATAAGATACTTAATCATATCATATGTTATATATGATAAAATTATACATAAATTCATAAGTCAAACAAATTAGTTCGGAGAAAAAATGATAAATATAAAATACTTTAAAGTAATTTAATTAGTTTCCTTAATCTTCCCAAAAATACCAATTGGGTCATATATTTAGAATTGGAGGTAGTATAATATAAAACTCTATATATAGAAAACAAAAAAGCTGATTTTTCAATCTATTTCCATTTTTTCCATTCTATTTCAGGTTTTTAATACATTAAGGGAGATGATAATAAGGTTAATTAATACATTAAGGGTAAAGCCTTAGGGTTTCTGTAAGTGCTGCATGAAGATAATGCATTTTGTCAAGAGTGGCTTCGGTTATATTGGCCACAAACTCATCAATGTTAGTTTCTTGTTGAGTACAAGTGACATTATCTCTCACTTCTTGAGCAACTTTCTCTTGAACAAGAGGATTCTTGCACATCATGTAGAAGAACCATGCGAGAGTGTTGGCGCTTGTGTCCTTCCCAGCTATCATGAAGTTCAGAATGATGTCCCTTAGATACTTATCGTTCATAGTTTCTGGATCCTTCTTGCTCTCCATTAGAAACCTTGATAGAATGTCCTCCTTCTCAATCTAAAATCAACCCACCAAAAGCAAAAAGAGTTATTCATGTTTTCGTGTCATTCCAAAATAATTTTTTCTGAAATATATTTCTAAGAAACATTGGAAAATATAATTTTAATTGAGAAATTAATTCATTGGCCCTTGAAGTTCCACTTGATTTTTAATCAAATTCCTATATTTTTATTTCTTTTTATTAAATCCTTATATTGTTTGCTCATCAGTTATAGGCTTTGCACTACTACAAAATCACATATATTTGAGACTCCATACTTAATGGTTTCATAAAACTGTATATAGTAATGGATCTTTAAAACAACTGTTAAGTATAGGAGACAATATTTGACGGTTTTATATAATCACCGTGATATATAAGTTTTGGTTTTTTTTGAAAAAAAAAACACACTGTTTACTTGACGGTTGTATCTAAACAACCATTGTATATATTTTATCAATATATGATGGTTGTTTATTAAAACCTTGTGAAACTTATATATTTGATGGTGTTTCAAAATAAATCGTCAAATATATGTCTTTAAAATCCATTTGTGAACCTTATTTACACGATTTCAAAATTCTCACCATTTCTCCATGCACTTGTCCAATAGCTCTTACCACTCTTTTCCAGCATCCCCACCATTATTTCCCTCTCCATTGTTGCTGAAATCGTGATTTTCCTCCTTCCCATGTTTGTGGCTATCTGTGAAGGCATTCGTGGCTTGTTCAAGGTTCTAGGATTGGTATTCTTTGAACCTCTACAAGTTTCGCGTC
Organism: Acacia acuminata; assembly: GCA_019022655.1. Classification (NCBI taxonomy): domain Eukaryota; kingdom Viridiplantae; phylum Streptophyta; class Magnoliopsida; order Fabales; family Fabaceae; genus Acacia; species Acacia acuminata. Next base: position 252,008 of record JAFJYI010000247.1, read on the forward strand.
AATTAGGATAAGGGTGAGGAAGGGCCTTGTTGATGAAGGAGGTTTAGAAAGCAAAGAGAGAGGGGAGAAAACTTAATGTGAGATGGAACAAGAAAGGGTAACTTGTGAAATATGACAAGTTGGTTAGCTTCCTTGGATATGCAACAAAAAGCAACTTGCCTATCACTTTGAACAAATGGAAGAAGGAAACAGAGTCAATAAGGAAGGCTGTTCGGGATGAATTATTAGTAAGACATGATCTACATAGTTAATAATATATTCTTAACAGGTATACCCACTAACAATGACTTGTGTGTGCTTTAGTCTGGATATTCCATATAGATGAGAAGAAGAAGGATTATGTGCTCGAGAAGGCTGGTAGGGTACTGTGTTCGTTCTGAGGATTTGTGCCAAAGAAATACTTGTTGGAACTGGCTCTATTGATGATTCGGTGGTTTCGACATTGCTAAATGAAGTTTTCATACAGTATATGAAGATGACCAAGATGTTGAAGCAGTAGGTTAAAGCACAACAATTTGTTATCAATCAATTAATGAGTTGAGACACCTTGGGGAAGTAAGGAATCACACCCCAAGTGCCAAAGATAGCTGGTAACTATTTTACTAACTTCTCAACTTACTTAGTCGAAGAGGAGGAAGAGCAATCTGGGTGCTAATTAAGTCCAACCATGGTTCAATGTCTTGTGTGCTGAAGAAGACAGATGAGCTTGTGCCTTTGCATGTGCCTTAGTCGCCAGTTCTGCTAGTTTCCAATAAATATCGAATGGTTCTTGAGACACACGATAGCGTAGTCACCAAAACAGACCGTGAGTGAGAAGACTACACCAAACAAGTCCCCTTTTAGTAAGATAGATATGCGGAATTAGGCGTGTTTGTGCTATCAATTGGGTGTTAGTCAAAGAGATCGTCATGGACGATATGGCTTGCTCTAGTGCTTATAACTTTTATATAGTATTTTCTTCTATTGTGAATGAATACTTAGCTAGTCATAGCATTTATATATACTGATTTGCTTGTTTTTGTATGTAAGGTATCTTTACAAGGAGCACGTAACCCACAATGGCTTGCATGACATGTTCCTATTTCTCAACCTCCACCTTTATTCAAGAATGTTGGACATAGCCAATAAGCTAGATTTCGTGGAGAGAAAAGCGAGAGAACTGGTAGATTTAGTCATTATAAGGCACAAAGAAAAAGAAATTTTGTTTTTCTTGATGATGAACTGTCAGAGGTAAGTATACTACTTCATTTAATTGGATGCTCATTATGTTTTTTTCTTAGTAGTTCTCATTATGTCTATTGTACTTAGGGGTCACTGGATGCTTATCGTGCTAAATCCCTTAAGCGAAGGATTTGGTACTTTGATTCGATTTATGAGGATACAGACAATCAACCACACATGGTCAATGTTTTCAATAAGTAAGTTGATGAATTTAAATTTAAAATTTTTATTTCTTATTGTCCTGTCAAAGTTTATTATAAATTTGTTGTTTGAATTTCTTATTATGATCTTGTCAGAGTTGTTTATTATTACGCCAAGGATGAAGGCTTCGACTACCCTTCGTTCCCCTACAAAGGCATTGCATCTACTTACAAATGGAAGAGAGTAGCACTAATTCACCAATACTTACCATTTTGTGTTAGACTCGTCAGAGTTGGTTTTTTGTGTCAGGCAAATACATTTCATTTGTTTGTTTATTGTGTTTGCGGCAACCAGATTAGAGCTCTTATTATGGTGTTGTGTCGTAAAATTCATGAAGGATATAGTCACCTACAATCTTGGCTCAATTAATACTAAGGTATGTTTACATATATGCATGTATATGTGTTTAAGTTAAATTAAAAGTTAAGTCATATATATTTTAACATACTTTATTTTTATGTGCAGTACTTTGAGAATAGTTATTCTAAGCAATATTTGCCCAGACAAAGTGAAGAAGTTATAGAAGAGTTGGTTATGACAATTTATCATCAATAAATGGGAGCATAACGAAGTTAGCTATAGAGTACCATCTTTTTGTTTAAGTGTATTTTAGGTTCTTAGTTTAGCTAGTTCAGATTTGGTTTTGACTTCTGTTTTGGTTCCTACTTTTCGTTTCTCTTTTGCTCTTATTTATTTTCTTTTGGTTGGTAATTTGGATTGGCTTTTGTTTTCTATAATTTACAGTTTTGTATATGTACTTTTAAATGAATGGAATTGATCTGTTTAGTTTGTTTCTGTAATGTACATATATACTTTTTGATGACTGGTAATGATCTGTTTGGTTTCTGTATATGTAATGTAATATGCATATGGGGCTTATTGAAAATGAAACCCAATTTTTTTAAAAAAATTGTTCACAATATTTTATGGTTATTATCTAATAACCGTCATGTATTGACATATTTATCACAGTTTTTTCAAACAACTATTAAGTATATACATATATTTTATGGTTAATCACCAACAACCGGCAAATATGCATCTTACTGATGACTAAAACTAGTGTCAAATACTTAACCATTTATTATATGGACCGTTATATATTTGGTGATATATCTCACGGTCTTTAGTGAACAACTATTGAACATAGTGTGCCATATGTAACAGTCATTGGCTAAAAACCGTCAAATGTAGGACTCTACAAATAATGGTTGCCTTTAAACAATTGTGCAATGTAGGGGCACATATTTAACGATGATTGACAACCGTTAAATATGTGTGTGTATATATATATATATATATTTAGTACTTGGATATTTAACGGTTCAAAACCGTTAAATATATGTCAAAATAAACATCAAGCATAGACAAACTGTAGTGGCCTTTAGGCTCAAAATATGTTAAGTAGGATTGATGTGATACTAAACTAAGATCAGATGGATGTAAGTTGTCACACAAAATATAAAAGAGGTTTTCCATTTAAGCCAACGACCATTGGGTGTAGTGGCACAAGATCTGCACTCTATGGCACCAAGTTTGGGATTCGATCCCCATTTTAAAAAAAGAAAACATCATCTCCTTGCATCTACATATAATATGTAATTTGGTTGATATTGATTTTATTTTGACCCATGCGGCAAAATTAATTTAAGAGTATGCTAAGTGAAAGCTATGTCATCAACTACTATTGTTATTTAAATCTCTTAAAAATTAACAAATTATGAGTATAGAGATCAATAACTATAATTGAGAATTGAGATAACTATAAGAACTCAATAAAAAATACGATGAAATGATTAAAAATAAGATAAATCATAGGGACTTGCATATTAATTTTCCCAATAATGTAAATACAAATAATTTCTTACATGATGATTTTGCTGCATTTCCAGGTGATGTCTCTTGGTGGAGATTAGTCGATGAACAAAACGATCAATGAATTTGACGTTGTTTTTCAGGGAAGCTTCAGAGCCAATGTTAAGATATCTCTTGATCTTCCAAAATGGATCCACATAGCGCCAATAAACCAAAGCATGTGACTCATCAAATGCCCTCATAAATTCACTTCCCTCTTTGCTTGTTCCCTCCAGGCAATTCAATTCCACTCCAAACCCTACTTTGAATATCGAGTCTAACGTGCATCTCATTAATATATCCTACAAATTAAACACAACACACATACATTATTTATCCGCAGACTTGGTTATGTGTGTGTCTCCGTCATGATCACCTCGTCACTATTCAGCAATAATAGAAGGAACAAAAGGGAAGAAAACTGCTCAATATATACTACCTCCTCCGATCCTTAATATTTAAAGCAATTAAGGAAACTAAATAAATTACTTTAAATTACTTTATTTATCATTTTCTCCAAAGTAATGTGTCTCTAATGATAGACAGAAGTATTTAAAGAAAATACGCATATTTTATTTTAAAGCCTAAATGTGAACTCACTTCTGTTTAGGGAATATTCTACCGAAATACTTCCTAATCTCTCTTTTTGTCTTTATCCAAACTTTTTTTTTTTTTTGCTCAAACTTTATCCAAACTTCATTACTTTAGAGAAGATGGACACAGACTTCTCTCTCTCCATGAAAAGATTTTTAGAATCACAAAAATAAAGACCTACCTGCATATCAAAAACCTGACCCTTCTCAGAGAATCCAGAGACAAGTCGAACCAATTTAGCAGCGTTAGTTCTGAAAGCAGAGCTACTAAAATCCCTGAGAACTCTGGTGGAGAACTCATAGCTCGCCAGCTTTCTCTGCTTCTTCCACTTCTCGCCGTCCACCGTGAAGATCCCATCGCCGAACAGATCCCTTACTATGTCCTGAAGGTACTTCCCCTTCGAGTAATCCTCGAATCGCCCCTTGAGAAGGTGCTCAACGTTTTTCGTATCGGTTGTGTAGTGCTCACTCATTCCTGGACCCAGAAGCCGAAAGGTTCTTAGGGATCTTGCTGTTTCTGTCTGGTGATCGTAGAGCCTGTTGAAGTAGAAGAGCTGGTGGAACACGGTGCCTTTCACCGGAGCATAGTTTGGGTCTCCGATGGACTTTCCGGCGAATAGGGAGACAGCAAGGAGGAGGAGGAAGGTTAACAGGAGAACAAAAATGGAGAGAGATGTGAAGGTCAAAAGCCAGAAAAGAAAGGCCATTGTTTCTGTACTGTGTCTGTTTTCGTTAAAGAGAAGATTATTATGGCGTAAATGTTGTGAGTGACGATAGAGAGAGAAAGAGAGTTTTGGATTCTTGTTAAAGTGAAAGAATGGTTGATGAAATATAATAGAAGACCACAAATGTGAAGTTTTTGACTTTTTTTTTTTTTTTTTTTTTTGGTGTAAAATATTGTGTGGGGGATAAGGACTTATATTTAAATATGTGGTAAAAATTGGACGGTGTTTTGAAGGCACGCACTCTCTCTCTCTGTAGTTTTAAATAGGGTTTTTGACCAAAATAGTCAAATATTTATAAAATATTTCCAGGTTAAAGCACTTTGCAAACTATTTTCCAAAGTAAGGCTTACGTGTCCAATGGGGGGGGGGGAGGCGTGACTCGGGCCAGGCGTGGCGGGGGGCGTGGGGGGGGGTGGGCGGAATGAGTGTCGTGAGGGTGCTTCACGCCACGGGAGGCGTGAACACGTGTCATGCCCGCGGTGAGGCGTGAACACGTGTCACGCCCCGTGGCGTGCCTGACGTTCACGCCGGCGGTGGCGTGAACGTCCTCCACGCCACAAGGCGGCGTGCGTCGGAATTCAGAGATTCCCGACTTCCCCGACCCGCAACCCCCCTACGTTTCTCGCATGCGCCCCCCCCCTTCACGCACCGGCCCCCCCCCCCCCCCCACCCTTTCAAAATCCCTCTCCCATTCAACCGGCCCCCCTCTCAAAATCCTCTCCCATTCACTTCGTTTTTTTTTTTTTTTATTTTGCTCGAACCTTCATTCACTTCACACCCTCCCTCATTCAATTTTTTCCTTCTTCGACTCACTCCACTCTTCCATTTTTCACTCTTTCATTTTCTTCACCCTCTCCCTCATCCGCACTCCTCCATTTTTTTCCTTACTCCTCCAATTTCTTTCCTTATTTTTCTCACCGAACATACTTTCACTCCTTCCCGCTCTCCCTCATCACCCGAGAACTTCAAGTTCTTCATTCTTGTTCACTCCTTCCCTCTTCCACATTCACGGACATACACCTCCCCAACCTTCAAATCTCCACCTCTTTTGAAAAAATACGAGGTTCTGAAAAATATGCGAGGTTCCGTGGCTGAGGAACTTTAAGAAGAGGAAGAAGGAGGAGGCTAAAATTGTTTGTGACTCCACATTTACAGCACAGGTAAAATTTAATTTTTTGCTATGTTTATTTTGAAATTATTGGAATTAACTTTTTATTATATATCTGTAATTTATTATAGATGTTTACTAAATTTAACTTGTTGGATAGATGCTCACCATTTAATTATGTTGTTATGTTAATTGTTTAATAATAGAATTTTAACTTTTAATTATATACAATAAATTCTTAATAAATATAAAATGGTAGGGCTAGAGATGCTTAATCACTTATAAAAAATGAATAATTATAAATAATAAAAATTGTAAATAATAATTCAAATGAATAATTCATGGAATTAAAATATTTTAAATTTATTATTAACCTTAGGATAGAAGACTAAAAATAATTTGTAAATTAACTTAATTAGTTAATTAAATATTTATTTTGTATGTAAAAGAATAAATTGATAGATAAAATGTAAAATATTTTAAATTTATTATTAACCTTAGGATAAAATTTAAAATGTAAAATATAAAATGTAAAAGAATATTACAATAATTTGTAAATTAACTTAATTAGTCAATTCATGAAAAATGTTGTATATTGTTATTTATAATAATTAATTATTTATAGAATAATAACTAGTGACTTAATAATGAGTTGTAAACATACTGGAAATTTTTGTTAGTGAAATGGATGACCAACGCAGCGCGTGTAATATTGAGCCCGGCCCTAAAGAGTGGGGAGTTCTTAACGAGGAGGTGCAAATGTCACACCGATCACAAGTGGTGTGGAACACCGGAGACTGTAATGTGTTGAGGGTGAGGCGAGCCTCACAGGGGTCTTCCGCAGATATCCAAGACCCAGATCTCATCCCAATAGAGTTGCAGGACCACCTTATGCGTGCAGGTTTCTGGCACGTGGCTCGCATGAAGAAACCTCCAGTATGTTTTAAAATTCTTTACGTAATTAATTATATACATTTAGTTGTGCTTAAATGAGACGGATAATAAAAGACCCCGACATATTTGTTATTTAATTTTATGTTGGTGCAGATTGACAAATACCTTATTTACGCTTTGGTTGAGAGGTGGAGGCCGAGAGACTCACACCTTCCATATGCCGGTTGGTGAGATGACTATCACTCTACGGGATGTAGAGGGCATTTTAGGTTTGTCACCGAGGGTCGAATAATTTCCGGCCGAACGCATGGCAACCGGCAGTAATTATGCGGCAATACATGGGTGTGACTCCACTCCCATCTGAATTGATTGGCGGAAACATCAAGATGGGCTGGTTTGACCGTCATTGGGGACACTGGGAGGAGCACTCAGCGTCGGTGGAGGGTCAACTTTTGTACACACGGGCTTACCTCATGCGCCTATTCGGTGGATTTTTGTTGTGTGATAAGTCCAGCCATGAGGTCCCTTGCCGATATATACAATTCCGGGTGGTGACCTCTCGGAGACCGATACATACGGTTGGGGGTCGTTGTACTCGCCCACACCGTATCGCGAGCTATGTCGCCACGTCGCCTTCGGCCTAAGGACATGGGAGGTTGTTTATTGTTACTTCGAGATATGGGCGTGGTCTAGATTTTCCGCCATAGCACCCGACATTCCACCACCCATTGACCTTGGTGATCATTACGGACGCGGTATGGAAGCGGTATGATATAATGAATTATTTGAACTACTTTGAGTAGATTTGCGATTATGTTGTCATTTCACTAATGTTATTGAGTTACGTATTGCAGGTTCAACAATGTCGAGATGCGGTTATTGCGACGTGAGCTAAAGACATATCGGATAGAGCTTGACCAGATGGGTCGAGACGATGTATGTATAATAAATTTGAGATTAAGGAATCAAAAGGGTAAACTAATCCGCATTTGTATACATGTACAGTGTGAAGTGGGAGCCATATAGGGACGCCGGATATGAGTTTATGGGTGTAGAGGTGACATGCGGGACATGTGGAGGGCGGTGACGCCGGTACTTTGTTTCCATATTGTCGAGATGCACCAACCAGATCGCTGCATGCGGCAATTTGGCATGCAACAACACATCCCTGGCCCGGTGGCACAGCTTAAGGGTGCACATGATCTAACCTTACGCGGTAAGATTACTGATGATTGGGAGGCAAAGATGGATGTATTTATTCAGTTGTGGAACACGCGACATTTGTGCATCGAGACTACAGAGCCATCGGAGGGGCCGATTTCCCCAAACTCTGAGTACATGACTTGGTTCTTCACACACCCGGACGGTATATGACGAGGCGGGTCGCCGGGATCGGGCATGTGGTACGTATTGATCTTGCTTCCCTTGGCATCTTAAATGTTTCATCTTATTATCCATAACTAAGGTTCAATGATGTTATTTATTATACTAGAAAAATGCAGATTGACGGTGTCGAGTGGATTTGGTGGATGAATTCTCCACAGTTTGATGCTCAGTTCAGAAAGGACCAGGTTCAGGAGGTTTGTGACCAGCTACTTGGAGCACTTAGAGAGTTTGGTCGATTGCGGAGCCTGGTCCTAGCGCACCAAGTGGACTCTTAGTTAGCGTACCAGACCCTGCGCTAGAGGTCCCGCCTCGTGCGAAGGAAGGACGGGGACTAGGTCAACGACGTCCACGGCACGAGATGGAGGCATACCGAGATATACCCCAAAGCATGGTCCACGCGGCAGGTGTATATCGACCAGTCATGTGGCCCAATATGGGCTATACTCAGGTTCCGTGGTACCCGGAGGTGAAGCAGAGGTTCATCCGAGAGATGCCACCCACAGTGCCTCAACAGATACATGTGCCGATGCCGTCCTACGCACAGCCGCAGACGACGTTTGCTCCGCAGATGTCACATGTTCCTTACTCATATGAGTGGCCATCACAGAGTTCCCAGTCCGGATTTGGAGGAGGTTTTGCGGGTTTCAATGCCTACCAGTCAGCATATGGCTTTCGGCTTTAGTGTTCCACATGTGCCACGGGGTTTCTACCGCCTTTTGTTCGTCCCAAGTTGTGCATGGTTATATGCGAGGCGGGATCTAGTAATAGTCCATACCGGCCGGGACACCGCGCATCCGATGAATCCGCCGACCACACCGATGACTTTATACGGACGGCTGCCGAGGATTTCAATATCGGGCCAAAATCTTGACGAACAACGGCGTGGAGCCTGGTGGCATTCGTAGGAACCCTGAGCGTGATGCGCGGACGAGACCGTGGCCTCCATACACTCCACCATCATGAGCATATCGTTTTACTAGTTGTTATATTTGCATTATGACATATTTGCATGGATTACTGTACTATGAATTATTTGCATGGATTACTGTATGTCATATTTGTACGCGGATCCTGTACTTGACTGTTTGTGTTTATTTTGCTATCGAACGTATAGGTAAGGAAATTTTTCCCAAATTCTAAATTTTTAACTATACCCTATAAGCACATAAGTATAAATTTGAGAAGGTGAAACTTCAAAACACAAATTCTTAATGATGTGAAACTATAAGGACATAAGTAGCACATAAGTATACAAGCTATCAATTGTCTACTAATTCGCTATGCGGGTAGGACATGAACGCCTATTATGTCCGAACTGTTTGCATATACCACATCTCGCCGATGGAGCTAGGTTGGACCTCCACCTCATCCATTTCATTGCGAATGCGTGAAGCTCTGGGACGCCCCCTACCACGCAATTTCGATTCATCGTGGATAAGCTTTGGTCCGGAAGCGGGCGGTATTCCTTGTTCATCGCCGATCGGCTGAAACGGTGTCGAGTAAACATTCATAATGTTGTTGATTGAGAATACGGGATCCACGTCTTGTGCAAAGATTAAGGGATACTGACTGAACATGCAGCAATTACATGACTACATGGGAATTTGAACGCCGAAACTTGCCACACCGGCATTTTATTTGGGTCAGTTCACCGAGTATGTATCATCCGGATCATCAACTTCAAACGTGGTACGCGCCACATTAAACTCCCGTACACGCATCGATGTAGCACGCTCTCCATTCTTTGCCATAACTTGTCCAACAACATCCGTAAAAATCTTTCCGGATCGGGTATCTTGTTGTGCTTTGGTCCCTCTTTTGACCCGAAGAATCGACAAGTCGACTATAGGTGCATTTGACCAAAGATGTTATGGGCATGTTCCTCGCTCCCCGGAAAACCTTATTGATTGACTCGGACAAATTGGTTGTCATATGACCATATCTTCGTCCATCCTCATCGTAACTCCGACACCATTGTTCTTTCGGAATTCTTTCAATCCATGCAGCCACATCATTACTGTAACTGCAGAACTCAGCATACAATGCATCGAAGTGAATTTTGTTTGGCACATATCCTGTAACACACAAACCAATGTCGTAATGAAAAGAATGAATGTCACCGCACATCGGTTGGGAAAATATTACCTAATCTCATTAATTTGTTCTTCAACGCTTGGTCCTTGAAACGGTATTAAAATTGCTCGCAATATGTCTCATTCAAAACACATGGTACGCATGAGGAGGCTGCCAACCAAGCGTCTCATTGGCGACAGTGATATTATGCTTTGGTGACGATCGTAAATAAGACACGTAATTAACCGCATTTGTAACATACAATCGTATGGAAGCCAAAAAATATTCCCATGCTTCCTTCGTTTCACCTTCAACAATTGCAAATGCAATAGGTAGGATCTCATTATTTCCATCTTGGGCGGTGGCAATCAACAATGTCCCCTTATACTTACCGTATAAATGTGTTCCGTCCACTTGTATCACTGGTTTGCACCATTGGAATGCTGCACGACATTGACTGAAGGTCCAAAATGTCCGTTGAAAAACCCGGATCCCATTAACAACCTGCCGATCAACAATATACGGTTCATGTTTAATATGATAAATAGATCCCGGGGAAAATTTCAACATGTGCTCGAACCATCTTGGCAGGAATGCATATGACTCCTCCCAATCCCCGTAAATCTTAGCTATTGCTTTTTGTTTTGCCTTCCATGCCTTCCTGTACGAAACATGATAGCTAAACATTCCAGTCACTCTTTCTTGTATCATGATCACAGGTACCAAAGGTGTTTCCTTGACCATCTCTGCAAAACCATTCATAAAAAAATGTACCCTAGGAATGTTATTTATATTCACTCACAAACACAACTAAATTCACAATTTATCAAATAGTCATGTGCATCATACCTATTATGACCTGAGAAATAAATTCAGAATCAAGTTGTCTGTGATCTTGGGATAGATTTTGGTTCACACAACTATGATTTCCCACCCATTTAGTTACCACCCAAGCGTTGTTTCTTCGGTTTAATTGCTCGTACCCTCCAATCGCAACCTTGTTCTTCATTCTTACATTTCATTGAGTACTTCGTTGTAGTGCTCTCAACCACTTGAGCTTCATGATGTTGCTTCATGCAAAAATGTGTTATGCAGACTTTCAAATCATTCTTCGACTCGAACTCTTGTTTCAAGCATAATTCATCTCCTCTTGCCCACGGACCCGGCCCAAGCCTTCCACATCTAGTATATCCTCATACGGGTAATCTTCATTTATAGCCTCATAATGTGGAATGTCATGCCAAAACGGTGTAATATCTGTATGCTCAAACATAATTCAATTTTTGCGAAAAAAATGGTAACTTGATAAGAAAAATAAATTATATAATAATTACCTCGTTGTTCGTCATCTGCATCACTATCATTTTGATCATGGTCATTTTCCAATAAAGTGTCTTCATCTTCTTCCTGTTGCTCCTCCTCCTGATTTTCAGGTTCATGTACCATATAGTCGTCGTTTTCTTCTCCCAAAGGCAACGGTTGATTGTCTTGGTCGATGAGAGGTACCGGCCCATATATCGTGGATCGACGTAGTCCATGCGCCGGTATTGGTACGCCCTCCTTTGACGTCTCAATATCCACATATAACTCAAATAATTGGGACGTATGATTTTCAAGGAATGTTTGAACAAAAAAATCCACATCCTCATTATCGGATATCTCAAGACCCACATATTTCCGGTTCCCACAAGGCGTCTTACCACATCGAAGATATTACCCGATTTTGTTGCAGCTTTAACTTTCGACGGATTTTTTCATGTAAATCTTCACGGATATGTCTGGAACAATCAACATTCCTCTTTTTCACCATCAAAGCTTAATCCATTTGGACCTATATTTTTAGAACCATTAAAATATACAAATGAACGAATTTCACTCATCTTTTTCTTATGTAATATTGTGAAAAAGAAGATTAAACTACAGAAGAAGAAGAAGAAGAAACACTATCTAAATGGAATTAAACAAAAAACAAAGGATTCAAGAAATAGAATGAAGAAGAAATGGAGGGAGTTTGCGATTAATGAAGGAAGGAATGAATGACCAAAAGAGGAAATACTGCCTAGATGGAATTAAACAAAAAAAAGTCTCAAGTAGAAACACTTTATCAATGGAATTAAACAACAAAAAAAACAAATTCAAGAAAGATAATGAAGAAATAGAGGGAGTTTTCCGATGATTGAAGCAATGCAAATGAATGATAAGAGAGAAAGAAGAAGGAGTCACGGCGGATGAAGAAAGAGTGTGAATGAGTGAATATAAAGAGTGAAGGAAAAGGGAATGATTTAAAACAAAACAAAAAAAAAAAAAATTAAAAAGGGGTCACGGGTAAAAACAAAAAAAAAAAAAAAAAAAAAAAAAAAATACAAAGTGATCACGGGCTGGCGTGGGGGAGGGCGACCGTGTGTCAGCGTCTGACACATGGTCGCGTGAGGCCAGGACACGTAGCTAATGGCGTGAGGCCTCCTCACGCCTTTCGCTACGTGTGGGGCCCTCACGCCATTAGTGGCGTGGGTGGCCCCACGCCATTCACTACCTGGCGCCCCCTCACGACATCGGCGCTCACGTGGTAGAATGAAACGAAGCCGGTGGCGCAGTCCTGTCGTACGCCTTCAATTGCCTTATATCGGAAATAGTTTCAACGGTGCATTAATCTGGTATTTTTTTTTAAAAAAAATTCTATTTTGGTCAAAAACCCTTTTAAATATGAGTTCAGTATTATTTTTCCTTTTCGTTGCAAACCAATGAGTATCTGGAAGTTTCTTTTTAGATAAATTTTGTCTCTAAAATTTATAAAATGTAGTGATGGTATCCTTTAGTAACTTTGACCATTAAGTTTAATTGATATGTATAAGTAGCACCAATATTTACCACCTCATTAAAGGTTATAATATCATTTTTACCCTGAAGTTTTCGCTGAGAAGCAGTGGATATCCGAAAATTTTTCTTAAGAACAATTTTTCCCAAAAGTGTTAAATAAATGAATTAATTTTTATCAGTTATTTTTTATTTAAATATAAAACATCAATTTACTTTATCTTCTAAATTTTTAATTTATTGTTATTATTTCACTTATTAAAAGACGGTTTTTATCAATGAAGTAATTTTCAATGCAAATGATTAAATGAGGTATTTTAGGAGGATCAATGCATATTTTATAATAACTAAGTTAACCAATTTTATTAATCTTCATAAATTAGTCACTTAAATTCTACATTTAGGATTAAAGAAAACAATAAATAAAAACTTAGAACTTCCTACTTACGAAAATAGCTTGATCTGATCTTCAATATAAAGGTCAATTGTTTTGATACGCACGTAGAGCTCAATTTAATTAAATATTGAATGATATAGACGTGTAGTTTTTCTGAAATCAGATTGTTGAAAATATGTTAAAAAAATTATTTTCGTGTTAACCTTGATTCCTTGTTTCAATTGCACTTATACGTGTAACCTTTTGCTGTTGGCAATTGGCCAACCCATACTTTTAGATGTCTCTTGTTAATTCGATCTTGAAAATGATATTATAAATATAAATATATTTATGTATGTATGTATGTCTGGATTCAAACACACATACAAACGAAGAGAGAGAGAGAGCCCCACAATTCTCGTTTGTAATTTGCATCTCTCCATCAAAATATTAAAGGTGTAACAAAAGAATTTTTTGCCTTCAAGAATACTTCTAAAATTTATGGGAGAATGACAAGAGCCCATTTGAGTTAACATTTAAGAAGTACGTTTATGTTCATGTAAGTCGAAACAAAACTCCTCATATATACTTATATTATACACCGTAAATCACGTCAGAAAAGTATTTTCTACTGTCAAATCAAACAGACACTTATCTCCCTGTTCTGGTATAGAACACAGATGTCCAGCTAAGGGCTGGTATTTTGATCTTGGATAGCTAGGCTCTACCTAAATATCTATGGAGAAGATAATCAGGAGAGCGTGTGATCACTGTACACGACAGAGGGGTGGTGTGTGTGTACAGTGAGACTGTATGTAAATAGTCTGAGTTAGAATGTGTGCACCTGGTTACCTGACCTCTGTATTTATAAAGGTGTCCGGGGCGCATATCTCGGCCTGGTGCGATATCCGGGGCCCGCAATATCCGGGCCACGCTATCACTGGGGCGAGTATCTCGGAATGCCGTTATGAAATGGGTAGATCGTGCCTAGCCAAGATTCCGGATCTCACCCTATGATTAGCGGATCATACCTCCTGGCTCCGTGTGGGCCGCGCCATGGACTTGGGCTTTTGGGCCGGTCCGTAACGCTTGCCCCTGCCTTGGTTGTTCGTGCTTCGGGCGGCCGAGGTGTTCAATGCCCCGGCCCCCGTTGAGGTCCGGGGCCTATGCTTCATTCGAACCGGCTTCTAACGCCGTGGCTTGTTCCTGTCGTGACAGTCTGGGTGGTGTCCTGGGTTGCGCCTGACCGGGGCGTCTCGAACGGCCTCGGACTTACGTAATTAGCCCCCTGTTCGTGGGTGAGTCGCTTGGCATTCTTTCCGTAGGCGCCATCATTGTTGCTTTACACCTGGCTTGCCCTGATTGGAAAGAGTCTGCAGCCGTCGCGCCCCTCCGTGTGCCGATTTACGTGCACATTTAATGCTCCTACGTCATTCTGTGCATTTCCCATCGTGTCTAGGTTCAAAGATCGAATTACCCCCGGCGTTCCCTTTCCCTGTCACACCTATGAAGTAATTTTTTTGCGTTTGCCTCCTCACTTTTTCCCGCTACAACCTCTCTTTGGTTTTGCTCTCGGGTTTGTAGAATCATCTCCCTCGCCAAAACTCCACCGTTCTCCATTTCTATCGTTCGAGTTTCCCTCTTCTTACTCATACAGGTATTTTCCTTATTCTTCTTTACTTTTTTACGGCATAACGTACTTCTTACCGATTATATATCCTTTGGTCCATTATCTACGTTCCTACTCCTCGTCCTTTCTGGTTTTCTGAGTAACCTTTTGGGACCATTTTCTCGGGTTTTGCTTGCTTTTGACACATCCGCGTCTCGTACTTGCCTCTCTTTCGACATAAGACCTTTAGTTCTTAGGTTCTTAGTTCCTTCCTTATGGATAGAGATAGACATTTTCCTAAACCCAGATCAATGTTAACCCCTAAGGAAGAGGGTTTCTTCGCACTCGCTTCCTGCGAGCTTCTTATTGGTTCTTTGAACCGAGCTTCCGGAAGCGGAGAGGTCGGCCCCTTTACTCTGAGGCGAGGTCGGTCACTCAGGACGAGTCGGGCCCCAACCTATTGCTGCTAGAGCTCTGTCTCCTTCTCCTGTCCGAGCTTCTGCGCACAACGTTCCTATCTTATCGCCGCATGGCCGGGTCGGTTCCGTCGCCGACTTCAGGTCTCCGGCCTTATTGGCCCAACCGCTCAACTTCTGTGAGGGTCCACCTTCTGTGAGCTCGGATCCTTATCCCGAGGATTGCCTCGGCCCCTGCTGGGATTGCTTGGCCGAGGGTGCCTTCCACATTGCGCACGACGGAGACTCCGAGCCTCCTCGATTCTTGGTTCTTGCCTAAGATCGGCAACCTTCGGGCCTTTCTTCGGCGTACCCTTTTGTCGAGTCCGCCATCTGTTTTGCCTTCTAACATGCTTTTACAGGTATTTCCAACTCGCTAATTTCATTTTATGTTGAATATAGGTTAATGGCTCCAAATCTCGTCTTCCAAGCAAAGGACCGAGGCCGAGGAATCGACTCTTCTAGTCCTCCCGAGGCTTTGTGTCGTAGATTTCCCGGGTGTCCCATGAGGTCTTGAAGACCCGATCCTCGATGTCGGATACCGACATTGCACGTTTGGATCTACCCGTCATGGAGGGGTGCGTTATACGCCGCCCGGAGGCCAACAAGCCTATTTGTGCGGAACGGGAAGTAGACAGTCCCAATTTCTTTTTGTTTTACCAGGATTACCTTACTCGGGTCAGTGTTTGCTTCCCTTTTACCCATTTCTAGATAATGGCCCTGCTGCACTTGAGACTTGCCCCGTCTCAACTTCATCCGAACGGGTGGGCTTATTTTGTTGCGTTCGAGCAACTGTGTCACTCCTTCCCTGTTCCGATTCCCTGCTCGACCAATCTCTTTTTCTATTACTTCAGCCCCTTTACCCCCGGCTCTCCTAAAGAAAGCGACAAGCTAAAAGGGTTGGTATCTCTCCGCTGCAATCCAGATCGGAAACTCATAAAGCCCTTCTCCGAGTCGTTTAAGCGGTTCAAAAATGCATTCTTCAAGGTTGTTGCCGTGCCTGATAAACAAACCTGGTTTTTGAAGGGGTTGAGGCCGCTGACGTAGAGTGTCGTTTTCCTCTATATTGGATGGAGAGTCATCATAAAGCTGCTCCCTCATCTTTCCAAATTTCCAAAGATGACCTCCTACCAGAGACAGCCCCTTTCCTGCCTCGGTTGGACGCCTACGTGGAGAAGTATGGCGTCCAGAGTGCGGCCTTTTTCATTACCGGGGAGGGATCTAAGCCAATCCCCTCTACTTGTAGGAGCCCCTCCTTTGCAATGTTGTTTGTCTTTCTCTAAAATTTGGTATCCTGTTGTAGTAATTTGTGTTTATTCCTGACTTCCTTTATTTGTCCTTTCAGCTCAAGACATGAGGGCTCTTCCAGGTTACTTGGCAAAGGTGAATCTGGCCGCGGCATTGCCGAGTCGTCGGACTCGAAAACGGGCCGTCCCTGTCGAAGGTGCTGTGCCCGAGGCCGCTCACGCCTCCGTTGTTACCAAGAAAACTAAGGTCTCGGGCGGCGAAGGGTCGGCTCCATCCATCCTCCGGGCCTTCTCGGGAAGTTGTTTCCCAAGCTCGAAGGGGAAACAGTCGTTGTGTCCGTGGACGAACCGTGTCTCCGCGGTTATCGCGACTACTCCTTCGGTTTCGGTGTCCCGATACCTCCGCCACCTCCGCCTCCTCCACCTCCTTCTACCAGGTCGTCGCGTCCTTTTCTATGCTTCCTCGCGGCTTCATATGGGATAAGGGGGTGACCAAGGAACTGGACGTTGCGTTCCTTCCTCCCCGGGAATTTATGGAGAGCCGGCCCCTGTCTCCACCTAACATTGATGAGGTGTAGGCAGCGCAACGGTATTTATGTAAATCTGTTGGGCTGCTTCAAGCTTATATTCTCGTGAGGGAGAAGTATTCCATGGCCGATGCAGAGAATAAACGCCTGAGAGCGTCTCAGGAAGAGGTGGCAGCCAAGCAAAAGGCTCTGGAGGAGGCCGTGTCAACGAAAAAGGCCTTAGCTGAGTCTGAGGCCGGTGGTACATATTTTGCAAGACGAGCGGGATGCCGCCCGGACCGAGCAGGATGATTCTAAGGCCGCGGTCGTGAAGATAGATAAAGAACTTCTACTGGCGTGGGAGGGGGCGGAGAAGTCAGCCTCCGAGTGTTCCCGGGTCCAGAAAGCGCTGGGCGCGAGTCTTGAGGTGGTGAAAGCCCTTTAGAAACAGCGTGATCTACTGTCCTCTAAGCTTAAAACAACTGAGGAGGCCCTCGCCGCGGCGCAGCAGGTGCTCTTGGAGTCCGATGAGCTCTTAAAGCAGACTGCCAAAGATTGCTTTGACAATGCCCTGGAGTAGATTCGGTTCTTGAATCCGACGGCTAAACTTAACCTGGACGGCTATGATTTTAGCGCCTTTGTCGAGGACGGAGTCTTAGTTCTTGACCAATCTCCTACTGGCAATGCGTCCCGATCTGAAGAAGAGGGAGGAGAGTCGGATGCGGAGAGTGAGGCAACAAAGGAGCTCATGAGGCCGGCCCGTCTAGTTAATTTTATTTTTACACTTCGTTCTTCTGTGGGCGTCTGTGCCCCTCTATTTTGAACATTTCCGGCCTTTGTGCCGTTTTGTACAAAGTTTTATGACAATGGATGAATTATTTCTTCACCCTTCTGCCATCTTGTAAATTCTAGCATTGAAATCTATTGACTGTAGTAGATACGAGTCTATTTACTCGATCAACACTGACGTGTGGGAGGGTGGGGCAGGGTCTTATATTTTAACCTCTGGGGGTGTTAACTTAACCGCACTACCTCGTTCCGGCTTGACTAGTCAGAAAAGTTGATAGCAACCGAATTAAGGGCGAGGCCTCACATGTCAACCGAGGTGTCTATCACCTCTAATCTAACAATTTGACTTGATCAGGGTCTGAATGACAGCCCGCTTTCTTAAATCAGGCAAGCGTTGACGCGTCAATTTCGCGAAGGCCACATATGGCATTTTCGCCAAGCTCTTACCAATGCACATTTGGTGTCTTCATCTAGATGTTTTTGCTTTTGTTAATGACCAGGGTGTAAGTACCTCGGTGTCAGGTTTTGGACCGGGCTTAATGGCCTCGGTTTCACGCTTAAGCAAGTAATTGTGCACATTGATGAATTTCCTTGATGGAATCCTTCATTAAATAAAATAGCTCTAAAGAGCTTACAAATGGTCATGAATTATTCGATGAAAAATAAAGAACAATTGGAGAAACATAAGGAAAAGTAAGAAATAACCTAACGGTAGCCTCTCGTGTCTACGGGGCCGAGCCTAGACCAAGCTGTAATAGATCTTTAGCTTGTTGGCGTTCCATGTTCTCTTAACCGGCTTCCTTGCCAAGGTTTCAAGAACATATGCCCCAGCATCGAGTTTTTCTTTAACCCGATAAGGGCCTTCCCAATTTGCCGCCAGTTTTCCGTCTCGGGCATTCTTGTTTTCGATGTCGGCCCGCCGAAGTACAAGGTTCCCTCGGTTAAAGGATCGTGGTCAAACCTTCCGATTATACTTTGCCACGAGGAGTTGCTTAGCGGCAAGTTACCGGCAATGCACTGTGACTCGGATCTCATCAATTAGGTCCAGGTCTGTCTTTAGGGCGTCGTCATTTGACGCCTGCCCATCCTGTCCGGCTCTGATCTTTCTCCATGATGGCTGCCCGATTTTGACCGGGATCATTGCTTCACAACCGTAGGTCAGCCGAAATGGGGTTTCCTACGTCGAGGACTGCACACTCGTCTTGTAGCCCCACAGAACGCTGTGGAGCTGTTCGGTCCAGCTGGTGCCTTTAACATCCGTTTCTTTAATCCTTCCAGAATGATTTTATTAGCTGACTCGGCCTGGCCGTTAGATTGCGGGTGTTCGACGGAGGAGAAGTGTTGCTGGATGTCCAAGTTGGACATTAAGGCCTGGAATCTATGGTCCGTGAACTGGGTCCCATTATCAGTGATGACTTCAGCAGGTCTCCCAAATCGAGCAAAGATGTTATGACAAACAAATCTCATAATCCAAGATGAGGTGATCGTAGTTAATGCCTCCGCTTCAATCCACTTGGTGAAATAGTCTACGGCAACGATGAGCCATTTCAGCTGTCCCGGTGCCGGCTTGAATGGTCCGAGGATGTCCATTCCCCATTTATAGAAAGGCCAGGGGGCCGGCATACCTTTTAACTCCGTCGGTGGTGGCCATAGGATCCCGCGTGTTTCGGCAACCGTCGCACCTCTTGGCGGCTTCCATGGCGTCATGCTTCATGGTGGGCCAATAATAACCGGCGCGTAACGCCTTCCTTGCCAAAGCCTTGCCCCCATGTGTTGGCCGTTGCATCCCTCATGTATCTCGGTCAACACGTACCTTGCTTCGGACTCACCCAAGCATCGCATCATTGGGCAGTGCACTCCTTTTCTGTATAGCTGATCATCGACCATAGTGTAGATGGCGGCTTCTCTGATCAGCTTCTTTACTTCAGTGGAATCTTGGGATGATCCCCCTTTCCGAGATAATCTTCGATTGGCTTTCTCCGGTCCGTGGCGGACGAGATAGTCATGACGCAGTGGGCTCGCGCATTTTGTTGGATCACGGTTCTATGACTCCCGGGACCTTTGGTGCTTGCTAGCTTGGAGGGATATCGGCCCGGTATTCTCTTCTCTCGGGATATGAGCAACAATTACTTCTTCGAACTCGGTCATTACTTCTTTTGCTTTGTTCAAGTACTTAGCCAACAGGGGGCCTTTTGCTTATAGCTGCCATCGATCTGTGCGGCGACAAGTTGTGAGTCGGTGAACACCTTAACTCGCCGCGCTCCGTTCTCTTTTGCTTGAAACAATCCAGCTATGAGGGCCTCGTACTCGGCCGGTTATTGGAGGTTAGGAATTCCAACGGAGGGAATGCTCGCAGCGACCCCTCGAGGCTCTCAACGATGACTCTTGCTCCACTGCCTTTTGGATTGGAAGATCCATCTACAAATACCTTCCAGAATTCCTCGCTAGCCATAATCGGAGTCAACTCTATGATGAAATCGGCCAACGCTTGTGATTTGATCGCATGTCGGGCTTCAAAAGTGATGTCGAACTCGGATAGCTCAATCGCCCAGCTTGTCATTCGCCCGCTGGTCGGGTTTGTGCAATATCTGCTGGATTGGCTGGCTGGTTCGGACTACTATCCGGTGTCCCTGAAAGTATGGCCGAAGCCGTCTCGCAGTCGTCAGTAATGCGAACGCCATCTTTTCCAGCTTCTGATATCTGAGTTCAGCGTTTTGTAACGCTTTGCTCACAAAGTAGATGGGTGTTTGTCCGGCCTCGGTTTCTCTTACCAAGGCGGCACTTACCGCCTCATCTCCCATAGACAGGTGCAAGAACAAGGTCTCCCCTTGCTTCGGCTTTGTTAGTACTGGAGGGGTTGCCAAACATCGCTTGATTTCTTCAAACGCTGCTTCACACTCCGAATTCCATCCTCCATGAGTTTCTTTCTTCAATAATTTAAAGAAAGGTAATGCCTTCTCGGCCGATCTCGGGTAAGAATCTTGTTCGGGCGCCAAGCGACCTGTTAATTGCTGAACTTCTTTCTTAGAGTTCGGGACTTACATGTCTAGCACGACCTTGCATTTGTCTGGGTTAGCCCCAATCCCTCGATTGGTCAGCATAAAACCTAGGAATTTCTCGACGGGAACTCCGAAAGCACATTTGGCCGGGTTCAACCTGATTCGATGTCGTCTTAATTTTTCAAACGTCTGTTCTAGGTCCCGGATTGCTCCTCTGGTTGTTTTGACTTCACGATCATGTCGTCTATATATACCTCCACATTTCGCCCGATTTGGTCCTCAAAGACGCGGTTCATCATTCGCTGGTACGTAGCTCCGGCATTCTTCAATCCAAACGGCATGACGTTGTAGCAATAGTTAGCCTTGTCGGTCATGAAGGCGGTCTTCTCTTGGTCGTCTCGGGGTGCATGGCAATCTGATTGTAGCCGGAGTAAGCATCCATGAAGGAAAGCAACTGGTACCCGACCGAGTTATCAACGAGTTGATCAATGTTAGGCATAGGGTAGGAGTCCTTCGGGCATGCTTTATTTAGATTGGTGTAGTCAGTGCACACCCTCCATTTGCCAGTTGCTTTTAACACCATGACCACATTCGAGAGCCAAGTTGTATATTGTACTTCTCTGATGAATCCAGCGGCAAGGAGCTCTTCAATGTGACTTTCAAGGGCTTTCTGCCTGTCGTCTGAGATATTCCTCTTCTTCGGGCCACCGGCTTCGACCCGAGCCATATGGCGAGTTTGTGGCGCAAAAGTGTGGGTCGATCTCGGGTATTTCGCCGATGTCCAGCGAAGACGTCCCGATTTTGTCTTAAAAACTTGATCGGCCGCGCTTTTAAGTCTATGTTCATATCTCTCGCCGACTTTAGTTGTCTTGGAGGGATCCGTCCCTGTGGTCAATTCCTCCGGCTCCCCTTCCGCTCCGGGCG
Organism: Acacia acuminata; assembly: GCA_019022655.1. NCBI lineage: Eukaryota > Viridiplantae > Streptophyta > Magnoliopsida > Fabales > Fabaceae > Acacia > Acacia acuminata. The sequence continues at coordinate 273,782 of JAFJYI010000247.1, forward strand.
TGGATTTTCGGTTCACGGAGATCCGGCTCTACCATATTAACCGACCGCACGGGGCCGCCTATCATTTCGACTTCGGCCATAACTTCATTGGTTCGAGTCGTGGCGGGACGACGATCCTTCCTCCTCGACTCGGAGAGTCTCGAAGTAGCATTGCCATGAATACTTTCGGTCCCCGGACACTTCGACCACCGATTTTTATCGTTGATCATCTTCAGTTTATGGTGCTTAGTGGATGCTAGCATGTCCCAATTGTGTATGGTGGGTCGGCCCAATATAATATTGTAGGGAGAGCGGAAGTCGGCCACTACGAACCTTACACGTTCTGACTTGAAAGCTTCCTTGGTTCCTAGCGTCAGTCTAAGGTCTATATACCCTTTTGGGAAGGATCGCTCTCCATTGAACCCGATAAGGGTTGACTTGCACGGCTTTAAGTCTTCAACATCGAGGTGCATCCTCTGGTATGCGTCCCAGCTTATGATGTCGGCCAAACTCCCGGCATCCATGAAGATCCGTTTGACTCGGCAATTTACTACAATTTCGGTGATAACCAGTCCGTCCTGGTGGCCGGGAATAACATCTTTAGCTCTTCGTCTGTGAAGACTAATGGAGGTGGTTTCGGTTTCGATGAGCCGCATTTGAACTTTGGTATATCTTTTATTGTCAGCACCTCCCGCAGGTATTTTTTGGGCTGGCTTATCGTATCTCCACCTCCTCTGAACCCGCCGCTGATGCCATTGCATTGGAAATCAGTCTCTGGGAAACCGTCGGCAGGGCCGGTTTTCCGTTTCTTCTCTGGTTCCCGAGTGTCCGTAGTTGGACTCCTGCTTCGGCGGCCATTATTCCGCCTGCTTGTTTTCCCTTGAGTTTTGATGACGTATTGGCGAAGTTTCCCTTCTTTCACGAACTTTTCAATAGCATCCCTGAGTTCATAACACTCGTCGGTTGTATGATCGGAGCAGTCATCGAAAGTGCAAAATTTTCCCCGATCTGTAGTGGACCGATTTCTGATAGGCCTCGGCTTGGTAACCCTTTTCATCTCGGTCTGAGCTACCTCCTTCCATAACTGCGATCGCGAAACATTTAGGGGGTGTAGTTGCCGTACTTCACCTCATTATCCGTCCTCTCTTGTCGGGGTCGGCTCTCTCTGCCACGTCTACGGGGTTCCGCCTTCTGCTTGTCCGTCGGATCCCTTCTTTCGTGTGATGAATTCCTGGCCTTCTCACGTTTGTCTGCATTGGCGATTTCCATCTGCTCGACATCCAGGTACTTCTTCGCTTCGGTGTAGAATTCAATCAGTGAATAGACTTGATTCTTGCACAGATGTCTGGCCAGGCGTGTTGTTGGGTCCAAACCGTTGACAAGACAATGAACGTGGACTTCTTCAGATAATGAGCGTACCTGCATTGCCGTGTCTCTGAACCGATCCAGGTACTTCTGCAGCGTTTCACCCTTCTTTTGTTTTACCTTACTCAAAGTGAACTGAGATTTAGATTGTTTCTTGCTGGTGGCAAAGTGCAATTCAAACTTGCGCCCAAGGTCTTCGAAGTTCTGAATGGAATTATTGGGTAACGAACTCAACCATTTGTGGGCCAGTCCGGTCAATGTGGCCGAGAACAGCCGTAAGATGACCGGACCCTCTATCGACCTGACCACATTAGCTTTTCGAATATCTCAAGGTGGTGGCGTGGATCTTGGGTCCCATCGTACTTAGGAAGATCGGCTAGGTCAAAATTCTTCGGGTAGGGGGCCGTGGCCATTGCTCTGGAGAATGGGGTCCCACCAGAGCCTGCCAAGTACTTCATCTTATATTGCCGCGGTGACCCACGTGTCCGAGGCGCCGTAATTACCTCTCGAATCTCATCCGAGGACTGATCCACGTCGAGGTCTCGATGTTCATAACTATCACGGCTTCGGTCTTTATAACCGTCATGGCGATCTTCTCGGCCTCGGTCTTTAGCATCCCGGATCGCAATTGCCTCTCCTTTTTGTCGTGGTGGAGGTCACCGGCGTTCTTGCTCCCTTCTCGCTTCCCCTTTTTTTCTTCCGCGGGCCCGTCGATTTGACTCGGGCCGCTACGCGGACTCACGCTGTCCGGCGTATAACCTCCTTTCCCTTCCGAGAACTTCTCTGACTTCCGCGTTGGAACATGTTTTCGAGCTTTTCCTCGATCATTAACTCCAGAGCATGAAAATCTTCTTGTCGTTGGAGGTGATCTCGTTTTTCCTTGTTTTCGAACCTCTGAAGCATCGACTCCTCCGTTCTCCTCAAAATGCGGATGTCGGTGTCTATTACCTGAGCGTCTGGAGTGGGGACTATCGGAGCTTGGACTCTTCGCGGATCTTCTTGTGAAGGTTCGTCGGTTGAAGGAGATGTACTGGTCGTGTCAGTAACGTGACCCTCCGGAGTCTTTTCTCGTGGAGGTTGATCATGAGTCTGCGGTTGACTCGGTCCGACTTGAGGTTGATTCGGTGGTAAATTGCTTTCATCCTGTGGCAAGTCTAACTGCTGGCTTTGCCTGTGGCTTCTGGTGTTTGCCATTAGTGGTCACGGGGATAGAAATTTAAGGATCCCCACGGTCGGCGTCAATGTTCTGGTATAGAACACAGATGTCCAGCTAAGGGCTGGTATTTTGATCTTGGATAGTTAGGCTCTACCTGAATATCTATGGAGGAGATAATCAGGAGAGCGTGTGATCACTGTACACAACAAAGGGGTGGTGTGTGTGCACACTGAGACTGTATGTAAATAGTCTGAGTTAGAATGTGTGCACCTGGTTACTTGACCTCTATATTTATAGAGGTGTCCAGGGCGGATATCTCGGCCTGGTGCGATATCCGAGGCGCGTAATATCTGGGCCGCGCTATCACTGGGGCGAGTATCTCGGATTGCCATTACGAAATGGGTAGATCGTGCCTAGCCAAGATTCCGGATCTCACCCTATGATTAGCGGATCATACCTCCTGGCTCCGTGTGGGCCACGCCATGGACTTGGGCTTTTGGGCCGATCCGTAACACTTCCAAAAACAATGATTTATCTACAGTTCAATTCAAAAAAATATTTGTTTATACTCCTTTTTAAGATTGTACGAGTACTATTTTTATTAAGAAAACATGACTGGTTTTTATGATTAATGGTAATCTCTCTAGTATTTCATATAGGACATTTTTAGTTGGTCCTAAATTAGCTCTTGCCTAAACATATAACTCATTTCATATCAAAATATAGCACTTATAATACATTACAAAAATGTCACTATTAAATTTGTCGTAAAGGGTTTTAGAGAATGAAATTCCCCCATGCATATTCAAATAGTAATTTTGGAAAGATATTCTCACTTTTAAGAAATTAATATTTGAATAATTTCAACCTTCTACTGCGATTGAGGTTAAAAAAAAAAAAAAAAGACTTCCTTCTGTGACTTAGTTCAAATGACCACCTTTGGTTCAATTTAGCCAAATTGAACCGTTCAGAACCAGGCTTTAGTATTTGTCACTTTTAATAACGAATGAGTTTATTTACATTCTATTATATCTGTAGAAAGCATGTAGTAACTATGCATACTAACGGCGTTAACTTTTTAACGTAGCTTGTACTAGCCATGCATACTAATGATGTTTACTTTTTAAATTTGATTAATGAAAAAGCCACTTCACAACAAGGACATGAGCTATTCATATTTTCATATATATTTGATAGTTGGGTCAAGGGATTGATAATAATTTTTTTTTTTGATAATATTGAAAATAAAATATTAAAATTTTGGGAGTGACATGAAATTCGTTTTTAATATTATAACAAATTAAAAGTATAAAATTATTTAGAAAATATTAGGAAAGATAGTTTGGAAGAAAAAAGCTACTTAAATATTAATTATGAATCGTTTGGAAAATGGAACTTAATATTATCTATGAAATAATAAGGGATAAATACCAATTTTGTTATGGAAGTTTTGATTTTGGAGCATCCAACACCGAAAGTTTTTTTGGTATCATTTTGGTCCCGGAAGTTTACAAACGTAACAATTTTGCCCATCGGTTGATCTTGACCGTTGGATTAATCATTTTTTGTATCATTTTTGCTTTGGAAGATTACAAAAATTTGCTCCTAAAAAAAAACTTCCAAGGCCTATTTGCTCCTTTTTGTAAACTTTCTAGACAAAAATGATACTAAAAAAAACTTCAGCTTTGAATGCCCCCTAGCCAATACTTCTATGGCCAAAATGGTATTTAACCCAAATAATAAATGTCTAAAGCTAATACATTTACTACTTAACTGTACATCTTTCGTATGCTGTCAAATTAAAAAAAAGGCATTTAAATGTTAATTATGAATTGGTCGGAAGATAAAAAGCCAACATTTAAAATAGCAAAATTAAAAAGCGGAAAAGGGAAGTATTTATAACTAATAATTGGAGCATTTTATGCATTTTGATTACTTGGTTTTATTCTCTTCATTAACCACATTGAAATGCCATAAATCATCATAATTGTCAATAGGTAGAAATTGCCATATTTAATCATCAGTAAGCCACCTTTAATCAACATTATGGCTCATCAATGGTCATGTTATGTTCCCTAAATATAAAGGGGAAATCATTTCTGCTTCAATTGCAGAAAAACTTCTCTGCAGCACAAGAAAAACGACGCCGTTTCATTTTGTTTTTTTAAAACATACGCCCTCCTTCTCCTCATGGCTGACAACCTTCACCACCACCTCCACACCGATTGTCTTTGGCAGAGGAGTTGAAGCTTCGCACAGAACCCTAAACCCAGATTCTTCACAAGATATTCATGGCCAAAAGGGAAGATACAACTACTGCCAAAATCCCAGATTGTGTTGGAGATCTCCGATAGATCCTTTCAAACGCGCGTTCTGCAGTTTGCATTGCCGAAAGTGCTTCGCAAGAACGAAAGCGGCACACCCTGTTTCACGTCCTTGTCGTTCTCCCTGTCATAGAGAGATTGTGCACCGCCGAAGCTTGCTTCAAAGATTGCTTTCGGTGTCTGTCAAGAATCGCAGCTACTTCCAGACTTTTCTAGATCCAGACCCACCCCAACTCCATCTCCATTGGCCTCCTTCACCCTCGTGTTTCTGGGCGACGCCTTCATACCAAACGATAGCGTTCATGTCGTCATTTGAGCTTTCTGGTTCATCATCGATTTCTGGTTCTGCTTTTGGAAATCGCATCTTTGCAAGGTGAAGCTAGATTCACGATTTCTGGGTAGGGGATCTTCTTTTTCATTGATGTATTTTTCTATTCTTGCTTAGAGTTGCTGCAAAATTTCTTGGTTGAACCTGGTAGTAGTATAGGTCATTGAAAAGGTAGATGACGGGGAGAGTATTATGAAGTCGTGGCTGCTAGTTTGTGATTACCAGTGAGGCACAATGGTGGTTGTAATCGCGGGTTGTGGTGGATGGTGGTTCTATATATGAACCAAAGGAAGGTTTAGGTGATTCTATGACAGTTTTGGATTCAACATACATTCTGGACAATTATCAGTTATCACTGAGGCCAAGTCACAACTCCCAAAGGTGAAAGAAGTAGTTCGTGTGGATGCAGACGTCGCTTATATCTCAACTTGGCATTATCTTATATAGCTATGTGCTAAACCACAGTAAATGATCTCCGGATATGCACAGCAGGGCTATGTAATTAAAGCTTTAGAGGTATTTGAGAAAATGCAAAATCATAACATGGCAGAAAAGGCTCGAGATGCATGGGGGCTGCTACTGAAGAAGAAGAAGATTTGTAGAAAAGTTTTGGTTTGCTGAAAAGGCTCAAGATTTGGAAGGGGAAAAAAGAGAGATGAAACGGTGTAGTTTAACGGTTGCTGCAGATATGTTTTTCTGCAGTAACTGCAGAAATGTTAATCCCAAATATAAAAGACAACATGTGCACTATTAAAAAAAATAAAAAATAAAAGAAGGATTTAGCGATGGACAAATCCATTGCTAAACAGAGAAAATCCGTTGCAAACAGGATTTGCGATGGTCATGTTAATTCTGTTGCAAATTTGTGATGGAAGTTTTATTTCCGTCAGAAAATAAGTTTGTTGCAATTTGTCACAAAATAAAAGTTCTGTCGCGACAAATTCCATTGCACATAGCAATGGATTTTATTCCCTCACAAATTCTATCGGCATTTTAATCTTTTCTAGTAGTGGTGGCGTGTAGTCAGTGTACACCAAACTCTATCCCCAGACCTCCCTCCTCTCTCCCCTTGAGTTATACTAATCTTAGGGCATGTTTGCTACATGTAGAAAATAAGGTGATGGAAAAGGAAATTAAGCATTTTCCAATAGGGTGGGCACAATTGGCAACCTATTTTCTAGCGGCAGCTTATTTTCCTTTAAACATAGAGGTGGGAACCCATTTTTTAAGGGTGGTAGAAAATATGGAAGACAATTTTACCCTTCGAGCAGATCTCAACAGCTTGAGAGAATTTGGGTTCAATCAACGACAAGTTTGCCAATGAAGAAGGAAGAGGCTGGGAGGCATGTAACTATTGGGTAATCAGGATTTAAATCACTATTAGAGATGATGGAGGAATATGAGCCGCAATGGCCAATGTGGGAGGATGCAGTAGGTGTTGGTTGGGCATTGATGAAGATGGTGATGAAAAGTCAAAGATCCAAACGAAGGAGACTAGAAAGGTTTGGAAGAATCGAAAGACATTGAACTCTGCTAAGCAAAGGTTGATTATCGAGCTTAAAGATGGAAGTTCGGATTTATTGGTGGATTTGGGTAATTGTTGATAATCCAAAGGGTTGTTAATGGGTGGGGAGAGATTGATGTACTTTTAATATATTAAGGTTAAAATATTGCACCACAAATATATTAAATTATTGAGGGTATTGGATGCCCCTAAAAATATTTCATGGACTTGCATGCATCATAACTCAATATTAATTAAATTATTTGGGATTGGAAATGCCAGCAGTTAGAATATTATTATGAAAACAATTTTCTTACGGTGTTACAAAAAAAAATGTTAGTTTTAATTTCCTAGAACACATATAATTATTTTAAATTAGCGTTAAGGTGCAAAAATACACTTTTGTCAAAAAGGAGCGCCAGCTGACAAGTGTTTTTTGGGGAGCAAAAGTGACTATGTGGTTACAAAATAGGAGCAAAAGTCACAGTAACCATTAACGCAGTGGATGTTGACTGTTAAGTTGAAAAGTTTAACTTAAATATATGATGTGGACGCTGACTAGGAATGTGTAGTAGACAAATAGAATGAGTAATTGATGACTTGGAAAAAGAATTATTTATTTATCTGGAAAAATATAATTTATTTATTTTTTATTTATCTAAATTGATTAATCCCAAAATCTAACACATAACCTAAACAAATATGATCGACTCATCGGGCAAATTGGGGAAACAAAGATCTGGAGGAAAAAGTCTAGGGTTCATGACGCGAAGAGTAAGCAAAGAAGATGAACAGTGGATGGTCCAAAGCCGATGGATTCACAATTGCTAGGGTTCACGATGCTAGGTTTTAACTCTTTGCGTGTTGGAGTGAGGTAGTGAGCAAAGGATTCGTGATTCACCATGTCTCCAGCCATGATAACAACGACGTTCCCACCAACGATAAAGAAGAAGGGAAATCGAGAGAGTCAGGCGGAACAAATCAATTCCCTATTATTAACCACCAATTCCAGTCTTAATTAGTCACACCATCGAAATGCCGCAAGACGAAGAAGCAGAGGAGGATGGGATAAATACCTAAATCAACATTCGAGATTGGAAATTCGCCTCGAGAAGATTGGCGGCCGCATCGGCAACCTGGGCCTTGTCGACTTTGTTCGATTTGTGGCAGAAAGTGGATTGTGCCACCTCAGCAAAAAGTTTGGCGCTGGAAAGAAGCTCGCTAGAGGAGTGTTTCTGGTACGAATGGTCGTGGCGGTGGTTGGGATCAAAATCTATCGTCGGAAGAATATAGGATTTGGTATAGAGAAATTGAAGGGGGAAGATGAAGTGATTGGGGCTTCGGGACCGGTTCTTCTATATCGACATGGTGAACACAGGTCTTCACCGTTTGCGCAACCGAAAGCTATTTTTATATTTCTATATTTATCAATTTTATCTTCTGGTCGAATATCGATGAAGGTGTCAGTGGAGGTCTTTCACATAGGTCTTCAACTGGGAAGAATGATGTTCTGGAGCCGATGGGAGAGAGGATCGATGAAGAAAAATGCGAGTGAGGCAACAATGACATAGCAAGCAACCGGTGTATGTGGGTCAACGGTAAGGTTGTGAGTGAGGAAGATGAGGGAATAATGAAAATGGAATTTAGGAGGAGGAGGACAATGGCTGAGACAGAGAGGTAAGGGCAGGTGAAAATGCAGAGAGAGAGATAGAGAGGAGGGAGAGGCGTTGGGATTAATCAATTTAGATAAAAAAAATAAATAATTCTTTTTCCAAGTCATCAATTACTCATTCCACTTGTCTACTACACACTCCTAGTCAGTGTCCACATCATATATTTAAGTCAAACTTTTCAACTTAACAGTCAACATCCACTGCGTTAACGGTTACTGTGACTTTTACTCCTATTTTGTAACCACATAGTCACTTTTACTCCCAAAAAAAGCACTTGCTGCTAGGCGCTCCTCTGACAAAAGCACATGTGTATTTTTGCACCTTAACCCTTTAAATTATTAATTAATTGAAACAGAAGTATTTTATTTCCCATTAACTATCAATTTATAGGGAAACTAAAACAATGTTGTCACTGGTTCAATTGCCATTCGCCCATTCCCTTTGGCGATTGTTTTATTCCCTTTTTGGCGTTACTGAAAATCTTTATTACAAATAAATTGACTTTCACTAGCTATTGTAGAAACTATCTCCAAAGCTTTTAGCTTTAAGTCACTTTCAATAGTGGTATCAAAAACTATTGCCAAAGAAAAGTTTTGACTAGCTACTGCATGTGTGTCATGCCACCACCACACATCATATCACCACCAAATGTTATCAACTTAGATGTCTCTCATCCAAAAACCAAACTTGTCACCACCTCTCTTTAGTGGCAACTAAAAAAGTCGCTGCTAAAAGGCATGTTTCTGTAGTGATTACTTAATAATTATTTTGACAGAGGAAGGTGAGATTGATGACAGAGGAAGGTGAGATTGAAACAAAATATCAAGATTTGAAATTCACTGCTTTTCATAATAATGAATAGTGTCTTTTCTTTGGTTTTGATGCATCTACAGACATCAAATTAAAATTTTGTTTGTATGAATGACAGAAAATAAACAAATTCTAGTTATCGACTTGGTCGCCGGTTTTGTTAGCATTGTTGCCAATAGCATTTTACCTAGCGAAGGAGACAAGCCTTTCTTCTAGTTATATGAAAATATTTAGAACCTACAATCTCTTCTATGACTTTTAGGTTTATTTGGCTTTTTTACATCAATTTCTTTGTCTATTTTCTCATGTTGGTTGATTTTTTTGGGTTCTTTGTTTACATCAAGTTTATGTGTTTATCCTTGTATAGTTTTTAGATATTTGAATTTTATCCGAAATATTTATGTCTTTAAGTTGTTTCAGACTTGCCAATAACATTTTCTCTTGTCTTTCATAATGAATTATTTTTTTCATTCAATAAAAGAGATACCAAGGTATTAGGAAAGAATTAAGATTTGCCAACAATGTAAAAAATGTCTTTCAAACATAGACCGCGGATCAATTGTTTTAAAAGGATAGAATCTTTCTGGTTGTGCTGCTTCTTTGATAATAGCCATTGCATTTATTGTGTGCTTGTGATATTACCGTCATAGATTTGATCATAATGTTACAAAGGTGCATTATAGACTATAGTACTCTATATCAAATGGAAGAGAGTATCCTTCATAATAATGTACAGAAACTAATGATTGGAATAGAAAGGAGAGGAAGCTCATAGTTATTGCATCATTTTGATCCGTTATGCGTTATAGAGATCTTCATTTTCTTTTGATTTCATGTTCTATCTTGACATTAGTATATAGTGCTTCTTTATAGGCTGTGGAATAAAATCAACAGCCAAAACTTTCATGAGACATTCTCAGTGGATGTGAAATCATTAGTAGTATATCATATGTCACACACATTGATATTGATAATAATATATAAATAATAATGGCTTATACTAAATGTTAATTTTTATTTCATATCTTAAATTGAATTTACTATTTTTTTTTTTTTTTTTTACCAAGAAGAATCTAGCTTTAGTATATCATATGTCACACACAATGATATTGATAATTGATCATATATAAATAATAACGGCTTATACTAAATGTTAATTGATCATAAACTGAATTTACTATTTTTTTTTTTTTTACCAAGAAGAATCTTGCTTTAGTTGAACACCCCCATTTTTTATGTGATAGCATGGTTTAGGAACCGGATCGAACCGGCGGTTTAGACCAAAACCCCAAGTTTAAACGTGACGCGGTGTCAACTTGGTCAAGTTGACTGAGTCACCTCAATTTATTTATTTATTTGCTACACTGGATGAAACGACGTCATTTCGTTGGTTAATATTTTTTAAAAAAAGTTGACTGAAGCATTGAAGTTCGAAAATGAAATCCGAATTTGATCCTAACTATTTTCCTAAAGCTCAAGTTCTTTGTTCAAAAGTCAAAGACTTAACTGAACGAAACCTCCGCCAAACCTTCTCCCTCCAACTTCATCCATCTTGCTCAGTAGCTCTATCATGACGTCAAGTTTCAGAAGCTCTGACCAGCATTAGTTGTCCTCATTTCGTCGTGAAAGGTTACAAAGCTCAGTATAGGTTTGGTTACAGAGCTTTTCAAGTTTGTTTTTGGGTTCTTGACTTTGGTTTTGGTTTGGCTTGATGAAAGGTTTCAGAGCTCATTCTTTGTAGCTCAGTTAGTTTCTCCTTTTGTTTGCTTCATTTTTCTAATTAATTTTTTGAAATTTTGCCTTCACGCCGTTGAACACTAAAGCTCTGTTTTTTTCCCTTTCCAACTACATAGCACGATGCTCTAATCATCACCTTGTTACCTTCAAAGGTCGAAGCTTTGGGTTCAGTACTCTGTGCTATTGTGTTGAAGGCCTGAAGCTCGGTTTGTGGGTTTGTGAGTTTGTGTAGGTTTGGTTTATGATTGTTGAATTTTTGGATTTCTTTTTAATTGTTGTGAACTTGTGTTTGTGTAGCTTTTGACTTACTACTGGTGCTCTGTATTTAGCTTTAGACTATTGGATGTCATATTGGTTTTACTTTTGGTTTATTAATGGAGGAAAATATTAATAATGAAGTTCCTTAGAATACTACCACCAAAAATCCCAAGTCTAGCACAATAGTTCAAAAGCTAGTACAATCAAGTGTCAAAAAAATAGAATCTTCTTGGGATTATGTTTCTTGTAAGAAAGATGGGAAAGTAAATATGTTTACATGCCTTTTATGTGGTTCAAGTTAAATGGAAGGTGTGATAAATAGGTTGAAACAACATTTAGCTGGTGTAAGTGGTTGAATGAGTTTTTGTAAAAACATTTCCCATGATATATATGTGCTAGAATGAAAGAATCTTTGGTAGATTGTTTAAAGAAAAATCTTGTTCATAATGATAATGTAGATGAAGGTAATAGCTAGAGAAAGTGAAGAACCAATTTTTTCAAAGAGGAAAGCTCCAAGCATTGTGGGGTTGAAAATTATTTTAAATGGCTTGATTTTTGTGAAATCTATTGATGCTTCATATTTAGTTAAAAGATGCCAATACATTATTCTCATATTTAGTGAAAGTGAAAATATAGTTCATGTTGTGACTGACAATGCTGCTAACTATGTAGCATGTGGTAGATTGATAAAATAGAAATATAAAACTATTTATTATTCATATTGTGCATCTCACTATTTGAATATGATTTTGAAAGATATTGCATCTAAGCCTCATATGTCAAACCTTACAAAGAAGGCGTCCAAAATCATTGTATTTGCTTATAACCATTTGGTCTTCTTGTCATGGTTAAGAAAAAGACTTGGTTGGAAGGAAATTGTGCGTCCTGGTGCAACAAGATTTGCCACCACATTCACCACCCTTCATAGTATATATATTTGCACAAACATGACATACATGCTTTGGTTATTGATGAGCATTTTTTGTTGCACAAGTTAGCAACAATTGAAGTTGGAAAAACATTCAATGCAATTTTAGATAATCGGTTTTAGAATGATTGCTTTCAAGTTGTGATACTTGTGTTTCCATTGATCAGATTGTTGATAAATGCCTTATGTCTATGAAGGCATGTAAAAAGCTAAAAATGTAATCAAGGACAAGTTTCGATGGAAAAAGGAATAATACACGCCTTACATAAATATTATATAGGTCGTTGGGATAAGCATTCAAAAAATAAACTTCATGTAGCGGCATATCTGTTGAATCCTACATTCTTGTATAGTCCTAACTTTGTTAGAAATAATCAATCTTTGGAAGCTGTGACCGATTTGTTTGAGGCAAACTCACCTGACAATGTTGATTATTATGTAAAGAATCATTTGCTAGTTTATGATGGGTTGTTTTTTCACTTGACATTTAGTATATAAAATTAACACCAATCATCTGCAAAATAAAATAAAAGACATTTAGTATGTATTAATATCTCAATATGTTCTTTTTTGAATATGACATTTAATATTCTTACAATTGACTAGTTTATGGGCTGTTTTTTCCATGGTTTGTAAGACCGGACCAGACCGGCCGGTTCATACCGGAAAACGGCCAACCAGCCGGGAAACCGGTGAGGTTTAATCTAAAACCGGACTGAACCGGTAAACCCGGGTTGACTCGGTTAACTCGGGGTAACCCGACCGGGTCACCATGGGTCACCAAGTCAGTCAGCTTAATTTTTTTCCCCTCCCTCCAATTTGAAACGACGCCGTTTGCTTTCATTTTTTTTTTAACTTCATATGGAAGCCGAAGGATCTGATTCATTGTTCTGATTTGTTTGACCAAAAAAACAAAATATCATCTGATTTCAGTGATTTGATTTAGCGGGATTTTTGACTCTTCCATACCTTGTGACTATCAAACTCAACTGAGTGCTCTGCTACTCTCACACGGCTCGGTGTTTGCTTCTCAATCTTGACGCCATTTCTGATTTATCATTGTTCCAAGCTTCATCGACTCGTCCTTCTCCCTCCGTCGAGCACGAAGTCATCTCCCTCTGTCTGACACGCTATTCGTCGTTCACCGTCGCATATTATGTAGAGCTTGCTTTGCAAAGAAGGTTCGCCGTCGCTGGTAAACTGTTTTGGATTTCCTTTTTAGGTTTTGTTTTTTTGTTGAAATTTTGCCTCACTGCCATTAATCTCCATTTTTCAGAACTTCGTTCAGGTTTATTTATTTTGCTGAGCTTCTGGTTTATTTATGTTGAATATTTTAGTTTCTTTTTAGTTCTTTATTCTTCTTTTTGATGGTGCTCTGGTTCTACTTGTTTACTTTTGGTATTTGGATGTCATATTGATTTGATTTGGGTTCATTTATTGTTTACGGTTGATTTTGGTATTTATTGAAGCTGTCGTGGTTGGCTCTGCTTATTTTTGAATATTGGCTTTGATTTACCTTTTCATTTCTATCGTGCTCTACTGCTCTGTTGGGTTTGTTTTGGATTGCAGAAAGTCTAGTCTGGTTTGCTTTTCGGTTGTGCCCCTGTGTTTCCTGAAGCTGTTAATGCCAATGGAAGGAAATATTAATAATGAAAGTGCCCAAAATACTACCACCCCTAATCCTCCCGAGTCTAGTAATCCTCCCACACAATCTAGTTTTTAAAAAACTGATCCTGCTTGGGAATATGTATCTCTTAAGAAAGAGGGGAAAGTAAACGTATTTACATGCCTATTATGTGGTTCAAGCAAGTTATAGAGGAGGATGAATAAATATGTTGAAACAACATTTAGCTGGTGTTAGTTGTCAAGTTTCTTCTTGTAAAAAAGTTTCTCATGTTGTACGTGCGAGAAAGCATCATTGATAGAAGGGTCAAAGAAAAATCCTGTTCATAATGATAATGTAGATGAAGGAAATGTAGCTACAGAAAGTGTAGAACCGATTGTATCAAAGAGGAAAGCGCCTAACACTGTGGGGGTTGGAAATTATTTTGCACCTAGGACAACTCATGGTACTCAACCAAGCATCAAGAGTACTTGGGCAAGTCAAGAAGCTCAACATAATGCAAAAAAAGCTTTTGCTCAATGGGCTTATGCGAATTACATTTCATTTAATGCATTGACTTGTCCGTTATTTCAAAAAGCCATCGACGCTGCTGCCATTGCAATTGGGCCTGGATTTAAGGTCCCTAGTTACTATGAGTATAGAGTTAGCTTGTTGAGTGATTGCAAAAAAGAATACCAACTTCTAATTGATAGCCATGAGCAAAATGGAAAGAAAAAAATGGTTGGACGGATGTCTTATGAACTTTGATTAATTTCTTAGTCTATTCTGTACATGGCATGGTTTTTGTGAAATCAGTTGATGCCTCATATTTAATTAAAGATGCCAATACACTATTCTCATTGTTTAGAGAAGTCATTGAGTGGGTGGGTCCAGAAAATATTGTCCATGTTGTGACCGACAATGCTACAAAACCATTTAGTAGTATGTGGTAGATTGATAAAAGAAAGATACAAAACCATCTATTGGTCACCTTGTGTTGCTCACTGTTTAAATATGATTTTGAAAGATATTGCATCAATGCCTCATGTTTCAGACCTTGCAAAGAAGGCATCCAAAATCACTGTATTCACTTATAACCATTTGATCTTCTTGTGATGGCTTTTTCACTTATGACCATTTGATCTTCTTGTGATGGCTAAGAAAAAGATCTGGTTGGAAGGAAATTGTGCGTCCTTGTGCTACAAGATTTGCCACCACATTTATCACCCTTCATAGCATATATTCTCACAAGCATGACTTACAAGCTTTGGCTATTGATCAACATTTTTTGTAGCATAAATTAGCATCCACTAAAGCCAGAAAAACTTTTAGTGCAATTGTTCTAGATAACCGGTTTTGGGGCGATTGCTTTCAAATTGTGAGACTTGTGTCTCCATTGATCAAATTGTTGAGAATTGTTGATTTAGATGAGAAGCCTTCAATGCCATATGTCTATGAAGGCATGCAGAGGGCTAAAAATGTGATCAAGGACGCGTTTCAAAAGAAAAAAGAAATATACAAGCCTTATACAAATATTATCCAAAGTCGTTGGGATAAGGCATTTGAAAACTGAACTTCATGCAGTGGGGTATTTGTTGAATCCTGCATTTTTGTATAGTCCTGATTTTATCAAAAAGCATCGATGTTTGGAAGCTGTGATTGATTTGTTTGAGACAAACTCATCTGACGATGGTGATTATTATGTAACAATGATGAAGCAAATCAGTGTATACCGCGAACGAAAAGAATCTTTTGCTAAAGTTTCATGTGAAAAAACAACCCATAAATTAGTCCCACATAAGTACATCAACTTTCATATTCAAAAGCACATATTGATTTGTTTGAGACAAACTCATCTGACGATGGTGATTATTATGTAACAATGATGAAGCAAATCAGTGTATACCGCGAACGAAAAGAATCTTTTGCTAAAGTTTCATGTGAAAAAACAACCCATAAATTAGTCCCACATAAGTACATCAACTTTCATATTCAAAAGCACATATTGAGATATCTAACATTAATAATACATAGTTACATACTAAATGTCTTTTATTTTATTTTATAGATAACTGGTGGTTGTACTACAGGGGTTCAGTATCGGAATTGCAAAAAATTGCTTTATGCGTTCTTAGTCAAACTTCTACTTCTTTTGGATGTGAAAGAAACTAGAGCTTGTTTGAACGTATCCATACTAAAAGAAGAAATAGATTGGAGCATCAAAGGCTTGATGACTTGGTTTTCACTAACTACAATATAAGATTAAAGTTTAGGTAAACTTGACTTTTGATTACTTGTTTTATAGTTTTATATTTTTATTACATATAAAGATATATACACTTTATTAATGTTTATTAATGTTGGTATTCTAGGAATCAATTGAAGAAGAAGAAAGATAATTATGATCCCATTGATTATGAATCAATTGATAAAGTAGATTTTTGGGTGCTTGAGGAAGATTCAACTCCTGAATTTGATAATGTAGATGCGACAAATCTTCAACTTGAACAAATGGCAAGAGATTTTGGAGGTTACTCACCATCTTTTCTATTATATAAGATTATATTCCTACACAAAATGATATAACTATGTTTTTTACATAAGTATTAATAATTCTATTCGTTTCATTTATAGGTGATGATGGTTTTAGTATTGCACCTCCATCTTCAAATGATGATCATGTTGCTTCTGGTGCCTTTACTTTTCCTCCTACAGCTCCACTTCGTGATATCTCAATACCTAGAGAGTTGAATGATGTTAATGATGATTACAATGATGATTATTATTATTAGTTTATCAAAGGTGAGAATATTTTTTCATCATATACTTGTTTTTGATATTTTGCTACCATGAATATATTGTCTCAAATGTAGGTTGTAAAGAAAATTAAGAATATTTGAATATGTCACAAGTATTGAAGTATATGGTTATTTTGCTACTGATCTAAAGTATTGAAATGATATATAGTATGTTGAAGAAAATTGTTAAGAATATCTGAATATTTGATATTTTGCTACCTTGAAATGGATATTTTATACCTCACCGATCTAGCCCGGGTTGACTCCGGGCTAACTCCAGTCTGACCCACTAACCCTTAACCCAGTACCCCGACTGGTCTAGGTTTCAAAACCTTGGTTTTTTCACACGAAACTTAAGCAAATGATTCTTTACATTTACAATATACACCAATTTGCTTCATATTGTAACATAATAATCAACATTGTTAGGTGAGTTTGCCTCAAACAAATCGATCATGACTTCCAAACATCAATGCTTTCTAACAAAGTTAGGATTATACAAGAATGCAAGATTCAACAGATATTCCACTACATGAGGTTCATTTTTCATACGTGTAAAGTGTGTGTATTGTTCCTTTTTCTCTGAAACATGTCATTGATTAAATTTTTAGCCCTTTGTATGCCTTCAAAGACATAAGGCATTAAAGGCTTCTTATCCGAATCAACAATCCTCAACAAATTTGATTAGCGGAGACATAAGCCTCACAACTTAAAAGTAATCATTCCAAAACTAATTATTTAGAATGATTGCCCTGAAAGTTTTTTCGGCTTTAGTGGTTGCTAACTTGAGCTATATAAAAAATGCTCATAAATAACAAAAGCATGTAAATCATGTTTGTGCGAATATATGCTGTGAAAGGTGATGAATGTGGTGGCAAATTTTGTTGCATCAAGACGTACAATTTCCTTCCAAGCAGATCTTAACCATGACAAGAAGACCAAATGGTTATATGCAAATACAATGATTTTAGATGCCTTATTTGCATGGTCTGACACATAAGGCATAGATACAATGTCTTTGAAAATCATATTTAAATAGTGGGTTGCACAAGATGATCAATAAATAGTTTTATATTTCTCTTTTATCAACTACCACATGCTACGTAGTTAGCAACATGGACTATATTTTCAGGACCAATCCACCCAATAACTTCACTAAACAATGAGAATAATGTATTGGCATCTTTAACTAAATATAAAGCATCAATAGATTTCACAAAAACCATGTCATGTCTAGCCATGAGTGTGAACCCATTTTCTTTCCAATTACAAGTTGCCATTCTTTTTTACAATCTCTCAATAAACTAACTTTGTACTTATGATCATCAATAGCTTTTGAAATAAGGGACAAGTCAATACATTAAATGAAACACAATTCATATAAGGGAATATGCTTGAAATATTATTTGGGGATGTTAAGGAGCTGGTAGGTTTGAATAAGAGGGGATAAATTGAGCTTGGCAAAAAAAGAACTCAAGTTGCATGGTAAGAAGGCTCTAATAATAGAAGAGCTCGAAAGAGAATATCTTTCTCAGACTTATGATTCTTTTTACTAAAAGATAAAAAGTGATGAAAGCCATGAGCATTTGAGTTCAATTTTAAGTGTCAATTTTCCAACATAAGCTTCAATTGATGTGAAGGCATTCTTTGCTCTTTCCATCTTTTCTAATTGGAGTTGCTCATGGAGGCTGCCTGGTATGATTTGGCGCCCCTCGTTATCCAATTCAACAGGTCCCTTAATATTTAACTTTGTTTAATCATACTAGATGAGAAGAGTGACCTAGAAATTTTGATATGTAATACATGTCATATAACTAACTTAATAATAATTATAGAGAAGAGGAAATGAGAGAATTATGGAAGATAACATAGTTTGATTTGTCAATTTTTTCCAATTTACCCCTATTGATGCTCCTCAACAATAATTAAGGAGATGAAGAAATGAAAGAATTACAAAAGATGACTAGGGTATTTAAAAAATACATATCATATTAACTAACTTAACCATATTCCTTAATCTAATAAAATTAGGTAAATATGCCTTATTTTGATTGCAACAATGTAAATGTGACATGGAATTTGGCCTTCATTGATTACTATTACTATTAAAAATTTTATTTTATCCTATAATATTGAGTAAGAACTAAAACAAAGCATATGATGGCAAAAACTACCTTGTGCTGGTTGCTTGTTCACAGTTGAAGTCCATGCGTGCTGGTTGCTTGTTCACAGTTGAAGTCCATGCTGCTTGATCTTTTTATACATTTACTTCATTTTGTAGTTTCTGGAATCCTGAAATATTGATCAAACCCGTAAAAATGTAAATGTGACATGGAATTTGGCCTTCATTGATTACTATTACTATTAAAAATTTTATTTTATCCTATAATATTGAGTAAGAACTAAAACAAAGCATATGATGGCAAAAACTACCTTGTGCTGGTTGCTTGTTCACAGTTGAAGTCCATGCGTGCTGGTTGCTTGTTCACAGTTGAAGTCCATGCTGCTTGATCTTTTTATCCATTTACTTCATTTTGTAGTTTCTGGAATCCTGAAATATTGATCAAACCCGTAAAAATGGGGATTTGAGATGTAATTAATAATTAGCTACTGTGAGGAAAAAAAAACTGGAAATTTTGCAGCACATAAAGCGTTCTTGTTCAAGACTGATATCAATCTCTTCTATGAAGATCTCTTCTATCAAAATTTTATCCTATAATATTATTTTATCCTACAATATTGAGTAAGAACTAAAACAAAGCATATGATGGCAAAAACTACCTTGTGCTGGTTGCTTGTTCACAGTTGAAGCCCATGCTGCTTTATCTTTTTATCCATTTACTTCATTTTGTAGTTTCTGGAATCCTAAAATATTGATCAAACTCGTAAAAATGGGGATTTGAGATATAATTAATAATTAGCTACTGTGAGGAAAAAAAAAAAGAAACTGGAAATTTTACAGCACATAAAGTGTTCTTGTTCAAGATTGATATCACTCTCTTCTATGAAGATCTCTTCTATCAAAATTTTATCCTATAATATTGAGTAAGAACTAAAACAAAGCATATGATGGCAAAAACTACCTTGTGCTGGTTGCTTGTTCACAGTTGAAGTCCATGCGTGCTGGTTGCTTGTTCACAGTTGAAGTCCATGCTGCTTTATCTTTTTATCCATTTACTTCATTTTGTAGTTTCTGGAATCCTGAAATATTGATCAAACCCGTAAACATGGGGATTTGAGATGTAATAATAATTAGCTACTGTGAGGGAAAAAAAAATGGAAATTTTGCAGCACAAAGCGTTCTTGTTCAAGAATGATATCAATCTCTTCTATGAAGATCTCTTCTATCAAAATTTTATCCTATAATATTATTTTATCCTACAATATTGAGTAAGAACTAAAACAAAGCATATGATGGCAAAAACTACCTTGTGCTGGTTGCTTGTTCACAGTTGAAGCCCATGCTGCTTGATCTTTTTATCCATTTACTTCATTTTGTAGTTTCTGGAATCCTAAAATATTGATCAAACTCGTAAAAATGGGGATTTGAGATATAATTAATAATTAGCTACTGTGAGGAAAAAAAAAAAAAAAAAAAAGAAACTGGAAATTTTACAGCACATAAAGTGTTCTTGTTCAAGATTGATATCACTCTCTTCTATGAAGATCTCTTCTATCAAAATTTTATCCTATAATATTGAGTAAGAACTAAAACAAAGCATATGATGGCAAAAACTACCTTGTGCTGGTTGCTTGTTCACAGTTGAAGTCCATGCGTGCTGGTTGCTTGTTCACAGTTGAAGTCCATGCTGCTTTATCTTTTTATCCATTTACTTCATTTTGTAGTTTCTGGAATCCTGAAATATTGATCAAACCCGTAAACATGGGGATTTGAGATGTAATAATAATTAGCTACTGTGAGGGAAAAAAAAAATGGAAATTTTGCAGCACAAAGCGTTCTTGTTCAAGAATGATATCAATCTCTTCTATGAAGATCTCTTCTATCAAAATTTTATCCTATAATATTATTTTATCCTACAATATTGAGTAAGAACTAAAACAAAGCATATGATGGCAAAAACTACCTTGTGCTGGTTGCTTGTTCACAGTTGAAGCCCATGCTGCTTTATCTTTTTATCCATTTACTTCATTTTGTAGTTTCTGGAATCCTAAAATATTGATCAAACTCGTAAAAATGGGGATTTGAGATATAATTAATAATTAGCTACTGTGAGGAAAAAAAAAAAAAAAAAAGAAACTGGAAATTTTACAGCACATAAAGTGTTCTTGTTCAAGATTGATATCACTCTCTTCTATGAAGATCTCTTCTATCAAAATTTTATCCTATAATATTGAGTAAGAACTAAAACAAAGCATATGATGGCAAAAACTACCTTGTGCTGGTTGCTTGTTCACAGTTGAAGTCCATGCGTGCTGGTTGCTTGTTCACAGTTGAAGTCCATGCTGCTTTATCTTTTTATCCATTTACTTCATTTTGTAGTTTCTGGAATCCTGAAATATTGATCAAACCCGTAAACATGGGGATTTGAGATGTAATAATAATTAGCTACTGTGAGGGAAAAAAAATGGAAATTTTGCAGCACAAAGCGTTCTTGTTCAAGAATGATATCAATCTCTTCTATGAAGATCTCTTCTATCAAAATTTTATCCTATAATATTATTTTATCCTACAATATTGAGTAAGAACTAAAACAAAGCATATGATGGCAAAAACTACCTTGTGCTGGTTGCTTGTTCACAGTTGAAGCCCATGCTGCTTGATCTTTTTATCCATTTACTTCATTTTGTAGTTTCTGGAATCCTAAAATATTGATCAAACTCGTAAAAATGGGGATTTGAGATATAATTAATAATTAGCTACTGTGAGGAAAAAAAAAAAAAAAAAAAAAGAAACTGGAAATTTTACAGCACATAAAGTGTTCTTGTTCAAGATTGATATCAATCTCTTCTATGAAGATCTCTTCTATCAAAATTTTATCCTATAATATTGAGTAAGAACTAAAACAAAGCATATGATGGCAAAAACTACCTTGTGCTGGTTGCTTGTTCACAGTTGAAGTCCATGCGTGCTGGTTGCTTGTTCACAGTTGAAGTCCATGCTGCTTGATCTTTTTATCCATTT
Organism: Acacia acuminata; assembly: GCA_019022655.1. Taxonomy (NCBI): domain Eukaryota; kingdom Viridiplantae; phylum Streptophyta; class Magnoliopsida; order Fabales; family Fabaceae; genus Acacia; species Acacia acuminata. Next base: position 295,388 of record JAFJYI010000247.1, read on the forward strand.
ACTTCATTTTGTAGTTTCTGGAATCCTGAAATATTGATCAAACCCGTAAAAATGGGGATTTGAGATGTAATAATAATTAGCTACTGTGAGGGGGAAAAAAAAACTGGAAATTTTGCAGCACATAAAGCGTTCTTGTTCAAGACTGATATCAATCTCTTCTATGAAGATCTCTTTTATCAAAATTTTATCCTATAATATTATTTTATCCTACAATATTGAGTAAGAACTAAAACAAAGCATATGATGGCAAAAACTACCTTGTGCTGGTTGCTTGTTCACAGTTGAAGCCCATGCTGCTTGATCTTTTTATCCATTTACTTCATTTTGTAGTTTCTGGAATCCTAAAATATTGATCAAACCCGTAAAAATGGGGATTTGAGATATAATTAATAATTACCTACTGTGAGGAAAAAAAAAAAAAAAAAAAACTGAAAATTTTACAGCACATATAGTGTTCTTGTTCAAGATTGATATCAATCTCTTCTATGAAGATCTCTTCTATCAAAATTTTATCCTATAATATTGAGTAAGAACTAAAACAAAGCATATGATGGCAAAAACTACCTTGTGCTGGTTGCTTGTTCACAGTTGTGTTGGTTGCTTGTTCACAGTTGAAGTCCATGCTGCTTGATCTTTTTATCCATTTACTTCATTTTGTAGTTTCTGGAATCCTGAAATATTGATCAAACCCGTAAAAATGGGGATTTGAGATATAATTAATAATTAGCTACTGTGAGGAAAAAAAAAAAAAGAAACTGGAAATTTTACAGCACATAAAGCGTTCTTGTTCAAGATTGATATCAATCTCTTCTATGAAGATCTCTCCGGATAGATTACCAAAATTCTTAGGTTTGTTTTGTAGCTAGAGAATTCTGTGTTCAACAAAAAGTACGAAAATGTGGGCTTCTTCAACATTCTATTCCAACTATTAGTTTCTTCACATTATTACTTCTATTCCAACATTCTGTTCAACAATAATCATAATTTTGCAGTTTATACCAAATCTATAAGAAGCTAATGTAACAAGCATACCATAAATGCAATGGCAATTATCAAGAAGCAGCAGAGTCAGATATATTATATCCTTTTAAAATCTATAACGCTTATATCCTTTTTTGACATAGCCGACAAATCTGAATTATTTTCTTCTACTTTGATATCCCATTTAGTTAATGAAAAAATGAAAACAAAAAATGTTTATGAAAGACGATGAAAAGGTTGTTTGCATTTCTGAATCTCAAAGACGAATGGTTTGGAGAACTATACTATGGATAAAATTCAATTATCCAAATAAGGAACCATTTTGCAACAGAAGAAAAGAAGCGAACAGAAGAAACAAACAGAAACTTATTTTTTTGAAAAGAACTATTACAACGGAAAAAAGAAGATATATATGTATGCAGAACAACCAAATGAACTCAAAATCATAGAGCAGAAGAGATATAAGAATCTACAATTGATCACATAAAACTGAAAGAAAGCCTTGTTATTGCGGAAGACATAACGCAAGGGTCTACGTAACTGAAAAAGTTGTTGGCAAGTCTGGATCGTAGAGACGAATTATTTGGAGAAAAATTTAGGATAAAATCCAAATATCCAAAAATAATAAGGAACCATTTAACATTGGAGGGAAAAAAAAGAACAGTTCAGATAAAAAAACTTTTACTCCAAAGATACAAACAGAAACATAATTTTTTTTTTAAAAAAAAAAAAAATCAATTACAATGGGAAAATAGACGAGGATGTAGATAGAGAACAACCTAATGAACTCAAAATCATAGCCGAAGAGATCTAAGAATCTAAAATTGATCACATAACTAAAAGAAAGCCTCTTGCGGAAGATAGGACGCAGGTTTCAAATGCCATGTGAACAGAAGAAGGGTTTCATGAAGCAAAGTGCGAACTTAATCGGCGGCAATGGCCACGACCAAAACGACGAAGACGATAATCAGAATCCTTTGACGATCTGTGATTCGTTCAACGCCAATTTTGTTGTACGAAGACGCATGAATAGCAAAAAAGAAGAAACCGTTTATACTTATTCAAAACGGTGAATTTCACTCTCGTATAAGGTACAAATCCTCAACGGCCAGGATAACAAAGCCCAAACTCAAATCACGTTAAACCAAAAGGCATATTCAAGATCCAGAACACGAAAAGTTTCACGAAATGAAAATCAATTTGTATAGCGATGAAGTGAGAAGAAGAAAATATTGGATTCAGCTTGAAATCGAAATCCAGAATGATAAGAACTGAAGTTGCTGCTCACCTGTCATCGATCAATTTCACAATAAAGAGCCAAAGGAATAAAGTCGAGCGCATCGCGGAGCCTGGATCTGACGAAGAAACAGGAACAGTAACAGTAAGAGTTTGGGAAAGAAAATTTCAGAGCAATATGTGCTCGGTATTTAAAGAGATCGACAAAATAACCGTTGAGCCTTTGACCCAAAAAAAAAAAAAAAAAAAAAAAAAAAAGCCGTTGGGCTTCAGCGACCGAACGCTCCTTTTTTAAATTGTTTTTTGATCTGCCACTCCTTTTAAAACGGAGAAGCACAAGCGACTATTTTTCTCTGCATTAGAAATTCGCAATATTGTTTTTTGGAAAAATTGGAACCAAGTAATTAAAGAAAATTATGTTTATTAAACAAACTTTAAATATTATAATTATTTAAGATGACCATATATTAAAGTATAAATTAAAAAATGCTAAATTATTCCCAACCAAGTTTCTTATATTTTTCTCTCACCACATCTCACATATTTGATTACTTCAAGAAAAAAAAGACTTATAATCAATTTGTAGAGATAGTGGAATAATATATAAAAAAATAAAAAAACATATGGTGAGACTACAAGTTCTAAGATCTTATTTGTGCTATGGTAGAAAATCAATTAAGTGATGATTGTTATAACTCACTAAATGGGTGTATTAGTTACATTTTTAAAATTGATCCTATTTAAAGTTTGATGTTATGGCTCACTAAATGGGCAGTGCATAGATGGACTACGGTTGTCTCCCTTGACAAATGGAGTACGTTTTCAAATTTGAAAGGAGCAGCGTGGGTGAGATGGAATTTGAGGCTGGAATATATAATTAGGATATATAGGATGGATGAGTCCACATTATATGCACATATCTTATGTGTTTTGTATGTGTTCATACCTCTATTATAAGTATAAACATTTTTTTAATTTTTTTTATATATTATATTTATTTAAATTTAAATTATATGTATCTTTCTGATTTGTTTTTTGCATACCAGTATCTCAAATTAATTAGTTTTCAGTTATGCATTCAGAAATATTTGTTTATAACACTAATATCATGGAAACTAATTAAATTGGAATACGTGTGCAAAAAAAAAAAAAAAAAAAAAAATGTCAAAAGTAACATACAATTTAAATATAAATAAATTTAAAAAAACATGCTCATACCTTTATTCATAAGAAGCACATAAGATATGTGCATATAATGTGGACTCTAGGACGGACTACACCAGGAAGGTTCCTTGGTCAGTCTTATTTAGGTATATTTGTTGGGACATCTGGGTGACACGTGATAAATTCTTTAGGTCAAATAGTGTGAGAAGACATGATGTGCATGACAACTTAATTCTAGTTTGTTGGGATCAAGACTTGTTGAAGCACTTGCCTTCTTATACCTCATCTCCTCCGAATTCAAATGATGCAAATTGTTTCGAGGAAGGTGTTGTTCAGTTGGAAGTTGACGGATCAGTGTTAGGGAATGAAAACAATGAATGCGAGGGACATTGGATATGTGGTTTCACACTTCAAAAAAAATTGTTGTTCTATAGTGGTTAACATAAACTTCTACAAATGTCATATTTTGTAGCGGTTTTGGACAAAACCGTTACATATTTGCAACGGGACCACTCATGTCAAGACGCATGTTGGTTAGGAAACGAATTTTGTAGTGGTTATAATAAATACACTCCTACAAATTTTCGCGCCAAGCTGGAGCCAAAATTGTAGTGGTTACTTTGTTGCCATTTCTTGAGAACTAACAGCCACAAAAGTGGTGCCAGCTTGGCGCGATGTGGCATGAAGGTTGTGGCTATTCCTTTGTGGCGGTTTATAAGAAGAAATTGTTACAGAAGTCAAAGAGTCTAAACTTTTGTAGCGGTTACACATAAAAACCACTACACAATAATAAAAGTTTACAACTAAACCGCTACACATTTGAAGCCTATATACTGATTGTTCTCCACGTAAATTATTATGTGAAGAATTTGCAGCATAAAGTCAAACATTGGTTTCAAAGTAGATGTCTGTCATGAAAATTTGCAAATGGGATGTGCTTGGTGTCATGTTACCTAGCACCACATTTGTAATTTTTCATGTGGTGGCAATCACTTTCAAACCAAGGGGTTGAGCCTTATACTACAAATTCTTCATGTTAATAACGAAACGTGTAGTGGTTCTTGTAACCATTGTAGAATGCAAAGAGCCTTGTTAATTTGTAGCGGTTTATACTAGTAACCACTGCAAAATGCAAATAGTTGATAAACTTGCAGTGATTAATTTCCACAAAAACCGCTACATATTAGAAGCCTATATATATAACCAACACTCAACGGAAAATATATTTTGTGAAGAATTAACATCAAGAAACCAAACAATGGTTTAAAAGCAGCTGACCCCTTGAAAATTTGCAAAAGGGTTGTGTTTGGTATCATAGTATTCATATTATGTTACCAAGCATGGCATTTACATTTTGTCAAGGGTGGCAACTGCTTTTGAACCAATGTGTGGTTTCTTGCTGATGTTCTTCAAATTCACAATAAAATTTGTAGTGATTATAGGTTAAACTGTTACAGAATGCAAACAGTCTTCACATTTGTAGCGGCTACTCATGAAAACTGCTACAGAATACAAACAATCTTGATATTTGTAGTGATTTTTGGCATAAACCGCTATAGAATGCAAAGAGTCTTCCATTTGTAGTGGTTTATTTGACCGTTACAAAATGTCACGATGAACAAGGGATATTTGTACCAATTAGTACATAGCGATTTATAGTAAAACCGCTACAAAAGGTCAAATGTTTAAAGCAACAGTAACCTACATGTATTTCACTTTCATCATGCACATTTCTTCCTTATGCGTTGTCTTACAACATTTAACTATAGTTTTTAACTAGTGATGACTTCAAGGAGAGGTAAGGGAAAGGAGGTGATACAAGGTAGAGTGTCTCGATAAGGGGGCATAGTACTAAAGGGCGGCATAATGTAGAAATGTCCCCATGCCATCATGGCAGGGGACCCTACCTTAGCAAATGTTCCCCATAAGAGGCGGCCCCACAAGTAAAGGAGGAGACCTTATCGTTACCTAATGAGGATGAGGAGGCTGAGACCAGTTTGGCTGACTTTGACTTTGGAATTCCCTTACACAAGATGGAGCGGTGGGTGGATGGGGAGATCGCCGATAAGTAAGGGAACCCGTGGCCATCATCTTCACGGTCGACTGGATTTGACGTGCAAGTCAAAGGCAAAGTTAAATATTCTTTTAATAAATGTAATATTTAAATTCCATACAGTTTATTAAATGTTGAGTGTAATGCAATAAAAAATATTGTCAATTATGTAGATGAGTAGGGGAACATCACCATGAGAAAGATGGATGTGGCCGGTTTGAAAGCGATTAATGGACCATATGTCATAGTACCATGGAATGATCAAACAGACCAGTCGATCGAGAATGACAGTAACCTCTTCAACCGTTGGCTAACCGAGTTTGGCAGGTAATCAGTTGTGGTTTCTCATCCACTTCTGGACTTGGAAGCATGTTCTGAAAGATCCAAAGGACAAAGCGTGGGAAGATGTTGTTACGGTAATTAATTGTATTTAATTATACTATAGATGTATATAGTTATTATTTAAGGCTTTATAATTAAATAATTAATAATTTAATAGTTATACAAAAGAAGTTTGTGATCCATGACCAGGAAGAGGTATGCAATGTTGAAGATAGGGGACGGTTAGAAGAATCAGAGGAGTTGTCTCTACCAAGTGGTGAATTAGGATGGGATGATTCCTTAGAAGAATCAGAGGAGTTGTCTCTACCACGTGGTGAATTAGGATGGGATGATTCCTCTAGACCATCAAGAGAATCAGTTGATCGTGAGCTTCCCTTAGACAGGTGTCTCACGAAGAAGAGTTCATCAGAAGAACCAGCATACGTACAGAGACAAAGAGCCACAAAGTGTTCAATCTCTATGTTTGTATATATCTTAGGATATCATTGAATGATCGAGCGCTTGTCCAGGTTTAGGAGGAGTTCAAAGGGCCAATTTTACATAATTCTATATTTTGTAATAATTAAAAATTTTATAATTATCATTTACATCTATTTGAATGTTTCATATCTACAAGTCTGTTGAGGAACTCAGGATCTCGGGAGCAACAAAGGATAACAAAGGATCTACCACATGGCCGAATCCAAAACTTTGTTTTCACCTGCAATGAGCTAAAATTTTTTGAGCTAAATTATTTTTTAGCTTTAAATTATTAATTTTTATTTTATTTTAAGTACAACTAAGTTGATATTTTTTAAATTCTTTTAAGAGGAAGGCTCAGGACGAGAACTGTCAGATGGACTATTGGGACTTATACACATACACCCACAAACAACAAGATGGGACGCCCACCTCTCAGCAAGTAGAGGAAGCCATTATAAGTGATATACATAAAACAGATATAATTTATGTAATTAATTTACATTCATGCAATTGTTTCATTAATGTCTTATAAAATGCATACACCTAGGGCCGGACTACACAAGCCTAGACAAAGTTGCATCAGTCCCAGACGTTGGAGTCACAGGGGTCTATGGATCCACTGCTCCCTTGAAAGCTGGTCTTGGCCAAGTTTAACACTCTGGATGCATTAGGGGTATTGGGAAAAGCGCCAGGTCTGGCATAGCCTATGGCAAGAGCGCCACCTCTGAGGTCAAAACCTCTCAAGTAAGAACGTCAGGCATGAGAGGGCCGATGGAGTAGATACTTCAAGCGATGGTTGAGGAGAAGGCTAAGCGATCTGTGCAGACATCACCAAGAATGTTACCATGCAACTTTAGGACCAAGTCAGAAGTTGGTACACTCAGAATAGGGATAGCTGGGATTTCATCATGAAGGCATATTCTCATATGTTTCCTAATGAGGAGGTTTCACGGCCCTCGACTCCTCTTGTGTTCGCAGTCAATCCGCCCCCCACCTCCTCATACTATACTGATGGTGATGGTGATGGTGGTGGTGGTCTTATCTGGTCAGCATGTTGATCTTGCCTCCACTGAGAGAGTACTTGGTGATCAGGCTCCAACTAGTTAGTTAGGTTTTGTTTTTGTTTTATGACATACAAATCATGTTATTTAAAATGTTTGATATAGTTCATTTATGATATAAGTTGACATTTGATAATATATGGTAAATGTTTTTTCATGCTTGTACTAATATATTATTATGTAATCTGAATTATATTATATAAAAATTATTATTCAAAATAGATGGTAACTTGTAGCATATTTTTAACTTTATTATTTCTTTATTACCTTCAAATTTATGAAATTAGAATTCAACATATTAAATAAACAATTTTTTTTTTGACGTTTTTGCGGTTTAACTTTCAGAATCGCTACAACAATGTAAACAATATTTGAAATTCAAAATATTTTATTCCATCAATTTTAACTTTCCCGCATGAAAACGAGCACATGATTATAGTGGTTACAAGAGTCAAATCGCTACAAATATAAAAATTTTGAAATTTGAACCGATCTTCATGTTTGTAGCGGTTAATGTAATGGTTTTATGTCAGCTACACAGTTTGTAGTGGTTATGGTAGTGGTTTTTAAACATGTTTTGCCGCCAATTTTTTAAAATGTTTTGCCACTCCTAAAACTTTTCCCGCCTATTTTTAAAAATCCGTCGACGTAGTTAGTAGCAGTTAGTTAACCGCTACACGTAATTGCAATTTCATCTTTTAGCAGTTCACAAACCGTGACAAATTGTAAACACAATAAGTCATTTAGATGTCATCCAGTAGCAGTGACCTATAACCACTACAGTATTAGTGGCGATTATGTTACTTGAGAAGCGGATTGTTTTAAGCGCTGCAAAATAGCTTGCTACGGTGTATTTTGTAGCCATTTTCTCTGAACGCTACTCATGTCATTATTAGCGGTCGAAACCGCTATAAATACACAGTTTTCACCACTACAAAATGTCTTCTTCTTTTTTCTTTTTTTCTTTTTTTGTAGTGTCAGCTGCAAATTGGTTAGCACTCCCCACCAGCATCATTACAGGTGCTCGACATCCTTAATGGTCTTCACCTATGTTGCAATAAAGGCTATAGGAATGTGAATAATTATTCAGGATTTTTTGAAGCCATCAACCTGCTTCTGCGGGGTAGTGATGATAACCGCCCATTTTTTTGATATTATAGATGAGACTAGGTGTCTTTATTCCGCCCATTTTGCTCATATAATTATGACTGAAAATTTTTGTACCATTGAATCAATCTCCACCTATTGCATAGTAGGAGGAAAGGGATGAAGAAAATAAGATGATTGCGCTTGTAACCATTTCATGTGGTAGGATATCAGTATGTAGTGAAGCAAAAAAGTTTGATGTAATTTTTTCATGACATAATAATTCATGATTTTTTTAATTAAAGGAGGCAAATAGAGATTACATGCGGGATTAAACCTGTGACCTCTCAATTACAGAAAATTCTCATAACAGTAGGTTATTACAAGGGTATTAGCTAATTCATGATTTTAAATTTTTTTTGAAATTTTTATTATTTTCAAATAAAAAAGTTTAATGACTTAAGGATGAGAGTAAGTAACACACACCAATACAACACGCTGCCCAAAGGCTCCATATAGCACATGAGCCTCACACCTAATTGCCAAACCGTCCTATGCATATACATATATGTATATTGAATATCATCATGATATTTTGTTTCAGAATATATATATATATATATATATATATATAAACTTACATACATACACAGTGGAAGACATACAAACGGGCTCACAATAAGCATCAAATAAACCTTCATAAGACAAAATGCAAGAGATGCTGTATCATGTGGTATGGGTTTGCTTCTCAACACAAAATATATTTAAAGACCGCATACTAAACTTAAATACAAATATTAAGTGTTTAGTTATTACAAATTTCTTCAGACTTCATCAGTTTTATCTCTATATATCTGCTTTTAATTTCAAGGCCTTGGGATAGCACGATTTGGTAGACCCTTATCAATGTGAAGAGTAAACATTGTCTTATAAGTCACACTTGTAGTTTCATCAGCCAATTTGAAGATGAAGAAGCGAAGAAGAGCCATTGCTACTATCTTCATCTGCCTGTAAGCAAAGTCCTTCCCTAAACTGATACGAGGTCCCGCCTACAAATTAAATCAACATATGATATTTCATAGCAATATCATTAAATCAACATATTATTTTCATAGCAATATCATTAAATCAACTTATTATACTTCATAGCAATATCATCTGACACACAAACACACTAATTTATGTACTCACTCTGATACTAAACCTAAAAGTTACTTAAGAGGTTTGTTTTAATTCTAAATATAACACTCTAATCCACTCTGTCATCTTAATTTATAATTTTTTGTACAAATTATATCCCTATAATTGACTGCACTTTTCAAAGTTTTAGGGATATTTTAGAAAAATCGACACACATTTCTTACAAAGAACTTACTTATCTAATTTCTTTAACCTCTACAAGTTAGTTATCTATCTCATATGACCAAAAAGAGTGTAAATTTTCTTTTGATAAAGGAAGCAAACTGGAGAGAGAGAGAGAGTGTGTGTGTGTGTGTGTGATACAAACATGGAAAGCTGTGAACTTGAATGGAGATTCAGGTTGAAAAATGGAATCTTTCAGCCATCTTTCCGGGCGGAACTCATCAGCGTCGGGTCCCCAAATGTAGGGCATGCGTCCCATAGCATAAGCCATGTAGAAAACTCCATCTCCTTTCTTCACTCTATAGCCATCAGGGAGGATGTCATCTGTTTCTGCAGTCCTCCCATCCTTAATTGAGAGTCAAAAACCAATTTATTGAAGAAAAAATTAGACATTCTTGAATAAAGATCAAATCATCCTTAATCTATATCTATATACTAACCATCCTAAATATCACCTAGTTAACTTTTTTAAAGGAGATTAAGGAAACTAAATAAGTCACTTAATCATATCATATGTTGTATATGATTAAATTATATATCAATTTACAAGTCAAACAAATTATTTTGGAGAAAAAATGATAAATATAAAACACTTTAAAGTAATTTAATTAGCTTTTTTAATCCCTCAAAAAAGTCAATTGGGTCTTATATTTAAAATCGGAAGTAGTACAATATGATATAAAAATCTATATATAGGGAAAAAAAAAACTGATTTTTCAATTTATTCCATTTTCTATACTATTGCATTTTGTGTATCAAAAGAGGCCCAGAGAAGGTTAATTAATACATTAAGGAGATGATGATGATGAAGAACTTACAATTGGAATAGCAGGGTAAAGCCTCAGGGTTTCTGTAAGTGCTGCGTGAAGATAATGCATTTTGTCAAGAGTGGCTTCAGTTATATGGGCCACAAACTCATCAATGTTAGTTTCTTGTTGAGTACAAGTGACATTATCTCTCACTTCTTGAGCAACTTTCTCTTGAACAAGAGGGTTCTTGCACATCATGTAGAAGAACCATGCGAGAGTGTTGGCGCTTGTGTCCTTCCCAGCTATCATGAAGTTCAGAATGATGTCCCTTAGATACTTATCGTTCATAGTTTCTGGATCCTTCTTGCTCTCTATTAGAAACCTTGATAGAATGTCCTCCTTCTCATTCTAAAATCAAACCACCAAAAGCAAAAAGTGTTATTCATGTTTTCGTGTCATTCCAGAAATAATTTTTTTTTTCTGAAATATATTTCTAATAAACATTGAAAAATATAATTTTGGGAAAATTAATTCCTTGGCCCTTGAAGTTTCACTTGATTTTTAATCAAATCCCCATATTTTTCTTTCTTTGTATTAAATACTTATATTGTTTGCTCATCAGTTATAGGCATTGCACTACTACTAAATCATGTATATTTGATACTCCATACTTAACAGTTTTTATAAAACCGTATATAATAATGGTTCTTTAAATTAACTTTCAAGTCTATGAGACAATATTTGATGGTTTTATATGATCGCCAAAATATATAAGTTTGGTTTTTTTTTTTTTTTTTTTTTTTTTTTTTTTTTTTTTGGGAAAAAAAAAGAAGTAACATTTACTTGACGGTTGTATCAAAACAGCCATTGTATATATTTTATCAATATATAAAGGTTTTTATCAAAACTTCGTAAAACTTATATATTTGATGGTTATTATGGTTATTTAAAATAAACCATCAAATATGTCTTTAAAATCCATTTTTGAACCTTATGTACGCGATTTCAAAATATTCACCATTTCTCCATGCGCTCGTCGAATAGCTCTCTTACCCTCTTTTCTGGCAACCCCACTGTTATTTCGCTCTCCTTTGTTGCTAAAATCTTGATTCTCCTCCTTCCCGTGTTTGTGGCTATTTGTGAAGGCGTTCATGGCTTCTTCTGGGTTTTGGGTTCAATATTCTTTGAACCTCGCGGAAGTTTCATGTCGATTAGTATAAAGGTGAGGAAGAGCCTTGTTGTGATGAAGGAGGTCCAGAAAGCAAAGAGAGAGGGGAGAAAACTTAATCTGAGATGGAACAAGAAAGGGCAAGTTGTGAAATCTAACTAGTTGGTTAGCTATCTCGGGTATGGGCAAAAAGCAACGTGCCTATCACTTTCAACAACTGGAAGAAGATAACTGAGTGAAGGCTGTCTAGGATGAAATTCAGTAAGATATGATGCTACATAGTTAATAATATATCGTTAACAGGTATACTTAACACTAACAATGATTTGTATATTTTTTTAGTCTAGATTCCATATAGATGAGAAAAAGAAGGATTATGTGCTTGGGAAGGCTGGCAAGGTACTGTGCTCGTTCCAAGGGTTTGTGACAAAGAAATATTTGTTGGAACCCAGCTCTATTGATGAGTTGATGGTTCTGACGCTGCTAAAGGAAGTTGTCAAACAACCCAAATGGGCTGCTTTTCTACGGTTATGATGCTCTACAGCGTTTAAGATAAATTAAATTTACTAGAATCAAAAGTCAATAGTACTTCTGTATCAATGTAATGTGTAACTCAAACATTTTTGTTAGTTCTTTCCACATGCATTAAGCACAAAAAACCGTGGGAGTGTGAAGAAAAATGAATACTCGTACCGTGGAGGTACGGGGTATGCGAACATCGAGTACCGGTTGATAGAGAAGCAGGGGTTTGGATCGACTGTAACTATCAACTAGGAGTGTTGTGGGATACTGCGGGGCAAAATAATGAGGGCAACATTGACAATCCTCGAGTACAGGAAGTTGTCTCAAAAATGGTAAGTATTGATGATTTGGATTTTATTATAATTGAATTTTTCATATAAAAAGGCATTTAACCTTTCATTTTGCTATAAGAGACCTTGAGTTAAGAATTAGAGCAAGGCAAGCTTCCTGGGCACAAGAATGTCTTGGAAAAGGCTCTGGGTCCTTACCACAATGGTCTTTTGAGGGGTGTCGACTATGGAGTCATAAAAAAAGAATACTTTGGGAAGCAGAAGAGGCAAACAAGGGTGTTTGATTAGAAGCTTCTCTATTATTGATAAGTTAATGAGCCAAGACACCTCAGGGAAGTAGGGAATGACTCACACCCCAAGTGCGAAAGATAGCTGCGCTTTCCCCTTTCAGACCCTACCTATGATAATATGACTCATGCCAAAAGTCGAGTGCATGGCAAATAGCCCCAAGTCGCATATGGTTTCTACAAGCTGAATTTACAACTATAGGAGGAGAACATGACTCATAAATGGCCTTTCCCTCAAAACCAAGATATCATCAAGACTGTCGGCAGTGTCGGGGGATGGAGACAGAGGAGAGACAGGAAAGAATGGGGTCGACTCATGGAAAGTAACATCGACAGACACAAGATAACGCCGAAGAGTAGGCGAATAGCACCGATAACCCTTCTGAACCCTAAAATACCCAAGGAAGACACATTTAAGAGACTTGGGATCAAGTTTGGTAATTGTGGGGTGAACATTATGAACAAAACAAACACACCCAAGGATTTTTGGGTCAATAGGAAACACAGGGTTGGAAGGGAATAAGGTGGTGTATGGAGTAGCTCCATGAAGAATAGGAGAGTGCATACGATTAATAAGGAAACAAGCAGTAGACACAGCATCAGCCCAGAAAGGTTTGGGAACTTGCATTTGAAACATTAGAGCTTGAGTTACTTCTAATAGGTGCCGGTTCTTTCGTTCGGCAACACCATTTTGAGCTGGTATATCTACACACGAGGACTGATGAATCATACCATTTTGGAGCATATAGTTTTGAAATTGGGTAAAATAATATTCATTAGCATTGTCACTCGTAAAATTTTCACGAGAGACACCAAATTGAGTTTTGACTTCAGCACAGAAATTATAAAAGTGAGAAAACAACTCAGAACGATTTTTCATTACATAAAGCCAGGTGGTTCGAGAAAAGTCATCAACAAAAGTAGCAAAGTACCGAAAACCAGACTTGGACTCAACATGACACGGACCCCAAATATCGGAATGGATTAAATCAAAAGGGGACGCAGCCCGTTTATTGACGCGAGGTGTTAGATGAACATGGTGATGTTTCGTAAAATGACACGACTCATACTCTAAAGAAGACACATGATGAAATTGAGGATACAACCTCTTTAAAGATGACAAAGACACATGACCCAGCTGACAATGGATATAAAAAGGAGAGGAACCACTAAAGCAAGCAACTGAACGCGGTACTTGATCGTCAAGGAAGTAATGACCGCCAGATTCATACCCCCTACCAATAATCTGCTTCGTCGTAAGATCCTGAATCAAACAATGGTTAGGGAAAAGTGAGATGAAACAATTTAAGTGACGAGTAAGCTTGCTAGGAGACAAAAGGTTAAATGCAAGGTCAGGAACATTAAGAATAGATGATAAGTAAACAGACGAGGTAGGTTGAATAGTGCCAGATCCAAGAACACGAGAGTAAGAACCATTAGCAATTGTGATCGAAGAAGGGTTGGCATATGGTGCATACGAAGAGAACAAATGATGGTCATATGATCAATAGCCCCGGAATCGATGATCCACTTTAAGGAAGAAGTAGCAAGGCATGAATCAGAGTTACTTATAGCAAGCGCAGTCGGTGCTGAGGAAGCATGATCAGGAACATCAGATGATTGGACCATATGAGTAGACCCGCTACGTGGCTGCCTTTGTTGCAACTTTCGGTAGTAGCGTTTCGTATGACCAGGTTCCTTGCAATAATAGCAGACAATCCCCCCAACACCAGAATTGGGAGAATTGTGACCGTGCTACGAAGGGCCTGGGGACTTAGGAGCCGCAGAAATAGAATTCGATGTACCTCCCATTGAAGAACTTGGTCGTGAAAAACCCGAGTTCCTACCATCAGTCGCACTCCGACCAGCTAAAGCACTAGCACTAGAATTAGGAGCTAGGTTGGCCATACTGTCGGCACGCAACACTCGAGAGTACACATCCTGAAGCAAGGGATGCTCAGAGCTGGATAATATATGAGACCGAACAATCTTATACGAAGGGACGAAGCAGTAAGGAAACTCATAATTGCCATCTTCTTGATAATTGAATATTTCATACACTACTTTTTGTCTATTGATTAATAATTTAGGACTCTTTAGCTAATAAAATATGGCTTTTATACTTATTTGGGCTTTGGGTCTTTTATTATGTTTTAGCCATTTTAAATAATAAAATTCCAATTTTACATTGCTTCACTATTTTCACCATAACTCTTGAACCAGACATCGGATTTGCCTCATTTTTGTCTCATATTTCAGATAATTCAGAGAGATACAATTGTTATGAAGACATGAAGAGCAAATTTGGTCAAGAGGGCGATCAATTTTGGAGCCGAAGTCATATATATTTTTAGATTTCAGTTGGGCTCGAATTTTGTAATTAAAGCCCATTTTATTTTATTTTCGTTTTGGGCTGACCCATTTCCATTTTAGGTTTAGGTTTAAGTTAGATGGCAGCCACAAACATTCAGTCATTCACATTTTTAGATTTTAGTGGATCAAAATAGGAGTTTTCAAATTCTCTGAAATGTTCTTCGCGTTTTTCATCTGTTTTTCGTTTTTCTTAATTATGTTCGGCTAAATTTCTGTGATTGACCCATGGATGGAGGATTCCACTGTGTCGGAGGACTCGCACTTAATCGTAACCGTCTAACTCATTTTACGCATTCTTCAATCGGATTCGATTTTTGGATTTGGATTGGGTTTTTGATTAAAAACCCGGATCGACATTTCCCAAGGACGTAGTTGAACTAGGTTAAAGCATTGTGCGATTCGTATAGTGATACGCCACTGATTCGAACAAATTTTGAATGATTGTTTAGTTGAGGGAATTTCGGGCAAATGCGAGAGATTTTGGTTTGTGTCAGTCGATCACGAGTTGGTTATAAATCTGTTTTCGTCCAAGGAAGGGAAGTGGTGGAATTTGAAATCCTGGGTTAATCTTTTGTTTATCTGTTTAATGTGTGTTAATTTCATTCTGTCTCTGTTATTTCGTTTTAATTTTGTTTGAATGAAAAAAAAAACCCCATTTTATTGTTACTGTTTTATTGCTGTTCAAATTAAACCGACTACGAATTCATTGGGAAACAACCCAGGTTACATTATACTGCAAATCCTTTTCTAATCTGGTTATTTTGGGATATTACGGCAAATCTCTGTCACTTCTCCATATTATCCACCTGAGCTTGAAGATCAGTCGTTGTTGGCATTAACCGCCGCATATCCTCATACATTTGTTTAAACTCCATGTAAAAATTCTTCAGGTCGCCCGATAGAAACCCTTACAAACCTCATGTATGCGAGTAACGTTCCCTTTTCCAGAATACAGGAACTCCATGTAGTCAATAAGTTCCTTAACAGTATTACAATGACTAACTGAAGGAAGAATATCGCTGTCAATGGAATTTTGAATTTGTAAGAATAGCCGGGCATCCGCACGAGCTCATGTCATCTTCGGATCATCCACTGGAGGAGTCGCAGTTAAATAGCCCTCTTTCTCAATACTAAGTAAATGCATACGGACCGTTTTGATCCAGTCCAAATAATTGGTCCAATTCAACTTATGATCAGTAATTTTGTTGGAAAGAGGAATCATCTCAGTCGTTTCACTTGGTTTAGTCTCAGCCATAAGAGATAACCAGAGACACACAAGGGAAACAATATCAAAGGTGATAGTAAACTAAGACAGCAACCAGAGAATCAAAGAACACCATCTTCTAGAGGCAAACCAATGTTGAAGAGCCCACAAAAAACAAAAAATAGTAGCCACACCAACTGCCAAAGAAGAACAAGAGGCTGCACAAGGACCAACAACAATACTACACACGAAACAAGGGCAAAAAACAACCGGGGTCCTCCAAAAATGATGAGCACACAGACGCTCACAAATAACAGATCAGAGAGTGAAACCACGAGATATGAGAACGAAAACACCTGGTTGAGTCGGATGTAGTGATTCGATCCTGGAGAAGCAAACGGCGACGAAAAACTCACCGGAAAATGGCGTCACGCGCCGGCGCATGCAGTCGGACGGCGGAGCTCAGGACGTCACGCGCAGGCGAAACGAAGAGCGGCCAGCGGACAGAACCCTAACTCTACCTCTCTCTCTCTCACTGTCACCGGAAACAGACAGCAAACTCGCCGGAAAAAAAAAATTTGGCCGTCGAACCTGGATGCTCTGATACCATGAAGACGCCAGAGAGAGAGAAGAATAGGGAAAAATATATTCTTGAATTTGTACTCATTCATATACACAAAAGGGTATATATACACATATAGAAGGGACAAGAGGGTAATGACTCATTAAGAGTATTGATAACCTAATTAATACCATAATCCCTAATCAGTAGCGATACTCATAAATTACAATATACTTACTTTGATTATTTCCTAACAAAGACAACACTAAACAAGTCCCCTTTGAGCAAGATATATATGGGGAGTTAGGCGTGTTTGCCGCTATCAATCGGGTGTTAGTCAAAGATGTGACGATATGGCTAGCTCGAGAGCTTATAACTTTTATATCTAGTATTTCTTCTATTGTGAATGAATACCTAGCTACTCATAGCATTTATATATACTGAATTGCTTGCTTTTGTATGTGAGATACCTTTACAAGGAGCATGCATGTAACCCACAATAGTTTACAAGACATGTTCCTACTCCTCAACCCCACCTTTATTCAGGAATGTTGGGCATAGGCAAGAAGCCTGATTTAGTGGGGAGAAAAGTGACGGAATTGGTGGATATGGTCATTAGAAGGGCACCAAAGAAGAAGGACAATTTTTTCTTGATGACGTACTGCCAAGGGTAAGTATACCACTTCATTAAATTGAATATTCATTATGTTTTTTTTCTTGGTGTTTCTCATCATGTTTATTGTACTTGGGGTTCATTGGATGCTCACCGTGCTAAATCCCTTCAAGCAAAGGATTTGGTTCTTTGATTCAGTTCATGGGGATACGGACAATTGACCACAGATAGTCAAGGTTTTCAATAAGTAAGTTGATGAATTTAAATTTGGAACTTTAATTTTCTTATTGTTTTGTCAAAGTTATTATAAATTTGGTGCTTTAATTTCTTATTATGATCTTGTCAGAGTTGTTTAGTATTACGCCATGGACAAAGGCCTCAGCTACCCCTCATTACATGGCAAAGGTATTGCATCCACTTACAAATGAAAGAGAGTAGTGGTAATTCACTAATACTTACCATGTTATATTAGACTTGTCAAAGTTGGTTTTTTGTGTTAGACTTGTACATTTCATTTATTTGTTTATTGTGTCCGTGGCAACCAAATCAGAGCTCTTATTGTGGGTACTGTCTTATGAAGTTCATAAAGGACATAGTCACCTACAATCCTGGCTCAATTAATACTAAGGTATGTATATATATGTATATGTAGTGTGTTTAAGTTAAATTAAAAGTCAAGTTATATATATTTTAACATACTTTGTTTTTGCGTGCAATACTTTGAAGATAGTTATTCTGAGCAATATTCAATCGCCCAGACAAAGTGAAGAAGTCATAGAATAGTTGGCTATGACAATTTATCATCAATGAATGGGAGCATAACGGAGTTAGTTATAGAGTACCATTTTTTTGTTTAAGTGTATGTTAAGTTCTTAGCTTAGCTAGTTCAGGTTTAGTTTTGGCTTCTGCTTTGGTTCCTTTTTTTTTTTTTTTTTTTCTATTTTCTTCTTATTGATTTGCTTTTGGTTGGTAATTTGGATTAGCTTTTGGTTTCTATAATGTACAGTTGTGTATATGTACTTTTTAATTACTGGAATGCTGTTTAGTTGGTTTATGTTATACGCGTATATAGTTTTTGATGACTGGTAATGATTTGTTTGGTTTCTCTACATGTATGTAATATGCATATGGGGGCTTATAAAAATGAATCCCAATTTTTTTTAAAAAAACTTGTCCATATTTATCATGGTTTTTTCAAACAACTGTTATGTATATACATATATTCTACAGTTAATTACCAACAACCATCAAATATACACCTTACTGATGACTAAAACAAGTGTCAAATACTTTACTGTCTATTATATGAACAATAATTTGTTTGATAATATATTTCACAGTTTTTAGTGAACAACTATTAAACATGGTATACATAAGTAACAGTCGTTAACTGAAAACCGTCAAATATAAGACCTTATAAAAAATCATGAAATATAGGGGCCTATATTTAACGATGATTGACAACCGTTAAAAATATATATTTAGTACTTAGATATTTAAATATAAGTCAAAATAACCGTTAAATATGTTAAGTATGATCGATGTGGATACTAAACTAAGTGAGATGCATGTAAGTTGTCACACAAAATACAAAATATAAAAGAGGTTTTCTATTTAAGCCAATGGCCTTTGGATGTAGTGGCACAAGATCTGCCCTCTATGGAACCAAGTTTGGGAATCGATCCCCTTAAAAAAAAAAACATCATCTCCTTGCATCTATATATAATATGTAATTTGGTTGATATTGATTTTATTTTGACCAATGTGGCAAAATTAATTCAAGAGTATGCTAAGTGAAAGCTATGTCATCAACTACTATTGTTATTTAATATCTCTTACAAATTAACAAATTATGAGTATAGAGATCAATAACTATAATTGAGAATTGAGATAACTATAAGAACTCAAAAAAAAAAATACAATGACATGATTAAAATAAGATAAATCATAGGGGACTTGCATATTAATTTTCCCAATAATGAGAATACAAATAATTACTTACATGATGACTTTGCTGCATTGCCAGGGGATGTCTCTTGGTGGAGATGAGTCGATGAACAAAACGATCAATGAATTTGACATTGTTTTTAGGGAAGCTTCAGAGCCAATGTTAAGATATCTCTTGATCTTCCAAAATGGATCCACAAAGCGCCAATAAACCAAAGCATTTGACTCATCAAATGCCCTCATAAATTCACTTCCCTCTTTGCTTGTTCCCTCCAGGCAATTCAGTTCCACTCCAAACCCTACTTTGAATATCGAGTCCAACGTGCATCTCATTAATATATCCTACAAATTAAACACAACACACACACACATTATCTGTCCGCAGACTTGTGTATGGGTGTCTCTCCGTCATGATCACCTCGTAACTATTCAGCAATAATAGAAGGAACAAAAGGAAGAAAACTACTCAATATATACTACCTCTAGCCCTAAATATAAGAGTCAGCTGACTAATTTGGGTAATTAAAAAATCTAAATAAATCACTTTAAAGTACTTATATTTATTGTTTTCTCCAAAATAATGTGTCTCTAATAATAGACAGAAGTATTTCAGAGAAATCATATAACATATGTTATAATTAAGTAATTTATTTAGATTTTTTTAATCTCTCTAAATTAGTCAACTGACTCTTATATATATTAAGGACCGAAGGTAGTATTTAGTAATCATTAGATAAACATAGGCTAGAATCTAAGAACTCAATAGCAGAAGGAAGTAATCGAGAAATTAAATATAGAGGGAAAGCAAAGAGGCACATTAAAAAAGAAGAATCATTTTTGAAGCATTCTATTATTGGGCACTAAAAGCGACAGTACTACATAAAACACTTTTATTGTCCGTTTTCAAGCCCTTTTTACGTCTCTGTTCAAAGGGACGCCTATGTAAGTGATGTAATAAAGTCTGGTAATAACGTCCCTTATTGAAGGGACGTTGTAAGTTTTTTTTTTTTTTTAAAAAAAAAAAAATCTTCAGATCTGCCAAAATCTACCTTCTCCTCTAGCTCATCAATATCGGAAGTCGAGCTGCTAGCCTCTTGGTTTCTTTGGGAGGACTAGGCATGCGTCTGGACTATTTGGGAGCTAAATTTGAATCTGTTGCTTTTGAGTAGAGGGAGCAATCAAACCTAAGTGTGCGGGAAGGCAATGAAGTTTAGTTCGTGAGACCATGGCGGAGTGGGGAGAAGAGGTAAGAAGGAAGAAGAGGAGAGGGTATAACCTTTCCAAGAGAACTTTCTTGTTTGGAAACTAGGGATGGGAGGGCAAGGGGGCAGAGAGCGGGGGTTAGGATTACAAAGTCAAAAGCCGGAAAGACTGAGCTCGTGGCTGTAATAGACGTCGTCGAATACACAAGTTAATCTGCCCAAATTTCTTTAGATGTACCCAAATTGTTGAATACATAAGTAAATCTTCACATAAAAATTAAGAATCTTAGTAATTTTTGCAATTGAAGCCCAATCGATGGGGGTTCGGCTACGGTCCTCTGCCTAAGGAAATTTTTTTTGCCTTATATTTATACCGCATGCGGTGCTTTGGACCGCATGCGGTAAATTATAAAAAAAAATGGGGACCGTCTAGATCTTCATCTCGACGGCTTTTTTAGGGAGATAAGGAAGAGGATGGGAAAAGCAGAGGATGGGAGCCGGATCAATCGATGGAGCCTTTAGCACAATTGCTCAAAAGTTGCCTCTTGGACCAGGTAAAAAAAGAGAGATAAAAAAAAAAAAAACAAAAAACAATAAGGCACCATTGTGATACTCTTTGTACAAATAGAGAATCCATATACGAATGCGTTACCCGTGTGTATCTGCATCTTTATATATGCGTGTATACTGTATATCTCCATCCATATAAGTATGTGAGTGTGTGTGTTAGAGAGTTAGTATTTTAATTTTTGCTTCCTCCCTTCCTTAATATAGAGCATATTTAGAGAGTTAATCTTAGTCCTAAATATAGACATATTTTTCACATTTGTCAATCTTTTCTAAATTTACCCTATTGGTAGTTCTTCAACAATAATCAAATAATAAGAAAGGGAATGAGAAAATTAAAGAAGAATGCTATGATATTTTAGAAAATACAAGTCATATAAACTAACTTAAGTAACTTTATTTCATTATCTGATCAAATTTAATAAATATGTTTTATAGGAAGTAGACACCAAAGTATATAAACCTAAATGTGAACTCACTTCTGCTGAGGGAATATTCTACCGAAATACTTTAGAGAGGATAGACACAGAATTCTCTCTCTCCATGAAAAGATTGTTGGCATAACAAAACTAAAGACCTACCTGCATATCAAAAACCTGATCCTTCTCAGAGAATCCAGAGACAAGTCGAACCAATTTAGCAGCGTTAGTTCTGAAAACAGAGCTACTAAAATCCCTGAGAACTCTGGTGGAGAACTCATAGCTCGCCAGCTTTCTCTGCTTCTTCCACTTCTCGCCGTCCACCGCGAAGATCCCGTCTCGGAACAGATCCCTTACTATCTCCTGATTGTACTTCCCCTTTGAGTAATCCACGAATCGCCCCTTGAGAACGTGCTCAACGTTTTTCGTATTGGTTGTGTGGAGCACGCTCATTCCTGGACCTAGAAGCCGGAAGGTTTTAGGGATCTTGCTGTTTCTGTCTGGTGATCGAAAAGCCTGTTGAAGTAGAAGAGCTGGTGGAACACGGTGCCTTTCACCGGAGCATAGTTTGGGTCTCCGATGGACTTTCCGGCGAAGAGGGAGACAGTAAGAAGGAGGAGGAAGGTTAACAGGAGAACAAAAATGGAGAGAGATATGAAGGTCAAAAGCCAGAAAAGAAACGCCATTGTTTCTGTGTTTGTATTTGTTAAGGAGAAGATTACTATGGCTTAAATGTTGAGTGAGCAATAGAGACAGAAGAGAGTCGAGGAAAAATAAGTCTGAACTAAGTTTTTGACATTTTTTCTGTAAAATATTTTGTGTGGGGGATAAGGACTTATATTTTAATATATATATATATATATATATGGGGAGTATGTTACGTGAGAAGAAGAAGTTACTATGGACCCACATATATATACACTAAATGTGTATATATATGTCCCACCATTAAGTGAATCTTTCTGTGTTTTTTATATATATATATATTATATAAGGTATGATTAAGTTCTTTCTGGAGAATACTTTTGTGCGTTGAATAGGGACTTATATTTAAATATCGTAAAAATTGGACGTGGATTACAAGCTGAAATGATAGCCACTCTAGTGTTAAATATATGAATGAATTTTTATCAGTTTTTTTTATTTAAATCTAAAACCTCAATTTACTTTATCTTCTAAATTTTTAATTACCGTCATTATTGCCCTTATTAAAAGCCGGCTTTTATCAATGAAGTAATTTTCAATGGAAATGATTAAATGAGCTATTTTAGAGGGATCAAAACACATTTTTTTTATAAATAAATAAGTTAACTAATTTTATTAATCTTCATAAATTATTCACCTAAATTCTACATTTAGGGTTAAAGAAAAAAATAAATAAAATTTGAACTTCCTACTTACCAAAATAGCTTGATCTGATCTTCAATATAATGGTCAAATGTTCTGATACGCACGTAGAGCTGATCAATTTAATTAAATATTGAATGCTTATCAAAGTTTTTCCGTGCTGAGTTTTTTTATATATACACACACACACGTGTAGTTTTTTTGAAATCAGATTGTTGAAGATATGTTTTGAAAAAAAAAAAAAAAAAAAAAAATCGTGTTACCTTTGATTCCTTGTTTCAATTGCACTTGTACGTAACCTTTTGCAGTTGGCCGGCAATTGGCAAACCCACACTATCAGAAATCTCTTGTTAATTCGATCTTGAAAATGATATTATAAATATAAATATATTTATGTATGTATGTGGATGCAAACAAACACACAAACGAAGAGAGGGAGAGCCAATTCTTGTTTTTAATTTGCATCTCTCCATCAAAATATTAATAGTGTAACAAAAGAATTTTTTTTTTCCTTAAAAAAAACCTTTAAAATTTACGGGAGAATGACATTTAATGATTTATTGATAGTTCGGTGAAAAAAATATTTGTTTATACTCCTGTTTAAGATTTTACTATTTTTATTTTTTAATAAAAGAAAAACATAACTACTTTTGTGATTAATTGGACTCTCTCTAGTATTTCATGTAGGACATTTTTAGTTGGTCCTAAATTAGCTCTTGCCTAAACATATAACTCATTTAATATCAAAATATAGCACTTATAATACATTAAAAAATATCACTATTAAATTTGTCGTAAAGGATTTTAGAGAATGAAGTTCCCCATGCATATTCAAATAGTAATTTTGGAACCAACACTTACTGCGAGATCGAGTGGTGAGATACTCATTCTTTCTTAAGTCTTGGTTCGAGGATGTGAATAGAGCGGTGGCATTGGTAGCTCTTCCCCTCCCCCCCCCCCAAAGGAAGACATTGACCCGAGCAAATCAGATTAGTCTAGCCCCAATAAATCCTCCATCTCAAAAAAAAAGTAGGCCGGATCTTGGATGCGTATGGGGAAAAAATGAAGGGTAATTTTGGAAAGATATTCTCACTTTTAAGAAATTATAGTATTTGACTAATTTCAACTTTCTACTGCGATTCAGGTTAAAAAAAACAAAGACTTCCTTCTGTGATTTAGTTCAAATGACCCCTCTTGGTTCGATTTAGCAGCATTGAACCGTTCAGAACCAATTTTTAGTACTTTCACTTTTAATAACAAAGGAGTTTATTTGTAATATACTAATATGTTACTACCTCCGGTCCTAATTATATAGGAATACTTTTGTATAATTAGGACCGGAGGGAGTAGTAAGCATGCATACTAACAGGGTTTACTTTTTAAACTTGATTAATGAAAAAGCCACCTCACAAAAGTGTGCAGAAGACTTGAGCTTTTTTTTTTTTTTTTTTTTTTTTTTTTTTTTGAAAAAAAAAACATGAACTATTCGAGTTTTCATATATATTTTGATGGTTGGGCCAAGGGAGTGAAAATAAAATATTAAAATTTTAGGAGCGACATGAAATTCGTTTTAATATTCTAACAAATTAAAAGTATAAACTTTTTTAGAAAACTATAGGAAAGATAGTTTGGGAGAAAAAAAGATATTTGAATGTTAATTATAATCGTTAGAAAAATGAAAAGAGACTTGGATATTATATATGAAACAGTAAATGTCTAGAGCAAGTACATTTACTACTCAAATGTACACCGTTCGTATGCCTGCCAAAAAAAGCTACTTAAATGTTAATTATGAATCAGTCGAAAAATGAAAAGCCACTAAATTCTTAACTGTGTTGGCAACATTTAAAATAGCAAAATAAAAAAGCAGAAAAGAGAAGTATTTATAACTAACCATTGGAGCATTTATGCATGGTTTTATTATCTTCATTAACCACATTGAAATGCCATAAATCACCATAATTGTCAATGGCAGTAGAAATTGTCGTATTTAATCATCATTAAGCCACCTTTAATCAACATTATGGCTCATCAATAGTCATGTTATTTTCCCTACTTATAAAAGACTATATGTGGCGTCTAGTTAGTGTACACCAAGTTCTATCCCTAGATCTCCCTCTTCTCTTCTCTTGAGTTATTAGGCATGTTTGCTACATGGAAAATGAGGCGATGGAAAAGGAAAATAAGTATTTTCCATCAGTGTGGGTACAATTAGTTTCCAAATTTTATGGAAACCTCTTTTGTGGCGGCAACTTATTTCCCTTTAAACATAAAAAAATGGGTTCCTATCTATTTTGGTGGGAACCTATTTTCCAGGGATGGTGGAAAATTTGAAAGATAGTTTTACCTTTTGAACATATCTTGACAGCTTGAGAGAATTTGAGTTCAATCATCCACAAGTCTACCAATGAAGAAGGAAGTGGCTAGGAGGCATGTAAATATGGGGTAATCGAAGATTCGACCGAAGGAGACTAGAAGGGTTTGGAAGAATTGAGAGAGATTAAAATCTGCTAAGCAAAGTTTGATTACCGGGCTTAGAGATGGAAGTTTGGATTCATTGGTGGATTTGGGTTGGGAAAGAATCACTAAACTTAAGTGAGTTTAAGTGCTAATTAATAATTTGATTAATACCAAGGTTTACTATAAACGCATTCTAGGTATTAGGTGGTATGATTGGGTTTCTCACGTGATTTTGAAAAAGGAATTAAAGGAATACGCATATAATATTCCCCCAATCCTTTTTAATTATAAGCAACAACTACTAAAATTACGCAAACTAACTCTGGTGATAAAAATTAGTTAAAAGTAATGAATGTATAAGAGATTTTTTTTTTTCCAAACATACCTTTATTTATGAAGATATACGGATATTTTTGGAGTGACCTAAAATTAATTTTAATATTCTAACAAATTAAAATTATATATTTTCTTGGAAAACCTAATAAATCTTTAAGGAAGCTAAGCAAGTCTTTACATCTTAACATAATTGTTGTTTTTTCCCATTCTAAAATTTAATTTTAAAATATTTATTTAATATGTGTACACCAAATTTATATTAATAAGGATATTAATTGATGACTAATGATTATAATTAATAATGAAAAACAACATATCACACTAATATTATATCTAATCTATAACTGTTAGTGAGAGAGACTCAAGAAGTTTATACCAATAAATCATCATTTTTTTTAACAAAATAAATCATCGCGCTTACATCCATTAATTTTTTCCTCTTTAAGTTAACTACATATTCATGTTGGGTGTTCTTTCTTTTTATTCAGGTGTTTAAAGTTCTACCAATACTTATTGTTAGAATTTTAGGGGAGAGATTGATCTACTTTTAATATATTGAGGATAAAATTACACCACAAAATATTTCAAGGTATTATTAGAAGCCCCTAAAACTATTCCATAAACCTGTATGCATCGTAACTCAATATTAAATTATTTGGGATTGGAAATGCCAGCGGTTAAAAATACTATTTTGAAAACAATTTCCTTATGGTGTTAAAAAATGTCAGCTTTAATTTTTTAGAAAACGCATAATTATTTTAAATTATTAATTAATTGAAACATAAATATTTTAGTTTTCCTATTAACTATCCATTAATAAGAAAACTAAAACAATGTCGTTGTTGGTTCAATTGCCATTCCCCTTAGCGATTCTTTTATATCCTTTTTGGTGTTACTAAAAATATTTATAACAAATAAATTGAGTTGTAAGTCACTTTGGGCAGTGGTATCAAAAAATATTGCCAGAGAAAAGTTTTGACTAACTATGCGGAGGCGGATGCACGTGTTGGGTTGGGGGCACGTGCCCACCCTTAAATTTCCTTTTTTTTTTAAATAAAATAAAATAAAATAAAAATATATATATATATATATATTTTTAAAAAAAACTTTAAATTTTTAAAATTTTCCCTCCCTCTCTATTTTCCCCTGTCTCTTTCTTCCTTCTTCCGCCCACTCGTCGAGTTGCCGTCATTCTCGAGTTCTCACCCAAAGGCGATCCACGGCGTGAGACTCTTCCTCCGAGAGACAGAAACTCTACCTCTAGTCTCGTCTCCCTCTTCCTCCGAGACTCTCCACGACATCCTACCAGTGGGAAGCGAGCCATCGACCACCGTTCGACACTCCAACCAACTTCATTTTTCTTCTTTGCATCGTCATCGACCACCGTCCGACACTCCAAGCCAGGTATTTTTTTCCCTCTCTATTCCTCTTAAATCATATCTCACATTTGTGTGTTTCTGAAATTTGGGGGGTTTTTTGCGATTTAGGTTTCTGAGATTTGGGGATTTTCTGCCGTGATTGCTCATTTGGGGGTTTCTGCAATTTTCCGTGATTTCTCTATTGCTCTTCAATCATATCTCAAATTTGTTCTCAAATTTGTTTCTTGTGATAATCTGCCGTGATTCCTCTCTATTTTGTTGTGTCGATTTGGGTGTGAAAAATATGGTTGCTGAGTTTATTTGAGGCATTTTGTTTCTCTGCTTAGATTGATGTAGCCTAGATTGATGTAGCCTTATGGTTGGTTGTAGGCATCAGAATTTATCATATCTCAGATTTGTTTCTTGTGATAATCTACCGTGATTCCTCTCTGTTTTGCTGTGTCGATTTGGGTGTAAAAAATATGGTTGCTGAGTTTATTTGAGGCATTTTCTTTCTCTGCTTAGATTGATGTAGCCTAGATTGATGTAGCCTTATGGTTGGTTGTAGGCATCGAATTTATCATATCTCGATTTGTTTCTTGAAAAAGATGTATTTGTTAACATTGATAATGAGTCAATTATGATAGAATTCTAAAAACTAAGGCCTAGAAGAATGACATTGTAATTATTTTTATTGTTAAAATATATGATGTCTAGCATTGCTTTATTTTTAACGCATTTAGTCTTACTTTTCCCTTTATATTCTTTTATTCTTTAATGTATTTAAAGCTTTGTTTTAAAAAAAAAATCGGGGTAGAACCCCGATCCCCGCCAATGGTGCCCCCCTTCCGTAAATTTCGGATCATACGACTACTGCCTATGTGCCATGTCATGACCATGCATCATATTACTACTAAAGGTTATCAACTCAAATGTCTCTTCTCCAAAAACAAAACTCGTTGCCACCTTTTTTTAGTGGCAACTAAAAAAGTCCCTGCTAAAAGACATTTTTTCTTTAGTGATTACTTAATAATTATTTTGGAAAAGAAAGGTGGGATTGAAACAAAATATCAAGATTTGAGAGGGGAAGGCTAAAATCAATTTTAACATTAAGCCCAATCAAATTCAATTTTATTAATATTATAGTGGTGGATGTCAAATTTTATACAAGCAATAAATGAATTTTTTTTGAAGGGGCAGAAATGAAATTTCCTAGGAATAAAATGGTGGTACCTATTTACTTCAAACATGATACATCAACCACCCATATGATTATTTGGAAAACACAAAAAGAAAAAATATAAACTTTTTCCAGTTAATGTCAAAACAACTACTTGGTCTTTGTTTGAGAACTTACACCACTTAATAAAATGAACTAACAAAAACAAAAAACAAAAAACAATTTATAAGTGCAACCAATCACAAATTTTGAAACAACAGAGATATTTCTTCATGATCGTATTTTAAAATTTACATAACATAATACACAACCCTTGCAACGCACAGGGAGATGCCTCTAGTTTATTTGATTGCATTTAAATGAATTAATACATATATTATGCGTTATAGCCTGAATGTGCGCGCGCCTAAAATATTGTTTATGTGCGTATTTTGCCTTAATTCAACGATAAATTTTTTTTAAAAAAAAAATTGTATGGCACGCAATTGATCTAATGTATTGCGCTTGCTGCCTCCGGCCAGTTACTGCCTTCTCATCATGCATTAATTGTATTTAAATAGGGATATTTTTAGAAAATAATTATAATTAACTAATTTAACTTCTCTCCTTAATCTCTCCAAATTCTGGTAAATAGTTCCTATAATTAGGACCAGAGGGAGTATAATAATTGTGGATTTATATTATGGAAAAATTTTCAACCAAAATTTTAACAATATTTATGTATTTTATTAAAATTAAAATTGATAATAGCTATGAAATCCCTCAAAGTTTTTTCCCCCCAATATATCCATTTGGGCTGCAACAGTTCTAGGCTTTCTCTTTGGGTCTGAAATGGGCGGGAAGGCCCAACGATACTCCTAGGCTTTCTCATTTAGTAATGGATTTAGCCCAACCCAAATGAACTGCATTAATCCAATCTTACTTATTTTATTCTCAAGCCTTTAGAAAATATTGAAGGAAAATAATCTCAAAAGATGTAAAAAAAAAAAGACATATTATTACATTAGGTGCATATTACAATGTAGATTCGGCTATTAAAATTACAATGGAAGACAATTTTACATTTTTCACACACACACCAATGGCAATGTATAAATGTAACAATAACAAGTCTTATCTCATTCGATGTAACCGGCTATATAGATGCATGGTAGTATTATGATCTATCAACAATTAAATCTTTAAATAAAAGTATAAGAAAAAAGTGTTATTTATTTTATTTTATTTTTTTGATAAGAAAAAGTTTTGGAGGGTTCGACATTGGTCCCCACCAAGGCAAGACGGCCGGCTCTATGAGCACTTATGCGGGGACTTACGAGATCGCCTTACCAAAGAGTCCTGACGGCAGAGGAGATCAACACGACCATTTAGGTCTAATCTGGATCCCTTCTACTATCTATGCCAACTCACATTGGCTAGAAAAAAGTGTTATTGGTAAGAAGGGAAGTTGGAGATGACGACTTTTCCTCAAGGCCGCCTAATTTCAAGATACCGAAATGCTTGAGGCACATGATTGAAATTATAAGGACTTGTAGGATCAATCACGGCTTTGAGCTTGCCACTCTCAAGAGATGGCCGTAGTTTCTCTAATATTTCCCCAGAAACTGTCAAGCTTGAATAAATTGACCTTAGATGCAATGGAGGCCATGTTATATCCACAATAACTCCTTCATCTTTTGTTACCACAAACGAGTTCTTGCAATCACCTAAAAATTATAATAGTGCTCTTCTTATCTTTAATGTAAGACTTATTTATTTAATTTGAGGAAGTTAGTGATATAAAATAAATTACTTAATTATAATATGTGATGACATGTCTCTAAAATATTTTTGTGGAACATTAGTGATTATACTAATTTATAAGTTGGTCAAATTAGTTTAAATAAATTTGATAAATATAACAGGTAAAATAGAGGGGGAAAGGTCTTACATTTAAGACCTAAACTTACCCTCAAATTATGTCTTACATTTAAGACATTATAGAATTTAACATGTACAATAATCATGTTAACTATTACCTCAACTCAAATTATCAATCTGTAAAATTTTCCTTACATATCAGCTGAGTTTGGAATTGTTGACTTCTCCTGATATCCACCATCACCATCACCTTATTTATAATTTGCACTTCCTATTGTGTGCTAAATATAAAAGGCAGCCAGCATAGGGTTTGTTTTGATCATAATGTAAAAATATTTAGTATACTTTATCTGCTAAATTTATATATATATATATATTTTATTAATTACTCATATTAAGAGAATTCTCAATCCAAAGAGTAATATTTAATATACAAATGATTAAAAAGAGTATTTTTAAAAAAACCAACAAATATAGACACACACAAAAATAATTAACTTAATTAAAAAAGCACTTTAAGAAACTAATATATAATGTGACTTTTTAGTGACTTAATCATAACACTGTTATCAAAACAAATGTTAACATTATAATCTTAAATGTTGAAAAATAATTCTTAAATATCAACATATTAAATTTAATTTAAAAAATAATATTAATTGGTGTAAAAAAAAAAAATCATTGTTTAAAACTAACAATGTTGTGCTTAGATGATTAAAAATATATACGTTATAAAATTAAAAAATCAAACTAAAATCTTGTAAAAATTTCACTAGTGCAAAAAAGGCTTTAAGACCGCCTCATTTAGAGCGGACAATGGACACCCGGTCTTAAAGAAATGACCCGGTGGCATAGTTCCGTAAATATAAAGAACTTCTTGCAGGACCAATTTTTCACCGCTCTTAAAAACATTATTGAGACCGACTAAAATACAACCGGTCTTAAAAATTGAACTGAAATTTCAATTACTTTCTAAATATATCTCATATAGCCGTACTTATATTTTACGCGGTAAAACATAATAAGGAAAAATTTAAATATAAAAAGTCTAAAGTTTTAAGACCGAACTTATCAAGAAGACGATCTTAAAACTTTTCTTTCAAGACCGGACATATGATACTTCCTAAGTGCGAAAAGTTCGTTAATATTAAGACCGGCGTTTTAAAAGGAACGGTCTTAAAGGTTAAACTTTTAAGATCGGACGTTTAATATGACCAGGATTAATGTAAATATTAAGACCGTCTCTTTTTCATCCAGTCTTAAAAATCCACGCAAGTTATACATTTCTTCGCGAAAGCTTTTGTTACTCGTGGAGAACCTCGTTCACGCCCGAAACCCTTCCCGTTGCATTACCTCTCTTCCTCGCCCATGTACCATCAGCCCTGTTACTCTCTCATTTGCTCGAGGCATTCCTCTCTTCTGTCTAGAAAATGGACGGTGAAAACGAATCTATTCGTGTTCGCAACGCCAGTTCTGGTGTGGCGGTGTGAGTGAGAACGAACCCTCTTCATCTCACAATGAGGCTCGTAATCGCCCGCACGCCGTGGTAGAAGAGGCACACGAATGATGGATGTAACCCTAAGTCGGACTTCCGGGTCAAAGCTCGAGATTCAGTTTAATGCAAGGTTGGAACCTCGTCGGTCCTAATAAAAGCAAATATAATAGTTTTGTCGGCTGTCTAGCACGTTAAAGCAAGTTTAGCATCTTGACGGATGAGTGGAAAAGTGTGGACTCTAAGAATGTAAAGGATCCTATTTGGGAGACTATCGGGTTACATACACCGTCCCCGATCGTCGAAGTTGAAAGACAAGACATTGTCTTATTGTGCTGATCGGTGGAGGAAGTTTAAGACCTTTCTCGCTAACACGTATATTTTCTCCGAGCTTCCGCCGCCAAACATCCTTGGGAAGTTTACACATTTATTGATGAACGAATTTGGCGACAATTTGTTCTTCCGCGGACCACTCCCCGAAGTCTTGTGGTGAGTTTATATTTAGTTTTGTTTTCCTTTTGTTTGCTTATTAACTTTGTGCGGATATGTGAATGTTATTGTGTTCATGTAATCCTGTTAGTTATAGGATGGTTTGGTGTGTGAATAGAAGTATACATTTCGCCTTTGTCTATGCAAGTCGATATGTCAACCACGAAAGGTAAATTCGATGAGAAGGTATTAATTGTGTAATGGTTTGTCTTGCAAAGGAGGAAATGAATAGTCTTAAAAGGGGAAACTTTATATACCCAATTGTTACTATCTAATGGGACTGCTTGATCCTACTGGATGCCTTAAAAATGATCAAGTTTGTATTATTACGTAAGCCTTTGTCTATGCAAGTCGATATGTCAACCGAAAAGGTAAATTCGATGAGAAGGTATTAATTGTGTAATGGTTTGTCTTGCAAAGGAGGAAATGAATAGTCTTAAAAGGGGGAAACTTTATATACCCAATTGTTACTATCTAATGGGGATTCTGATCCTACTTGGATGCCTTAAAAAGGATCAAGTTTGTATTATTTGTAAGCATAATTCTCTTTTGTTTCTTAACCTATCTATCTAGCTAGCACTACAAAACATAGCTCCAATTTCTTCTACAATTCTACATCTTCCTTAAATAAAATGTTGAAACTTGATGAAGTGAAGAATTTGACTCGTTTGATTGATGTTCATATGAAGCGAAGTTCTTTAATTTTTGTTAGTGACATGCATGGTGGAATTCATAATTAATAGATGTTTTCAATCTGATTCACGAGAAAAGAAGGGAACAAGCACAGGAGATAGGTAGAAAGAATGATTGCCCTCATAGGGCTTCACGCGCGGATATCAAAAGGCCGAAAAAGATTTGATGGCTGCCAAGCGGAAGAGATTGGATGATGAAGCGAATCCAATCCTTACGTGATACATGCTCCTCCATCTCCAATACGTCGCGAGGATTTGTGGTTGCATATTCGGATAAAGCCAAGCGGCGCTACACGAGTGAACAAACTCGTCTAGTTCTTTTGAAAGAATTGTAAGTATCGTTATTGTTATCTTTTAGTTACTAAACATGTTTCATTACTAAGCTTCTCGTTATACGTATCTTACGGGAAGATCTTAAGAAGAAAGAAGCGGGAGGGATCTTTTGTGTCGGACGGGAGGAATGATGTTCGACCGTTGCGACCGAAAAACCGGATCACCCGGGGCATGTAAGGGGGATTGGAGGACGGGTAGGCATAAAGCAAGTCTTTGGTACATCCAAACGCCATAGACAAAGTATGGTTACCCGGGAGGAGATGGACCAGACGCTGGCTGCTAATGAAGCTTCAATGACTGCAATGTTTCAATCCGAGATGAGCCAGATGAGGGGAGGCTGAGTCACCGAGGCTGCTTTTGAGCAATTGTCCGAGACCGGTGTTCCCTTCACACACTCACTCGCAACGTGCGGCAGAGCACTAGAGGAGCTGCATTGTTGGACGGTCGAGCAACCTTGTGACCTTTATGTGGAGGATCCCGATCATCATGATGGACGATTATTGGTTGCAAAAGGGACTGTTGACAACTTGGGATCAACCGTACACCACCAACAAATGCCCGATGATGAAGTCGAGTGTCGGTTGAAAAGGTGATCATTGATGCACGCTCCCTCTCCAAACCGATGAGTGAAGCTTGTGAGTGATGTCAAGGGAACCTTCATCCCTTGGCCGATTAAGCTTGTACATGTCTCTACCGCTCCGAAGCTTCAACCCCTCCTCCTCAAGTTCCATCCCTCGTCAAGCTCCATCCCTCCTCAAGCTCTATCCCCTCCTCAAGCTCTATCCCCCCATCGCTAAGTTGGTGCTTTGCCGGGGAAAAAATATCCGATCGATGAAGAGTGGATATTTTAAGGATAAATCGTGGCCTACCAATGAAGTAGTAGGCGTCCCTCATCCTATGCCCGTTCAAGTTGACACCGTTGATGTTGAGTCCCCGCTTCCTCGACAGGAGCTTCGATGCGGTTGTTAGAATTTTTATGAAGTTGTATCTTCGTCTATGAGTACATCATTTAAATGCATCGTTTAGACATACATACATATATACTAATTCCCGATCGATGTCATTATGGTAGGTTCTTGCATCATGAATTGGTTCAAAGGTGCAGGATCAACGATTTTGGATTCTTGTGCCCTGTCTATTCAAGTCAAACAACCATGGAGGAGAGACAGAGTACATATCAAAGAGGTTGTGTGAAGTGAGCAGAAAGTTGTACTTTTTGCCATTCTTCCACAGTACATATCAAAAATCTTGTCCGCAATTCACTTAATTCGCTACATATATCACCGAGTATAGTTTACTTGATGTGAATTTTCAGCCGCCACCGACGGTTGGTCCTCATGTGCATGGAGGAGCATAAAGTTATCTTCTTATGCTCCACTCACCTGAGCCATTGCCTACGTTGGTGCAGACCATCAACGAGTAAGCATGTCATTTTGATTCTCTTGTCTGACATCTCTGCTGTGAATTTTAAGTGAATCATTGATAAATTTGTGATTTTGATGATAGTGCCATGAGGACCTTCCAAAGAGTAGAAAAGAAAAGGCGTGGTACTCAGGACAAAGACCCCATATGGTACAGACCGTAGGTTGGTACAATATTTGTAGCACACCGCCTTGTGAACTTGGTCATTGAGCTATATATATGCTCTTATATATATTTCTTGTTCTTTTTAGACCCGTCGCAACCACGAGAGTCCAACTTATGTGGCCGTACGTCATGAAACACATGTATGATATTACAAGGTGAGGGGATACTAAATTAACGCAAAGGTAAATGTATTTGATGTTACATATTATGCAAGTTAATTCAGTTTCGCTTATCTTGTTACAAATGAAATATGCACGCAAGTTAATTCAGATTCTTTGTCTTTGATGTTACGAGATGTTTCAATGCAAAACTCCCTTTTCGATGATGAACCTGGAGCACATACGCAATGTGTTTTGTGAATATCTCGTATGGTCCGATCTTAGAGTCAGAAAAATGACAATAATTAATGTCCTAAATTCATTTGTAAGTATATTCGTAGCAACAATAATCGATCTTCAGTAAATTTGTTTATTTTTTTGAACAATTCATTTTAAATATACATAGGCAATGTAAAATTCAATAAATAAATTTAGTTAATTTTTCGAACAATTTTCTTGTGTCCATTTTGGGTTTCGAATGTATTATTGGATGGTGGATATAGCTATTTAATTTAGTGTTTGAAATATGAGACTTTTAGGACCGTTCATTAACAAAGATGTCCGGTCTTAAAGGTCCGAAAGTGTTCGGTGTAAAAAGTATGAGACTTTTAGGACCGTATATTGCTTTAGTGTCCGCTCCTAAAAGCTTAAAAAACCACATGAACTTTTAGGTCCGGACGTATTATAAAAGGTCGGTCTTAAAAGTCGCCCGCTAACTTTTAGGACCGTATTTTTTTTATAAATAATCGGTCTTAAAAGTCATTTGGTTATAAGTCCGCTTAACTTTTAGGACCGTATGTTGTTATTTGTGCGATCTTAAAAGTCAATCACCTTTAAATACCCCTTTTCGACAAATTAAATGGATAGGGTTGAAGACAACCGAGGTTCGGCGTTCGCTCAAGCTAGGTCCTTCATTATCATCGTTTTTACCTCTCCATGTGTAGAGGCAGCATTATCGGTGTCCCTTTTATTTTGTCTTTTGTCTTTTTGTCGGAAAAAGAAGGAAGATAATGAAAAGGACACTTTGTTTCTAACATGGGGAGGTAAAACCGACGTCAATGAAGGTCCAACCTTGAGAAGAATAGTCACTTTGTTTGTTCTTATCCGAATAAGGTAAAAGCTCCTTTTTTTTTTTTTTTTTGTATGTTCTTAACTGTATTTTGTGAATTTCTGTTGTTGGATTTACACGAGGACAATGTTTCGTTTGTTTCCTTTTTGTCGGAAAAAGAAAGACGATAATGAAAAGGACAAGAGGCAATCGGATATGGAAACCAAAGCCGACAAAAATGGCGGTGTTTTTAGGACCATCGATTTACTAACTAAAGTCTTCGTTCTTTTATTTTAGGTTTTTTAGTCCGCCATTATCCATCCTTCATAGTTGCCTTGTTTATTGCTTTCCAGGTTCGGATAATGGGATAAAGTACTAAACTCGCACGAGAACAAAATTTAAAAATATTTTATTTACTAATTTTTTTACGCTGCCCCATAGGGGCAGCGATCAAAAAAAAATCAAAAAAAAAAAGCAACAAAAAAAACTAATCCCTCTCGTAGTCGGAGAGGAGGGGGCGTCGAGTCGTCGGAGTTATCTGAGTCGTCGGAGTCGTCTTCGCGGGATCGTACTTCACGTCATTGGCGTGGAGTACCATGTTCGCCTTGTTGTTCATGGTATGAGCAAGCTGAACCAATTGGCCCAAATGTCGATCGATTTGATCGACGCGGGCCACCAGCGATCGCACAACAACCGCTTCACGTCAGATTTGGAGGAGGCGGTGGCGGAGGGGCTGAGGTTGAAGAGGAGGAGGAGGAAAAGAGGACCCGGGGGAGCATCCATTACGGTGGGGGCTGAGGTTGAAGAGGAGGAGGGGGAAACAGAGGACCTGGGGGAGAAGAATGTGAAGAAAGTACAGTAACAACGGGTTTAAATAGAGAACCCATCCTGAACAATGTGAAACGCTGGAAACTTTAATGAGGAGACGCATTGTTCATCGAATACGAGGAGACGCCTAGTTGGGAAGTTTATCACGGAAGCCGAAGAGACTCGCATCATTCATTTGAGCGGTGTGTAAGTACCGGGTAAATGATAAAAGGTCGGTCTTAAAAGTAAGACTTTTAGGACCGGACTTATTATAAAAGATCGGTCTAAATAATAGAATTTTATACCGCATACCTAGAAGTACCGGGTTAATGATAAAAGGTCGGTCTTAAAAGTAATTTAGACTTTTAGGACCGGATATTTTAAAAATGTCGGTCTTAAAATAAAATGAATTGCAAAAATATTAAATAATGGAATTTTATACCGCGTTCCTATAACTCCTTATTAATTCCTTACTACCTCGTAACTCCAAACTACGTACGTGGCTATCTGAGAATAGCTCTCTGCCTTTATTAATTAACTCCTCATACCTCTCTGCCCCAACTGCTCAAACCATGGTTAGATTCAAGAGAACCGCTCGTAGGGGTGCTCTTAGTCGTGATGCTCGTGCCTTCCGTCGATCGTTATACGGTGCGCCTCCTCCATCGAGAGTCCGTCCTATTGTGACAGAAGAGTCTCGGGTCGTTGGACCCATTGTTATTTCTTCGGATGATGAAGAGGTTCCCGCTCCCCCTCTCCAACCTCTTGGCCCCACCGCGACTACTACTGACCCCTCTAATCTTTCCTCTAATGAAGCATTGTGGCTGAATCGAGTAAGACAGAAACTTGCTGATCTCCGGCGGGAAATTAATGTTGTTCACACCGAAATCGCCAAGGCTTTGGAGGATAATAAGCTTTAGGAGATGTTTAGTCAGATTCTTGTTTTTGATAATTTTCTGCTTGTTTTTCTTTTGTATTTTTTCTTGTGTACGTGCATATGCAAGTAATATATGTAATTAAAGAAACTCTGTTTTCCTTTAATTTTTATTCATTCGATTCTTTGTGCTCGCCAAATCCTTTTTTAGAAATCACAAAAACGAGGAATTTTAGGACCGGAGTATTATAAAACGGCGGTCTTAAAAAATTGTATATATAGAACCGTCTACTTTTTAATGAACCGGTTTAATTGTCTCAATTTAGGTCCGAGTATTATAAAACTCCGGTCTTAATAAAATCCCAAATATAAAACATGTCTCGCTCCGTCGCGGAATATTAAATTTCCCTCTCGAACTTCTCTTGTCGCGCCTAAAGTGTTACTCGGGTTCCGTCGACACTTCGTCGTTGGTTCGCGTTGCTCTCTCGACGATCACTTTCTCGGTTCCTTAGCTAAACGTCTATAGACCAATTTGTAAGAGGTGTTTCGGTTATATAACTTTATGATTTTCCCGCTCATCGTCTGGGTTTTTCCTGGGTTGAGCGAAATCGATCAAATGTTCTTGTGGGTTTCGTGTTGTTAATGGATATTGTATTTTGAAGATTATATTTGCACTTTAGACCTACCCAACCGACCAATAAATTTTTTTAGGGTACTCTTTTACCGCAACATCAACGTTCGTGGCGAGAGAAGAAAGACTAAGCAAACGCATTTGAATTTATATGATACGGTGAGTCCACAAGACCTTCACGCGATGCATTTAATTTCCTCGTCATGCATTTATTTTGGTTCTTGGATTCACTGCGATACATTTATGACCAAAAGTGATTCTTCGTTCTGCATTTAATGGCAAGTTTATCCGGAAAAAAAGGAAAAAAAAGACATAACCGACATTTGAGCATATATATGTATGTTAAATCTTTCCGTCTATATATATAGGAATTCTACTATGGATCACGTTAGATAAATGCTAAACGGACGAGTGTTGAATATCGAATGGGGTGAGGGACTTTATAAAATTTGCTAAACAAATGCCCATCGAGGGTGGGAAGTTTTATTGCCCTTGTGTAAAATGTTTGAATGAGAGGCGACTAAGTCCGAAGTTATACACACACATTTAATTTGTGAAGGAATTTGTAAGACTTATACGGTATGGGTATGGCATGGTGAAAAAATACCAAGTGGGTCTCAATATAGGGAAGTGGCCTTTGATGATAATGACACGGATAGGGATGATTACATAGAGGACATTATCCGTGATGTAGGAGAAGAGGCTTTTCATCAATCACATGCATATGGTAATATGTGCAGTGATGCAGAGACCCCTTTATACCGTGGGTGTAAAAAATACCAATTGTTGAACGCTGTATTGAAATTGGTAAGCTTGAAGGCACGTCATGGATGGAGCGACAAGAGTTTTTCAAAAATGCTTGAGGCTTTTAAGGACATGCTTCCGGATGATAATGTGTTGCCGCATCGATACTATGATGCTAAGAAAATACTTTTTCCACTGGGGATGGAGTACAAAAAGATCCATGCATGCCCGAATGATTGCGTGTTGTATAGAAAAGAGTTTGAAGAGGAGCGAGAATTGTCCGAAATGTGAAACCGCAAGGTACAAGTCAAATAAGGGGCCTGCAAAAGTGTTGTGGTATCTTCCAATCATACCAAGGTTCAAGCGGTTGTTTGCGAATGAAAATGATGCAAAAAATTTGAGGTGGCATGCAGATAAGAGGATTTCTGATGGAAAGCTTCGACATCCGGCCGATTCTTCTCAATGGAAGAAAATCGATCAATTATTTCCGAACTTCGGCGAAGAACCTAGGAACCTTAGGCTTGCCCTTAGCACAGATGGCATGAATCCATATGGAAGCCTTAGCAGCATACATAGTTCATGGCCTGTACTACTGATTATTTACAACTTATCTCCAATGTTATGCATGAAATGAAAGTACATCATGCTGTCTATGTTGATTTCGGGACCGAAACAACCCAGAAATGACATTGATGTTTACCTTCAGCCCTTGATCGAAGACTTGAAGGAGTTGTGGGCAGAAGGTGTTGATGTTTTTGACTCTTTCAAGAAGGAGGTGTTTAAAATGCGAGCCATGATATTTTGTACTATAAACGACTTCCCAACATATGGGAACTTGTCAGGGTATAGTGTAAAAGGCCATAAAGCATGTCCGGTTTGTGAAGAAGGCACACGCTACCATCAACTTCAACATAGAAGAAAGACGGTTTATCTTGGACATAGGAGATTTCTTAGACGGGGCCACCCATACGTCGATTGAAGAAAGCCTTTTTTGGTGGCCAAGAGTATGAAGATGTTGGTTATACTTAGTTTTGATGATGTCTTAAACAGATGCCATTCTTATAAGCAAAAAGATTGAGTAATATAGTTATCTCCTACATTGACTAACTACTATGTTTAATGTAGATTAGCTCAAGTTGAATCATAGAGGCTAATCAAGAAGAAGAGGAGATATTGAGGAAGATTAGTTCAAGTTGAATCATAGAGGTTAATCAAGAAGATCAAGAAATATTGAAGAAGGTAGGAGCTGCAAAGAATTGATGAGCACAAGTTAAATGATGAAGAATGATCAAGTTGGGAGATGGAAGAAAGAAAGAGTTGATTTATGAAGGATGATCAAGAGAAGAAGAAAGAAAGGAAGATCTTGGTAAATGGAATGAAGATATCATTATTCAAGCTCTAAGATTGATGCTAGAAGTCTTCAAGGTCATATGGAAGTTGGAATGGCTCAATTTGAAGTTAAAATCAGCAAAAATTAGCCAGGATGAGAAATCTCGAGTTTGGGACTCAATACTCGAGTATGCAAGTGTTTACTCGAGTATGGAAGTGTATACTCGAGTAAGGAAGTGTCTTCAGCACCTCGGCGTCTCGGACAAGGTTTACTCGAGTATGGAAGTGCTTACTCGAGTAAACACGAGTAAGGAAGTGTCTTCAGCACCTCTAGCGTCTCGGACAAGGTTTACTCGAGTATCCAAGTGAATACTCGAGTATGCAAGTGCTTACTCGAGTATGTAAGTGTATACTCGAGTATGCAGCGTGATCAGCTCTTCAGCAACTCTGTTTCACGTTCAGCACGGGCGAGGTCTAGTAATTCGATGATATCTCTCAAACCAGGAATCGGATTGACGTGAAACCAGTGGCATTTGAAACTAGACATCCAAAGCGTCATTTTGATATATAAATCAAGTCCAAAGGTGTCAAGATCAAGGAGCTATGATTTTTACAAGTTTCCACAAGAATCAACGTCACAGTCCAGACCCACCTTCGGTATTTTGAGTGTAACTCACAAAATAGAAATCCGATTGAGCTGAAATCGGTGGCATATGAAAGTAGACTCAAAGAGCTTTCCATAAAGAGTTGAACGGACCAAAACGGAGTTCAGACCAGGGAGATATGGCCCTCGAAAGTTGACAGATAATTCCAAGTTTTTCAGGCTAAGTCAATACTTTCACCTTTACTCGAGTATGTAAGTGAAAGTATGCTATACTCGATTAAGCAAGATCCTTACTCCAAGTAAAGGCCATCCAGAGAGCAAAAGGATTTTTCAAACAATGTTCCTTACTCGAGTAAAGGTTTACATACTCGAGTAAAGGCCATCCGAGAGCAAATGTGTTTTTCAAATTGTTCCTTACTCGAGTAAAAGTTTACATACTCGAGTAAAGGCCATTCGAGAGCAAAAGGATTTTTCAAACAAAGTTGCTTACTCCGATAAAGGATCGCTTACTCGATGTAAGCATGAACTTACTCCAAGAACCAACGCTGAAACCAATTTTTGAATTATACGAATTCGCATATCACTCTTGTTTGATCTTAATACTTCCCATGATTAATCTCTAATGTTCCTAGATATGTTTAACCACTTTATTGGTGAGTTTGGAGGATTAAAACGAAGGATATCAGATTTGTGCAAAAACATCAAAAGCCGTGCAAAAGCTCTAACGGCTAGTTTCTAACGGCTATAATTCTTTATCCAACAGTCA
The DNA here is from genome assembly GCA_019022655.1 of Acacia acuminata. NCBI lineage: Eukaryota > Viridiplantae > Streptophyta > Magnoliopsida > Fabales > Fabaceae > Acacia > Acacia acuminata. The sequence continues at coordinate 337,070 of JAFJYI010000247.1, forward strand.
TTGAATATTCACAACGGTCAAGAAACATTTCTTCATCAAGCAAACTCTTCCCCAACGGGCAAAAACTCCAAAGAGCCACTTCAGATCAATTAATCACATGGATTAGTTGGAGTTTAGAGAGAAGCAGACCACACTTAATGATAATCAACTACAACGGTCCGATTCATCCTACAACGGTCATAAACGGTCACGAGACCTTTCTCTATCTATAAAAGTCATGGACACAAGCAGAAAAACGAGGAGATACAAGATTACAATGCCAAAATGCTGATACTCTGCTTCTACATCCTTTTCACTCTGTTTTACTTGTCTAGATAGCTTAGAGAGTGAAATGTATTGTGTTTGTACTTCAGTGATTATTTATCCATTCCTTTGAGAGGAAAATTATTGTAAACACATTATCTTTTCGAGAGTTACTCAAGATTGGGGAATCTTGAGTGGGATATACATTGTGTTGATTACAACTTGTAAGGGGAGTGAATCCTAGTGAGAGGATTACTTGAGTACGAGTGTGTAATCAAGCTAAAGTGTGTTGATTACGGATTGTAAGGGGAGTGAATCCTAGAGAGAGGATTGCTTCGATTCTGCATCGTGTAATCAAGAAGATTAAAGATAGTGGATTGAAAATCCCAAGTGAGGCTTGGGGATCGGACGTAGGTCAAGGATAAGGCCGAACCAAGTATAAATCTGTTTGCAAGCTCTTCTCCCTTATCTCTTACATTTCCAGCATTTACATTTGAATGTTTGTCAATTGGTTTATAACTCACTTCTTTTATACAAGTTGAATTTACTGAATTGAGAAAAGATTTTCATAGAATCTAAATTTTTATACTTCACCCAATTCACCCCCTCTTGGGTTCAGCCGGTACTTACATTTGGTATCAGAGCTAGGCTCTTGTTTTAAGGACTTAACCGTCTCAAGAGTTTCAATGGCTGATTTTGGGTGTTCCTCATTGTCAGAAGGTTTTGATTTTACCATTCCACCACTTTTCAAAGATATTGATTTTTGGTTTTGGAAAGCTAGAATGACTAGTTTTATCAAAGCAACTGATTTTGATATGTGGAATGTTTTTATAAATGTTTTTGATTTCAAACCAAGAAAGGATTGGACAGAAAAAGAAAAGAAAATGTTCTCTTTAAACATTAGAGCAATGAAAAATCTTCACGATGCTTTAACTGAAAATGATTTTCAGAAAATCAAGTTTTGCTTTAGTGCTAAAGAAATTTGGGATACTCTTGATTCTATATATGCTACTAACAATTGTGTTGAAGTTGAAAGTGTTGTGAGTTCATCGAAACCATAAGTTGTGTATCCACAATTGATGAACAATTGGAAGTGGAGAATGAAGAAGGAGAAATCATTGAATTCTTCCATGATCCAGTCAACACAAAAGAACAAGAGGAAGATGATTCCCAAGAAGAGCTCATGAAAGATTGTGATCAATCATTAGCTAGAGCTCAAGATACACATGAGGTAAACAGTTCAATTCTTCTTGTGTAGGAAAGAAAAATGTTTTCGAACAATTGCATGGAAGTGTTTTTCAATCATTTACTGATTCTATTTTGAAAAACAAACATATTTTGAAAATGATCTTTGGAAAATCATATGGGAAGAAAGAATACACAAATATGATTCACTTGAAATTGCATCCACTAGAACCACATAATTCTTGCAAAGTTGTTCATAACAAGCATGATTATATTACTTGCAATTATTGTGGAAAATTTGGACATATTTCTTACACATGTTATATTAGAAGAAATTTCAATGTAAGAAATAAGTTGGTTTGGGTTCCTAAAGGACAATCAAGGTCCAATACTAACAGTCAAGGACCCAAGTATAAGTGGGTACCGAAATGTCCATCTAGTACTCTATGTGTGCAGGATAATTTGAATATCAATGAACATCAAGGTACAAAGAAGAGGAAGAGGAAGACAAGAGTTCCTCATGCACCAAAGAAGAAGATTATAGGATCTATATCAAGCAAGAGTACTCCCATGGCACCCATTCTTTGAAACTACAAAGCTGAATCAAAAGAAGCAAGGGGTACGGGCAAGAGAAGTATATCTTCCCTCAAGAACAAACCATCGAGAATACCATACAACTATCATGAGAAGGACAAGAAAAAGAGAGTCCTCAAGCATCAAAGGAAAAATACTTGAAGTCTATACCATTTGTGAAGACTTTGCAGACACCAAAGAGACAATGGGTATGCAAAGCCAATCCTCCAAGTACCTAAGGAAAGGGCACATGTTGGTAAAACCTCCTACTCTATTATTTAGAATATTTATTGAGGTTTTACACATTGGATAGTAGGAATGGACATTGAAAATCATCTTTGAAACTGAAAATCTACTTGATAGATTTATTCATATATTTTGCAATGTTCAAGAGCTTAATTCTTTATGCACACGTTATGAGTTGAGAAAATATACCCTTCACGCATAAAGCTATGCCTAATTCATCATGCCTAATTATTATACTCGATTATATTCATAAGAGCATGTGAATTTTGGTTCCTACAAGCTAACGATGATTGGATCCAAGGTTGGATACCAAGAAAGAAAAAGATTTATACAGTTTCGTAGGATCAATTGAAGCTTCTCAAGAATGTAACATAGAGAAATAATCCTAGTCTTGAGAAAGCTAAACAAGCTATGCTTAATGTTGATGGTGAACAGAAAAGGAGTTATCTACACCAATCCATCTCAACCAAGCAAGCTTCATGAGGACAAGAGGAATTACGGTGATATCTAATCCTTACCCCATATTTTGATTATATGAAATTCACTTTTAGGTAATGAATACTTGTCCATCATTGCATTCCTTTAGCAATCAATCATTTATATTTTTCAAAATGTTTTCGATTGCTAAATGGACCATAAATGAATTTGTGCATAACTTTCTAAGTTCATGTTTTTTTTGAAATGCACAAGTGTAAAATTTGTTTGGATTTCAACTCACATTGTTTTTGTGAAAGTGCATACAAATGTTTTGAAAACATATCCATATTTTGATTGCATTCAAATGATGTTTCAAAATTGGAAGTTATTAGTGCATATTGATCTTTAGAATTTAATGAAATGCTTGAACTCTTCATCTTTTATTCTCGACTTGTTAAACCTCATGTCTAACAAGTTAATCATATATGAGTTTCAAGCTTATCTCCGAAAAGAATTCAATTTGTGAAAACTTATGTTTATTGCATAAAACTTTATTGGCCAAGTTATTCCAAACATTATGAATGTTCATTAATGCATTAAATGTTAGTGTATTAACCATTATATGGAATAACTTACTAGGATAACATTTTAGAACTCTAGTCATTTGGACTAAAGAGTTTGTGCTTCATCATCCATGAATCCTAGAATTCATATATGTTACTCAAATACATCAGTTTTTGTCATCATCCATATTTTGAGTAACCATGTCTATATTCTCAAACTCGTGCCTTGAAAGTTCTTATACTTTCAAGACCACTCTCTAAGGCACGATTATCTCTTGGTCAATAGCAAAGTCATTAAGCTTATATATGTTGTGCTAAGCATGTCTTGATAATGCTTTACTTTCATGACCTTGGTTTTTCAGAAAATTCTTCAACATGTTAACTTCAATGTTCAACATGTTCTCCAAATCAAGCATGCGATATATGCATTAAACCTATTGACTTCCAATATGTTTATAATGAGCATCGTTTTCAAACATGTTTCAAAAATGAATCTTTCATTCATCAAAATTGTGATTTCATAATGCATTATCACATTTTGAAAGAACATTCAAGATTTGAAACACTTTGCATATTTCATTATCCTTCTTGAATAATCTAAACTTCAAATTGATAAATGCTTATCATTATAGATAAGGTTTTCTATATTCATTTTTGTCAATGACATCTCTTCTACATAAAGTATGTTTACAAATTGTCATTAAGAAACAACATTTTTGGTATCTTTTAGTTGTTACCCTATTCGATTCAATGGCTTGAACTTATTTGTTTGGGTAAAACTATGTTTAGATCTTTGATTGTTATTCTCTTTGATCATGTGATTTAATTATATAAGAGCATAAGAGTTTTCATGCCTAATCAATTGTGGACTCAAGGATCATTGAGTACCAAAGAACATACATCTCTGTTTAGCGAGAAAATTCAGTAGTTGCTAACGAAAAGAGAATACTCGAGTATGACAAAGTCAGATAGCAACATTGAGTGTTGGAGAAGATGAAAAATCAAGTATTGGTTGTGGTTTTTCAAAAGTTCTTCATATACTTTTGAAGTCAAGATTGGTAACGAATCACAAGTGATTTTATGCATAATTCTCCAAGTTTAAGTTTTCGAAATGCACAATTCAAAATATTTTAACTCACAATTCATTTTGTATTTGGAAAATACATCTCAATGTTTTGAAAATATGTATGATTTGATTGCACTCACATGGTATTTCAAATTAACTACCACTTGTACTTAATGGATAGATTGATTTTACGAGCATTTCTTCAAGATTGAGTTGGCATGAAAGAATAAATTTCTTGGAATCATATGGTTGCATATGAGTATGTTCAAAATTATGAATTAGTTTGATAAGATGATCAGTAATACACATAGGTGAAAAAAAAAAAACATATTCATCTAAGAGCAATTCATTCTATGAGAAAATTCGAGAATGATTAATCTAAATAGGTTGAGAATAGCCTCCACTCAATGTTAGTTATGTGTTTGATGATTAATCCTTATTAACTCAAACATTGGAGTGTGTAGCAAGTGTTTTTGCAGGATATCTTGATGTTTGAAGTTGCATACTCCGGTAAAGGCAATGGTACTTGAGTATAGGAATTATAGAAAGCTAGATCGATATTCGAAGAGCCTTACTCGAGTATGGAAGTGGATACTCGAGTATCCAAGAGGCGAGAGCACACATCCGTGAAAGGGGGCTGCTTACTCGAGTATGGGGTGCTTTACTCGAGTATGGATCAACTGAGGCCAAGGCTCACGATATGCAAGAGACTTAAACCAAGATGATAAAGAGCATGCTAGCTTGATGAGAAGCTATGAAGCGTAAACGATCCTATACAAAGCTTATTCGGGATTTCAGCTTCTAAGATGCATTCAAAACAATGGATAATAGCTATCTAGTAATGCATCTATGGACTACGAGGATTAACTTGAGTAATTACGATATTATTCAAGTGAGGTATTGTCTTATGTATAAAACATAATCATCTTTGGGCTAACTTGATTTCATTCCATTTTATTTCATGAAGATTAGCCTAAACAAACCCGTTTTTAAAATGATCCTTATGCTTTAAAACTCTTTTATCATCATAAAAAGCATAAGTGATTTGTTTATAACAATCTCAAGTCCACCCAAGTGAACTTGAAAGTTTTTCAATTACGAAATATCATGATGTGGGCAAAGACTTTTCCAAACCTTATAACATTTGGTGTCATACTATTATTTGGTATCATTAAAGGAAACTTCATATTTTAGTCATGCATTCATTAAGGGGAGCTTCACATTCATATGTGTTTTATACTCTATAAGCTCTTCTCTTTTATTTGAGGAAAATTCTTTTAAATATACTCATCCACACTCACTTAGCATTAAGTCCGGTGATCACTATCTTTTATTAGTTTTGATGATGAGTTAATTTCACTCTTGAAAATATCTTTCCGAAAGGAATACCTTGATATCCGGTTGCACTAATAAATCTCTTCTAGAAAGGATGTTTTTTAATTTGTAGCAGGAGATTTGGTTATGTGTTACAACTTTGGTGATCAATCTTTGAAGCTGAGATACGCTCTGCATGGATGATCTATAAAGGAAGATCAGAGGATGGAAGATATTCATGATCTTGCTATTGAGCCTTATCAAAGAATCTCATACGACTTCATTTTAGGCCAAATCGTTCATCAATTTGCAAAACCAACATGAGCATTTCTAATCCCTATCTTTTTATATTCGTAGAAAGTTTGCACATGTTTAGTATCTTTATGCTTTATTTGTGAAAGTTGTCTTGAAAACCTCTCCAAATTCTCTCAAATTTGCTTTCATAAAAACATTCTAAATTGCATCATATTTAAAATGAAAGCACTTTCAATCGGGGAGAGAAAATCAGTTTCTTTGACTCTTCTAATCTGGTTTCATATGTGTTTTTAAACATGCATAGGGTGCATAGGTTCTAGGTGTTGTGTCTCATTGCATCTCATTGTATTTTGCTGATTTTGTAGCAATTGGTTCGATATTAGTGATTTTCGAGTGTTTATCCTTTCTCGGTATCGGTTCGCTTGTATGAAGTTTACTCAATGAATATATTTCTAGTTGTGTATGATCTCGATATGTTTTTTGCTTTGCCATCCTCTTATTAACTTGTGTTGAAATGCAAAATTGGTCGTTTTTCGATATCTTAACTTTCAACTTTTTGCTAATGACAAATAAGGGGGAGAGAATGGCAAGAAAAACATGTTGCATCTAATGTATTCTCATACTCATACATATTTTTCTTAAGGTATTTGCCATCATCAAAAAGGGGGAGAATGTTGGTTATACTTAGTTTTGATGATGTCTTAAACAGATGCCATTCTTATAAGCAAAAAGATTGAGTAATATAGTTATCTCCTACATTGACTAACTACTATGTTTAATGTAGATTAGCTCAAGTTGAATCATAGAGGCTAATCAAGAAGAAGAGGAGATATTGAGGAAGATTAGTTCAAGTTGAATCATAGAGGTTAATCAAGAAGATCAAGAAATATTGAAGAAGGTAGGAGCTGCAAAGAATTGATGAGCACAAGTTAAATGATGAAGAATGATCAAGTTGGGAGATGGAAGAAAGAAAGAGTTGATTTATGAAGGATGATCAAGAGAAGAAGAAAGAAAGGAAGATCTTGGTAAATGGAATGAAGATATCATTATTCAAGCTCTAAGATTGATGCTAGAAGTCTTCAAGGTCATATGGAAGTTGGAATGGCTCAATTTGAAGTTAAAATCAGCAAAAATTAGCTTAGGATGAGAAATCTCGAGTTTGGGACTCAATACTCGAGTATGCATGTTTACTCGAGTATGGAAGTGTATACTCGAGTAAGGAAGTGTCTTCAGCACCTCTGGCGTCTCTGGACAAGGTTTACTCGAGTATGGAAGTGCTTACTCGAGTAAACACGAGTAAGGAAGTGTCTTCAGCACCTCTAGCGTCTCTGGACAAGGTTTACTCGAGTATCCAAGTGAATACTCGAGTATGCAAGTGCTTACTCGAGTATGTAAGTGTATACTCGAGTATGCAGCGTGATCAGCTCTTCAGCAACTCTGTTTCACGTTCAGCACGGGCGAGGTCTAGTAATTCGATGATATCTCTCAAACCAGGAATCGGATTGACGTGAAACCAGTGGCATTTGAAACTAGACATCCAAAGCGTCATTTTGATATATAAATCAAGTCCAAAGGTGTCAAGATCAAGGAGCTATGATTTTTACAAGTTTCCACAAGAATCAACGTCACAGTCCAGACCCACCTTCGGTATTTTGAGTGTAACTCACAAAATAGAAATCCGATTGAGCTGAAATCGGTGGCATATGAAAGTAGACTCAAAGAGCTTTCCATAAAGAGTTGAACGGACCAAAACGGAGTTCAGACCAGGGAGATATGGCCCTCGAAAGTTGACAGATAATTCCAAGTTTTTCAGGCTAAGTCAATACTTTCACCTTTACTCGAGTATGTAAGTGAAAGTATGCTATACTCCAGTAAGCAAGATCCTTACTCCAGTAAAGGCCATCCAGAGAGCAAAAGGATTTTTCAAACAATGTTCCTTACTCGAGTAAAGGTTTACATACTCGAGTAAAGGCCATCCGAGAGCAAATGTGTTTTTCAAATTGTTCCTTACTCGAGTAAAAGTTTACATACTCGAGTAAAGGCCATTCAGAGAGCAAAAGGATTTTTCAAACAAAGTTGCTTACTCCAGTAAAGGATCGCTTACTCCAGTAAGCATGAACTTACTCCAGTAACCAACGCTGAAACCAATTTTTGAATTATACGAATTCGCATATCACTCTTGTTTGATCTTAATACTTCCCATGATTAATCTCTAATGTTCCTAGATATGTTTAACCACTTTATTGGTGAGTTTGAGAGGATTAAAACGAAGGATATCAGATTTGTGCAAAAACATCAAAAGCCGTGCAAAAGCTCTAACGGCTAGTTTCTAACGGCTATAATTCTTTATCCATAAAGTCATTGAATATTCACAACGGTCAAGAAACATTTCTTCATCAAGCAAACTCTTCCCCAACGGGCAAAAACTCCAAAGAGCCACTTCAGATCAATTAATCACATGGATTAGTTGGAGTTTAGAGAGAGAAGCAGACCACACTTAATGATAATCAACTACAACGGTCGATTCATCCTACAACGGTCATAAACGGTCACGAGACCTTTCTCTATCTATAAAAGTCATGGACACAAGCGGAAAAACGAGGAGATACAAGATTACAATGCCAAAATGCTGATACTCTGCTTCTACATCCTTTTCACTGTTTTACTTGTCTAGATAGCTTAGAGAGTGAAATGTATTGTGTTTGTACTTGGTGATTATTTATCCATTCCTTTGAGAGGAAAATTATTGTAAACACATTATCTTTTCGAGAGTTACTCAAGATTGGGGAATCTTGAGTGGGATATACATTGTGTTGATTACAACTTGTAAGGGGAGTGAATCTAGTGAGAGGATTACTTGAGTACGAGTGTGTAATCAAGCGAGTGTGTTGATTGCATTGTAAGGGGGAGTGAATCCTAGAGAGAGGATTGCTTGATTCTGAGATCGTGTAATCAAGAAGATTAAAGATAGTGGATTGAAAATCCCAAGTGAGGCTTGGGACTGGACGTAGGTCAAGGATAAGGCCGAACCAGTATAAATCTGTTTGCAAGCTCTTCTCCCTTATCTCTTACATTTCCAAGCATTTACATTTGAATGTTTGTCAATTGGTTTATAACTCACTTCTTTTATACAAGTTGAATTTACTGAATTGAGAAAAGATTTTCATAGAATCTAAATTTTTATACTTCACCCAATTCACCCCCTCTTGGGTTCAGCCGGTACTTACATTTGGTATCGAGCTAGGCTCTTGTTTTAAGGACTTAACCGTCTCAAGAGTTTCAATGGCTGATTTTGGGTGTTCCTCATTGTCGAAGGTTTTGATTTTACCATTCCACCACTTTTCAAAGATATTGATTTTGGTTTTGGAAAGCTAGAATGACTAGTTTTATCAAAGCAACTGATTTTGATATGTGGAATGTTTTTATAAATGTTTTTGATTTCAAACCAAGAAAGGATTGGACGAGAAAAAGAAAAGAAAATGTTCTCTTTAAACATTAGAGCAATGAAAAATCTTCACGATGCTTTAACTGAAAATGATTTTCAGAAAATCAAGTTTTGCTTTAGTGCTAAAGAAATTTGGGATACTCTTGATTCTATATATGCTACTAACAATTGTGTTGAAGTTGAAAGTGTTGACAGTTCATCTGAAACCATAAGTTGTGTATCCACAATTGATGAACAATTGGAAGTGGAGAATGAAGAAGGAGAAATCATTGAATTCTTCCATGATCCAGTCAACACAAAAGAACAAGAGGAAGATGATTCCCAAGAAGAGCTCATGAAAGATTGTGATCAATCATTAGCTAGAGCTCAAGATACACATGAGGTAAACAGTTCCAATTCTTCTTGTGTAGGAAAGAAAAATGTTTTCGAACAATTGCATGGAAGTGTTTTTCAATCATTTCTTGATTCTATTTTGAAAAACAAACATATTTTCGAAAATGATGCTGGAAAATCATATGGGAAGAAAGAATACACAAATATGATTCACTTGAAATTGCATCCACTAGAACCACATAATTCTTGCAAAGTTGTTCATAACAAGCATGATTATATTACTTGCAATTATTGTGGAAAATTTGGACATATTTCTTACACATGTTATATTAGAAGAAATTTCAATGTAAGAAATAAGTTGGTTTGGGTTCCTAAAGGACAATCAAGGTCCAATACTAAGTCAAGGACCCAAGTATAAGTGGGTACCGAAATGTCCATCTAGTACTCTATGTGTGCAGGATAATTTGAATATCAATGAACATCAAGGTACAAAGAAGAGGAAGAGGAAGACAAGAGTTCCTCATGCACCAAAGAAGAAGATTATAGGATCTATATCAAGCAAGAGTACTCCCATGGCACCCATTGCTGAAACTACAAAGTTGAATCAAAAGAAGCAAGGGTAAAGCAAGAGAAGTATATCTTCCCTCAAGAACAAACCATCAGAGAATACCATACAACTATCATGAGAAGGACAAGAAAAAGAGAGTCCCTCAAGCATCAAAGGAAAAATACTTGAAGTCTATACCATTTGTGAAGACTTTGCAGACACCAAAGAGACAATGGGTATGCAAAGCCAATCCTCCAAGTACCTAAGGAAAGGGCACATGTTGGTAAAACCTCCTACTCTATTATTTAGAATATTTATTGAGGTTTTACATTGGATAGTAGGAATGGACATTGAAAATCATCTTTGAAACTGAAAATCTACTTGATAGATTTATTCATATATTTTGCAATGTTCAAGAGCTTAATTCTTTATGCACACGTTATGAGTTGAGAAAATATACCCTTCACGCATAAAGCTATGCCTAATTCATCATGCCTAATTATTATACTCGATTATATTCATAAGAGCATGTGAATTTTGGTTCCTACAAGCTAACGATGATTGGATCCAAGGTTGGATACCAAGAAAGAAAAAGATTTATACAGTTTCGTAGGATCAATTGAAGCTTCTCAAGAATGTAACATAGAGAAATAATCCTAGTCTTGAGAAAGCTAAACAAGCTATGCTTAATGTTGATGGTGAACACCGAAAAAGGAGTTATCTACACCAATCCATCTCAACCAAGCAAGCTTCTATGAGGACAAGAGGAATTACGGTGATATCTAATCCTTACCCCATATTTTGATTATATGAAATTCACTTTTAGGTAATGAATACTTGTCCATCATTGCATTCCTTTAGCAATCAATCATTTATATTTTTCAAAATGTTTTCAGATTGCTAAATGGACCATAAATGAATTTGTGCATAACTTTCTAAGTTCATGTTTTTTTTTTGAAATGCACAAGTGTAAAATTTGTTTGGATTTCAACTCACATTGTTTTTGTGAAAGTGCATACAAATGTTTTGAAAACATATCCATATTTTGATTGCATTCAAATGATGTTTCAAAATTGGAAGTTATTAGTGCATATTGATCTTTAGAATTTAATGAAATGCTTGAACTCTTCATCTTTTATTCTACGACTTGTTAAACCTCATGTCTAACAAGTTAATCATATATGAGTTTCAAGCTTATCTCCTGAAAAGAATTCAATTTGTGAAAACTTATGTTTATTGCATAAAACTTTATTGGCCAAGTTATTCCAAACATTATGAATGTTCATTAATGCATTAAATGTTAGTGTATTAACCATTATATGGAATAACTTACTAGGATAACATTTTAGAACTCTAGTCATTTGGACTAAAGAGTTTGTGCTTCATCATCCATGAATCCTAGAATTCATATATGTTACTCAAATACATCAGTTTTTGTCATCATCCATATTTTGAGTAACCATGTCTATATTCTCAAACTCGTGCCTTGAAAGTTCTTATACTTTCAAGACCACTCTCTAAGGCACGATTATCTCTTGGTCAATAGCAAAGTCATTAAGCTTATATATGTTGTGCTAAGCATGTCTTGATAATGCTTTACTTTCATGACCTTGGTTTTTCAGAAAATTCTTCAACATGTTAACTTCAATGTTCAACATGTTCTCCAAATCAAGCATATTTGATATATGCATTAAACCTATTGACTTCCAATATGTTTATAATGAGCATCGTTTTCAAACATGTTTCAAAAATGAATCTTTCATTCATCAAAATTGTGATTTCATAATGCATTATCACATTTTGAAAGAACATTCAAGATTTGAAACACTTTGCATATTTCATTATCCTTCTTGAATAATCTAAACTTCAAATTGATAAATGCTTATCATTATAGATAAGGTTTTCTATATTCATTTTTGTCAATGACATCTCTTCTACATAAAGTATGTTTACAAATTGTCATTAAGAAACAACATTTTTGGTATCTTTTAGTTGTTACCCTATTCGATTCAATGGCTTGAACTTATTTGTTTGGGTAAAACTATGTTTAGATCTTTGATTGTTATTCTCTTTGATCATGTGATTTAATTATATAAGAGCATAAGAGTTTTCATGCCTAATCAATTGTGGACTCAAGGATCATTGAGTACCAAAGAACATACATCTTTTCGCGAGAAAATTCAGTAGTTGCTAACGAAAAGAGAATACTCGAGTATGACAAAGTCAGATAGCAACATTGAGTGTTGGAGAAGATGAAAAATCAAGTATTGGTTGTGGTTTTTCAAAAGTTCTTCATATACTTTTGAAGTCAAGATTGGTAACGAATCACAAGTGATTTTATGCATAATTCTCCAAGTTTAAGTTTTAAAATGCACAATTCAAAATATTTTAACTCACAATTCATTTTGTATTTGGAAAATACATCTCAATGTTTTGAAAATATGTATGATTTGATTGCACTCACATGGTATTTCAAATTAACTACCACCGTACTTAATGGATAGATTGATTTTCGAGCATTTCTTCAAGATTGAGTTGGCATGAAAGAATAAATTTCTTGGAATCATATGGTTGCATATGAGTATGTTCAAAATTATGAATTAGTTTGATAAGATGATCAGTAATACACATAGGTGAAAAAAAAAAAAAAAACATATTCATCTAAGAGCAATTCATTCTATGAGAAAATTCGAGAATGATTAATCTAAATAGGTTGAGAATAGCCTCCACTCAATGTTAGTTATGTGTTTGATGATTAATCCTTATTAACTCAAACATTGGAGTGTGTAGCAAGTGTTTTTGCAGGATATCTTGATGTTTCAGAAGTTGCATACTCCAGTAAAGGCAATGGTACTTGAGTATAGGAATTATAGAAAGCTAGATCTGATATTCAGAAGAGCCTTACTCGAGTATGGAAGTGGATACTCGAGTATCCAAGAGGCGTAGAGCACACATCTGAAAAGGGGCTGCTTACTCGAGTATGGGGTGCTTTACTCGAGTATGGATCGACAGAGGCCAAGGCTCACGATATGCAAGAGACTTAAACCAAGATGATAAAGAGCATGCTAGCTTGATGAGAAGCTATGAGCAGAAACTGATCCTATACAAAGCTTATTCAGGATTTCAGCTTCTAAGATGCATTCAAAACAATGGATAATAGCTATCTAGTAATGCATCTATGGACTACAGAGGATTAACTTGAGTAATTACGATATTATTCAAGTGAGGTATTGTCTTATGTATAAAACATAATCATGCTGGGCTAACTTGATTTCATTCCATTTTATTTCATGAAGATTAGCCTAAACAAACCCGTTTTTAAAATGATCCTTATGCTTTAAAACTCTTTTATCATCATAAAAAGCATAAGTGATTTGTTTATAACAATCTCAAGTCCACCCAAGTGAACTTGAAAGTTTTTCAATTCTGAAATATCATGATGTGGGCAAAGACTTTTCCAAACCTTATAACATTTGGTGTCATACTATTATTTGGTATCATTAAAGGAAACTTCATATTTTAGTCATGCATTCATTAAGGGGAGCTTCACATTCATATGTGTTTTATACTCTATAAGCTCTTCTCTTTTATTTGAGGAAAATTCTTTTAAATATACTCATCCACACTCACTTAGCATTAAGTCTCGGTGATCACTATCTTTTATTAGTTTTGATGATGAGTTAATTTCACTCTTGAAAATATCTTTCCGAAAGGAATACCTTGATATCCGGTTGCACTAATAAATCTCTTCTAGAAAGGATGTTTTTTAATTTGTAGCAGGAGATTTGGTTATGTGTTACAACTTTGGTGATCAATCTTTGAAGCCGAGATACGCTCGCATGGATGATCTATAAAGGAAGATCAGAGGATGGAAGATATTCATGATCTTGCTATTGAGCCTTATCAAAGAATCTCATACGACGGCTTCATTTTAGGCCAAATCGTTCATCAATTTGCAAAACCAACATGAGCATTTCTAATCCCTATCTTTTTATATTCGGTGAGAAAGTTTGCACATGTTTAGTATCTTTATGCTTTATTTGTGAAAGTTGTCTTGAAAACCTCTCCAAATTCTCTCAAATTTGCTTTCATAAAAACATTCTAAATTGCATCATATTTAAAATGAAAGCACTTTCAATCGGGAGAGAAAATCAGTTTCTTTGACTCTTCTAATCTGGTTTCATATGTGTTTTTAAACATGCATAGGGTGCATAGGTTCTAGGTGTTGTGTCTCATTGCATCTCATTGTATTTTGCTGATTTTGTAGCAATTGGTTCTGATATTAGTGATTTTCAGAGTGTTTATCCTTTCTGGTATCAGTTCTGCTTGTATGAAGTTTACTCAATGAATATATTTCTAGTTGTGTATGATGCGATATGTTTTGTCAGCTGCCATCCTCTTATTAACTTGTGTTGAAATGCAAAATTGGTCGTTTTCGATATCTTAACTTTCAACTTTTTGCTAATGACAAATAAGGGGGAGAGAATGGCAAGAAAAACATGTTGCATCTAATGTATTCTCATACTCATACATATTTTTCTTAAGGTATTTGCCATCATCAAAAAGGGGGAGAATGTTGGTTATACTTAGTTTTGATGATGTCTTAAACAGATGCCATTCTTATAAGCAAAAAGATTGAGTAATATAGTTATCTCCTACATTGACTAACTACTATGTTTAATGTAGATTAGCTCAAGTTGAATCATAGAGGCTAATCAAGAAGAAGAGGAGATATTGAGGAAGATTAGTTCAAGTTGAATCATAGAGGTTAATCAAGAAGATCAAGAAATATTGAAGAAGGTAGGAGCTGCAAAGAATTGATGAGCACAAGTTAAATGATGAAGAATGATCAAGTTGGGAGATGGAAGAAAGAAAGAGTTGATTTATGAAGGATGATCAAGAGAAGAAGAAAGAAAGGAAGATCTTGGTAAATGGAATGAAGATATCATTATTCAAGCTCTAAGATTGATGCTAGAAGTCTTCAAGGTCATATGGAAGTTGGAATGGCTCAATTTGAAGTTAAAATCAGCAAAAATTAGCTTCAGGAGGATGAGAAATCTCGAGTTTGGGACTCAATACTCGAGTATGCAAGTGTTTACTCGAGTATGGAAGTGTATACTCGAGTAAGGAAGTGTCTTCAAGACACCTGCGGCGTCTCTGGACAAGGTTTACTCGAGTATGGAAGTGCTTACTCGAGTAAACACGAGTAAGGAAGTGTCTTCAGCACCTCTGGCGTCTCTGGACAAGGTTTACTCGAGTATCCAAGTGAATACTCGAGTATGCAAGTGCTTACTCGAGTATGTAAGTGTATACTCGAGTATGCAGCGTGATCAGCTCTTCAGCAACTCTGTTTCACGTTCAGCACGGGCGAGGTCTAGTAATTCGATGATATCTCTCAAACCAGGAATCGGATTGACGTGAAACCAGTGGCATTTGAAACTAGACATCCAAAGCGTCATTTTGATATATAAATCAAGTCCAAAGGTGTCAAGATCAAGGAGCTATGATTTTTACAAGTTGCCACAAGAATCAACGTCACAGTCCAGACCCACCTTCGGTATTTTGAGTGTAACTCACAAAATAGAAATCCGATTGAGCTGAAATCGGTGGCATATGAAAGTAGACTCAAAGAGCTTTCCATAAAGAGTTGAACGGACCAAAACGGAGTTCAGACCAGGGAGATATGGCCCTCGAAAGTTGACAGATAATTCCAAGTTTTTCAGGCTAAGTCAATACTTTCACCTTTACTCGAGTATGTAAGTGAAAGTATGCTATACTCCGATAAGCAAGATCCTTACTCCAAAGTAAAGGCCATCCAGAGAGCAAAAGGATTTTTCAAACAATGTTCCTTACTCGAGTAAAGGTTTACATACTCGAGTAAAGGCCATCCGAGAGCAAATGTGTTTTTCAAATTGTTCCTTACTCGAGTAAAAGTTTACATACTCGAGTAAAGGCCATTCGAGAGCAAAAGGATTTTTCAAACAAAGTTGCTTACTCCAGTAAAGGATCGCTTACTCCAGTAAGCATGAACTTACTCCAGTAACCAACGCTGAAACCAATTTTTGAATTATACGAATTCGCATATCACTCTTGTTTGATCTTAATACTTCCCATGATTAATCTCTAATGTTCCTAGATATGTTTAACCACTTTATTGGTGAGTTTCAGAGGATTAAAACGAAGGATATCAGATTTGTGCAAAAACATCAAAAGCCGTGCAAAAGCTCTAACGGCTAGTTTCTAACGGCTATAATTCTTTATCCAACGAGTCATTGAATATTCACAACGGTCAAGAAACATTTCTTCATCAAGCAAACTCTTCCCAACGGGCAAAAACTCCAAAGAGCCACTTCAGATCAATTAATCACATGGATTAGTTGGAGTTTAGAGAGAGAAGCAGACCACACTTAATGATAATCAACTACAACGGTCCGATTCATCCTACAACGGTCATAAACGGTCACGAGACCTTTCTCTATCTATAAAAGTCATGGACACAAGCGAGAAAAACGAGGAGATACAAGATTACAATGCCAAAATGCTGATACTCGCTTCTACATCCTTTTCACTCTGTTTTACTTGTCTAGATAGCTTAGAGAGTGAAATGTATTGTGTTTGTACTTCGAGTGATTATTTATCCATTCCTTTGAGAGGAAAATTATTGTAAACACATTATCTTTTCGAGAGTTACTCAAGATTGGGGAATCTTGAGTGGGATATACATTGTGTTGATTACAACTTGTAAGGGGGAGTGAATCCTAGTGAGAGGATTACTTCGAGTACAGAGTGTGTAATCAAGCAGTGTGTTGATTACAGATTGTAAGGGGGAGTGAATCCTAGAGAGAGGATTGCTTCGATTCACAGATCGTGTAATCAAGAAGATTAAAGATAGTGGATTGAAAATCCCAAGTGAGGCTTGAGAGGCGGACGTAGGTCAAGGATAAGGCCGAACCAAGTATAAATCTGTTTGCAAGCTCTTCTCCCTTATCTCTTACATTTCCAGCATTTACATTTGAATGTTTGTCAATTGGTTTATAACTCACTTCTTTTATACAAGTTGAATTTCTTGAATTGAGAAAAGATTTTCATAGAATCTAAATTTTTATACTTCACCCAATTCACCCCCCCTCTTGGGTTCAGCCGGTACTTACAGAAGATGCTCCGGTGGCATTGACTGGGGAGCAAGTTTATGAAAAGATGAAAAATATCAATGTCATATTCGGTAAGACTGCAAAGAGTAGAAAAGAAACAAATATATGGAAAAAGAGATCTGTATTCTTCGATCTTCCGTATTGGCGCAATCTTGATGTGAGACACAGTATTGATGTCATGCATGTGGAGAAAAACATATGTGATAGTATTGTTGGCACGCTTCTCAACATACAAGGTAGTTCCAAGGATGGTGTGAAGACAAGATTGGATCTGATAGCAATGGGAATACGCGAAGAGTTACATCCAAGGCCAGATGGGAAGAGAACTTATTGTCCCCGGCTTCTCATACTTTGTCTAAGGATGAGAAACGAAGTTTTTTGTGAGTGTTTACATGGCACAAAAGTTCCCACGGGTATTCTTCAAATTTTAAGAGGCTTGTATCGATGAAGGACTTGAAATTAGTAGGCCAAAAGTCTCATGATTGTCATGTCTTGATGCAACAGCTACTCCCAATAGCTATTCAAGGCATCGCCGAATATGATCTTCGGGTCGTTTTGACTAGACTTTGTGTCTTCTTCAATGCGCTTTGTAGTAAAGTTTTTGAGATTGAAAAGTTGGATGAATTGGAGAATGAAGGATATCTTATCTTGTGCCACCTTGAGAAGCTTTTTGTTCCTACATTTTTTGACATCATGGTTCATCTAATTGTTCATCTAGTGAGGGAGATAAAGATGTGCGGCCCTATCCATTTATGGTGGATGTACCCAATTGAAAGATCTATGAAATTCCTAAAAGGGTACGTGAAGAACGCATATCGGCCAGAAGCATTGATTGTTCAGAAATATGTTTCTGAAGAAGCCATGGAATTTTGTCAAGATTATTTGGCCAAAGTATGACATATTGGGCTTCCAAAACGTCAGCATGCTGATGGGGGTAGACGAGGGGCTTTCGTAAAGAGTGTGGATCCTGATGAATTGTCACAAGTCCACTTATACATCTTGAATAACGTCGATGAAGTTCAAGCCAAAGATAGCTGCACATAAAGCGGTGTAAGGAAAGAAAATCATCGAATGACCGAACAAAGGTTGATTAGGGAGCATAACAGAACTTTTGCAAACCGGTTCAAACAAAAGGTCGAGGGAGAGGAATGTGTTTCGATACAATCAAATGGTTAGCGGTGGTCCCGAGGTTGATGTCATAAGTTGGAATTCGTATGTGATCAATGGTTATACATTTTACACGAAGTCCCTAGATGATACGAGCACGGTCCCGAACAAAGTGGTGTTATGTTAGAGGCTGAATCTATGCACTTCTCCGATTCGAAAGACAAGAGCCCTTTATTGGCGGTCATGCCATATTATGGGGTTATTGAAGAGATTTGGGAGGTGGACTATGTGAAAATTAGATTTCCCATTTTCAAATGCAAGTGGGTTAATGTCAATAATGGTGTTCGGATCGATCGGCTAGGATTTACATTAGTCGATGTCAATGGTAGAAGTTTTGGAGATGAACCTTTTATTATGGCAGACCAGGCAAAACAAGTGTTCTATATCACCGATCAAGAAAATAAAATGTGGTCTCGTAGCCTCCAAGGAAAGAGGGTCATTGATATTGATGAGGAAATGAATTCAAATTATGGTATTCCCGAGAGTACTCCTTTTTCAAGGGGTCTGGGACATGAACGAAGAAGATGAAGCGGATAATGAACCCGGCATAAGAAGTGATCATCAAGAAGGGATATGGGAAGATATGGGAAGATATCACTTTATAAAAGAGTCAATTCATAAGGTAATATTCATATGCAGATTTCTTTGAAGACTTTAAGGCTTTAACTATATATATTATATTCCTTCTATCTATGTTCATAGTTAATGTCACTTGACTATGAATTTTGTTCTTGTTTTATTTTTGTGGCGGATCCAATCCAAAGGGGCATGTTATATAAGAGGATGTTACGTTGTTGGGTGGGGGGAATCAGATGAAGGCATGGTGAATATTATTTTGGGCGCATGTATGTTGTACTTGTAACTTATTGTATTTGTAAGTAAGTTATCTTATTGTATGAATTAATTTAGGTGTTGTAGTCATAGTAATCATTAATTAAGAGGCCAAATAGCTCATGGTGAATAATATTTGCATTCTTTTTCCAATTCAATTTATTCAAATAATTGTTCATAGCTTGTAGCTTAAAGTATCGACTTTTATGTCTTTGGATTGGGTGGTGGATTTGTGTATATATATAATCAGGAAGAACATCAGGGAAAAATTCGGGAAAATTTAGACCGAGAAATAATAAGCCGGTCTTAAATGTTTACTTGTTAAGACCGGATGTAATTATATGACCGGTCTTAAAGGTCGGGACGAATTTTGAGTTTTGATATTAAACCCGGTCTTAAAAGTTGGTCTTTTAAGACCAAGTATATTTAGACGTCCGGTCTTAAATCAAAATCTTTAAGACCAGGATGTTTTTATCATCCACTCTTGAAAGTCGTCCTTTAAGACCGTGTGTAATTAGTCGTGTGGTCTTAGAAGCCGCTATTTTTCAGACCGTATGTGTCTTGTCCGGTCTTATAATTACGATCTTTTAAGAGCGGCCTATTTTTTGTCCGGTCTTAAAAGTTGAGCATTAGGATCGAACAAAAAATATTTCGGCTTCATTTAGTACAACTTTTTAAGACCCAAGTTTTTAAATGTCCGGTCTTAAAAGAGTTTCTTTAAGACCGGTTCGAGTCCGGTCTTAAATGGTAGACTTTTAATACCGGCTGGAACAAGACCGGTCGCATATCCGGTCTTACGACCCCTCTTTTGTCCGGTCTTAAAAGCCTTTTTTACACTAGTGTTTGGAAGAAAAAAATTACTTTATTATGAATGAACTTACCAATTGTGTCGTCGACAAAATCAAACTTGTCATCAATGTCTTCATACTTTGTGCTCCTATAATCAACAACCTTATTAGCACCCAATTGCTTCACAAACTCAACTTTTGGTGTACTTGTTGTGGCCACAACACAAGAAGCTCCATACAAATGCTTAGCCAACTGAACAACTAGAGTTCCAACACCACCTGCTCCACCTACCACAATCACGTTTTGGCCTTCCTTGAATTTCGCCATTTTGAAGCCCTCCATGGCGGTTTGAACCACCAATGGCAAGCTTGCAGCCTCCTCAAACGTAAGCCACTTTGGTTTCTCTGCAACTAAGCTCTCTTCCACCACGATCAACTGTGACAATGTTCCAAGCTGTTTTAATGGTTCTTCGTTGTTGAAGTCTTGTATGTTGCTGTAGACTTCGTCGTCGATCTTGAATTTTGTAATGGCGGCGCCTTTTCCTTTTACCACTCCCGCCATGTCATAGCCCGGGATGACATGTATAGATTGTATGGTATTATTATGTTTTATCCAATAATTAAATTTTTAGATAAATTGTTAGCTAAAGATCATATTCAATAATTTGATTGAATGTTATCTCTGATTTTCTTCTATCATTTTTCAATGGATTCCATTTATTTGATGCGTGTGATTAAGAAAAAAGGAAAAAAGGAAAAAAGGAAATTTGGAACAAAATATAACACCGTAAATTAATTTGCTTTCTTAATTTATGAGAAGATCACTTAGACATGAGAGGTGTTGAAATGCTTTTGTTTACTTATTGCTTGTGATTGGAACATTCATTTTTGAAGCTTTAGTTTAGTTTAGTTTTTTAGTTTTTAGTTTTTGTTGTTCTCCCTTGATCTTGATTTGTTTTGCCCAGGAGTGCAAATGATAAGTGTGGGAGAGTTGATAAAGCCCAATTTTCATATATTTTATCCCGCCTTATTCATTTATTTTGTGGATTATTTTGGGCTAATTTAGAATTATTAGATAATATTTAGATTATTAGCCAATTTTAGGAAATAATATAAATCATAATTAATTATGAGATTATTGGGCCTAAATTATTAATATTCTGTTTAATATCTTGTGATTAGATAATATTTCTAATATATGATAGATCACAATTTTTTTTCTTTTTTGGTAAAAGACGGGGCAATGGCCCTTCTACATTAATCAATCAAAATACACCGTGGGTATGCTACACCCACACAATCTTTGAAACAAAATCAAGAATAACAAAAGGAGGAGTATTAAAAACTACCAACAGATCCTCCCGAACAAAACTATGATTAGCAAGAACATCAAGACATGAATTCCCTTCCTTGTACACATGAGTAAACATAATATTTGAAAATTTTACCATGATCCTCGCAGTATCAGACAGCAGATTGGAGGTGATACCAACAAAGCTTCCATCCTGCATGCTCTTCAGCAGGTGTACAACAGATTCAGAATCAGACTCTACCACTAGACAATTAATCTCATGCGCTAAAGCTATTTCAAGGCCTTGCAAGACACCCCATAGCTCAGCTTTCACAGCATGTGCATCTCCCCAAATTCCTCACAAAACTAGCAATCCATGAACCACTATTGTCCCTTAATAACCCCCCACAACTAGCAACTCTAACCTTCCCTTTTGAGGCTCCGTCAATATTCAATTTCATCCACCTTAAAGGTGGGGCTCTCCAACTGACATATACTTCCTGCTTCCTTCCATGCACCTTCCCATAATCCCGTTTTGCCTTAAGCACTTCCCTCACATATCCTAGCACAACTTCTCCACGGCATATAGGCATATCATAACCTTCTACAAACATACTCTTATTCCTCCAGTTCCATAATAGCCAACAAGCTATTCCAAACTTCAGACTCCAATCCTTATCAGTTTGAAATAGATTCCAGCCTAGCCACTCCTTCCCCTGCAAGTTCAAAAATTCAGATTCAAAGCATCCATGTTTCAATTCACACCATAGGCTACTAGTTACATTACATTCCCTAAAAACAAGCATCAGATCCTCAGTTGCTGCTAGACAACGATAGCAACCAGCATCACCTCCAATCATTCTGCTCTTCCTTTCCCCAGTCAATAGCCTCCCATGGAGAGCTAGCCACAAGAATACTTGTACTCTTCTAGGGCCCTTCCACTTCCACAATTTACCCCATAACTCTTCACCCACATCCTGTTCTTTCCTCAGTTTATGATATAGGTC
This sequence comes from Acacia acuminata, assembly GCA_019022655.1. Taxonomy (NCBI): domain Eukaryota; kingdom Viridiplantae; phylum Streptophyta; class Magnoliopsida; order Fabales; family Fabaceae; genus Acacia; species Acacia acuminata. Next base: position 359,492 of record JAFJYI010000247.1, read on the forward strand.
AGCCACAACATATTTATTCTGCAGATTTGATCCCCACCTGATTTCATCTTCCCCTTTCACCCACTTGGAGTAGGGACTGATAGTATAAGACTTCTGCCTTCTTCATTAACACACTCCTTTAATTTCCTCATATCCCATCCACCCTCCTTATTGACCATATCCTTCACTCTTAAATTATCCTCTACCTCTGAATTGGTCAGAATACACTTCTCCCTTAAGGTACTTCCATCATCCAGCCACTTATCATTCCAGAAGCTTACCCTTTCTCCATTGCCTATTGACCAACACATGTTATCTAAAATTATTGGCCAAAGTCTACATAAGTTCCTCCATATCTCAGAATCAGAGGTCAAGCTCTTACACTCATTCTGCAAGTCTTTACCTCTCCTATATTTCCCTGACAGTTCCTTTGAGCATAAGCTATCAGGTTGGGCGATGACATTCCAGGCCACCCTTCCTAGCATAGCATCATTCATGGCTTCAAGGTTTCTCAACCCAACTCCACCATTCCTCTTCTCTTTACACAGCAGGTCCCAACTAATAGCATGTAGCTTCTGTTGGAAATTATGCCCTAGGGCAAGTCATTGTTCTCCATTTAGTTATCATTTCATTCGCATGTTTACATTGATAACTGTATCCCTGGATATATCTTATAGATTATCCTAAATGTCCCTGGTCGGTCATCTACGCGGGAGCGAAGATGAGTTAAGACCAGTATGACTTTGATAAGGTATAGAGATACGAATCAAAGTCATGGGCACTTGTAAGAGTACAAGGTGCTGGACCGACCCACTATGAGAAACCTGCATGGATTTAGTCATAAGCTTATCTCATGTATAACCGTGTCACGACGCCCTATGACCTGAGATCATCATGGATTCCTACATGATGAGTCACTGGTCTTTGACCTAGTCAAAAGTCACCTTTGACCGGTGATGATAAAGGCTTGGATCGGGACAGTGGTTTTCATGCGAAGGAATGTGAGTGGTCAAGATGGAATTTGCCCCTCACATTTGTAGAGAGATAATATTGGGCCCCTCGATGAGTGAGTCTAAGAAATGTATGGCCATACTGTGATGGAAAAGAGTTTCCATTTCACTTATTAGACTACTCGAGAATCAAGAAAGTAATGGTCAAGAAAAGGAAGTTGACATTTTCCATGCCTCATCCTTGACCAAATTATCACGTGACAAAAGGGACGTGACATGATTGTACATAGGTTGTATCGTGTCATCGATCCCCATGTGAATTGGGTAGTCGCAATGTCTTGCTAGAGGCCACTTGCGACTTGTGGGATGGTACAGTTTGGCCCACTGCCAATCTCATATGGGCCTGCAGGGTCGCACACAAGAATAACCCAACAAGAGCAAAAGTATCCAGATTCATTGAATCTTAGATTAATCTGAGATTTAATGAATACTTAATTTAATCTAGGGTGAATATATATATATATATATATATATTCGAAATTAACATATATATATTAATATTATTAATGGAGATTATAATATTATTATATAATATTTGTTTTGTATTTAATTGATTTAATAAATTAAATATCTAAAACAAATAGAGATATTGTATCTCATTTAATTTTCGAATAAAGATATCATATATCTATTTAATTTAAATTGAGATATAGTATATCGATTTAATTAAATAGATAGATATCATTTCTCGAATTTAATTTATAGAGATAAATTAAATCGAAGGCTTTTGATTCGGATTAAATAAATATATTACATTAGATCTATTAGATAGATTTAATTAATGTATTTTTTTAATCAAGATTCAAAATTCGAATTTTAGATCGGCTTTTAATTCGGATTAAATAAATGTATTAGATTAGATCTATTAGATAGATTTAATTAATATATTTTAATCCAGATTTAAAATTCAAATTTCAAAATTAGTGAGGATTAATTTTTAATATAATACGCCGATCGTTTGAGAAAAATCTACGGGACTCTTTGTCAAGCGTATTAGAGAGCCGCGAGAAACCCTAGAGCGAAACAAAGATAGACGCACAACTCAGAAGGAGCTAGCACGTTGCCGCAATCGTGATCGGGGATTATTCGTGTGGATACCGGTAAAGGAGGATGATTCATAGAGTTGGCTTCTACTGATCGAGAAGGTAGCCCACCAGTTCAAAGAGAACGAGACGCGGACAAGTTCACTATAGGTAATATTCGGCTTCCTTTAGCCTTAATCTAAACGCTGTTGAGCGATCATCAGACGAGATTTGTAATTTTTTTAATTCACTGCGTGTACGGATCCCAACAGTTTCCTCTTCCCCATTTCACTCCCCCACACAAAGTCTCTCTACAATCTCTCCAATTGATGCCTTACACTAGATGGAATATGTGAATGCTGCATGGAAAATATAGCCAATTGGTTAGTGACAGATTGAGCCAAAGTCAATCTCCCAGCCAAGGAAAGCGTCTGCCTTTTCCAACTACTCAACTTCCTTTGCATTTTATCAATGAGAAATTGGAACTTGCTTCTTCTAAATCTCCCATTAGACATAAACGCACCCAAATACCTCCTAAGGTCATCCATTCTCTTAAAACCAGAAAAAGCACACACCTCATTTTGGACTTGTCTCTCCACATTCTTGGAAAAGAACACACTAGATTTATGAGCATTGGTTTTTTGCCCATATTTCTCTCCAAAATGTTGACCACATTGCACATCTGATCCAGAGATGCCTCACATACAAGTAGTAAGTCGTCCGCAAACATAAGGTGTGAAATCTCAACTCCATCCCTTCCCAACTTTAGTGGTTTCCAGCTGTTACTAATTACACAGTCCATTATTAGGTGGGTAAGCTTCTCCATGCCCAAAACAAACAAGTAAGGGGATAGTGAGTCTCCTTGCCTCAAACCCCTAGAAGGATAAAACTTCTCTCTTTTGCCCCCATTCCACATTAGGGACAAGCCCACCGAACTTACACATTTCATGATAACTTTCCTCAACCGGACATCCAACCCAATTTCATCTAGCACATTGCTAATGAAACTCCAAGACATTCTATCATATGCCTTTTCAAGGTCAATCCTGATGACCATATACCCCTTTCTACCTTGTAATCTACTTATAATGTGCACCACCTCTTTAGCCATTATAATGTTGTCATGAATACTTCTCCTAGGCATAAAACTAGATTGAAAAGGTGAAATCAATTTGTCCATCAAAGGCTTTAATCCATTTACAATCAATTTCGTCAGCCCTTTATATAAGACGTTACCCAAGGAGATAGGGCGAAATTGACTAACCTTTTCCGGATGATCCACTTTTGGAATAAGCACCACAAGTGTATCTTTGACCTCTTCAATTTTCTCCAAACATCTCTAAAGCTCCTTGATAAAGCTGATAATCGAAGGTCCTATCACTCTCCAATTATGGTGATAGAACACCACAGGGAAGCCATCACTTCCAGGAGCCTTGAAACCTCCCATATGAAAAAACGCTTGTTGTACCTCTTCACTACTAATTTCATTACCCAGCCTCCTCAACTGTATATCAGTTACTTTCCGCCACCCTTGCCTTGACTGAACCCATACTCTATCCCTCTTTTTATCATGAAACAGATTATTATAAAAATTCTGGAATAGTTGCACAATCTCCTCCTCATCCTCCACCCACACACCATTGCTATTTTTAATCATCATTATTTTATTCCTCCTCCTTCTTACCAAGGCTTTAGAGTGATAAAATCTAGTGTTTTGGTCCCCTTCCTCCAACCATTTCCCCCTGGACTTTTAGAACCACAACACTTCCTCTTGCTTAAGAGTATGTAAGAGCTCCTCCTCTAGCTCCCTCTCCAACATAATAAGATAAGGATTGCTCCTCCTCTCCAAACTCTTCTGAACTCCATTCAGACGATTTAATAACCTCCTCTTCCTATATTCAATGTTTCCAAACACTTCATTGTTCCACTTCCGTAATTCCATCTGTAAAACAGATAGTTCACCAACTACATCTTCCAAACCCTTCCAGTTACTTCCAATAACCTCCTCAAATCCCTAATGCAGTTGCCAAGCTACTTCATACCTGAAAGGTCTTACTCTATGCCTCCCATAATCCACATTAAGCATTACAACAATGGGATGATGATCCAAGCCTAATCTTGGAATGACTTGGATTTCAGCATTCACAAATTTTTCTTGCCATAAAACGTTACTAAGGCACCTGTCTAGCCTCTTATATACTCTCTACAAACCTTCCCACTTAAGACCTTTCCAAGTAAAATAAGGTCCATTGGCTTCCAAATTGATCAACTGACACTCCTGAATCCAGTCGTTGAATAATTTTCTACACCGCACCTCGTGAACTCTTCCACCTCCTTTTTGTTCCAATGGGGTTTTTATCTCATTGAAGTCCCCCACTAAGAGCCAAGGCTCATTTGTCTCCAAAGATATATTGTACAACAACTCCCAAATCCTGTGTCTCCTCTGCTCATTTGGACTTGCATAGATTGCCATAAAGAACATCTGGTTACCTCCTAGACTCAGCTTACAGTGTATGAATTGGACCTCTAACTGTATAACTTCTGTAATAAGGTCATGCAGATTCTAAAGAATCCAAATACCCCCTGAAAACCCCTCAGCCTCCTTACTAACCGATTGTTTAAACCCCCAACCCTTGATTACTTTGTCCGCTGGAGGTCCACTTATCCTTGGTTACAGAATAACCACAAATCTAGTTTGTATCTAGATCTTAAATCTCTCAAAACAGCCGCAAAGCTTTTACTGGCTGCTCCCCTACTGTTCCAAACTAATATATTTAACATGATTACATAAGCATAGGCAGAACCATTTACCTCAGGCACGTAGGTTAGCGGCCTCACTTCCCCTTCCATTACACACTACTGGATTACCAATCGGCTCCTCATCGATATAGTCACTCAGCATTTCTTTAGACTCTATAATGTCGTGAGGCTCTGTAACCCATGATACTCCCCTAGATGGATATTTTCTTTATCCACTATGCTTACCCCCTGCCAATTAGACATTACAGGGTTGATTTCAGCCACAAATTCCCCTTTACCACTCACATTCTAATTCTCCTTTTGTGAACACTTAACATAACCTTCACTAGTAGTGGCTAGGATACTATCCTTCTTTTCCATCACCTTCTTCCCATCTTTGCACAGCTGCTCCATATTGCTATTCTTTTGCCTGTTCTGCTCTAGCAAAACTCCAATCCTAAGGCCCTGCTCCCCTTTCTTCCTTTGAATCCTCGTTGGCCCATCCCTTTGCACCTTCTCCAACTCTACTACACAAGGCGCTTCCTCAGGTACTACCGTAGCTCCCCTCAGCCCTCCTTCTTGCCCTGTTTCCTCTTCTAAGACGGAGAATCACAATCCAGCTTGAAAATTATGAGTAGGCATAGGCGCCTTCCTTGGCCTCCTTGGTCTTTGTACCATCCTCTAAAGATCCCTCTCCCCCGTAGTACTAGACCCATCCTTCTGCCCTTCCTTCAACACATCTACCTCCATTTGTTCTTCAGATTTCTTCCTATGGAAATCCTCACACACATCCCTGTTGTGCCCAAACTAGCCACACTTGCTACACAAATTGCCCAAACTTTCATACCTGGCCTTTGACATCAAACTCAGGTATAAGTGGCTTAGTTAAGTCAAGCTCAACACACATACGTGCAAACCTTCCTCTTGCTCGCTGTCCCGTGTGAACATCCAGGAAGATCGCTTTCCCAATCGCATTACCCAAGTTTAGTAGGAACTTCTTATCGAAAAGAGGCGCTGGTAGATTAGGGAGCCTAACCCACGCAACAACAGATTCTATCTTCTCTTTCTTGAGACAGAAATCAGGCCTCCAATATGCAATATTTAAGTATGCGTCGTTGATAACCCACAGACCTCCAGTTAGAGCTTCCATATAGTCGTCCATGTGCTAGAAATTGACTAGGTAGAAATCATTCTCTAAGTCAAAAATATCAATATTCCCTTTCCTCTCCCAAATTTGTCTCAACTTTTTCACCATAAAGCCGTATGAAGGCTATCTTCCCATCAATTTCACAACCAACGTCCGACGAAATGGTTTTATGAACCTCTCTCTTTCCTTTTCCTCAAGCAGGAATTTAGGGTGCAATGGATTAGTTAAATCCAGAGGTTCCATCCCCAGGGTTTAGTACCTTTGCAAAATCTGTATCCACACTGTAATCTTCAACTTCCTCTTCCTCCTCAGTCTTCGACCACTCCCACCAGCAAACACGCGAATTCACATTGTTCAGCAGCGATTCCCTATAGGACTTAGGCGTCGTCCCTTTAGCTTCAGGTTGCATCCATTTCTCAGCTTGAGATTTCAGCAATTCACTTCCCATAAACTCCACCGTAGCCAGCCTTGCCTTACGCTTCCTTCGATTAGCCTCCTCTCTATCATCCTTCATCATAACCTCACTCTCCCTTCCTCGAACAGCACGATCAGGGGGGACACTCATTTTCTCCGCTGCAGCAGGTGACGGAGCTCACAGATACGATGCCGGAAAAGTCGAGCCCTAGCAGAGCTTTTTGTTTTGTTAGTTTGATAAGACCAAAGTTTCCTCGATGAATTTTTTTGATACATATTTCTAATACATCACGATTTGATCATATTAGAAGATCCTATGGTGCAAAATTTTTCAGTAAGCTAAAAGGAAATCTAATGGTGGAATTTTATTGGGCTTCTTATATTTTAATGGGCTTAAGTTGGTACCCTAAAAGCCCTCTCTTCCTCCCATTAATGAACCTAGCCGCTAGGTTGAGATTTTACGTAGAGACACAGCCACAAAAACGCACACGAGACGCAGCCGCAAAGACGCACGCGAGGAGAAGCAGGCACTCACAGGATTGATTTGATTCATCAATTCATCCACCCATTAATCTACGCAGACCCCACCATACATATAACCAATTCACTTTGCTCTCCTGGACACGCATCAATTGTTGAATCCATTGGCACAATGGTCACGATGTGTTTGGCTCTTGGAGAAAGGAGGATAGCCATGGCAGCTTAAGCTTTTTAGGAGACAACTTGGGAGGAGCATGGAGGAAGCTAAAGCCTAGGAGCTTACACTTGAAGACCACATGGGAGTGTTTTTACTTTTATCGATTTATTTGAAGACTTTGAAATTATTTAGTTTTAGATAATTTTGAGTTTTTTTCTTGAGAACAATCTAGTTTTGGATTGTAAACATATTATTTAATTTGGATTAAATTGATAATTTGGATTTGAATTGTGCTAAGATATTTGCTGGGATTTTTGCTTGCAAATCGTTTGATTGTCATTTATATTAATAATTGAGTTTTCATTATTGATTTAATTGTCAATTTAGGTTTATCCCCTTAGTTGTTTAGTTAGGTTGGTTAATTGTCTAGTTGTTTAATTAGGCAATTGTGAACATAATTCCCAAAACTATCTTGGAATTATTTTAATTGGTTTTAATGGGTTTAATCAACTAGCGCTCATTCCATTATGAGTTTTCCAGTGGATTAGGCGTTATTGAACTTGAGCATTCCCATGTTTCAATTAGTTAATTAAATTCATTAATTCCAATCTTTCATTAATCCCTTTAATGTGGTCTAATTAATTGATTTGGGCTAAGAAAGTTAACTCCATGTGAATTATAAGTTGTCCCCTTTATCATCATAACTGAACTAGATTTTCGTTGTTTGATTTGCTTTTATTCAATTTTCTCTTAGGATTTTAATTATTCTCTCATATCAAAACCCCCCAAAAATTGCGTTCAAATTCATATAGATTAGTTTCATTTTCATTTAGGTTTTAGACTCAATTTTCATCTTGCATTTAGTTAATTAATTGCATATAGGTACTAGTGTCTTGCATTCTAGTTTAAGTTCAATTCAATTTCATTGCATTTTTCATCATCTAAATTCAACCTAAAGAAAAACCTACAAATTGCTCCTTAGGAGAATGACTTAGGTTGACCCTAGACTGCATAATAAGTTAGGACCTATTTTAATTGATTACTTTAGCGACAAAAGCAACGCATCAACAAGGCAAACCAAAAACTCTCAAGCCTGACAATTGCCACCGTTTTCCCCCCTGTTGTTGCCATTTCCACAATTAGTAAGAAGGTTTCTCAGGTGGTAGGTTCCGTCTTGATGGAGCAACTATTAGGGGGAATAGATTATTACAATTTCTCAGCTCAGAAACGACCATGCTTTCATTCTACAAGTTGGTTCATTCTAAAATGTCATATAAAATTAAAACCAATAATAATGAGAAGACCCGTGAAGCTTTTTTCCCATGGCTTCCACTCAATTCTTCATTCTCTTCTCTACTTTCCTTCATCTTCGTTTTCAGTCTTTAGCTTCATAAAGTTGGATCAATGCTGGTTATTGATTTGTTGGCAGTGAATCCCCCATTTCTAACATAAACTCAGCTTTGTTTAACATCCTTTTATGAGATTTCCATCGCCAAATTTAACCAACAATATAATATTTCTCCACCTTCAACAATATACATCGTCAAACGCCAATTCGGATAGAGGCTATTTGAGTTTTTTTTTTTTTTTTGGGCATGGGATTGTTTAGAATCATATTTGAGGGATAATTAAGTATTTTTAAATGGTATTTGGTCCCTTTCAATAAATACAATTTTTAAGATCCTTCTTAATAAATATTATTTTTTCTAGGTCCTTTATTATAATTTTCCCAAATTTTTAAATTTGGATTGCCCAATTTTTTTTCCTTTAATTATTTTATTACAGGTATAATCTCATTCTAGACTTAAAATGCTAAAAGTTTTTACCTCTCTCAGCAAATGCGTCGCTATTCGTCTCTCAATAAATGACCCAAATATTTGTTTTTAATATACAAATAATTGAACCAGAGTGGCCGATCAAAATGAATTCACATTGGGTGCTTTTCTTTTAGATGCTTCTTAGGTGCTTTTCACTCTGATTTGAGGGATTAGGCATTTTTTTTAAATTTTTTAAAATATTTTATTTATTGAGATTAGATTATATGCTACATCTTGAAATTTTTTTGCACCTAGTATCTCAGATTAATTAATTTCCGGGATATTGGGGTTACGGAAAAATATTTCTTAATGCGGAGAGCTGAAAATTAATTAATGTGAGATATTGGGTGCAAAAAAATTTTAAGATCCTGCATATTATCTAATCTAAATAAATAGAATATATAAAAAATTTAAAAAAAAAAAAAAAAAATGCCTAATCCCTCTAATTAGAGGGAAAAGCACCTAAGAGAAAAGCACCTAATGTAGACCCGATCAAAATCCGTTAGTCCAACAGATTGAATTAATTTAATTTTTTTTTAAAAAAATGTTTTAAGCTACGATTTATGCATTTAAAGCGTTTGGAAAAGGAAAAAAATGAACCTATAGGCAATATGCCAGAAATGTGTGTTCATCTTTTATATTTTAAGATATTGACTCTGTGTATTAGTTATCGCTATCTTGAAGAGACGATTAATTGAAAAAACAAAGACAAAAGACAATTATTACACCTTTTGATTAGCATTTTCTTTCGTTCTATAAATTAAACTTAGTAGCGCAGTGGTATAGGAGCTTGGCTCCCTCCCCATGTCAGGGTTGAACCCGCCCCTCCCCTTACTATGTGTATCAAAAAAAAAAAAAAAAAAAAAAAAAAAAAAAAAAAAAAAAAAAAAAGCATCATACCCTAGAACCCTAAATGAAAACGTAATATACTTTTCGTTCCTTTTTTCCTGTTATTTTTTCAATAATATTTTTTCACTTTTCCAACATGAATGGCTTTTGATTGATAGTTTGTGTTTTCTGGCCAAATTCAGAAATATTTAATTAATTAGATAACTACTACTTTCTTGTTCGTCCAATTTATGAGTAGAGCATGCATGTTTGTTGCATCTCATTTTCAAGCGAAATTAAATATGAGGTTAAAAGATATACGGCGTATATATGTATATACATATATATATAGGCTCTGATTTGTCCACGGCTAAGGATAGAGACAGACTGAATGAGATGTACAGTGGTGTAACTTGATCTTATCTACATTCAACTTCTAGTCAATGAACTCCAATTTTTATGGCGTTCCTTATTGGTATTTTATGAGGGAAATTACGACTAATTAAAAGTTGAATTTGATAATAATTAGGTTGTTTTTTTGTTGTTTTTTGTTTTTTGTTTCTATGACAAGTGCGTTGTAAATATTGATTTAAATAATGGTATTTATAGAAGCATTAATTTGTGAATTCACATTGGGTGCTTTTCTTTTAGGTGCTTCTTAGATGCTTTTCCCTCTAATTAGAGGGATTAGGAATTTTTTTAATTTTTTTTTTGTATATTCTATTTATTGAGATTAGATTATATCTTTTGTATCCTGAAATTTTTTTCGCACTAAGTATCTCAAATTAATTAATTTCCAGGATATTGAGGTTACGGGGGAAAAATATTTCTTAATGCGAGACTGAAAATTAATTAATTTGAGATATTGGGTGCAAAAAGAATTTCAGGATCCAGCATATAATCTAATCTAAATAAATAGAATATATAAAATTTTTTTAAAAAATGTCTAATCCCTCTAATTAGAGGGGAAAACACCTAAGAGAAAAGCACCCAATGTGAACCCTTAATTTGTTGTGTGAGACTTAAATTTCTAATTGTAACTAAGACTTCTACGTATAGTATTAAAACTCAACCCAACTCGTCTAATTAATAGACCGGCGAATTGATGAACAAATTTGCTAGCTGGTCCGATGAAGAGTTTCGGGTTGATCAATCCGAGTAAATTTATATTTCTCCCTTGATGAGCCTAATACAATATCCCTTTGAGTTCAAAAAGTAGCCGTCCATTATATTTTTTTTGTTTTAGTTACTCTATTTTATTAAATTAGGTGTGATTTATACATGAATAGTTCATTTACCGGTGGATTAATGCCTTTTTATTTATATGGTACTTTTTCATGGTTATATATGAATATTTATATATTTTTTAATTAAATTATACTCCTCCGGGTCCTTAATATAAGACATATTTGAGGAGTTGATCTTGAATGTAACATCCCATTTTCAAAAGCAAAGTATAAATTTTTTTCATCGAGTAGAGCATCGGAGCGATTGAGTAAGCGATATTTGTATTCAAAATGCCGTAAGTCCGGCGATTACGTAGCGGTAAGTTATACCGAGTGTTTTCAAAAGTAAATAACAAAAGTGGAAAGTCTTGGTGAGTCCCTATGCGTGCCGCTTGCCTTTCTCCTCGATCCTCGGTCCTCCTGACCCTGACGCTATGTTAAAAGCTGAGGTCCAATGCACCGGACCCCAGGTAACGGTTAACCTCATGTTTATATATACAACATAGACAGTATATGAGCATACAAACAAGCTTATCCCAACAGCACACACGCCCCCCGGTGGATATGTCGCACTTAGCATACGTTTCGCACTTAACTATCGTTTTGCACCTAGCACCTCGCACCAAGCAAACGTATCCCAACACCCAGTAAGCATAATAACAGTAACAAATGTATGATTAGAAATACATAACCATGTATGTAAGATAATAACAGCGTATGTAACATAACCACGTATGCTACAGCAATACATAACCACGTATGTAAGATAATAACAGCGTATGTAACATAACTACGTATGCTACAGCAATACATAACCACGTATGTAAGTCTTAGTCGATGAACACAACAATCATATATATATACCATACACATAGCACATGTACGCATACAATAAACATCGAGTTAGTGTTACGATGACGCGAACGTACCTTCGTTGACGGAACTTGATGATGATGTTGATGATGCACGCACAAATGTACAACAAACGGTAAGTGATTACAGATATCCTATAAGGATGATAACGTTTCTAATCAATGGTCAACATTATACCAGACATTCTAGTCCCAAATTACCATTTTACCCCCGACTCCCCCTAATCGGCGGAATTTTTTAACTTCGTTACTTTAACTCTAATCTTCCAAATTTTTACATATCTCTATCTCCAATAATAAATATCATATTTATCCCTAAAACATTATATCTAAACTAACTTGGAAGATTAAAGATTAATCTAGCATTTCTACTATAACTACTGAAGGAACTACCAAAGCTTAAGACCGGGGACCAGAAGAACTTACCCAAAGACTTCGCTACTCCTTTTCCGAGCTCCTCCTTGCTCTCACTTCTCTCTAACCTCTCTCTAGGAATTGTGAATTGGTGAGGAATGAAGTGAAATGGGAAGACCTATTTATAGAAGATTTTGGTGCACTATTCATGCTTTATCATACCGAATCTCAACCGTTGGATCTAGCTTGGACACAAGGCATCATCTCCACCATACAACACATCTCCTTACCTCATCATGATGTCATCAAGGTGATGTCACCCATGTGCTTTATGAACTTCTACCGATAAAGTTCCTGTTCGGTGTAATTCCGCAAAATCTCAAAAATCCGGAACACTTTGACCCTGAAGCTTTATTCTTCCTCTTCGGAAATATTTGAGTTAACTAAATTTTTGATCCCATTAAGGGTATTCCGTAACCGCCGAAGATTCTAAGCCGAACGCCGTCGATTTACGGAAATTACTTCGGGTGACACTAACTTCGAGACAAAAATTCACCGGTTCATAATATGTCCAGTTGTTTATTACTTAGTTCAAGGATTTTGAGTTATGATTTATTTTCCATCGGTTCTCACTTTTTTATCTCGCCTTTATTTACAAAAATATCTTCTCATCGATCCCTTATTCGCCCACGGCTACTTTACGGAAATGACTTCCGCTAACACCGACTTCCGGACAAAAATTCACTTGTTGTAATTTGTCCCGACCTAAGAAACTTAGTTCATGGTTTTCTAGATAGGATTTAATTTCTATCGGTTTTCATTTATCCAATTTGGTTCTTCCACAAATATCTCTTTTATATTATTATAATAATACAAATATCATGATATTTATTATTATTATTATTTTATTTTTATTTTTATTTTTATTTTTATTTTTTCCTTCCTCTTTTTTATTTATTTATTTATTTTTTTTATTTCGTTTTTTTTCCTTTTTCCTCTTTTTTTTTCCCTTTCTTTTTCTTGAAAATATCATTCCTCCCCTTTTTTTTTTTTTACTTTAATTATCTTTAAAAAATTCTCCCTATTGGTTCTTTTGTCCAAGCTTAGATAATTAGCCATTAATTACCTAACTAATCATTTTCTAATTGTTGATAATTTTCTTAATTAAGATTAATCATTATCTCACAACTATTTTACTTACATTGGTATTTTATGCTCCATGTAAAATATTAAAAATCATAGGCAATTTATGCTCCCCAAAATTATATTTAATTTTGCTTCATTATTTTTCAAGAAAAATAATCCCAAAAATTCCTAAAATTAGAGACAACATACTTTCTAATTTTTAATAAATACTTTATTGCCTCATGGGATTTATCATAATATTTTTAGGCCATTTTACGTCCCAAAAATGCACTTTAGGGATTTTTAGCTCTTTATCTCTTCCAATTTCCACAGAAATTACCTTAGAAAATAAGATGATTATTATTTGAGACTACATATTCACCTATTTCCAATAGATAACATTTGCTAAAGTATAGTATTCCAGATAGATAATTATCCGGGTATTACATTTCTCCCCCCGTTAATTAAAATTTCGTCCTCGAAATTTGAACATATAAACTCAAAAGGTTATCTAGACCTCCAGACTATTCCTTCCCTATACATGCTTACCCAGCACGCATCCCATTATTCAAAAGTCTCATTTATCTTGTACCCAGGTAGAGTACTCAATTACAGGATCGCTGGTCTATCCTCACAGTACTTGGTTACACAGGCCTCACTGCCCGATTTATTTTAGCCTCTCGGCTTAGCACATATTGGCCTTCCGGCTCAATCTATTACCACAGCACTGGGGATTCTAGCCTTTCTACCTAGGAATTCATCCTCAGGCCTTAGGCATCTTAACTACTGCCTGGTACAGCGAATGTTTTGCTAGTCTTAAGATGTATTCTAGACATAGTTATTTTGACAATCAACATTTCATACGGTGCTAAGTATCACTTAGGTCCTATGTTCTAGGGGCACCGCCCCATGCACACTTGCACACTAGGTCTTATTGCCTCGGCGTCTGCTGTCTATTTCATCGAGCCTCTCCCATTCAAGCTCTCGACTACTTTCACTTGCTTAGCACCATAGCTGACAACTACTATCTAGCTTAACTGGTTCAGTATTCTAGACCTTTCTAATAGTTTCTGTTCCTATACTATAATCTCCAAATACACTGCTTTTATCCAACACCATAGCACCGACAATCATGTCATTGCTACCCAAGACATTATGTTGTCTCATTTTCAAATGTTCACAAATTGAAAATTTTACGTGGTCTCGTTCGCAATCGCACTATACCAAAAAGTAATAGTGCTATCATATTTATAAACATAATTGCTGCCCAAAACAATTTTGTGAAATCATATTCACTGCTGAATTAGTTTCAAAAACTTTTACTACCGGCACATATCTTTTGAGGGGTATAATTCATTTTACAAAATTTTTAACAATTGAGAGCTCACGCCACCACTTCAACCACTTGGTATAGTGAGCGCCCTCCCCAACCCCCAAATCCGGCCTTTGCATCAGCAGTACCGTCAAACAATGTGGGAGAACCTCCGCCCCTCCCATAAGAGACCCAGTGTTCACACTGGCACATAAAGTAGCAACCCTATCTACCGAAATTCAGTCCGGCCATAGACGGTCGGGTCCTACTAGACAAAACATACGCCCTAGGCGAAATGTTATGGATTGGGTGCGTTCACCGCGATGCGATTTTCATTCTCTCAAACAAAATCCCTCAAAAACTCTTTATTCACAAAGAGCTTTTATCAAAGGTCAGCGATTTCAACCATTTCTAAAACATCTGGCAAGACCCGATGAAATGAGTGTACACCTACACAGTTCCTGGCCTCCCAGTTACGTACTGAATTTTTTCCACAACACAGTTGAAAACTCAGTTTCAAACTCCGGGTTCTAACAAAACCCCTTTTATAAGCCAACATCATTTCAAAATAACCATCACTGTGGTCTCAAATTCTGTTGAAAACACTTCTTTCAAAAAATTTGTTTCAAAAATTCACATGTTCGAAAAATCACATTCCGAAATTTCAAATATAGCAGGTGTATTGGCAAGTTGAAAAATTCAATTTCGGAACCTTACCCAGGAACCAGACAACTAACCTTAAAAGGTCATCACTAACCACACGCATTTGGACCTTGGACTATATGTCCCGGAACTTTACTCTATCTCTGGCTTGATTACAAGGATTGTGTCATATCGTACCTTGATATATAGTGTTTCCCAAGGCGCCCATACACCGCGGTCAACACCACAGATACCAAAATGTCTCCATGGCGCCCAAACACCATGGTAACACAAGATACCTCCTACTCAATGACACGATCGTGGTCGAATTGTAATAACTAAGAAACATGGGATACGTTACGGGGTGGTTTACGTAATCATATGATTTAACCTAGAGAAGATTCTCTTCTAAGAGATAGTACCTTGGACCATCTTTGGGAGTTCTCGTCCACTTTGTACCTACACGCACATAGACTTTATCGCACTTAGCATTCACACTACAAACGAACAGGCACCCACAATATTTCCCTCGTTAGAATTTCGTTGATTCGGTCTACTCGAAATGGGTACGGAAATACGTGTCGGGAGTTCCTCTACATGAGTCAAATACTACATGTACTTGTCTTTCTTGATCTCGGAGTTTCATCCGGCGTGGCCCAGCTCCACATATAAGCTCTGGGTGAGAATGGAATTAATGCCCAGTACAAACTGGAGATTATCAGAATTATCGAAATTATCAGAGTTATCAGAATTATCAGAATTATCAGAGCCTAATATCGATGTAGGGCAGGCGATAGATACGCCAGCCCTGGTTTAGAGTGGTGCACCGACAGAGGGTGGTACACCGGTTCGGGATAGTATACCGGTTCGGACGGGTATACCGAAGTAAGGTGGTACTCCGACCTAGGCTTATATCGGTACTCATTTTCAAAACATGCTCTTTAAAAAGGCGTAGAGCCTAACTCCGTTACTCAAACCAAATGGCCGGGTAGGTGTCTATCATGGGAGCCTCACCGTGCTAGGGTGGCGATTGGCGATCCACATAGACTAGCCCCGCCTTCGGCACCAAAAGGTTTGGAATAACTTAGTCGAGATCTATGCCGGGACAAGCTGCTACGATACCATAAATGTAACATCCCATTTTCAAAAGCATGGTTAAAGTATATTTTTTTTTTTCATCGAGTAGAGCATCGGAGTGATTGAGTAAGCGATATTTGTATTCAAAATCCGTAAGTCCGATATTTGATTACTGATGTAGCGGTAAGTTATACCGAGTGTTTTCAAAAGTAAATAACAAAAGTGGAAAGTCTTGGTGAGTCCCTATGCGTGCCGCTTGCCTTTCTCCTCGATCCTCGGTCCTCTTGACCACGACGCTATGTTAAAAGGCGAGGTCCAATGCACCGGACCCGGGTAACGGTTAACCTCATGTTTATATATACAACATAGACGGTATATGAGCATACAAACAAGCTTATCCCAACAAAGACACACGCCCCGGTGGATATGTCGCACTTAGCATACGTTTCGCACTTAACTATCGTTTCGCACCTAGCACCTCGCACCAAGCAAACGTATCCCAACACCCAGCAAGCATAATAACAGTAACAGATGTATGATTAGAAATACATAACCATGTATGTAAGATAATAACAGCGTATGTAACATAACCACGTATGCTACAGCAATACATAACCACGTATGTAAGATAATAACGGCGTATGTAACATAACTACGTATGCTACTGAGCAATACATAACCACGTATGTAAGTCTTAGTCGATGAACACAACAATCATATATATATACCATACACATAGCACATGTACACATACAATAAACATCGAGTTAGTGTTACGTACGCGAACGTACCTTCGTTGACGGAACCGAACTTGTTGGTTGATGATGCGACACGACGGTACAACAATGTAAGTGATTACAGATATCCTATAAGGATGATAACGTTTCTAATCAATGGTCAACATTATACCGAGACATTCTAGTCCCAAATTACCATTTTACCCCCGACTCCCCTAATCGGCGGAATTTCGCGAACTTCGTTACTTTAACTCTAATCTTCCAAAATTTTGACATATCTCTATCTCCAATAATAAATATCATATTTATCCCTAAAACATTATATCTAAACTAACTTGGAAGATTAAAGATTAATCTAGCATTTCTACTATAACTACCGAAGGAACTACCAAAGCTTAAGACCAGGGGACCGAAGAACTTACCCAAAGACTTCGCTACTCCTTTTCAGAGCTCCTCCTTGCTCTCACTTCTCTCTAACCTCTCTCTAGGAATTGTGAATTGGTGAGGAATGAAGTGAAATGGGAAGACCTATTTATAGAAGATTTTGGTGCACTATTCATGCTTTATAATACCGAATCTCAACCGTTGGATCTAGCTTGGACACAAGGCATCATCTCCACCATACAACACATCTCCTTACCTCATCATGATGTCATCAAGGTGATGTCACCCATGTGCTTTATGAACTTCTACCGATAAAGTTCCTGTTCGGTGTAATTCCGCAAAATCTCAAAAATGGGAACACGGCCACGAAGCTTTATTCTTCCTCTTCGGAAATATTTGAGTTAACTAAATTTTTGATCCCATTAAGGGTATTCCGTAACTGCCGAAGATTCTAAGCCGAACGCATTTGTCGGTTACGGAAATTACTTCGGGTGACACTAACTTCGAGACAAAAATTCACGGTTCATAATATGTCCAGTTGTTTATTACTTAGTTCAAGGATTTTGAGTTATGATTTATTTTCCATCGGTTCTCACTTTTCTTATCTGCCCTTTATTTACAAAAATATCTTCTCATCGATCCCTTATTCGCCCCCGCCCATTTACGGAAATGACTTCCGCTAACACCGACTTCTACGGACAAAAATTCACTTGTTTGTAATTTGTCCGACCTAAGAAACTTATTTCATGGTTTTTAGATAGGATTTAATTTCTATCGGTTCTCATTTATCCAACTGGTTCTTCCACAAATATCTCTTTTATATTATTATAATAATACAAATATCATGATATTTATTATTATTATTATTTTATTTTTTATTTTTATTTTTATTTTTATTTTTTCCTTCCTCTTTTTATTTATTTATTTATTTTTTTTATTTCGTTTTTTTCCTTTTTCCTCTTTTTTTTTCCCTTTCTTTTTCTTGAAAATATCATTCCTCCTTTTTTTTTTTTTTTTTTAACTTTAATTATCTTTAAAAAATTCTCCCTATTGGTTCTTTTGTCCAAGCTTAGATAATTAGCCATTAATTACCTAACTAATCACTTTCTAATTGTTGATAATTTTCTTAATTAAGATTAATCATTATCTCACAACTATTTTACTTACATTGGTATTTTATGCTCCATGTAAAATATTAAAAATCATGGGCAATTTATGCTCCCCAAAATTATATTTAATTTTGCTTCATTATTTTTCAAGAAAAATAATCCCAAAAATTCCTAAAATTAGAGACAACATACTTTCTAATTTTTAATAAATATTTTATTACCTCATGGGATTTATCATAATATTTTTAGGCCATTTTACGTCCCAAAAATGCACTTTAGGGATTTTTAGCTCTTTATCTCTTCCAATTTCCACAGAAATTACCTTAGAAAATAAGATGATTATTATTTGAGACTACATATTTACCTATTTCCAATAGATAACATTTGCTAAAGTATAGTATTCCGAGATAGATAATTATCGGGTATTACATTGATCCTAAATATAAGACATAGTTTTTAAATTTCTCATTTTTTTGCCTAATTTACTCATATTGATACTCCCTTAACAATAATTAAGGACGAAATGGAAGGGGGAATTAAGTAAGATTACTAAAGTGTTTTAGAAAATACATGTGATATTAACTAACATCCTTAATCCAATCAAATTAGGTAAATATGTCTTATATTAAAAATCAGAAAGAGTATATTTTTAATCATGATTAGATTGATTTTGGTTCAACAAGTATTGGCCATTGACCTTCGAACCACTTCCTTAATTGATTTGTTAGATTAGGCCGGCATCCCAGAGGAAGAAAAGTGAATAAGGTGATGAATACAAGTAAGGTGATGAAAATGTAAGAGCAAATGAGATAGTTCAACCCAATCTTGGCCTACATCTAGTTCTCAAGATCGTACTTGAGAATTTCCACTAGGTTGAAGCAATTGTAAGGGATGAAACAATTTAGGAAACCCTTTGACTATTAGCTACAAGAGGAAGGTTTGGTTTTGTTGCATAAATGACTTGTTCCATTGATATATTAGAAGAATATTGCGTTGAAGGTTTTTTTTTTGTCCCAACAGCATTCGAGAAAGAGCAATTATTACCTAGAAGTGAAGAAATGGGGTACGTAATACCGCCCTACTCTATTAGCAGTCCAAACAAACCTGAATGGGCAAGAAGCGTGGCAATTATTCACAATCAGTTTATTGAGAAACGTGGACCTTCATGTTCGCCTCTCTACTTTTAACACCTCGAAAGAACAGTCACACCAAACAGTTGGTTTAACGTAAGAGACTAGTTTCACACACCATAATAAATCAAGATTTCAATTCCCGTTGAGATAGACACTGTAATACCCAAAAATTTCTATTTATCTTAATGCAATATTTTGATAGTTAAAACCTATTTAAAATAGGTGAATATGTGGTCTCAAATTTTGAGATGTGTTTATTCTATTTTCTAGGTAATTTTTCTTTAGGATTAGAATACCCAATGATTTAATAGGCATCATAAAATACTATAAAATACAATAAATACCCTATTAAACTAGGGTTTATGTAAGATCAAAAAGAGCAAGTGAGTGCTATGAAAATCCTTAAATAAAATTGAAGAAAACAATAACAATTAATGACCAATAAGGATCTTCTAAAAATTTAATGAATTGTCCAAAGCTTCATAATTAATCAAAGGACCTTAAACACCAATTATTATAATTTATTAAGAGACTAAATTTTCTAATACCTAGTTCATATTTGATTTATAAAAAGCCATAAAGAATTATCAAAACACTTGGGACAATTAAGGGGAAATTACCAACAATTAAAGAGCAATTAAAATTAAACTAATGGAATATTTAGGTAATTCTTTACAATTAATGTTAATAGTCACAAATTAAAGATGTATTAGGATAATTAAAGGTCAAGGACCAATAAGGGGTTAGGATTAGCATAAAGATGATTACTAATGATCATGATTAAATTAGTAACCAAGCAAATAAATTTAATAACACCTAAAACACCATTTTAGGATTAATGACCAAAGATTAAGCTAATTAAAGACAAAACCCTAAGAGTATTTTGCTTAATTGCTAACCAATCACCAAACTTATCTAGTTACAAGTATACTTAGAGTAACTAGGAAATTAGAACACCAAGTTGGGAAGTGCATGAAGATGGAGATGCCACCAATGCATGCTTGGGGAATGCTTGATGGAGGAAGGGCCACCAATGCACTCTTGAAGCCAAGAGTGTTTTTTCACACATGGGGCCAATTGAGACACCAAGGCAAGAAGCTTTTGTGGAAAAATCAATGGATGAAGAGTGGGAAGGAGGAGGCCACGTTTTTGGCCTTGGGAAAAAGAGGAAATCAGATTTAAACTATGGCCAAGAATGAAAGATGTGTAGGTGAATTAATTACCAAAGTTGCCATAGCCTTTTGCTATAAATAGGGGGCTTGAGTCTTCATATTCTCCACACCAAAACAAGCAAAGAAATCTGAAATAGAGAGTTGAGAGTAAGAGTGAGGAGCTTCTTGAAGGAGTAGCAAAGTTCTTGGTAAGTTCTCTAGCTCTAGCTTCAAGTTCTTTAAGTTCTAGTTCTTAAATTCTTAGATAGAAGTAGCTTAGATCTTAAATATGCTAGGATAATTTTATTTACATGTTTTTATAGTCAAAATTAGCTTTATTTCAAAAAAAATGATGAGGGAGGTCATATAGCAAAATTTCTGGAAGAAAATCATCAAAGTAACGAAGTTCAGCGAAATTTCATCGGTTCTAGAATTTACGGAGTCGGTGGTGAAAACGTCGAATTTCATATTGAAAATATAGTCCTAAAATTCTGGGAAAATTCATGGTTAAAATAGATATATATGGATTTTTAAATATGTCAAGAACATGTCAAAATGATTTCTGTACGAGAGAGATAAAAATCCTCAAAGTTAGGCTACGAATTTCTAAAAAATTTCAGGCGAGAGGTTCAAAACTTAAAACCTGGGAGTGATTAGTGTAACGGGAAAAGGTGATTATTTTTACTTGAATTTTACGGATCCTCGTTTCAATGTTTCATGAATTAATTATGATTTTTCAAAGTTAGACGAAATCTTTTGATTTGTACCGGTGTTGTTCTACGAATTTTGGGGGAATAAAGTGGAAAATAAATGTTTCAAGGGAAAAAAAGTCATTAGTGGCCAAAATATCTCTTAGGATATTTTTTGTAGATTAATAAATGTGATATTACCATTATAGGATAAACGCAACCACAGTCCGAACGTCAACGTACCGATATCACCGACAAAGGTACGGACGCGTACTGTAACACTAACTCTGATGTTTATTGTATACCTATATGTGTGATAGTTGTATTCCTAGACTGAAACTCTGTTTTTAAAAGTGTTGATCATACATATACAGCTATACACGGGTTATGATTCTGATAATACCGTTGAGTTTTCCTAACGCTGAGGACATGGATGTACACCGTGGCACTGGTGAATAGTGCAGATCGTAATGACGTTCATATGCAGTGGCTGTATTTTGTTATTATATTTTATATGTGAATATTGCTGTAATATTGTGAATAAATTGTCATACATACTTATTACATGAACATGAGGTTAACCGTTACCCGAGGTTCAATGGGTATTGAACCTCAGCTCTTACCATAGCTTCAGGATCCGGAGACAAGGGTAAGCAGCAGATATAGGAGCCGGCTGGAGGAAGCCCTTTTATTTTGTACTTAATAATGACATTCGATTTTCTTGTACACGCTATTAAAAGCTAACACATACAGTGGATGTTATCGGTATCTTTTGTTTTAATACTATTTACTTCCGATGCTCTACTCTGATCAAATATTCCAAAAAAAAAAAACGCTTCTAGAAATTGGGATGTTACGAGACACCATAGTATCCGACGAAGTATCTTAAACAAGATTATTTATATAGAAGGATACATGTGCCTAGCTAACAAATATTAACAGATTTGTTAGAGGAAAGAAAATTGGAGACATATGAAATTGAAGAACATCGGTGGTTAAGGTGATAAGGGATACACCTCTTAAGAAGGAGAACACAAGTTTGAATCTCATAAAACAACATTCTAAGCTCTTAAAATTTGATCCCCAAATTTCTAGTCTTCCTCCTGCTCCTCCCAACCACACGGATCGGCATAATCTCATGTTCTATTGCTGCACCACAGGGTGGTTAAGACTTAAGAGTGTGGCAAAGTGGGGTGAACAAAATCGTCGCTTCATGTGACTTTCATTAAAGCCAGGTGATCTCTTCTTTATCTCCGGCATCGATATATGCTGTCTATGTTCCCAGCCACTGTGCATCTTACTTGGAAGCCACGTCAGCATTTTTACCGTGTCAACAAGCTCTAGTGCCACATAGGATGACTAATAATGACAACGGTTAATTTATTAAATGGGAAAAGATTAAGGACTAAGTGGTATCACGTTATGGTTAATGGACTAAGTTGTAATTGAATTAAAACTTAATAGACTAAAGGATTAATTTTCCCTTTAAATTAAACTATAAGAATCCTTAAAATTTTAATTAGGGAAAATTGATGAAAAATCCTTATTTGTAAGTTTTATAGGCCAAAAAGGATTTTATATGTTTTTACCCACCGAAAGTACGAATACTCTGAAGAATTTCTCGCAAATAAAGTACTAGTATTCAAATTTAGGTAATTCTTGTCAATAAATTTTTAAACACTCACCTTTCACTTATTTTTTCTATAATCTTGACAGTAACCTACCATTACTTTTTCGTATCAAGTTACCAGAGAAAATTGTTATTCTAAATTAATAAAAGGTATATGACTTCTAGCATGGATTAAAATACTCAGGCTAAAATATACAGACCCTTTAAACACTGAGCTAGTTAAATCTTGCTCTATGACAATTTAAAATTTAAATATAACTCCATTATATAAAGAAAAATAAATTCCTTAAATATTTTTGGATTAAGTTTGCAAAAAAAAACATACGATATTTCCTCAAAAGTACGCCCAACATTATATACTTTTTTCGGGGCAAAAGTAACTATGAACTTCCAAAATAGGTGCAAAAGTATACATTGACCGTTAATTAACCATTTTTTTAATTTTTTTAATGGTTCAAATGGGGGAAAAAAAAACACACACACACACACACAAGAGATTTTCTCAAAAGTGCATCCAACACAAATACCTTTTTCGAGGCAAAAGTAACTATGAACTTCCAAAATATGTGTAAAAATACACATTGATCACTAGTTATTTGTTTGTTTGAATTTTTTGATTTGAAATTGATGAAAAATAATATTGTTTAAGTTTTAAATTGAAATAAGTTTATTTGCATTGATAAGAAACATAATAAAATCTTTATTACAATCCAAGTACAATCCCAATAAAAAAAAAACACACAATCATAGTACATTAACAATAATTATCTAATGGCATTTATTTTTCTCAACCCTTTGAAAATAGATGCTGGCATGTTAATATTTTTATTTTGAATATTGCCGTTCCATTTGTTATTAAATGTATCAACCATATTAATTCTTCTTGTTTATTTGAATATGAGAATATCACTAATTATGATTTCGAATGGATCTCTATATTTCTGAAAATATATCAAATTCTTATGATGAGCTCATTCAAATAGCATGTAAACTATATGAGTATTCAATAAGTTTGATAAATGCATCTATAAAATGGCTACATGTGAAATTATTACAATTAGTTTGAAACCTGAAGTTTGTAAGATTGATTAAATAAATCATTATAATGAGTGCATAATTTCCAGACCATGTGATCGAGAAAGTTTCTATTGAAAATGTAAGTAAATTTACATCTCATGCTTTCAATGACGATCGTATGTTTGCTAGAAAAATAATTGAAAAGCTTGTTTGGCAAAATGGTCTAGCAAAATTACTTAATAAAGCCTCCAAAATTAGCTAGAATAATACTTATGTGAACAAGATTTTCATTTCAATGTTGGGATCTTTGATTTTACAAATTCTAGTACTTATACCAGCCAACAAAATTCTCCGATAAAATTGGTTTTTGGTCAAAAGTCAAACATATTGCATCTTAAAAGGTTTGACTATGTATGCCTTTTAAAAATATATTCTATATATACAACAAAATTATTCTATATATATATATATATATATATATATATAATGTTATTGATTGAAAAATATATTAAAAAATGAGTAATTTTACATTTTATTTGACTTGTAGATCGAGTTATCGAATGCCTCAATGATTTCAAAATCACATATTTTTTTCTATGGTGATTTTTCTTGCAAAGATATATTGAATTCATTTATCCAAAATTTTATATGTTTTAGGAGAATATTTATGTGTCAGGCTAATATCGTATTTATCATGATTTTATTGGTAAAAATTAGTTCTTGTAGGGCACATTGTATAAAGAAAACGAGATTTGTTGTGATAGTTCTATGAACATATTATTTGATATCACTTTGTTCAGAACGAACTGAATATATGGATGTAATATATTTTTTTTTTGGTGATTTTCATAATAATTTTCCTTTTTGTTTTCACAATAAATAAGATAAAGGCATAATATAATGATATTTTAACCTATCCAAAAGATATGTCAGAGGAATACATTTCAATAGAACTTTTGGTGTTAATGCATCATCATAGTTTGACGGCTAAAAGATATGCTTGAAAATCCATTGAAAGTGATGTTGTCATCAAGCAGGGTATTAGTTCCAGGAATTACCCAAGGGGAATTGGGTGGATTATAAAAATTAAAACGAACTTAAGCAATAATTAAAATCGGAAGGAAAGGTTAGAGAGATATCACCGAAATGTGTGCACGGATTTATATTAGTTCAGCCTTAATCATGTGGCCTACGTCCGGTCCCCGAGCTCCTTTGAGATTTCCACTAACTTTCACAAAAACAATTACAATAGGCATTGAGTAAATGTCACCAGATTTACTCCCCCTAACAAATTGTAACTGAGCAACCCACTCAAGGTCTCACTACATTGAGATTTTACAATACTCAATTGAATAATATAGATTTCTTACAGAGTAGATGAATAAATACTGAAGTATATGAATATCTCAAAGATAATTTCAAGGAGTATTAATGAGCAATAAATGAACAGTTAATATGATCGTCGTTGGTTGTTAGCTCCAAATTGAATGCTCTTTATATTTATAG
This sequence comes from Acacia acuminata, assembly GCA_019022655.1. Classification (NCBI taxonomy): domain Eukaryota; kingdom Viridiplantae; phylum Streptophyta; class Magnoliopsida; order Fabales; family Fabaceae; genus Acacia; species Acacia acuminata. Next base: position 385,049 of record JAFJYI010000247.1, read on the forward strand.
TTGGAGCCCATTAATGACCGTTGGTGAAGCTTCAAACTATTTGTTGAAAGACTTCACACTTTCCGTTTAGACTTAGAAGTTTTCCGTTAGACACAAGCTGAAGACGTTGGAAGTTTTAAATATATGTCGCTTTTGTATCACCACAACTAATCTTCACCCGACATCTCTTTTGTTCCAATGTTGACTATATGGAGTCGCTTTCGCTTTCGCCGGAATGGATCTCGAACATATGATCATTTGACCGCTTTCGAGAATTAGTTTGTGTCCATTCTCTATTTCGCAATGCAATAAATGCTTCTGACATAAATCTTGTTTTTTGAAGATTTTCCCGTAAACCTTTGCTTGATCATCTGAAACTCATTAATAAACATGATTAAAAGCATTGAAAATAATAATGAGTGATAATCGAAGTATTATGATAATAATCGGTAAGTTTGAATTTACGAAGACGAGTTTGAGTTTAAATACATGTGACACTCAAGTATCAATTATCTAATACTCGAGTGTTGATGAACTTTACTTAGAAGAAGACTATTCAAAGATAAGCTTAGTTGGAAACAAGTATATTCTTCCTAACACTCGAGTGTTAGAATTCCACACTTGAATGTCACACTCGGGTGTTTTATCTTAGCACTCGAGTGTTAATGTTTGTGAGTAGTAGAGCCATTGGTTTAAAACATAGTATGATTAGGAAAAAGGAGTTGGTCTCTATAGACACTCGAGTGTTGAATAATCACACTCGAGTGTCATAATTGACACTTCAAGTGTGTCACAAACTTGGATATTACCTTGATAGTCAAGTGTTAATGTACACACTTGAGTGGTTGTCATGTTGATTCCAGAATGAGCACAACTGAAGTACTGGCATTTGTTGAGTGTGAACTCACACTCGAGTGTTCAACAGTTTCTTCAAGGCAGAGTCAAGTATCATGCATTCTTTCTGTGATCTTGAAGTCAACACTCGAGTGTTGAAGAGTAACACTCCGATGTGTATATCAGACCTTTTGAAACTGGCTTTCTGATTCAAGTTTTAGTTTTAATAACTATTGTACACTTGAGTGTTGTTTAATACACACTCGAGTAACCTGAATCATCAAGTCTTTCAACTCATTGCAAGTGGTTGTTATGATCAAAACTTATAATATGAGAACTAACACGTAGTAGATATGATATTATTATCAGGGGGAGTAGAGACCATGATGTACTCTTTTCCTTAACCAATGTTTTGTCCCATAGGATTTTCCTCGTAAGGTTTTTAGTAAGGCAACTTTAATTTGTATTGTGTACTCTTTTTGCTTCATTAGGTTTTGGGCCTACTTGGTTTTTTCTAGTTAGGTTTTAATGAGGCATAATATTTATTCATGGACATCCAAGGGAGAATGTTATAAAAATACTAGATAATGTAGATGTCCATAAACTCCCAACTCTTGACATTTCATTTCCTACACTGCATAACCTCTTTAATAAATAGTTCGTAGAAGTGTTTATACCCATAACTCAAATTTTACAATTTGTATACTCATAATGATAATTTGCCATTTACTTTATATAACACTTAGTCAAGGTTGAGGTTGAAGGCCTATACATAGAGAAATGTATGTGTACTATACTTAGGTAGCATCCAAATGATCAATAAGAGTAGCTCCCATTTTCTCTCCAAATTCTTCTCTCTTCTTTCTTCATCTCTCTCCTCTTTGTTATGATTTTTTGAATTCCTAATTAATTAAATTTATAAAACAAACCTTATTAAATTCTCTATTTTCATATAAAAAAGAAAATGATCAATAAAAAGACAAACATTACAAACTCTTAACTAACAACGAATAACAAGACAATAAATATGAAAAAATGTAGGAAAAGAGCTAACAACTTCAACGTTTATCCTAAGAAATAAAGGTTAAAAGCAAAGCATATCCTTATCCTAAGAAAGAGAGGTTAAAAGCATAGCATATCCTTCATAATCGTGTTTCATGATTTAGTAGTTATACTTTAAGATGAGTAAACTGCTTCATAGTGATTATAATTGTGATTGGACAACTGCGAGAGGAGAAGAAGAAAGATTTCACAATCCGGATAAGGTTGGACTGTAAACAATTATAATTGGAGAAAGTATGTTCCCTATTTTTCGAGATGAATAGCAGACCAACATTTTCCTCCCTGGTAATTTAGTTCTATGAAGAGCTATAGTCCACCTTGGCCTCATTGGTCATTGCTAAAATTACAACAAAAGAGTTGTCGTACATATTTGAAGGCAGCTTTTGAACAATATGATTTTCTACAAAAGCAAGAGATGAAAATCTAGGGTCTATGAAATTTGTAATATCCTGAATTTATTTTACTAAAATTTCCGTACATTGTAATACCCAAAATTCTCATTTATCTTGAATACAATATTTTGATAGTTAAAACCTATTTAAAATATGTGAATATGTGGTCTCAAATTTTGAGATGTGTTTATTCTATTTTCTATGTAATTTTTCCCTTAGGATTAGAATACCCAATGATTTAATAGGCATCATAAAATACCATAAAATACAATAAATACCCTATTAAACTATGGTTTATGTAAGATCAAAAAGAGCAAGTAAGTGCTATGAAAATCCTTAAATAAATTTGGAGACAACAATAACAATTAATGACCAATAAGGATCTTCTAAAAATTAAGTGAATTGTCCAAACCTTCATAATTAATCATAGACCTTAAACACCAATTATTATAATTTATTAAGAGACCAAATTTTCTAATACCCTATATTTAATGTTTAAATCATAAAAGGCCATGAAGAATTATCAAAACACTTGAAACAATTAAGGGACAATTACTAAAAATTAATGAGCAATTAAAATTACACTAATGGAATATTTAGGTAATTCTCTACAAATTAATATTAATAGTCATTAATTAGAGGTGTATTAGGCTAATTAAAAGTCAAGAACCAATAAGGGATTAGGATTAGCACTAAATGGGTTATCAACAATCATAAATCACTCTAAGAACCAATGATGCAACAATCAAGAGATAATTAAGCTTATGATTAAGATGTTAATCAAGCTTTGAAAAGTCAACAATCTCAACTATGATCTAAAGGCCAAGATTCAACCTCATAAGGCTAATCTAATGACCCTAATTCATTCTAATAAAGCTTAATCCATGTGCATAAGAGAACAACCAATGGCATAGCTCCCACATGAGGATTTTAAAAGCAACAAAACTTAAAAAGATGAAGCATATGGGGGGCACGGTTTTGGTGGCTTGGGAGAGAGAAAATGAGTGCTAAAAATCAAAGTGCCCACTTGCATGGTGAGTCATGAATGAACATTAATAAAGACGGAGACTTTAAAGGCAAAATGGAAGAGGATAAAAAGTGAAATGGAAGAGGATAGTGTACTAAATGGAAGAGGATAAAGTGGTGGGAGGAAAAAATTAGGAGGAAGAGTCAAGGTGTCATCCAATGAGAAAATTACACATAAATTAATTAGATTAATCAATAGGATTAATTCAAGACTTAAGCAAATGAAAACCTATACAAACTAAATTGTATCTTGAAATCCATTAACCATGAAGCAAATATAGGAAGAGTTATAAACAAGCATAATTCAAGCTTGAGATTGACTATAACCAAAGTCATTTCCTCAACTTTTGAGGATTGTGTCCAATTGAGAAAATAAGACATTATGGTCTCTAAATGAAGCTATAAACCTCAAGATTCCAAAACCAAAAAGAAAATTTGAATCAAACTTCATTAAGATCACCAAATGAATTTCTATCTAGTGGAATACAAAATGGAAGAAGTAGGAAATTCTAACTTAAAGAGGAAGCCAAGAAGTAGTAAGATAGTTTGCAAAAAGTTTTTGGAAGAGGATGAGGTACTTTGGATAGCATGATTAATGAAAATGGAAGAGGATAGGGAGAGAGAAAGGGGGGGAACAAATTTGAGAGAATGGAGGGCTAGGATTGGAGATCTCAACTCACCTAAATCCAAAGGATGAAAAGGAATGAAAGTTGCTAACTAGTTAACCTCAAAATTTGCTATAAATAGGGAGGTAGTACATTCATAAATCCTCACCAATTCACAAAGCAACAACATCTGAAATATAGAGAGAAAGTGAGAGTGAGAGTCTTGGAGAAGAAGGAGTAAAGTTCTTGGTAAGTTCTCTAGCTCTAGCTTTAAGTTCTTTAAGTTCTAGTTCCTAAATTTTTAGATAGAAGTAGTGTAGATCTTAAATATGCTAGGATAATTTTATTTACATGTTTTTATGGTCAAAATTGGATTTATTTCGAAAAAATGATGAGGGAGGTCATATAGCAAAATTTCTGGAAGAAAATCATCAAAGTAATGAAGTTCTGGCGAAATTTCATCGGTTTCGGAATTTCTGGAGGCAGTGATGAAAACGCCAGAATTTCATATTGAAAATATGGTCACAAAATTCTGAGAAAATTCATGGTTAAAATAGACATATATGGATTTTTAAATATCCAAGAACATGTTAAAATGAGTTTTTTACAGTGAGATAAAAATTCTCAAAATTAGGCTACGAATTTCTGGAAAAATTCTGGGCAGAGGTTCAAAACTTAAAACCTGGGAGTGATTTGTGTAATCTGGGCAGAATGGATTATTTTTACTTGAAAATAGACATCCTAAGTATTCCAAGGAATTTTACGGATACTTGTTTCTATTTTTTTAGAATTAATTATGATTTTTCAAAGTTAGACGAAATTCTGCCCAAATTTGTACCAGCGTTATTCTACGAATTTTGAGGGAATAAAGTGAAAAATAAATGTTCCAAGGGCAAAATAGTCATTAGTGGCCAAAATATCTCTTAGGATATTATTTGTAGATTAATAAATGCGATATTACCGTTATAGGATAAATGCGATATTACCGTTATAGGATAAACGCGATCACAGTCCAACTGTCAACTTACCGAATCACCGACAAAGGTACGGACGCGTACTGTAACACTAACTCTGATGTTTATTGTATACCTATATGTGTGATAGTTGTATTCCTAGACTGAAACTCTATTTTTAAAAGTATTGATCGTACATATACAACTATACACGGGTTATGGTTCTGATAATACCGTTGAGTTTTCCTAGCGCTGAGGACACGGGTGTACACTGTGGCACTGGTGAATAGTGCACACTATAATAACGTTCATATGCAGTGGCTGTGTTCTGTTATTATCTTTCATATGTGAATATTACTGTCATGAATATCTGTCATACATAACTGTACATGATCATGAGGTTAACCGTTACCTGAGGTTCAATGGGTATTAAACCTCAGCTCTTACTATAGCTTCAGGATCCGGAGTAAACATGACCGGAGACAAGGGTAAGCAGCAGATATAGGAGCCGGCTGGAGGAAGCCCTTTTGTTTTGTACTTTATGATAACATTTGAAATTTTTGTACACACTGTTAAAGCTAACACATACAGTGGATGTTATCAGTTACTTTCTTAAATACTATTTACTTCCGATGCTCTACTCTGATCAAATATTTCAAAAAAAAAATGGCTTCCGAAAATTGGGATGTTACATACATTGTATATATATTTAATGGAATGAAATAGTGAAATTTTAGTTGAATGCTTGATTTTCCTGGAACTTTAAATTTTGGGAAATATTGTAATAATATGAAATAATTGTCATAGGAATCGTATTCCGTTGATAATTTGGGACTACAATTTCATCCAAAAGGAGGAAAAGAAGGCTATGTGGATTTTTCCTAATAAATATGTTTCATAGCCTTAATGTCAACCAAGGTGTTCTTTTTGCTTGACTTGGTATTAAGTGTTATGATTGGCCAAGAAGTAGGAAATTGCTATTGACTATATGATGCTATTATATACATTGGTTAATAAAGAGAAAATGGAAAGGCATTTTATGTATGCCATTTTTGTCTAACTAAAGAGGAAGGAGAATAGGATATGGTCATATTGGGACTTAGTTAATAAAGGAAACAATTATTTGCAAAATGTGTAACACCCCAAATTCCATACTTCAAAGTGTGTCGGTTGACACTTAGTTTTAGAAAAATCGACGAGTTTGAGGTGCTTCAAACTCGGCGTAAAGCGGAAGGAGAGCATGCACTTATGTTTGGACAATAAGTGACGATATAAAATGCCCGGACATATGCGATGTCCCGACATGAGCTGATATATTAAAAATTTCCCGAAGGAATATTCGTGTGATACAATTACTGGAGTAACTTGTATAATTACATTTCTTACATGGTAACTATACAACCTTAAACCAAGCCTTAACTAGACTTGGGGCAATGAACCTAACTCAGTTAATCAAACAATTTGGCCAGGTCGGTGTCTAGTGGAAGTCTCCCCGAATTCACGGTGACTTATAGATTGAACCACATAGACGAACCCTTTCTAGACACCAAACGATTTGAAATAACTTTATTAGATTTATGCCAGAACTAGTCCCTGTTAAGCTTTTTCTAACTTTCGTCCCAGCTGATGCCTCTTTACGGCTCCGTTCATTAGTGTCTCTCTTCGGCTCTGTCCTTCAGTGCCTCTTCTTGGCTCCAGATCCTTTCCTGAACCTTTAGTCAGGGTGAGATTCAATCGAATTGAATCCCACATAACAGTTAACCTCTATAGCAGATATAACAATATATGACAAATATTCATTTCATATCAACATCAACCATACATAGCACACAGCAGATGTAAGGTTACAACAATACATAAGCACACAGTAGATATAAGGTCAACAACACAACAGTAGCACACAGCACATGTAAAGTTTGCAACATTTGCACTAACGAGTGCCACGATGGCCTCTCGTGTCCTCAGCACTAGGAAAACTCAACGACATTATCAAGACTATAACCCGTATAAAGCTGAATGTATAAATAGGTGATCTAAGCCCCACAAACTTAGTCATAGTGCATGATTAGTTTATTTAATTTTCACAAGGATTAAGCTCATTTCTTTGATTTTCCATTGGCTAATTTAATTACACAAGGATTAAGGTTAATTATAGAATTGATTAGGACCATTGGATTCCATTTGTGTTTGTTCAAGTTTAATCCTCACCATTAATCTATGTTCAAGTCTCCTATTGGTCCATTTAATTTCATGAGGATTAAGATCATTTTCTTGATTTATCATTGGCTAATCAATTTACAAGAGGATTAAGCTTTATTTATAGGATTAATTAGCCCTTAATTGCATTTGCTATTGGTTAATTGATTTATTAACAAATCATGAAAATTAGTGCTTAATTAGACAAGCTTAATTCTTCACTTTTAGCCCTTAATTATTTCGAAATAATAAGCCCTTTCTTTTATGACCATAACTTGCCTCTAATCATCTTGAAGAATTATGCAACTTGTAACACCCCAATTTTCAAAAGCAGAATATTTTTTTTCCCATCAGAGTAGAGCATCGGAGCAAGTAAAAGAGTGAGTAACTGATATGTCATTAATTGTGGCATATCTGTTTGTTCATAAAGAACAAGTACATTTACTAGGTAATATGACGGTACATGTCCTAAAAATCTTGGTCGGGTATTCACGCGTCTTTGTTTACTCGCTTACTCTTGTCTTCGGTCCATGGTTCTCCAGGACCCTAAAGCTATAGTAAGAGCTGAGATTCAATGACTATTGAATCTCAGGTAATGGTTAACCTCATGCTTATGTAACAATTTATGTATGACAGATATTCATGATATTACAGCAGTAATCACATATGAAAGATAATAACAGAACACAACCACTACATATGAATGTTATTATGGTCTGCACTATTCACCAGAGCCAAGATGGCCTATCGTGTCCTCACGCTAGGAAAACTCAACGGTATTATCAAAACCATGACCCGTGTATAAAGCTGAATGTATAAGTAGTGATCTAAGCCCCATAACTTAGTCACGGTGCATGACCCGAGACAGAGTCCCGTCCATGTCTTTATGAAAGTATCTATCACATATAAGTATACAATAAGCATCAGAGTTAGTGTTATAGTACGCATCCGTACCTTTGTCGGTGATATCGGTATGCTGTCGTTTGGACTGTGATCACGTTTATCCTATAATGATAATATCGCATTTATTAATTCGTAAACAATATTCTAGAAGATATCCTAGTCACTAATGACATTTTTACCCTTGGTGGAATTATTTTTCAACTTATTTCCCTTAATTTTCGGAAAAAACGTACAGTATTTTGGGCAGATTTTTCGTCTAACTTTGAAAACTCATAATTAATTCTAAAAAAATAGAAACGAGGATCCATAAAATTCCTTGGAATCCTTAGGATTTCTATTTTCAATTAAAAATAATCAATTTTGCCTAGATGACACGACTCACTCCCAGTTTTTAAGTTTTAAGCCTCTGCCCAGAATTTTTCCAGAAATTCGTAGCCCAACTTTGAGAATTTTTATCTCACTGTACAGAGCTCATTTTGACATGTTCTTGACATATTTAAAAATATCTATATGTCTACTGTAACCATGAATTTTCGCAGAATTTTGTGACTATATTTTCAATATGAAAATTTGGCATGTTCATCACTGATTCCAGAATTTTCAAAACCGATGAAATTTCGCCGAACTTCGCTACTTTGATGTTTCTCTTAAACAATTTTGCTATATAACTTTCCTCATCATTTTTTTCGAAAAAAAGCTAATTTTGACCATAAAAACATGTAAATAAAATTATTCTAGCATATTTAAGATCTAAGCTACTTCTATCTAAGAATTTAAGAACTAAAACTTAAAGAACTTAAAGCTAGAGCTAGAGAACTTACCAAGAACCTTGCTACTCCTTCAAGAAGCTCTTCACACTCTTCCTTACTCTCTCAAATATGGTTAATACCTTTGTGAATTGGTGAAGAATAATGAAGACACCAACCCCCTATTTATAGTAAAATTGCAAGACACTATTCACCCTTTTCATCTTGGATATGCACCCTTGGATCTAGGGTAATTTCAAACTCCAATCCTAGCCCTCCAAGCCCCAAAACTGTCCCCCTCTTCTCTCTCCTTCATCCTCTTCCATTTTCATTAATAACCCTATCCCAAGTACATTATCTTCTTCCAAAAGGTGTTTTCAAATTATCCCATGTGTGTTGATTAATTCTTAGCTTTCTCTTCAAGTTACAATTTCCTTCTCCTATTCTTTGTTTTTCATTTCACTAGATAAAAATATTTTTAAGGGTCTTCATGAAATTTTATTCAAGTTTTTTCTTTGGTTTTGAAATCTTGGAACTTATGGCTTAAATTAGAAACCTCTAGTTCCCATTTTATCACTTGGCAACAATCTTCACAAATTGAGAAAATGCCTTTGGTTATACCCAATCTCAAGCTTAGATTATGCTTGTCACTAAAATATCCTTATATTTGATCTATGATTAACGGATCTCAAGACACAATTTATTTTGTATAGATTCTCATTTGCTTATGTCTTGAATTAATTCTACTAATTAATTTCATTGATTTATGCTCCTTTTCTCTTATTGGTGGACACCTTGACTTTTCCTACTAGACTCACAACATTAGCACTCACAACACTCTCTCTTTCTTACACACACACACACAACACTTTTCTCTTTCCAAGTTATCCTCTTCAATTTTATTTAAGAGCCCTAATTGCTTTTAGTACACTATCCTCTTCCATTTGCTTTCCTCTTTTGTTGACTTAATTTCCCCCCATGTGTTTGATTCAATTAATATCTAGATATTATGAGTTCAATTTCCTCCCATTGGTTCTTCTATTTTTCACATGGATTAAGCTTCTTAATTATTTAAGCCCTTAGATTAGCTTTATGAGGTTAAATCTTGGCCCTTAGATCATAGTTGAAATTGTTGACTTTTCAAAGCTTGATTAAAATTTAATTAACTTCTTAATCCAATGCTTAATTGTCCCTTGATTATTATTTTATTGGCTCTTAGAGTAGTTTATGATCATTGGTAATCTATTCTATGCTAATCTAATCCCCTTATTGGTCTTTGATTTTTATTTAGCTTAATACACCTCTAATTGATGACTATTAATATTAATTGTAAATAATTATCTAAATATTCTATTAGTGTAAATTTAATTGCTCATTAATTGTTGGTAATTGCCCCTTAACTGTTCCAAGCATTTTGATTATTCTTTATGGCTTTTTATGAACCAAATATGGACTAGGTATAAATTATAGGGTATTAGAAAATTTAGTCTCTTCATAAATTATGAAAATTGGTGCCTAAGACCCTTTGATTAATTATGAAGACTTGCACAATTTATTTGATTTAGCGAAGATCCTATTGGTCATTAATTGTTATTGTTTTCTCCAGATTTTATTTAAGGATTTTCATAACACTTACTTGCCCTATTAGATTCCACATGAACCATGGTTTAATATGGTTTTTATTGTATTTTATGACATTTTATGATGCCTAACAAATTTAAATCATTGGTCACCTATATCCTAAAGAAGAACTACCTAGAAAATAGAATAAACACATCTCAAAATTTGAGACCACATATTCACCTATTTTAAGTAGGCTTTATCTATCAAAATATTGTATTTAAGATAAATAAAAATTTTGGGTATTACACAACTAATCTCAATTAGGACAAGCTTATTTTGTTAAGGATAATTGTCAATTAAACTAAGTGTTTCCCTAAACCCTTTTCTTGTTTTATGATCATTTAAAATAGCTATTATTTCATGTGATTTAATGTCACATTTCATAGCCCCAAATATGTAGTTTCATAATTAACCATTGGTTAATTAATTCCAAGGTAAAATTTGCACAAAAATATAATCAATAAATTATAACTCTTTGAGACACATATTCACCTTTGTATTTTAGTAATTATTTTCCAAAATACAATGTTTATAAGAGTTATGAAGATTAGGGTATTACAAACTGGACAAGTACCAAAGGGTAATATAAGATAACTTGAGAACCCTTTTTCTAGGGCCCCTTTCGGCCAAGAAATGGGATGAGAGGGAAGAATAATAAATTGCATAAGATTAGATGACACAAAGTCAAGAAGTGTAATTCCTAAGCTTCTTACCCAAGTCTTGGATTTGTGCCATGTGTACAAAGGTAGAAGACTTTGGAGACAAGCCAATTGACACATGATAAGGAGTCTTTATGAAGCTCCAATCTTGTGCCCCTATTCGTACAACAAGATAAGAAAGGGAGTTCATATGAATTAAATATTTATGTCATGCCAAAATGCTAAAAGAACAAGATATAACTCCTTGCATTATGAATTGCCATGTCTCATGCTAGGAAGTTATAATGACTAGATGACAAGGGACACATGCGCATGTAATTAATATGGAAAAGATGACTCAAAACCTTCTTAAATAAGCCTCAATTTCATCCAAAATAAGAAGCAAGACGGAAAGTTATGAAATCGTATGATATCATATGAAATAATTAAAAGTCAAGTGGTCAAGGGATGAGTCAAAGAAGTGTAAATGGGAAGCTACTTTCTTAAGGAGACTTTCGGGCAACCAAGCTTGGGAGAGAAGGAGGATGCATTAAATTAAGTTGCCACATGAAAGGAGTAATTTATAAGCATCCAAAACCGTCCCGTACAAGCCAAAGAGAGAAAGAGAAAGAGTAAATGAAAAAAAAAAAAAAAAAAAAGTCAAGGAGTATTTCATAAGCGCCTTCCTTTGGAAAATTTTCACCAAGAGAGGAGCAAGAGAGAGAATGAATTTTCCTTCATATTTTGGCTTATGTGGAGGTCATTTATGAAGCCAAGGCACATACAATTACATACACCCCAAATCAATCAAACAAGAGTGTGAAAGGGTGGAATTATTTTGACATTTGTAAATAATTAAAAAAAAAAAAGAGAGAAAGAGGAAGTTGGTGGAAGAGGTGGCAAATTGGCTTGAATTATAAGCCATATTAAAACACTCTCCACTCCTCATTTTCTAGCACTTCCAGCCAAACTTGAGGGCAGCCAAGGAAGGCCAAACGGAAGAGAAGAGGAAGAGAGCAACAATCAAGAGAAGGAGGTCAGTTTTAATCTCAAGACCTTCATCTCTTCTAATCCTTTTCTTATGACGACTCCTAGACCTCATTGGCTCTCTTAGATGGTGTTTATGGTGCTGGAATTAGGGTAGAACCGAAATCCCATGTGGCCAAGGAAGGAAGGAATTTGCAAGAAAATTAAAAAAAAAACAAAAAAAAAAAAAACAAGCCAAGTAAGCGGTTATTCTAGCGTCCTTGAGTTTGTTCTTGGTGTTGTTAATATTGGAACCCATTTCTTCTTGAATTCTTGTGAATTTAAAAGCATGAATATCTAATAGGAGGTGATGTCCAAATTGCCAAAAATGGGATAAAGCATGTTTAAGGCCTAAACTATAAGCTAAGAAGTGATTTAGGGTAATCCATGATGTCTTTAGCATGAAACTTGGAAAATCACTTTTGTTTTCTTCTAACGTCATTTTCAGCCAGAAAAGGACATGAGAAAGCAATGGGACTTTTTCCATTTTGATGCTTCTAATGTGTTTAAAATGAAAAATTGTGTGGGATAAATATTGGATAATGATTTTGGAAGTATTAGGATTAAATTTTTAAAATATCTAAAACACTACCAGTATTAAATTCCTAGCAGTCATCTTGTAACATGTTTTTGGGCAACTAAATGATGTCCAATGGCTATGATATTTTTCAGACTTAAAGTAGACATCATAATTTTAATTTGATAGGTCACAAGCCTATTTTGGATTTGTGTGCATCGAGGTATGAATTTTTGAAAGTGATTGGAATGTTAATCTGGGCAGTGGCACTGTTTGGTTAACTCTGGACTAGTGTGCATATGTTTGATTGCTTGTGATATTTTTGTTTGAAAATATACTTATCAAGGGTTACATAGCCTTTGGAATCACCTTAATGGGACACCTTTACAACTAATTATGAATTTTCAAAGTTTGGTGAAAATTCTGGAATTTTTGGTCAAAGTCTGTAAATGACATAAATGATAGTCAATGTTATACCACCTATCATTTAAAGGTTCTGATGAGTTCTACATGATACTTAAACCTTGTTATCATGCTTGGGTATAAGTAATGAACACTGTCAACCATTTTTGTAATTATAGGAATCTACAAGTGCCCAGGACCCGATAAAGAACCTGAACATTATTCTGTTATTGTGCAAACAGGTAGTAACTCTAATTTCACATACTCTGTATATCTGTGTATACTTGTTTGTACCATGATTGTGATCCATTTTAGGACACACATTATTGCATTCAGTTGTTTTGGGTTCGAGGCCCAATTGTTTTTCCCAACCCTGTGGATTCAGGACTTGCTATGTGTTGTGCCCTGTAGTCAATGATGTGTGCATTTTGTGACTGTGTGTGATGTATGTTGAATGCCATATTGTTTAATTTCATGATTGTGGTTGACTATCATGTTCTGATTATACATTATGCATAAGATTAATTGTTACTCTGAGATTCAATTTTGAATCTCAAATAGTGCCACTAGTTCAAGGAAAAGGTAGAGTGGTGAACATGGTGCAAGGGGCAAAGCTGTGGAGGAGCACCAGTGATGGTTGTTGGCGGATTGGTGACTTGGGAGTAGTAGTTAATATTTTTGGTATTGTTGTTTTGATTAGACTTAGTAAAAGTTGTGTATGATATTGACATTAATATTTGGGATGACTATATAATTAATTTTGAGTTGGTGATCTCGGGAGATTAAGGTAAATTTAATTTTATTAGTATTCATCGCCCACATAATTATTATGCTATATGCTCTGTTGTATGACATTTTACAAGAAGAAGGTGTGACAAAATTTCTCTTACAACTGCCAGAGGATTAGAAGCAATTTTTCCATCAAAGATCAAAACATCTTTCTCCAAATGATGCTTAAGAGATCAATGATAATATTGTTTAGTATAAGGGATTTAGATGGGAGGAAACATTTTTATGAATTAGATTTAAAAAGAATTAGAGAAGTAGGGTTAAGAGTTTTTAATTAATATATATATATATATATATTTAATCTTATACCTCATCTCAATTTTATAACCCCACCCCTCCCATTATTTTAATAAAAGAATGGGGCAATCTAATGCAGCTAAATAAATTTTCCAACAAATTAAACACAATTAGTTCTTTGTTTTTATAAGACAATTTTTTTTTTTTTTTGCTATAAAAAAGTTTTGGAGGGGTTCGACATCAGTCCCCCCACCAAGGCCAAGGCACGGCCCCGGGCTCTATGAACACTGCGGGGACTTACGAGATCGCCTACCAAAGGAGTCAATGACGCGAGAGGGATCGAACCCACGACCATTTAGGTCTAGTCCTGGATCCCTTACCATCTATGCCAACTCTCATTGACTTTTATAAGACAATTAACTTCATATGTTAGAGTTTATAAATTACAAAGAACAGCCCAAGCCCACCAAAATGGCAGATGTTCATTTTAGTTTGAGAATAAAAAAATGTACTCGCTTCGGCCTATGATATAGAAAACTTTTATTAATTTATCAAAAAAGAAAAGTGATAGTTAACTCATTAAACATGTCTTAAAGTGAAAATGGTTTTTACTTTTACCCTTATTGAAAAATGTGTTTGAAATTTTAATTAGTGAGAAAAATTGGAAATGAGCATTAATTATTCTACAAGTGATTTTATATTTTGGACAAAGCTATTCATCTAAAAATGCCCTTATATTATGGACCGGAGGGAGTACAAAAAATAGGCCCACAAAAGTAATTGACTGTTAAATGATTAATAATAAAATAATATATACTCGCTCCGGTTCATAATATAAGTTACTTCAATTAATTCATCGAAATTAAGAAATGATATTTTACTCATTAAATTTGTCTTAAATTAAATGAAATTTCCAACTTTACCTATATTAGATGAGGTCTTGTAAGAGAAAGAAAAATATAATGAACCATGTTTAAAAATTAACTACATGGATAAAATTGACAAACTAGCATTGATTGCTTTCAAAGCTACTTATATTATGAATCAAATCATTCTTTTAGAAGTGACTTATATTGTGTAGTGGAGGGAGTCCAATGATTAAGTTTTTAATTTCCATAAATGTGAACATGGTAGGAAAATTGATGCAATCTATATTAAATACAAATGTAGAATTTACCAAACCTTTCAAATTCCAATAAGAGTAGACAACAACACCAAAAGCGAGTTATAGTTTCAAAGAGGGCTCACTTCCCTACCTCTCGGTGGCAAACCCAGGAATTTTAATGACGATGGTGAAAAAAATTACGATATCATAAATAACAGTATTTGAAATACAATATAAACCTAATATACAAAAAATTGAAAGAAATCTATTACAAAAATTAAGATAACTTCACTTGACTCTTACTCTACGGTTTTCGTATTGTTAAACTTATCTATAATTGAATCTATGCTAAAACTCAAAACAATTTCTTTTTCAATGTGCAAAGAATTATCAAGAAATTGGTCTTTCATTATATTTCGAAGTCTGTTCTTGATTATTTTCATAACAGAGAAAGATCTTTCAATAGTTATTGTAGAAACTGAAAAATTGAGTACACGTCTAACCACTCTATCAATAAAAGTGTAAATGATGGATTTTCCATTTCTTGCTAGTGCTTAACATAATTCAGATGTAGTTGATAAATTAATCAAATCTGAATGTTTAAGAATGTCAAGCTCAAAATGCACAATTTCCTCCATTATTAACCTTTTTCCAATTTCTAAATCCCTCCCTCAGATTGATCCAACCTACAATGGCCATATCATCAGATCAGATTCAAGTTCAGTCTCAATCAATCAATCAA
Source organism: Acacia acuminata (assembly GCA_019022655.1). Taxonomy (NCBI): domain Eukaryota; kingdom Viridiplantae; phylum Streptophyta; class Magnoliopsida; order Fabales; family Fabaceae; genus Acacia; species Acacia acuminata. The sequence continues at coordinate 400,824 of JAFJYI010000247.1, forward strand.
TGGGTAGTTGCCTTACTTAGGATACATAACTCTGATTTTTCAATTGGCTTTAATTTCTTCATTCCTAGTCTAGGTGTTTAATTTACCTTTTGGATCCTGTCATATATTTCATGGCTGCCTATTTATTAGCAACAAAGTTGTAAATTTAGCGTCTTACATAATACTAGGATAATTATCTATCACGGAATATTATATTTTAGCAAATAATACCTATTTGGAAATAGGTGAATATGTGGTTTTAAAACCTTGTAGGATACTTATTCCATTGTCTAGGAAAATTTCTAATGAAATTAGAGGGATTTAAGTGTCAAAATCCCTAAATGCAATTATGGGCCATGAAATGCCCGAAAATATTATGATAAATCCCAAGAGGCAATAAAATATTTATTGAAAATTAGAAAGTATGTTGTCTCTAATTTTAGGAATTTTTGGGATTATTTCCCTTGAAAAATAATGAGGCAAAATTAAATATAATTTTGGGGAGCATAAGTTGCCCCATGATTTTTAATATGATATGTGGGACATAAAATACCAATGTCAATGAAATAGTTGTGAGAAAATGATTAATCCTAATTAAGAAAATTATCAACAATTAGAAAGTGATTAGTTAAGTAATTAATGGCTAATTGTTTAAGCTTCGAACAAGAGAATATTTAAGGTAGATTATGGAAAATCCTTTAATTAAGTGTTTATGACTAATATTAGCATAAATTATGCTTGCAAATCAATTAGAAAAGATTAAGAAAAAATTGGTGAGATTAAGAACAAAGAAAACCCTAAATCCTAAAAGATTGCTAATCATGGGATTAAGGCTCTAATTAAGCTTCTAGCTAATTTAAATAAATTAAAAAAAAAAAAGGAAAGAGAAAACCGAAATTTGAGTGTGAAAATGGTTGTGGGTTTTTCAAAAAAAATAATATCATGATATTTGTATTATAATAATAATATAAAAGAGATATTTATGGAAGAACCAGTAGGATAAAGGGAAGCGATAGAAATTAAATCCTATCTAGAAAACCGTGAACTAGGTTTCTTAGGTCGGGACATATTACAAATAAGTGAATTTTTGTCAGTTGGTGTTAGCGAAGTCATTTAAAAGCAGACGAGGGCGAATAAGGGATCAGATGAAAAGATATTTTGTAAACAAAGGGCGGATAAGAAAAGTGAGAACCAATGGAAAATAAATCATAACTTGAAATCTTTGAACTAAGTAGAAAACAACTAGACATATTATGAATCGGTGAATTTTTGTCCGAAGTTGATGTTACCGAAGTAATTTCCGTAAGAACGGCGGTTATCGGAAAATGTTCAACAGGTTACGAAATACCCGAATGGGATCAAAAATTTAGTTAATCCAAATATTCTTAAAGAGGAAGATTAGATCTTGGTGAGTTGCTAAGGACTTTTTGAGATTTTCTAAGATTACGCTATTAGAACACCGAAGCGGAAGACTTATGAGAAGGAACTCATAAAGTGAATAGATGACATCATGTTGATGACATAAGGGGACATTTTTGTGGTGGAGAGAAGAGGAAAATGAGTGATGTTCATAAGGCCACATCTTCATCATCCTAGCCCTTGATGCAAAGGTTGATCCAAGGATGAGATCCTTTGGCTTTTGCTATAAATAGCCTTTCACATTTCTCTTCAAACTCACCAATTCACAAAGGAATCCTAGAGAGATGTTAGAGAGAAGTGAGAGCAAGGAGGAGCTATGGAAAAGAAGTAGCGAAGTGCTGGGTAATTTCTTCGGTCTTTAGTCTTAAGCTTTCGTAGTTTTTCGGTAGTTATAGTAAAAATGTTAGTTTGATCTTTAATCTTCCAAGTATTATTTTAATATCATGTTTTAGGGTTAAATATGATATGTATTTTGAAAATTATGTTGGAGAAAGAGATATGGCGAAATTTTGGAAGATTAGAGTCAAAGTAACGAAGCTTTGGCGAGATTCCGCCGATTAAGGGAGTCAGGGGTAAAATGGTAATTTGGGACTAGAATGTCTGGTATAATGTTGACCATTGATTACAAACGTTATTATCCTTATAGAATATTTGTGATTACGCTCTGATCAACAATCGTACCGAAGTTCCGTCAACGAAGGTACGTTCGCGTACTGTAACACTAACTCTTATGTTTATTGTATGCGTACATGTGCTATGTGTATGGTATGTTTATGTGAGGTAGTTGATAGCTCGTGGTATGTTCAATGTCTTGTTATTATGCTTGCTGGGTGTTGGGATACGTTTGCTAGGTACAAAATGCTTGGTGCGAAATGCTAGGTGCGAAACGATTGCTAGGTGCGAAACGTATGCTAAGTGCGACATATCTGCGAGGGGGTGTGTGTGTTGTTGGGATAAGCTTGTTTGTATGCTCATATACTGTCTATGTTGTATATATAAACATGAGGTTAACCGTTACCTGAGGTTCAATGGGCATTGAACCTCAGCTCTTAACATAGCGTCAGGGTCAGGAGGACCGAGAATCGAGGAGAAAGGCAAGCGGCACGCATAGGGACTCAGCTGAAGCTTTCTTCTTTTGTTATTTACTTTTGAAAACACTCGGTATAACGTACCGCTACGTAATCAGCCGGACTTACGGCATTTTGAATATAAATATCGTTACTCAATCGCTCCGATGCTCTACTACGATTGAAAAAAATATATATATCTTTTGCTTTTGAAAATGAGATGTTACATCTTCAAATAAAATATGTGAAATATTTAAGAAACTTAAGAGTTTTTCAATAGATCCTGAATGGGAAAAAAATGAAAAGAGAATTGAAAATAAGTATTCCAAGATATTGAAAGGAGCCACAGAAATGCATGAAAAGCTTACCAAGCAACCTTGTTGATCGAAAATGCAGCGAGGCACCTCGTCTGATACTTCAAAGGTGAAATAATTTTATTGAATTCAACCTGTTGCAAATGAACATGAAAACAAACATAGGACTACATGGCACGCTCATAGGCACCATGAAACGGCAAACAAAGTACTAAACATCATGCATTCCTCTCAGTCAGTTAACTAACCCTCATCGTTTTCAAATGGGACAGTGTTGTCGAGACGAAATAAAACCAAATCTAAATTAAATTAATCCAATCAAAAGCAAGAAAAAAAATTTAGGGGGGCAGCGGCCAACTCTAGCCCCCTAGTTCCACCCCCAAAACAAAGGTACAATTAAAGATGAACTTGGTTATTGAATCATGGGATTCAAAAAGTCACTTGGTACTTACCCGATAGCGGCTGCTGAAATTATGGCAATTAAAACAGGGTTAGAAGTATATAAGCTTATGAACTTTAAGGATGTGCATGTTTTCCCAGACTCTCTTGGCGCCATTTAAACACTGATACGTAATAGTGGAGTGAGCCACCCCTTTCGGCGAGAAATTGAAGAGGCGAGGCAGCTTATATATGGAAATTGGCATGTGAAACTAGCTTATGCTAGGGGAGAGATCATTGCACGTACCGATCAATTGGCAAGAGATGTTTATGTGGGAACTGATCAACTTATTTTCCTGCATGATGTGCCACTAGATTCTACTGACATAGTTTAGAGGGATCTGTGCATAGTAGAGAAGGGGTTAACACCTCTTGCATAGTTACATTTGGACAATGCAATTTTAAATCTTCAAGCTTCAGCTTGCCAGTTGAATGCAAAGGAAAAAGAACGAAAAAGAGGGCCCACTCTGGTTTTTTCCTCCTCACTTGTGACTTTTTGAATAACAATTTACACAGCGTCCTTCATTAAGTTAAATTAAAAATTTTTGTTATAATAATCATTTTTTTTTTTTTTTTTTTTTTTTTTTTTTTAGTTATACTCCGCTTGTAATGATGATAGTAAACGGAAACCCATAAGAAAAAGGGAAAATCACACTCAGATCCCAAAGACTAGAAAAAAAAAAAGTTCCATAGTAGATTCTCTTATTATAAAGCTCCCTACGGATTGCAGTAATATAAATTCGAATATAAAATTACCTTCTTGCCCCCCATTGACTAAAAAAGGGAAAAAAGGAACATTTATGTATAATTAGGTGCATTTACTTGTCAATATCATTCTATAACTTGTCAAAATAGGCACATCTACTTGTCAATCATAAATTTTGAAAACTCCAATGATGTTTTTTGCCATGTTTATATACCTATAATGACAAGTTATACCTTAGCAAGTATATATGCCTATTTTGACAAATATATGTGCTTATTTTGACAAGTTATAAATTGATAAGTGTATGTGTTTATTTTGACAAGTAATATGTTTGGCAAGTATATGTGCTTATTTTGATAAGTTTATGTGCATATAATGATAAGTTATACCATGGAAAATTTATGTGCCTATTTTGTACAAGTTTATGTGCCTATTTTGACAAGTTGTACATTGGCAAGTGGATATGTTTATTTTGACAAGTGTATAACAACTTTTTGTGCCTATTTTAGAAAGTTATATATTGACAAGTGTATTTGTATATTTTGACAAGTCATAGAATGTCCATTGACAAGTTCATCCATGTTAACTAAAACAACTACCGTCGACTTGACAAGTTATATTTTTTTTTTTTTTTTTTGACGAGTCATAGGGTGATGATTGATAAATATCTACACCTAATTATATATCACTGCTTCTCTTTCATTTTATAATCAATGGGGTCATGAAGATAATTTTATATTCAAAATTTATATTACTGTAGTCTCTAAGGAGTACTCTAAGATTTCTTTTGCTATGTTTTTTTGGTGATCACACTTGTCCGATTTAAAATAAATAAAAAATAAAAAAAAAAAAAAGTAAACGGAAACCCATGAAATATCAATTAGACGTTTGGGCTCTCATTTGTGGCATTTGAATTGAGGGGTGAAGGTGCAAAATGCAGCGTATGCTTTATTCTCGGGAGTGCTTAACACCTTTTTTTTTTTTTTTTTTTTTTTTTTTTTTTTTTTTTTTTTTTTGCAAAAATACACATGTGGTTGAGAAAGTTGAGCAAAAATCCCACCGACCGTTAATTAACCAAATGTCTGTTAGAGTAATACAAGGCTTCCGCTTCTTTCTCTGTCTCTTGGAGAAGACACTGAAGTGAAGAGTGAAGAATCAATGGAGAATCTGAAGAAGCATTTGGGGTTGCTTCTCACGACTACATTGGACAATCAAGCACACATTCTACTCTCGTTTCGATCCCCTTATCCATAAAAAGATTTGTAATTGTACAAAAAGAATGAAGAAAATGCTTGGAAGGGCCAACAATTTCACACCCAGAGCTGAAGCAAGTGGATTTCTAGATTGAATTAAAAGAAACAGTTCAAAGATCTAAACCTGAGGATGAAGATCGGTTCCGAAGCTTCAAAATTCCACTGTCACAAGTAGCTCTAGGAAACAACTAAAATGAAAGATCACGTAAAAACCAGAATAGACGCAAATTGTTCAGTATATTGAAAAGCAACAAAAACGGACCATCGCACTTTCAACCAGGGACAGCACACCACCCATAGCGCCGCAAATTCGAAATACGTGGAAGGCGCAAAAGGGTTCTGGCAGGAAAGAGGATAGAGAAGAAAGTTGAACTTAATTAAAGATGAAGTTGAGGAGGCAGCGAGTTTTGCACAGAAGAAGAGCCAACCGGATCGACAATGAATCGCAGACCTGGCCAATAGCAGAGGAAGGGAGCCACGGGTTACTGCTTCAAAAGTTGAAGCCGAACGCATCATGGGAAGAGGCTAATTGACAATTAAGATTGAAGAGATCAGGGAGAATCAGACGGCAAGGGTGAGAACAGTTTGAGAGAAATGATTGCTTCTTCAGATTCTCCATTGATTCTTCACTCTTCACTTCAACGCCTTCTGAGAAAGAAGCAAAAGCTAACGGACGTTTGGTTAATTAACAGCTGGTGGGATTTTTGCTCCACTCTCTTAACCACATGAGTATTTTTGCATTGAAATATCAATTAGACGTTTGGGCTCTCATTTGTGGCATTTGAATTGAGTGTTGGCATCAGGTTCAACGGCTTTTTCATTGGGTATTAATGTCATTAATACCGGTGCTCTTCGAAGTCTCAAAAGAACCCTAATCGCTCTGCAATTTTCTTTCAGGCTCTATTGTTTCTCCCTCGTATCAAGGCTTCGACTTGATTCCTGCGGGGCTCCATTGTGAAATTACTTGGACTTCGAGCTAAGTCTAATATATATATATATATATATATTTTATTTCATTTCGTAGTAATGTTTATTGATTTTCCCTTGGGTGAAGGTGCAATTTTGCCCTTAATGTTTACCTCCAGGAGCAATGTTGCCCCTTAAGTCTTGGCCGTAGCAATGTTGACCCTAAACTTCCAACTCGTAGCAATCCTACCCTCATCCAACGGTCAAACCAACGTTGACCGTTAAGTTGACAGCCTGTGCGCGGAACATAACACGGTGTTGGCTACGTTGGATGACACGCGGACAAACATCGCTGAGTAGGAGTGTGTGGGATTTAATCGTTGTCCCAACTGGATATCTTTTACCCACCTGACCAATACACATAGAGCAACTTAATATTTGGGGATTTGTGGAGAACAGAGTTAGGGCTCGAAAAAGCTACGACAGAGGAATTACTGAAAATCATCTAACGCTGAGGGTGCAAAAATGGAAGAGGGACGGAGAAGTGAGATTTGATTCTCAGTGCTTTGAAGCTTTAATCGTTCGAAAAAGACGACACCGACAGGGTTGCAAGTGATCGGCAGAAAAGGACGATTCGCCAGAAAGAAGAGGTATGGAATCTCTATTGTTTTTTTGCTCAGGGAATCTCTGTTGTTTAGGGATGTGTGTGTGTGTGTGTGTCTCTTGTAGCTTATTAGTGTGTAAAGTGATTTCACAATTTCGCCCTTGTTTTGTTTGTTTGTGGGTAAAATTGTTTGATTTTGTTTTTGAAAAATCGTAGGGTTTGGGTGAGATGAGTTCAAAAAGCTGTGGGGGACCCTCTGGTGGTCCCGATGGTGGGGGTAGTAGTGGAAAGTCGTGGGTGTTGGAAGCTTTTTGCCATGAGGTTGACAACGCAACAAAGGTGGTTAGTGAAACTAAAACTAATCTACGGGGTGATGAAGTGGGTAGTGGGAAAGAAGCTGATGTGTCTTATTGGAGAGAGAAGAGGAATTATCCGGATGTGTTGTCCAAAGATCTGTGTGATTTCTCCAAGAAGATTAAGGATGTGGTTGGTGATGAATCAGTAAATCATGATGGTGGAGGGGAACTAATTGACGTTGAAGCTTGCTTTGAAGATCTTCAGCGTTGTCATGTGGTGGGTGTTGAATTGGAAGGCGATGATTTCAGACATGGTGGCATAGCAGTGGAGGTTGGCGTTGGTGATGCAAATGAGGAGCTGTTGGAAGCATTACATGACAATGGGGAGAATGACAATTTGAGTGTAAGTGAAGGTGATGAGGAAGAGGGTGAGGAATGTGATGAGAGTGAAAGGAGTGAATCTGGAAGTCATAGAGATGTTGAGGATTTATTTGATGATGAGGATGTGTTAGATGATGAGCATCTCTTAGATGAGGAGGATGTGGTAGACGATGATGGTGAGGATGGGAGTGGCTTTGAAGATGAGGACAGTGAGGATGAATCTGGCCAAAGTGGAGGAGATGGGCCTTTACCCGAAGTGAGAGGGTCAACAGAAATTTGTGGGCCCAATGGGAGACCCTTTTTCACACTAGAGTCCAGTTTTGCTGATAAGAAGCATTTACTTGCAGCTCGGACCGATATACAACAAAGGTGGTGTAAATATACACCTAACCAAAAGTGAGCCTTTAAGAGTGAGGGCCCGATGTGAGAAGGGTTGCCCTTTTGTTGTTTTTGCTTCCAAACATAGATCTAACCCGGGGCTGGTTGTTAAGACCTTAAATTTGGAGCATAGTTGCAGTAGGGTCTTCAAGAATCCTAGGGCATCAGTTAAGTGGCTAGCAACGCACTTCAAGCAAAAGGTGCAAGAGAGGCCACAGTACAAGGTGTCGGATATGAGGAAGGATTGTCGAGATGAGTTCAAGTTGCATGTGAGTATTCACAAATGTAAAAGAGCGAAGAAGATGATTATGGAGGAGATGGAAGGGAGTTATGTGGATGAGTTCAACAAGCTAGAGGCATACTGTCACGAGTTGAGGACCTCTAATCCAGGATCTGATATATCAGTTGAGATTAGCAAGGAGGCACTTGAAAGTGGAAGGAGAGTGTTCAGCCGCATGTATCTATGTTTTAATGCTGCAAAGGTTAGTGATTTTGTTGCCCAATGTATGTATATAATATGCAAGTTGCTTTAGTGATTTTTTTTTTTTTTTGATATAGTTGCTTTAGTGATTTATGTTCAATTCTAATACCCCTAATGTATGTGTGGTAGACTGGGTGGAAGGTGGTGCGGCTGTGCCCATCATTGGAGTTGATGGAACATTTTGAAGGGAAAAGCTAGAGGTATCTTTGCCGACCGCCACGGGATTGGATGCGGATGATTCTTTGTACCCGATAGCATTTGTGTAACTCAAAAAAGAGAACACTCATAATTGGAAGTGGTTCATTGATTTGGATTAGGAGATCTACGGGCTTGGAGGATGGTAGTGACGTGACTATCATATCATCGACATGCGAAGGTGAGTTTGCGAAATCGTGGTTTCTTCGGGCGAGTGGGATATGGCAAGTAATTTTGATATTTGTTTCCTAATTTGTTGGTTAGTTATGTATTTTTACTTAATGTTAGCGTGATGAATTTACTTGAATGAAAAAAAAATTCAGTTGTTCCTTAATAACATTGATCCGGGTATCTTGTTCTTGCAAGTACAACACTTTTATTGAATTTCGGTTGTTGAAACAAGTGATTATGTTTTTATGGATTTGCGTTGTTCTATGTAAATTGAGCTGCCGTGCAATTCAATCAAGGAAATCTGGTGTGTTGTTTCACCGAATACATTATGTCATTATTTTCTTGTTTGAGTATGTGATTTTGGCTCAATCGTTTATACTTCAAGTGTATATTATGTCAGACTATATTTATAACATAATCCTGGTTTATGCCTTTTTATGTTCAGTATATAGTTCCATTGTAGCCTTCTCAAATTGATTATGAAACTGCAATACTATTTCTGGAGACATGTGAACTGTGATGTGGTTGTTGTCTATATCCATTGTAGCCTTTTCATGTAGAGTATATCATTGCTTACTAACCAACATAACTGATTTCCATCCAAATCTTAAAGTAGTTTAGATAATCTCATATTGGAGCCGCCTAACAAATTCATTCTCGAAACTTGTCTTGATATTTCATGTCATATTTCTGCAGTTTGCTGAAATGTGCTGATTGTGAAACATTATTTGGTTTTGCATTTGCATTTGCATTTGAAGCCGACATGAGTTCTGTAATACCATTCTCCACAGGCATTGTTTCATTTATCCCTGGAAGTGAATTTTATGCAAGGAATAGTGATCCTTTAACAAAACTGAAATTATCAGGGAAGTCTGTAAAACATGGATTGTAAACACATGCATTATCAAAACATGGATAATTAATAATTTGGTTAAATCAAGCTTTTGAATTACCTGGTATGCTTCTCGATTCATTTTTGCTTGATGTTGAGGAACAAAGAATTCACAATACTCTCTATTTGCAAGGTATGTTGTATGTCTCAACGTCAAATTCTCTTTTCGTTGCAAAATTTAAACATGATCAATTTAAAAGTCACTAGAAAGAGCATAGTTAAATATATGTCAGTTTCTCTCATTTTCAGTATTAATTTTGGTTGTTTTTACATAACGTGGTTGGCTACAAATGTTCTTATGTTGTGTAATTTTTTTCACAATGTGATGTCTGATTGCTCTGATTCACTTACTTAGGGGTTAATGAATGCTGTGTCCGATGTTCTGCCGCTGGCTGAGCATCGACTATGTGCGAGACATATATATGCCAATTGGAGCAAGGCTTGGAGGGGCTCAGAATTGAAGAAGAGGTTTTTTTCATGTGCATGGAGCACATTTCTTGAACAGTTCATTGACAACTTGATGCTCTTGGTCAATTGAAAAAGAAGAAGCAGAGTCGGTCCTCACATATCCGTACGGAAAGTGGGTAAGGGCATATTTTCGAACTAATTGTTTTTGTTGGATGGTGGACAACAACATAAGTGAAAGTTTAAATTCTTGGGTGGATGAATATAGGTATTTACCTATTATAAGGATGATAGATGGCATTAGGGTCAAAATGATGACTAAGTGGGCGAGAGAGTGAGTCTAATGTCCGTAGATGGAGAGGTAACTATAGCCCCAAGTGTGTTAGTTTATATGAGGCAAATAAGGACCTGTCAATGAGGTGTGTCTTGTTTTTTAATGGTGATGATGCATATGAAGTGTGTGAAGGGGAGGATAGACATAATGTATTCATCACTAGAAAGCAATGTACTTGTAGGGCTTGGGACCTTATCTTGGTATCCCTTGTCGGCATGCAATTTGTGCTTTATTTCATGCTAATGTTGATCCGAGTTACACAAATTTCAAGATTCTACCATAAGGACACATACATTTCTAGTTATAGAACTAAGTTGCAACCTGTTAGAGGCAAGGCCTTTTGGAAAGTTGATAAGTTCCGCCCCCATGGAACCACCTCCAATGTGCATTCTGCCTGGTAGACCCCCAAACAAGAGGAAGAGGACAAAAGAATTTGAGAGGAGAAAGAAAAGAGGATGTAGTTTACAAGACAAGGCCACAACAAGCACCGATCTTCCCCCTCCTCCTCCTGAGAAGTTGTCCAAACAAGGATCAAATTCAAAATGCAGTATTTGTCACCAAAAAGGCCACAACAAAAAAACCTGCAAGCAGGTAAGTTGTTTGCTAGTTTGATGGTTCAACTTTTTTTTTAATGAATCTGCTGTACTTGTTTCTTCGTTTGTATGACTTGATTATGTCGAGGGAAGTTTACTAAATATTCGTTTGCTTTCTTTTATTCCTATATAATCATGTAGTAGTTAGGATTCACTTTTATTGCAATATCTGTGTCTAATTTAATTGTGTCTTGCAACTTTTTCCCAGAAAAATGAGGCACCTGCGAACACCACTCAATCGAACATTAGTACACAGCAATCTCACACAACCTCACATGTGCATCCTTCACAACCACGTGGTCGAAGGCCTTTCTATAAGAGTCGTGTTGGAATGGGCATTGGCCTTCGAATTGATGAGCGCTCTGGACATACTGTGTACTATGTAAGTAATTACTCCATCTATAACTTGTCTCATTCTTCACTTCCAGACTTAACATTACATTTTTGTTGTTATTTCTGTGTAGTCTGGTATGGATGAAGGAATTGTCGTACATGAGGGCACCGGTGCAGAATACATGGAGGAACATGAAGACCCGGAAACAAGATTCCCAATCCCGAATGAAGCCATAATGCGGCAAACAAGGAGCATGAGTTCATCTTCACATAGCATAGGAAGTCGGACAGTCAAGTATAATGGTGATAGATCAGTAGTCCCAACTCCTAGAGATCTCCCTTTCCAGCCTCCGGGATTGTTGTGGAAGGGCCAACGTGCTATAACAAGATCACAAATTCGTCATCACACCACTTCGGGAAGAGGAAAGGGAATAGGAGGTGGAGGTGGCTAATTGGAGTTCTTGTCCTTCCTTTCATTGATTTGCCACTTCATGTTGGCATGTTTTGGATTATATTGTAACAACTTGACTGTTGCACAAATTATTGTATAATACTTGTCAATTAGGATTAACATCTACTTGTTGCCAAGACATAATTAACAACCTTTGGTATTGCCATTGTTGGCATCATTAGGTTTATTTTTTGCTAGTAGATGTTGACCTTGTTTTGGATTATGCCAAGTAAATAGGAATGCAATCTTGTTCATTATTAGATGTTGACATTCTTTTGGATTATGCCAAGTATACAGTAATGAAATCTTGTTCATTATTAGATGTTGACCTTGGTATTGCCATTGTTGGCATTATTAGGCTTCTCTTTTGGAATTTTTTTACGTTTATTTTATGGTGGAAGTGAACATTTATTGTAAATTGTAGCCATGAAGGAAATAGTTGTTGAACATCATGCATTTTACTACTACATAAGTTTGTCCCAAATAATGCATTTTACTACTACATAAGAGAGGCCCCAAATAATGCATTTTACTACTACATCTAGTCGCACATGATTATAGTGTCCCTCAAGTGGGAAAAGAGGTAGTTAAACCGGTCCCCGCTTGACCCAAAAAAACCAAAACTGGTCCCTTGCTTCTTGGTCCCTCAAGAGAGCAGATTCAAAGATCGCAAATGATTACTCAATCCTCTTCACTATCCCCACAGGATAAACACATAAATATCCAGTAAATACAAAATACAGTAGCTCTTGGGTTCTGCTGTGGTAATTGGAATTAGGGGAAAAAACGCAGGTATGCAGTAGAAAATCCCCCAAAAAGAGTAACAATCAATAATTTGATCAATTCACACCCAGCTAACACAGTAAAATACCTAATACAATTACATCCTCAAAAATTTCATTCCATCCCCACTTTCATTTAACTTAACTAACTGTCACATAATAGTTGGATTACATCTGCAAATCATGTTCAATCAGCGCAGCAATAAAAATAAACAAAAACACCAAGTGATGAACAATGCACAGAAACTTTGCTTCAGTCTCCTTTCATTCTTCCTCATGTTGGCATAAATTTTGGCTATGTCTTGTTCAATATCTGCTGCAGCTCCTCCCTCATCGATTATCCTAAGCCCCACATTCCCGTCATTGAGGTTCTCCACATGTTCCAGGAGCTCATTTATCACATCTTTTGCCCTCTCTCCCATTTGATCATCATGCCACTTGAAAAAACCCACAGCCCCTTCCCTGTACATGAAAATCAGTCAAATAAACGCACACCAAATTATTCCCCATGAAAATACGCCCCCTCAGATAAATCATAGCAATCAAATCAGATGCTTTACACTTACATGTTTATAGTTTCTGCATCCAAAGAATCTCCTACCTGGATTTTGCTCAGTCCAGGATGTATACAGCCGTGCAAACAACCCACACTCACACATCGTCGACGGCCGACGTTCTCCGACATCTCCGTCAAGTCGCCGTGCCATCGTCGCCCTCCTCCTCCTTGTCGATGTCGACGTTGTTGACGCTGTCGACTCAGGCATTCCTCTCCTTTGTTCCATCCTTACTTCAATCACGCCGTAGCTGAGTCGCACAAAAGCTCGAAAACCCTGGCCATTTAAACACCGATGGTTAATTACTGTTCAAATTGGATTTAGCCACATTTCCAAAAAAAATGAAACAAATGACTCATATTTGACCCACATGTTGAATCTGACATGGCAGTCCATCTTGCGTCCTAGGTGTCAAATAATCTTATGTGGCACACGGACGTTGGTTTGACCGTTGGATGAGGGTAGGATTGCTACGAGTTGGAAGTTTAGGGTCAACATTGCTACGGCCAAGACTTAAGGGGCAACATTGCTCCTGGAGGTAAACATTAAGGGCAAAATTGCACCTTCACCCTTTTCCCTTTTGTGAAGATTCCTTGTTCTGATTCTCTACATATATTGTAAAATTGCTTTCTCTTGATTATATATGTTTCAAGTGATTTGGCTTTAGAATCTGTCATCCTACCTCCCTGTTCAGGATTCGTACAGTGTCCTTTGCTTTCGATGGGTTTTTGTATAGCAAAATGTCGTCTGTACGAATGACGGAACTTCAACGGATTCCAAATTAGCGTCTTCATCGTCGTTTTGGTCATCTTTGCTTCTGATTATGTGCACACTTTGTCTTGTAAAACCCGTCTATTCACGTTGGATTTCACTAGCTTCCGCAGGGAATTAGGGTTATATGATCAATTTTATAGTCTCTTCTGCTATGGTTTTTAAGTTCAATCAGTTTTTTGTACGTCTATCTCCTTTTCTATTTTTAATTGCTCTGGAAACTGGAATTTTCTCTCAGCTCAGCTTAATTGCTCTTGTTTCTCCGTCAGATCCATGCCTTGTGCCTCGATAGAATTGATTTCTTCCATGATCAATTGTGAAATTACTTTTTGTGAAAGTTTTCTTGTTCTGGTTTCATACATGTCTTGTACATGATCTGTTCTGATGTACTCTCTGTTGAGGATTCGGGGCTAGCTTGTACCAGTGTGATTCACTACTTTGCATAATGATGAATAGTGTCTTTTCTTTGCTTTTGATGCGTCTTCACACATCAAATTAAAATTTCGTTTTTATGAATGACAGAACATAAACCAATTATAGTTATAAACTTCGTCGCGGGTTTTATTACCATTTGTTGCCGATAGCATTTTACCTGGCAAAGGTGACAAGACTTTCTTCTAGTTATATGAAAATATTTAGGGCCTACAATCTCTTCCATTACTTTTGGGTTTATTTGGCTTTTCTACATCTATTTCATTGTCTATTTTCTCATGGTGTTTGATTTTTTTCGGTTCTTTTTTAACATCAAGTTTACGTATTTATCTATGTGTTACGGGCTCATACTAAGGCCCAATGCCACGAGGGCCCAATAAGGGGCATATCCAATATAACAATATACCTATAATATAGGAACATCCGGTGATTCGGATTATCAGCATCGTGGGAGCATCCGAACTATCAGCATCGTGGGAACATCCGGACTATAGTTGCGTGATGTGCTCCCCCACATACTCGCCATGGAGGTCATGCCCAACCACGATCTCCTCCACGGTGCCCTCTATAAATACAGAGACCAATTAACCAAGTGCACAGGTTCTAACTCAGACTCATTACTTTCAGTCATACTGTGCACACACACCACTCCCTATATTGTGTACAGTGACACCAAGCTCCTTTGAGTATCTGCTCCATAGATATTCAGGTCGAGCCTAGAGATCCAACATCAAAGTACCAGTCCTAGACTGGACATCAACGTTCTACACCAGAACATTGGCGCCGACCGTGGGGATCGCTAAATTACGATTCCTGTGACTACCAATGGCTCACACAAGAAGCAACAGTCGGAGTATCCAGCCTAATCAACCACAGGAGGAGGCAAGCAAGCAGCACGATCAAGGTACATCACGTCGCGGAGGAACTCCTGAGGGCCACATTTCAGATACGGCCTCCTCTCCTCCTGATGCCCACAAAACACAAGACGTGACGGTCACAGAAACCCCAGCTTCAAGCCCGGATGTCCTCATTCTGCAGAAAACTTAGGAGTCGATGCTTAGAAGGTTCGAGACTAAGGAAAAGCGGGACGAGCTTCAGCGCCAAGAGGACTTTAGAGTGATCCAGCAGATGATGGATGACCAGCTCGAAAGATTCCAAGATTGGGCGCAGAAAAGAGGCCGAGAAGGATCGCGTGGAAAAAAGAAAGTGACGTAGGATAGTAGCAGCCCGTCTCACAGCACAGAATCGGTGTCCATACCGAGAGACCGGGGCCAAACGATAAAAGGAACGAGGCAAGCTCGCCCATCGGCCTCGACACTGAAGAAAGTGCGTCTAGGACGAAATGCGGAAGACGAAGGCCGAGGTAGGGAGAGGAGGTCCTGGTCTCGGACGTCGGAAGGTGAAGATAGAAAAGCTGCCAGGATACCACGATCTCGAGGATCTCCCCGAGAATACAGGATGAAGTACCTGACAGAAGCAGATGGAAGCCCATTCTCGCGAGAAGCCGCCACTGCACCTTACCCAAAGAATTTCGATCTGATCGATCTCCCGAAGTATGACGGAACGCAGGATCCGCGCAGTCACCTCGAAACATTCGAGTTACTCATGTGGGTCCGCTTGATCAAAGGGGAGGTCATCTTACACTTGTTCGCGGTGACTCTGACCGGGCCGGCACAGAAGTGGCTCCATTCCTTACTGAATAATTCCATGTGCAATTTCGAAGACCTCGAACAAAAGTTCGAGCTAAACTTCGCAACCAGTAAAAAACAGCCGAAGTCCCAATACACTCTGAGCCGAATAAAGCGAGAGAAAGGGAAAGACACTGCAGAAGTATCTGAACTGGTTCAAAGATGTGGCTCTGCAAGTACAAGCCTCAGAGGAAGTTCATGTCTATTGCCTCGTTGATGGCCTGGATCCAACGTCACGACTGGCCAAGAATATATGTAAGAACCGAGTCCACACTCTCATCGAGTTTTACACCCGGGCACAGCAATATTTGGACGTCGAAGAAATGGAGCTGGCCAATACTGTGGAACTCAAGAGATCGAGGAAGACGTCTCCCGACCTGGATAATAAACGAAGAGAAGATTCCAGAAAACGCAACCGAGAAAGCCGGACTCGGGGGGAAAGACCTTAAGGAAAGGTGAAATATGACAACTACACCCCGCTGAACGTCCCTCGGGCGCAGCTCTGGAAGGAGGTTGCTCAGACCGACATGAGGAAGTTGGGAGGCCGAGGCCTCTCCGAAACCGACCCACAAACCAGTCCAAATACTGTTTGTTTCATGACGGGACGGGTCACACAACGGAATAGTGCTACGAGCTTCGAGATGCAATAGAGAAATTTATATGGGAAGGAAAGTTGCGCCAATACGTAATCAAAACTAAAGGGAAGAGAAATGACAAGCACAATCAAGGGGGCCGAAGCGCAAGCCCGACCCCGAACCCAAGGAGAGAGCAAAAAAGAAGAAAATCCAACTCCGATGACGGGTTCCCAAAAACCGAATTTCGTTGCAATGGGATCAGCGGAGGATTCGGAGGTGGTGGAGACACAGCGAGCCAACGTAAGAAGTACCTGAGAGAAGTCCTGACGGTAAGAGACCTCCCAAAATTCAAGGACGATCGAACAAGGCCGGCACCACCGCCCTTAACTTTCACCATGGAAGAGCTGAACGCTGTAGTACCAGGGCATCAAGACGGATTGGTTATCACTGGAAACCCGGCGAATTGCCTAGTCAAAAGGATATTCGTAGATACGGGGAGCTCGGCCGACATTATCTGCTGAGATGCTTATAAAAGGATGCGTATGGATGCTGAAGATCTAAAGCCGTGCAATACGACCCTCATAGGGTTCAACGGAGAGCGCTCCCTTCCCAAGGGTTACATCGACCTCAGACTGACGGTAGGTACGAGGGAGGCATTCAAGTCAGAACGGGTAAGGTTTATAGTTGCCGACTTTCCATCGTCTTACAATGTAATACTGGGTAGGCCGACCATTCACATGTGGGACATGTTGGTATTTACTAAGCATCAGAAACTTAAGATGCTCAACAATAAGGACCAAGTGGTAGTGGTGTCAGGGGATCAGAAAGAATCCCGACAATGTTATTTCGAAACCCTCCGAAATGGGGAAGGAGGACCCTCGTCTCCACCTCGCCTCAATAGAAGGGACAATTCGGTCGAAGCCGAAAGGCACCAAAGGGTTCGACGATCGGTAAACATGGTAGAGCTCGACCTCAGGGACAAGCCTGAGATCCCATGCCCAGAACCCGAAAGAGAATTAGAGGAGTTGGTACTCGGCCCAGATCCTTCAAAAACCACTAAGATTGGAGGAGCCTTGAATAGTGACCTCAAAGCCCAGTTGACTAAATTCCTTAGGAGCAACCAGGACGTATTCGCATGGACATCGGCTGAGGTACCCAGTATTGACCCTAGGTTGTTGCCCACGGGTTAGCCATCCACCGGGATCTACCCCCCGGTGGCTAGAAGAAAAGGAACATCGAGCAGACGGAGAAAAGGCCCTGGAAAAGCAAGTGACCGAGCTTCTGGAGGCCGGATTCATCCGAGAGATACAATACACCACTTGGCTTTCCAATGTAGTGATGGTGTTAAAGCCAAATGGCAAGTGGAGGATATGTACGGATTATACCAATCTAAATAAGGCTTGCCCGAAGGATTCCTACTCCATGCCAAACATTGATCAATTGGTTGACAGCTCGGCCGGTTTTCAGCTACTATCTTTCATGGACGCATATTCCGGCTACAATCAGATAGCCATGCATCCCGACGACCAGGAAAAGACCGCCTTCATGACCGATAAGGCTAATTACTGTTACAATGTTATACCTTTCGGGTTGAAGAACGCCGGAGCTACCTATCAGCGAATGATGAACAGAGTGTTCGAAGACCAGATCGGACAAAACATAGAAGTATACATTGATGACATGATTGTAAAGTCAAAGTGCCCAGATGACCACATCTGAGACCTAGAACAAACATTTGAGAAGTTAATGAGGCACCGGATCAGGTTAAACCCGGCCAAATGTGCGTTCAGAGTCCCGTCTGGGAAGTTCTTAGGTTTTATGCCGACCAACCGTGGAATCGAGGAGAATCCAGATAAGTGCAAGGCCGTGTTGGACATGCAAGCCCCGAGGATGAAGAAAGAAGTTCAGCAGTTGACTGGCCGACTCGCCGCCTTAACCAGATTCCTACCAAGGTCGGCCGAGAAGGCGCTCCCTTTCTTCAGGCTTTTAAAAAAGAAAACTCAGGGGGGTCGGAACCCGGATTGTGAAGTAGCGTTCGACAGGATCAAGCAATGCTTGGCAACTCCTCCAGTCCTTACAAAACCTGAGCCAGGTGAGACCTTATTCCTGTACCTGTCAGTTGGAGAAGAGGCTATAAGATAATCTGTCCAGGATTATTTTGTTGGCCGACTCGGCCTGTTCGTTAGACTGAGGATGCTCGACTGAAGCAAAATGCTATCTGACGTCGAGGTCTGACATCAAGGTCTGGAATCTCTGGTCCATAAACTGCGTACCGTTGTCCATTATCACTTCGGCTGGTATTCCAAAACAAGAGATGATGTTGTGTCGAAAGAACCTCCGTATGCGTGCTGAGGTTATTGTCGTTAAAGGCTCGGCTTCAATCCACTTAGTGAAATAATCTACCGTCACGATGAGCCACCACTGTCCTGGGGCTGGTTTGAATGGTCCAAGGATGTCCATGCCCTATTTGTAGAAAGGCCAAGGGGCCGAAATGCTTTTCAACTCGGCCGGCGGTGGCCAAATAAGTTTGGCATGCTTCTGACAACAATCGCATCTCCTCACGGCCTCTTTGGCATCCTTCGTCATAGTGGGCCAGTAATACCCCGCGCACAGAGCTTTCCTAGCGAGTGTCTTGCCCCCATGTGATGGCCGTTGATGCCTTCATGTATCTCTGCTAGTACATATTTGGCTTCCGCTCCGTCCAAGCATCGCATCATTGGAGAGTGTAAGCCTTTTCGATATAGTTGATCATCGACCATGGTGTAGATGGCGGCCTCCCGTATCAACTTCTTAGCCTCAGTCGAATCAATTGGAATAATGTCTCTTTCTAAGTAATCTTCAATGGGCTTCCTCTAGTCCTTAGCTGCCGAGATGGTCATAATATAGCTCGGCTCAGCCAAGTTTTGTGGTATCACAGTTCTATGATTGCCAGCCTCTTTCGTACTTGCCAGTTTTGAGAGGATATCCGCCCTAGAATTTTCTTCTCTTGGAATGTGGGTGACAATTACTTCTTGGAATTCTGATATGATTTCCTTAGCTTTGTTGAGGTATTTAGCTAAGAGTGGACCTTTGGTCTGGTAGGTGCCTTCAATTTGCGCGGCTACGAGCTGTGAGTCGGTGAAAACCTTGACCCTATGAGCTCCATTCTCTTTGGCCTATAGTAGTCCGGCAAGGAGAGCTTCGTACTCGACTTGGTTGTTTGAGGTCGGGAACTTTAACTGGAGGGAGTGCTCCACGACGACATCCTCCGGGCTCTCGACTATGATACCTGCTCCGCTCCCCTTTTCCGTTGGATGAGCCATCAACATATACCTTCCATATACCTCCGTGGTCCCCCTCGGTCGCCTCTGCCGGGGTGAGTTCCATGATGAAGTCTGCTAGTACTTGTGACTTAATCGCGCGTCGGGCTTCGTACGTAATGTCTAACTCGAACAACTCAATCGCCCAGCTAGTCATTCTCCCGGCGAGGTCCAGTTTGTGTAATACTTGGCAGATCGGTTGACTAGTTCGGACTATTATACGATGTCCTTGAAAATACGGCCTCAGTCTTCTTGCCATTTTTAATAAGGCGAAAGCCATCTTTTCGAGCTTCTGATATCGCAGCTCCGTGCTTTGCAGTGTTTTGCTCACAAAGTAAATCGTTGCTTGTCCGGACTCGACTTCTCTTACTAGAGCGGCGCTTATAGCCTCTTCTCCAACTGACAGGTATAGGAATAAGGTCTCACCTGGCTCGGGTTTTGTTAGGACTGGAGGAGTTGCCAAGCATTGCTTGACCCTGTCGAATGCTACTTCACAATCCGTGTTCCAACCCCCCTGAGTTTTCTTTTTTAAAAGCCCAAAGAAAGGGAGCGCCTTCTCAGCCGACCTTGGTAGGAATCTGGTTAAGGCGGCGAGTCGGCCAGTCAACTGCTGAACTTCTTTCTTTGTCCTCGGGGCTTGCATGTCCAACACGGCCTTGCACTTATCTAGATTCTCCTCGATTCCACGGTTGGTCGGCATAAAACCTAAGAACTTCCCAGTCGGGACTCCGAACGCACATTTGGCCGGGTTTAACCTGATCCGGTGCCTCATTAACTTCTCAAATGTTTGTTCTAGGTCTCAGATGTGGTCATCTGGGCACTTTGACTTTACAATCATGTCATCAATGTATACTTCTATGTTTTGTCCGATCTCGGTATTCGAACACTCGTTCATCATTCGCCGATAGGTAGCTCGGCGTTCTTCAACCCGAAAGGCATAACATTGTAACAGTAATTAGCCTTATCGGTCATGAAGGCGGTCTTCTCCTGGTCGTCGGGATGCATGGCTATCTAATTGTAGCGGGAATATGCATCCATGAAAGATAGTAGTTAAAAACCGGCCGAGCTGTCAACCAATTGATCAATGTTTGGCATGGGGTAGGAATCCTTCGGGCAAGCCTTATTCAGATTGGTATAATCCGTACATACCCTCCACTTGCCATTTGGCTTTAACACCATCACTACATTGGAAAGCCAAGTGGTGTATTGTATCTCTCGGATGAATCCGGCCTCCAGAAGCTCGGTCACATGCTTTTCCAGGGCCTTTTGTGCATCCGCTCCGATGTTCCTTTTCTTCGGGCCACCGGTAGATCCCGACGGATGGCTAACTCCGTGGCAAGAACCTAGGGTCAATACCGGGTACCTCAGCCGACGTCCATGCGAATACGTCCTGGTTGCTCCTAAGGAATTTAGTCAACTGGGCTTTGAGGTCACTATTCAGGGCTCCTCCAATCTTAGTGGTTTTTGAAGGATCCGGGTCGACTACCAACTCCTCTAATTCTCCTTCGGGTTCTGGGCGTGGGATCTCAGGCTTGTCCCTGAGGTCGAGCTCTACCATGTTTACTGATCGTCGGACCCTTCGGTGCCTTTCGGCTTCGGCCGAATTCTCCCTTCTATTGAGGTGAGGTGGAGACGAGGGTCCTCCTTCCCTGTTTCGAAGGGTTTCGAAATAACATTGTCGGGATTCTTTCTGATCCCCTGACACCACTACCACTTGGTCCTTATTGTTGAGCATCTTAAGTTTCTGATGCTTAGTAGATACCAACATGTCCCACATGTGAATGGTCGGCCTGCCCAGTTTTACATTGTAAGACGACGGAAAGTCGGCAACTATAAACCTTCCCCGTTCTGACTTGAATGCCTCCCTCGTACCTAGCATCAGTCTGAGGTCGATGTAACCCTTGGGAAGGGAGTGCTCTCCGTTGAACCCTATGAGGGTCGTCTTGCACGGCTTTAGATCTTCAGCATCCATACGCATCCTTTTATAAGCATCCCAGCTAATAATGTCGGCCGAGCTCCCTGCATTTACGAATATCCTTTTGACTAGGGAATTCGCTAGGGTTCCGGTGATAACCAATCCGTCTTGATGCCATGGTACTACATCGTTTAGTTCTTCCATGGTGAAAGTTAAGGGCGGTGGTGCCAGCCTCGTTCGATCGTCCTTGAATTTTGGGAGGTCTCTTACCGTCAGGACTTCTCAGGTACTTCTTACGCTGGCTCGCTGCGTCTCCACCACCTCCGAATCCTCCGCTGATCCCATTGCAACGAAATTCGGTTTTTGCGAACCCGTCATCGGAGTTGGATTTTCTTCTTTTTTTCCTCTCTCCTTGGGTCCGGGGCCGGGCTTGCGCTTCGGCCCCCTTGATTGCGCTTGCCATTTCTCTTCCCTTGAGTTTTGATTACGTATTGGCGCAACTTTCCTTCCTTTATAAATTTCTCTATTGCATCTCGAAGATCGTAGCACTGTTCTGTTGTGTGACCCGTCCCATCATGAAATGAACAGTATTTGGACTGGTCTGTTGTGGGTCAGTTTTGGAGAGGCCTCGGCCTCCCAACTCTCCTCATGTCGGTCTGAGCAACCTCCTTCCAGAGCTGCGCCTGAGGAACGTTCAACGGGGTGTAGTTGTCATATTTCACCTTTTTTCAGGTCTTTCCCCCTGAGTCCGGCTTTCTCGGTTGCATTTTCTGGAATCTTCTCTTCGTTTATTATCCAGGTCGGGAGACATCTTCCTCGGTCTCTCGAGTTCCATAGTAATGGCCAGCTCCATTTGTTCGATGTCCAAATATTGCTCTGCCCGGGTGTAAAACTCGGTGAGAGTGTGGACTCGGTTCTTACATATATTCTTGGCCAGTCGTGATGTTAGATCCAGGCCATCAACGAGGCAATGGACATGAACTTCCTCTGAGAGCGAGTGTACTTGCGAGCCACATCTTTGAACCGGTTCGATACTTCGTAGTGTCTCTCCCTTTCTCTGCTTTATTTGGCTCAGAGTGTATTGGGACTTCGGCTGTTTTTTACTGGTTGCAAAGTTTAGCTCGAACTTTCGAGCAAGGTCTTCGAAATTGTGCACAGAATTATTCTGCAAGGAGTGGAGCCACTTCTGTGCCAGCCCGGTCAGAGTCACCGTGAACAGGCGTAAGATGACCTCCCCTTTGATCAAGCAGACCCACATGAGTAACTAGAATGTTTCGAGGTGACTGCGTGGATCCTGCGTTCTGTCATACTTCGGGAGATTGATCAGATCGAAATTCTTTGGGTAAGGTGCAGTGGCGGCTTCTCACGAGAATGGGCTTCCATCTGCTTCTGTCAAGTACTTCATCCTGTATTCTTGGGGAGATCCTCGAGATCATGGTATCCTGGCAGCTTTTCTATCTTCACCTTCCAACGTCTGAGACCAGGACCTCCTCTCCCTACCTCGGCCTTCGTCTTCCGCATTTCATCCTAGACGCACTTTTTTCAGTGCCGAGGCCGATGGGCGAGCTTGCCTCGTTCCTTTTATTGTTCGGCCCCGGTCTCTCAGTATGGACACCGATTCTATGCTGTGAGCAGGCTGCTACTATCCTGCGTCACTTTCTTTTTCCACGCGATCCTTCTCGGCCTCCATTTCGCGCCCAATCTTGGAATCTTTCGAGCTGGTCATCCATCATCCATTGGATCACTCTAAAGTCCTCTTGGAACCGAAGCTCATCCCGCTTTTCCTTAGTCTCGAACCTTCCGAGCATCGACTCCCGAGTTTTTACGCAGAATGAGGACATCGGGCTTGAAGCCGGGTCTCGTGATCGTCACGTCTTATGTTTTGTTGGCATCAGGAGGAGAGGAGGCCGTATCTGAAATATGGCCCTCAGGAGTTCCTCCACGACACGATGTACCTTGATCGTGCTGCTTGCTTGCCTCCGCCTGTGGTTGATTAGGCTGGATACTCCGACTGTTGCTTCTTGTGTGAGCCATTGGTAGTCACGAGAATCGTAATTTAGCGATCCCCACAGACGGCGCCAATGTTTTGGTGTAGAACGTTGATATCCAGTCTAGGACTGGTACTTTGATGTTGGATCTCTGGGCTCGAAGTGAATATTTATGGAGCAGATACTCCAAGGAGCCTGGTGTCACTGTACATAATATAGTGAGTGATGTGTGTGCACAGTGTGACTGAAAGTAATGAGTCTGAGTTAGAACCTGTGCACCTGGTTAATTGGTCTCTGTATTTATAGAGGTCACCGTGGAGGAGATCGTGGTTGGGCATGATCTCCATGGCGAGTATGTGGGGGAGCACATCGCGCAACTATAGTCCGGATGTTCCCGCGATGCTGATAGTTCTGATGCTCCCACGATGCTGATAATTCGAATCACCGGATGTTCCTATATGATAGGTATACTGTTATATTGGATATGCCCCTTATTGGGCCCTCGTGGCATTGGACCTTAGTATGAGTTCGTAACAAAACCAATATGACCTTTCAATCAACACATTTCGCTTAATAAAGCACCAGCAGCACGACAACACAGACCGAGCTAAACAATCGAAAGCAAACCAATATGACATCCAAAACTAAAAAACAGAGCACCAGGAGCAGGTCAAAAGCTAAAAAAACACAAGTTTGAAGGAAATTAAAAAATTCAAAAATCATAAACCAAATCTACACAATTAGGATATTGACTATTTGGAAACCTTCTCCCCTATGGCAAAACTGTTCTCTGTTTGCCTTTTCATTTCTATAGCAGTCAATTATGGTTGGGATCTTCATTAGTTGGATGTTAAGAATGCGTTCTTGAATGATGTTCTTCTTGAGGAAGTATACATGGAGCAACCACCTAGTTTTGTTGCTCAAGGGGAGTGTGGAAAGGTATCTCATCTTTAGAAGTCTTTATATGGCTTGAAGCAGAGCCCTTATGCTTGGTTTGACAGGTTTAGCTCTATAGTTAAGAAGTTTGGTCTGAGTCAGAGTAAGTGTGACCATTCTATGTTTTATCAGCAGACAGATGCTGGCATGATTTTGTTAGTGATATATGTTGATGATATTGTTATTACAGGTAGCAATGCTCTGGGAATCTCATCACTTAAGGCCATTCTTAGTTCTTATTTTCAAACAAAGGATTTGGGTCCGTTAAAGTACTTTCTTGGCATAAAGGTTATGAGAAGTAGGAAATGCATCATTTTGACACTTAGGAAATTTGTTCTTGATCTGTTAAAAGAAACTGGGTAACTCGGAGCAGCACCGAGTAGCTTTCCCATGACTTCTAATCCCTTCTTGGACATTAATGACAACATACCGTTTGATGAGCTACCAGAGGATGTCAGAAAGAAAGTTGATTCGGAGAAGATATGATCAAGCAGTTTGCCTATCCTGTTAGATATCGTGGATTAATTTGGAAATTGAACTATCTCATGGTAACTTGTCCCGTAGTGACCTTCCCAGTTAGTATGCATAGCCAATTCATGATTGCACCAACCATTGCTCGAGTATGTCTTACATTACTCGAAGGGCACATTTGGTTGTGGTGTACTCTATACGAATCATGGCCACAAGAACATTTAATGCTTTTATGATGCAGATCATGCGAGGTCAAAGGCTACCAGAAGATCCACTACAAGATATTGTATTTGTGGAAGGAAATTTAGTATCATGGAGGAGTAAGAAGCAAGATGTGGTTTCTAAGTCTAGTGCAAAAGCTTAATATAGAGCCATCGCTTAGTCAGTACAGGAAATTGTGTGAATTTGCTAGTTAATGAGGAAGATTGGTCTTGCCATGTTATTACCTGTGAAGTTGTGGTATGATAATAAAGCTTCTCTACACATAACCTCCAACTCTGTGTTGCATGAACGTATGAAAAACATTAAGATTGACTGTTATTTTGTATGCGATAATATCAAGAAGAACTTTATTTCTACGGGGCATATGTCTAGTGACCAATTGGGTGACCTTCTGATTAAGGCCTTAATGGGCCTCGGATTGAGTATCTTTGTAACAAGTTGGGCTCTTGATTTACATCTACACCCCTTCTCAAAAACTGGTTGGTTATACCTACACAATCTTCTCTTACGATTCTGCTAATTTCAGAGGCGCGCACTTCTCTAGTTGGGGGTCATAGAGGTGTCCTAAAAACCCTCAAAAGATTGCAGAATTGCTATTGTTGGCGTAATGTGATATGAAAGAGGAAGTAAAGGATTTCATTCAGCAATGTATTCCTTGTCAACGTAGCAAATACTTGCCTCAATCTTATGTCGGTTTATTACAGCCACTCCTCACCCTACAACATATTTGGGAAGACATTTCCCTGAACTTTATTATTGAGTTGCCTAAATCACATGGCTTTGATGTAATTCTTGTTGTGGTTGATCGTTTCAGCAAGTTTGCTCACTTTCTGGGTCTCACTTACCCTTTTATTGCCAAGTCAATAGTAGTTGTTTTTTGTAAGGAGATTATATCACTTCATGGAGTACCTAAGTCCATAATTTCAAATCGAGATCCTATCTTCTTAAGTTCTTTTTGGCAAGAATTGTTTAAGATCTCTAGAACTAAATTGAACATGAGTACTTCCTATCATCCCCAAATGGATGGGCAAACCGAAGTGGTAAATATGTTTGGAAACCTATCTTCACTATTTTGCTAAGACCATCAAAAGAGCTAGTTTCATTTTCTACATTGGGCAGAGTTCTCCTATAATACTGGGTACCACGCTTCTACCGGTTACACTCCTTTCAAAATTGAGTATGGCAAGGACCTGCTTGTTTTGGTGCCTTATGTCCGAGGTACCACTCCTATTGCTAAGTTAAAAGCTTTCTTTAATGAGAAAGATGCTATCCTCACTTGACTGCCCAAGATCACATGAGACACCATCCTGACTCACATAGGCACCATGTTGAATTTCAGCCTAGAGATATGGTTTTCCTTAAGATTCAACCTTATCGATAGAAGTCACTATCAACCCAGCATTTATCAAAAACTCACAGCTCGTTATTTTGGCCCATATGTTGTGGTTCGTCATGTTGGAACAGTAGCTTATGAACTTTAGCTTCCCTTGGATGCTCGTGTCCATCCCATGGATGTGTTCCTCCAGCAACTGTTCTACTACTTCTAGTCACTACATCTTGGGAGTTCGAGCTGCAACCTACCCAAGTGCTGGATTCTCGTGTTGTCACTGCTGCTAGAGTTCAAACCATTGAACTTTTAATTCAATGGCAAGATCGACCATAAGAGGAATCCAGTTGGAGTCGTATGACTTCATTGGAGATCAATTTCCTACTTTCAGCCTTGAGGACAAGGCTTTTTTTCAAGGGGAGGGTATTGTTAGGGACACATGTAGCCCTCTTTTGGTTTACTCTAGAAGAAAGAAGACACATGTCTAGTATATATTAAATTTTTAGGAGTAGTTTTATCTATTTATGGTAGTTATATTATCTTATCTAAAAAGTAGTTATTAGGATACTATCTTATCTATTTCTAAAGTAGTTATTAGGAAGAGTAAGAGACAGTTATAATGACTGGACTTTATTTATATATGTGTGTATTATGTTTTATGAAGAAATAAAGAATATTATATGGAAATCACCATGTCTTGGCTAGAATGCAAATTCTGACTCTAGAGTGTATTTTCTTTTCCTTTTTCTAAGTCCTAAATTATGCAAGAACTATCAGCAGTTTATACCAAATCTATATATGGAGAAGCTAATGTTACAAGCATACTCTAAATGCAATGGCTATTATCAAGAAGCAGTCTGGATAGGCTACCAAAATTCTTAGGTTTGTTCAACAACTAGAGAATTCTGTGTGGTCAACAAAAAGTACCAAAATTGTGGGCTTCTTCAACATTCTATTCCAACCTTTAGTTTCTTTACATTATTGTAAGAATACTTCTCCATATCATAATCATAATTTTGCAGTTTATACTACATCTATAAGAAGCTAATGTAACAAGCATACTATAAATGCAATGGCAATTATCAAGAAGCGGCACATTCAGATATTTATGTCCGTTTAACATCTATAACGATTATATCCTTTTTGGCATTCCACACAGATCTGAATTATTTTCTTCTACTTTGATATCCCATTTAGTTAATGAAAAAATGGGGGGGAAAATCTTTATGAAAGACAACGGAAAAGGTTGTTTGCATTTCTGAATCTCAGGGACGAATTGTTTGGCGAACTATACTATGGATATAATTCAAATATCCAAATAAGGAACCATTTTACAATGGAAGAACAAAAAAAACAAACAGGTCGGATAAAAAAATTTTACTCCACAGAAGATAGGGCGCAAGCTTCAAATGCCATGGGAACAGAAGAAGGGTTTCATGAGGCAGCAATAGCCACGACCAAAACGACGAAGACGATAATCATAATCATTTGACGATCTTTGATTCGTACAACGCCAATTTTGTAGTACGAAGACGCATGAATAACAAACAAAAAGAGACCGTTTCTACTTATTCAAAACGGTGAATTCCACTCCCGTATAAGCACCGTATAAATCCTCAACGGCCAGGATAACAAAGACAAAACTCAAATCACGTAAAACCTAAAGGCATATTCAAGATCAAGAACACGAAAAGTTTCACAAAATGAAAATCAATTTGTATAGCGATGAAGTGAGAAGAAGAAAATATTGAATTCAGCTTGAAATCGAAATCCACAATGATAAGATCTAAAGTTGCTGCTACCTGTAATCGATCAATTTGACAATGAAGAGCCAAAGGAATAAATTCGAGCGTGTCGCGGACCCTGGATCTGACGAAGAAACAGGAGATGAGAGTGTGAAAGAAAATCTCAGAGGAATATGTGTTCTGGTGAGCCTTTGTGAGAAATTGATATTTAAAGAGATCAACAAAATAACCGTTGAACTTTTCACTCAAAAAATGCCGTTGGGCTTCGGCGATCAAACGCTCCATTTGATTTATTTTTTAAATTTTTTTTGACCTGCCACACGCCTTTTGAAATGGAGAAGCACAGGCGACTATTTTTCTCTGCATTAGAAATTCGCAGTATATATATATTTTTTTTTTTGGAAAAATTGGAACCGAGTAATTAAAGAAAATTATATTTATTAAACAAAGTTTAAATATTATAATATTATGGGAAAAGTATTTTATACTTGGAGATAGAGTTATCAACCAAGTTTCTTGACCCCAAAACTCGTCATTTTGAATTAATGAAGGGTGTATTAGTAATTTTAGGTGAATTAATGAAGGGTGTTTAAGGTAAAATTTATATGATTAAAAAATAAACAAAATTACATAAACACCCTTAATTAATACAAAAGTGATGATTGTTAGTTTTTGGGGTCTTTTTGGAGATAAGTTTGATGTTATAATCTCCTAAATGGGCAGTGATAGAGAAATCCTTCACCCTATAATTATTTAGGGTAAATTTGTCAGTCTTATTTAGGTATATTTGGTTGGACATCTGGGTGACACGTGGTAAATTCTTTGGGTCAAATAGTGTGAGAAGACATGATGATGTGCATGACAACTTATTTCTAGTTTGTTGGGATCAAAACTTGTTGAAGTAATGGCCTTCTTATACCTCATCTCCTCCGAAGTCAAATGATGCAAATTGTTTCGAGGAAGATGTTGTCCGTTTGGAAGTTGACGGATCAGTCTTAGGGAATGGAAACAGCAGATGTGGGGGTGTCTTACAAGATAATGAGGGACACTAGATATGTTGTTTCACACTTCAAAATTGAAGCGGTTACTTTGTTGCGGTTTCCTAAAAGCTAACCACCACAAAAGTGGCGCCAGCTTGGTGCCATGTGGTGCAAAGGTTGTGGCTATTCTTTTGTGGCGGTTTATAAGAAGAAATCGTTATAGAAGTCAAAGAGTCTAAACTTTTGTAGCATTTACGAATAAAAACCGCTACACAATGATAAAAGTTTACAACTAAATTGCTACACATTTGAAGCCTATATATTGTTCTTCACACAAATTATTTTGTGAAGAATTTGCAGCATAACGCCAAACATCGGTTTGAAAGTAGATGTCTACCCATGAAAATTTGCAAATGGGATGTGCATGGTATCATTTTACCTAGCACCAAATTTGCAATTTTTCATGTGGTGACAACTACTTTCAAACCAATGTTTAGCCTCATGCTGCAAATTCTTCATTTTAATAACAAAACTTGTATTGGTTATTGTAACTGCTACATAGACTAATGTAAAATGCAAATAGCCTTGTTAATTTATAGCGGTTTATACTAGTAACCGCTATAAAATGCAAATAGCTAATAAACTTGTAGCGGTTTTTGTATATTTGAACCCTATATATAACCAGCGCTCAACGGAAATTAAATTCCGTGAAGAATTAGTAGCAAGAAACCACACAAATGGTTTAAAAGCAGCTGCCCCCTTGAAAATTTGCAAATGAGTTGTGTTTGGAATCATAGTATTCATATTATGTTACCAAGCATGCCAGTTACATTTTGTCAAGGGTGGCAACTACTTTCGAACGGATGTCTGGTTTCTTGCTTATGTTTTTCAAACTCATAATAAAATTTCTAACGGTTATAGGTTAAACCACTACATAATGCAAACAATCTTGATATTTGTAGCGGTTTTTGGCATAAACTACGACAAAATACAAAGAGTCTTCATATTTGTAGCAATTTATTTGACCATTACAAAATGTCACGAGGAACCAAGGATATTGTAGCGGTTTATAGTAAAACTGTTACAAAAGTTCAAATGTATAAAACAATAGTAACCCAAGCATATTTCACCCTCACTATGCACATTTCTTCCTCACACATTGTCTTACAACATTTAACTATAGTTTTTAGCTAGTGATGACTTGAAAGAGAGGTAAGGGAAGTGATGTGATACAAGGCATAGTGCCTTGACGAGGGGGAAGTAGTACTAGAGGGCAACATAATGGTAAAAATGTCCTCATGCCATCACGATAGGGGACCCAGCCTCAGCAAATGTTCCTACATGAGGCGGCCCCATAGGTAGTAGAGGAGGAGACCTTACCATTACTAATAAGGATGATGAGGCTAAGATCAATTAGGCTTACTTTGACTTAGCATTCCCTTACACAAGATGGAGCGGTGGGTGGATGGGGAGATCGCCGAGGAGCAAGGGAACCCCGACCATCATCTTCGCGGTCAACTAGATTTGACATGCAAGTCGAAGGTAAAGTTAAATATTCTTTTAATAAATGTAATATTTAAATTCCATACGGTTTATTAAATGTTGAGTGTAATGTAATAATTACAAATTTTTTAATCATCATCTACATGTATTTGAATGTTTCGTCTCTTATGTAGGCTCTTACTGATAGGAACACTAGGATTTGGGAGCAATAAAGGATCCACCATACTTTTTCCGTAATGATTACAAATTTTATAATCAATCTAAGACTTTTGTTGTCACCTATAGTGAGCTGATTTTTTTCAGTTAAATTATTTTTTAGCTTTAAATTGGTAATTGTTTTATTTTAAATACAACTAAGTTGATATTTTTTTTAAAAATTCTTTTAGGAGAGGAAAGTAAGGAGGAGAACCATACACCTACAGACACCGGGATGAGATGCCCACGCATGAGAGGAAGCCATTGGAATAATTTTGGAGTTGAGTTTTATACAAGTTTTACCTTTTACAATTTTTTCCTATAATACCCCTATTTATACTTTCTCAATAATAATTTAATAATACACCTATATATTTTATAAAGTAAATAATGTTTGCAATTCATTAATGTCATATACACCTAAATTATACTTTTTATATATAATAATTTTGAGCAATTTTTGTCATATTTTTCCTATGGGATGAGATGCCCACCTCTGATACGGGCGATGATTGAATGCGATGCATGATTCTACTCGCCCTGGATTTTGGCAATCTTAGTTGATTTTGATTTCTCATTGCAACCTCATTCAAGAATTCACACCAGGTGCCCTTTTCCTAAAATACCTTGGGAAGACATTGTAAATCTTATAATATACATTTTAAAGGTCTAATTTATGTATTTAATTTACATTCATGCAACTTTTCATCCATATCTTATAAAATGTGTGTGCTAGTAGCGGATTATACATGCCCAAACAAAGTTGCGTCAGTCCCCAGACCTCGGAGTCATAGGGGTATGTGGATCCCACTGCTCCCTTAAAAGCTGGTCTTGGCCAAGTTGAGCATTCTGGACGTGTTAGGGGTATATAGGTAGGTGCCAAGCCTAGCATGGTCTATGGTAGGAGCGCCGTCTCTGAGCGGAACCTCTCAAGCAAGAACCTTAGGCGTGAGAGCCGATGGAGCAAATGCCACAAGCGATGGTTGAGGAGAAGGCTCAGGCGATCTATGTAGATGTTACCACGAATGTTACCTTGCAACCTCAGGACCAAGTCGAAAATTGGTACACTCAAAATAAGGATAGTTGGGATTTCATCACGAAGGCGTATCTCGGATGTTTCCTGATGAGGAGGTTCCACTACCCCCGACTCCTTTTGTGTTCACCATCGATCCGCCCCCTCCGCCTCCTCATGCTAATGATGGTGGTGGTGTTACCTCTGGTCAGCATGTTGATCTTGCCCCTACTAAGAGAGGACATGATGATCAGGCTCCAACTAGTTAGTTAGGTTTTGTTTTTGTTTTAGGACATACATATCATGTTATTTAAAATGTTTGATATAGTTCATTTATGATATAAGCTGACATTTGATAATATATAGTAAATGTTTTTCCATACTTGTACTAATATATTATTATGTAACGTGAATTATATTATATAAAACTTATTATTCAAAATAGATAGTAACTCGTAACAAATTTTTAACTTTATTATTTCTTCATTACCTTCAAATTTCTGAAATTAATATTCAACATATTAAATAAACAATTATTTTAACGTTTTGTAGCAGTTTAACTTCTGTAACTGCTACAACATTGTAAACATTTGAAATTTAAAATATTTGGTTCTGTCAATTTTGTAATGGTTTTAGGACTCAAACTACTACAAAATTTGAAATTTCAATTTTAACTTTCCCACCTAATAATGGTCACATGTGTAGTGGTTACAAGAGTCAAACCGCTACAAATATAAAAATTTTGAAATTGAAACGGTCTTCATGTTTGTGGCGGTTGATGTAGCAGTTTTATTTCAACTACATGGTTTGTAGCGGTTATGGTAGCGGTTTTTAAACATGTTTTGCCTCCAATTTTTTAAAATGTTTTTCCACGACTAAAACTTTTCCCGCCTATTTTTTAAAATTTATCAACGTAGTTAGTAGCAGTTAGTTAATAGCTACACATAATTGCAATTTCATCTTGTAGTAGTTCATAAACCGTTACAAATTGTTAACAAAATAAGTCGTTTGGATGTCATCCAGTAGCAATGACCCATAAGTCATAACCACTACAGTATAAGGTGGTTATGTTACTTGAGTAGCGGATTGTTTAACCGTTCAAAACAGCTTGCCATGATGTATTTTGTAGCAGTTTCTCTTATTGCTACTCATGTCATTAGTAGTGGTCGAAACTGCTACAAATAGACGGTTTTCACCGCTACAAAACACCGTTTTTTGTAGTGTCAGCTGCAAATTGATTAGCACCCCCACTAGCACCATTACAGGTCCTCAACATCCTTAATGGTCTTCACTTACGTTGCAATAAAGGCTACAGGAATGTGATTAATTATTCAGAATTTCTTGAAGCCATCAACCTGCTTCTGCAGTGTAGTGATGGTAACCGACCATTTTTTTGATATTATAGATGAGACTAGGTGTCCTATTCTTAAGGATTGGCATATTAGATTCCACCATAGGTGTAGAGAGTGTCTTTATTTTGCTGATTACCTAGCTAAGTTTGTTCATATAATATGACTGAAAATTTTTGTATCATTGAATCAATCTCCACCTATTGCATAGTAGGAGGAAAGTGATGAAGAAAACAAGATGATGTAGCGCTTGTAACCATTTCATGTGGTAGGATTTCAGTATGTAGTCAAGCAAAAAAGTTTGATGAAATATTTTTCATGACATAATAATTCATGATTTTTTTAATTAAAGGAGGCAAGTAGAGATCACAGGCGGGATTAAACTGTGACCTCCCACTTACAGAAAACTCTCATAACAGTAGGTTATTACAAGGGTATTAGCTAATTCATGATTTAAAATAAATTTTGAAATTTTATTATTTTCAAATAAAAAAGTTTAATGACTTAATTCCCTTTCCTTATCTTGATGATATTATTGAAGGTTCCTTTTAACATGAATCATGAGGGAGTATAGACTTTGAGTCTGCAAAATATAGTGACTCATGAGCAGATGAATGTTTTGTTGTTACACCAGATCTGCAACTTGTTCATAGTCAAGGACAGATGCAGGGCATGACGTCAAACTCACAAGAGAAAGACATTGATAATAGAAAAAGATTGTTCTCCGATTCAGCTATTCTCCAATAGATTTGGTGAATAATTGAGCCCTCAAAACAAATTAGTGCTTGACAACCTTTAAACCCTGTTATTCCTTTTAACTTATGAAGAATGATGATCCAGTCCTTACATAGCCTTATACTTAATAAAGCCTTAACAGATGGGTTTAGTACCAATTCATCATGCACTATTATATGATACTCATATAATATATATGTCCCTCAACACTAATCAAGGAGGACAACAAAAAAGGAAATTAAGGAAGATGACTATGTTGTTTTAAAAAATATATATCATATTAACTAACTTCTTTCTAATTTAATTAAATTAGGTAAATATATCTTATATTAAAGATGAGAGTAAGTAACACACACTAATACAACACGCTGCCAAAAGGCTCCATATAGCACATAAGCTGCACACCTAATTGCCAAGCCGTCCTATGCATATGCATATATGTATATTGAATATCATCATGATATTTTGTTATAGAATATATATATATATATATATATATAAACTTTCATACATACACAATGGAAGAGATACACATGGACGCACAATAAGCATCAAATAAACCTTCATAAGATGAAATGCTAGAGATGCTTTATCATGTGGTATGGGTTTGCTTCTCAGCACAACATATAAACTTAAATACAAATATTAAGTGTTTAGTTATTACAAATTTCTTCAGACTTCATCAGTTTTATCTCTATATATCTGCTTTTAATTCCAAGGCCTTGGGATAGCACGATTTGGTAAACCCTTATCAATGTGAAGAGTAAACATTGTCTTATAAGTCACACTTGCAGTTTCATCAGCCAATTTGAAGATGAAGAAGCGAAGAAGGGCCATTGCTACTATCTTCATCTGCCTGTAAGCAAAGTCCTTCCCTAAACAGATACGAGGTCCCGCCTACAAATTAAATCAACATATTATATTTCATAGCAATATCATTAAATCAACATATTATATTTAATAGCAATATCATTAAATCAACTTATTATACTTCATAGCAATATCATCTGATACACACACACACTAATTTATATACTCCCTCGGATACTAAACCTAAAAGTTACTTGAGAGGTTTGTTTTAATTTTAAATATAACACTCCAATCCACTCTGTCATCTTAATTTATAATTTTTTATACAAATTATATCCCGTTTTTTGTGTGTACAGATTATATCCCTATAATTGATTGAACTTTTCAAAGGGTTTTAGGGATATTTTAGGAAAATCGACATACATTTCTTATAAAGAACTAACTTATCTACAAGTTAGTTATCTATCTCATATGACCAAAAGGAGTGTAACTTTTCTTTTGATAAAGGAAGCAAACTAGGGAGAGAGAGAGAGAGAGAGAGAGAGAGAGAGAGAGAGAGAGTGTGTGTGTGTGTGTGTGTGTGTGAGAGAGAGAGATACAAACATGGAAAGCTATGAACTTGAACGGAGATTCAGGTCGAAAAATGGAATCTCTTAGCCATCTTTCCGGGCGAAACTCATCAGCGTCAGGTCCCCAAATGTAGGGCATGCGTCCCATAGCATAAGCCATGTAGAGAACTTCATCTCCTTTCTTCAGTCTATAGCCATCAGGGAGGATGTCATCTGTTTCTGCAGTCCTCCCATCCTTAATTGAGAGTCAAAAACCAATTTAGTGAAGAAAAAATCTGACATTCTTGAATAAAGATCAAATCATCCTTAATCTATAACTATATACTAACCATCCTAAATATTCAACACTTAGTTAACTTTTTTAAGGGAGATGAAGGAAACTAAATAAGTCACTTAATCATATCATATGTTGTATATGATTAAATTATATATAAATTTATAAGTCAAACAAATTATTTTGGAGAAAAAATGATAAATATAAAATAATTTAAAGTAATTTAGTTAACTTCTTTAATCTCTAAAAAAAATCAATTGGGTCTTATATTTAGAATTGGAGGTAGTACAGTATGATATAAAAATCTATATATAGGATAAATATAAAAAAAAATGATTTTTCAATTTATTCAATTTTCCATACTATTTCATTTTTTTTGTACCAAAAGAGGCCCAGAGAAGGTTAATTAATACATTAAGGAGAAGATGATGAAGAACTTACAATCGGAACAGCAGGGTAAAGCCTTAGGGTTTCTGTAAGTGCTGCATGAAGATAATGCATTTTGTCAAGAGTGGCTTCAGTTATATTGGCCACAAACTCATCAATGTTAGTTTCTTGTTGAGTACAAGTGACATTATCTCTCACTTCTTGAGCAACTTTCTCTTGAACAAGAGGGTTCTTGCACATCATGTAGAAGAACCATGCGAGAGTGCTGGCGCTTGTGTCCTTCCCAGCTATCATGAAGTTCAGAATTATGTCCCTCAGATACTTATCGTTCATAGTTTCCAGATCCTTCTTGCTCTCCATTAGAAACCTTGATAGAATGTCCTCCTTCTCATTCTAAAATCAAACCACCAAAAGCAAAGAGTTATTCATGTTTTCGTGTCATTCCAGAAATAATTTTTTTCTAAAATATATTTCTAATAAACAATGAAAAATATAATTTTAGGAAAATTAATTCTTGGCCCTTGAAGTTTCACTTGATTTTTAATCAAATCCCCATATTTTTTTCTTTCTTTATATGAAATACTTGTATTGTTTGCTCATCAATTATAAGCATTGCACTACTACAAAATCATGTATATTTGATACTCCATACTTAATGGTTTTTATAAAACCGTATATAATAATGGTTCTTTAAAATAACTGTCAAGTATATGAGACAATATTTGATGGTTTTATATGATCACCCTGATATATAAGTTTGGTTTTTTTGGGAAAAAAAAAATGTAACGTTTACTTGACGGTTGTATCAAAACAGCCATTGTATATATTTTATCAATATATGACGGTTTTTATCAAAACCTTGTAAAACTTATACATTTGATGGTTTTTCAAAATAAACCATCAAATATGTCTTTACAATCCATTTTTAAACCTTATTTACGTGATTTCAAAGTATCCACCATTTCTCTGTACGCTCGTTGAATAGCTCTTACCCTCTTTTATGGCAACCCCACTGTTATTTCCCTCTCAATTGTTGCTGAAATCTTGATTCTCCTCATTCCCGTGTTCGTGGCTTTTGTGAAGGCGTTCATGGCTTTTTCTGGGTTCTAGGTTTAGTATTCTTTGAACCTCTACAAGTTTCATGTCAATTAGTATGAAGGTGAGGAAGAGCCTTGTTGTGATGAAGGAGGTCCAGAAAGCAAAGAGAGAGGGGAGAAAACTTAATATGAGATGGAACAAGAAAGGGCAAGTTGTGAAATCTGACAAGTTCGTTAGCTATCCCAAGTATGCGGCAAAAAGCAACGTGCCTATCACTTTCAACAACTGGAAGAAGGCAACCGAGTGAAGGCTGTTTGGGATGAAGTATCAGTAATATGATGCTACATAGTTAATAATATATTGTTAAAAGGTATACCTAACACTAACAATGATTTGTATATTTTTTTAGTCTAGATTCCATATAGATGAGAAGAAGAAGGATTATGTGCTTGGGAAGGCTGGCAAGGTACTGTGCTCATTCCAAGGGTTTTTGTGACAAAGAAATATTTGTTGGAACCCAGCTCTATTGATGAGTCGGTGGTTCTGACACTGCTAAAGGAAGTTGTCAAACAGCCCAAATGGGCTGCTTTTCTATGGTTACGACCCTCTGCGCCATTTAAAATAAATTAAATTTACCGGAATAAAAAGTCAATGGTACTTCCGTATTAATATAATGCGTAACTCTGACATTTTTTTTATTTCTTTCCACATGCATTAAGCGCTAAAAATCGTGAGAGTGTGAAGAACAATGAATACATGTACCATGGAGGCCACACGGGGTATGCGAACATTGAGTACCAGTTGATAGAGAAGGAGGGGTTAGGATCGTGTAACTATCAACTGTGGAGTGTTGTGGGATACTGCGCGGCAAAACAATAAGGGCAACATTGACAATCCTCGAGTGCAGAGGTTGTCTCAAGAATGGTAAGTACTAATGATTTGGATTTTATTACAATTGAATTTTTCATATTAAAATGTGTTTAACCTTTCATTTTGCTACAAGAGACCTTGAGTTAAGAATTAGAGCAAGGCAAGCTTCTTGGGCACAAGAATGTCTTGGAAAAGGCTCTGGGTCCTTATCACAGTGGTCTTTTGAGGGGTGTCAACTATGGAGTCATCAAAAAAGAAACTTTGGGAAGCAGAAGAGGCAAACAAAGGTGTCTGATCATAAGCTTCAAAAATATATGAAGATGACCAAGATGTTGATGAAGAGCAGGTTGAAGCACAACAAGCTGTTATTGATCAGTTAATGAGCCGAGACACCTTGGGGAAGTAGGGAATGACTCACACCCAAGTACAAAAGATAGCTGCACATTCCCCTTTCAGACCCTACCTATGATAATATGAGTCATGCCGAAAGTCTATGTTTTATTTATTTTTTATTTACACTAATTGCATTTTCTCTTTTTTGGGGGAAAGGTGGAGGTTGAGTGTATGGCAGATAGCCCTAAGCCGCATACGGTTCATACGGGCCACATTTACAACTTATAGGGGGAGAACATGACTCATAAATAGCCTCTCCCTCAGAAAAATGTTAGGGTAGAGCTGAAGACAACCATCAATTCTAAGTATGCCCTTCCGTTACCTACCACAGACACAAATATAATGGGAGGAGTTGTACTTAGCTTTGTTTTATGGCCAGAGAAATTCATTGTCACACCATCGAAGATAAAAAATGTATATCATCATCTTTTGAGCTTGCTAATGAAGTTTATAGTAACTATTTTTCTAACTTCTCAACTTATTTAGCCGAAGAGGAGGAAGAGCAATCTGGGAGCTAAGTTCAACTATGAATTGGTGTCTTGTGCGCTGAAGAAGAAAAATGAGCCTGGGCCTGTGGATGTGCCTCAGTCGCTAGTTCTGCCAGTTTCCAATAAATATCGAATGGTTCTTGAGGCACACAATAGCATGGTCACTGAAACAGATCGTGAGTGAGAAGACAACGCTAAACAAGTCCCCTTTGAGCAAGATATATATGGGGAATTAGGTGTGTTTGACGCTATCAATAGGGTGTTAGTCAAAGATATCGTCATGGGTGATATGGTTAGCTCGAGAGCTTATAACTTTTATATCTGGTATGTCTTCTATTGCGAATGAATACTTAGCTACTCATAGCATTTATATATACTGAATTGCTTGCTTTTGTATGTAAGATACCTTCACAAGGAGCACGTAACCCACAATGGCTTACAGGACACGTTCCTATTCCTCAACCCCATCTTTATTCAAGAATGTTGGGCATAGACAATAAGCCTGATTTAGTGGAGAGAAAAATGAGGGAACTAGCGGATATGGTCATTACAAGGGCACCAAAGAAGAAGGACGATTTTTTCTTGATGACGGACTGCCAGGGGTGAGTATACTACTTCATTAAATTGAATGTTCATTATGTTTTTTTTTCTTAATGGTTCTGATCATGTTTATTGTACTTGGGGGTCTTTGGGTGCTCATCGTGCTAAATCCCTTCAAGCAAAGGATTTGGTACTTTGATTCAGTTCATGGGGATACAAACAATTGACCAAAAATGGTCAAGGTTTTCAATAAGTAAGTTGATGAATTTAAATTTGGAACTTTAATTTCTTATTGTTCTGTCAAAGTTATTATAAATTTGGTGCTTTAATTTCTTATTATGAACTTGTCAGAGTTGTTTATTATTACGTCATGGACAAAGGCCTCAGCTGACCCTCGTTACATGGCAAAGGTATTGCATCCACTTACAAACGAAAGAGAGTAGCAATAATTTACTAATACTTACCATGTTATGTTAGACTTGTCAAATTTGGTTTTTTTGTGTTAGACTAATACTTTTGATTTATTTGTTTATTGTGTTCGCGGCAACCAAATCAGAGCTCTTATTGTGGGTACTATTGATGAGCACTAATTATGTCATGTTTTCTCTATATTTTGTGACTAAATTGCATGGTACATACAAGCTTAACTACAATCAATCTAAGCAAAAAGGCATTAATTCATGATATAAGGAATGAAGGATAAAAACCATTTACATCCTAAACATGTGCTAAGAAAGGAGTAAGTTACAAGGTTTTATGAGAAGAACATGTAGCAATGCTGATACTATGCTAAAGCATCCGGACAGCTTATCGACGTGCAATACAAGGCATCTCTGAGGCTATAGCAAAGTAAAGGACACAATGCTATGCGGCATATGTTCTAATCTTTTGTCAAGATTATTTCAGGAAATAATGTGAAGGTCAAGAATGACAGGTAGATTGCTGACGTAACAGAATATAAGATGCGGACGATCAAAACTAAAAGATTTGAAGAATCCCGCAAGATCAACAGAATCAATCTACTAAGGATGGAAAGAGAGATACAACCGGATCTCGACGGATTAGGAAAGGCCCAGCTCCTGGAACTTACGCCGCAAGAAAGCCTTTTATATAAGGAAACAGCAAGCTAACCCTAGAGGGGGGAGTCGTCAAGAGTCTAATCCAATTCACATTCGTCCAGACTCGAAAAGAGAGAGAGAATTCACAAGGCACGAGAACGCCAGGAGAACCCAGCATCCTTCTTTGCAGTAAGACGGAGAGAAGAAGATGTAGAGTGGTGACGTTACAGGGCTTCTTCCACGCCGTCGGAACTTCGTCAAGCTTTCTGTTTTTCTTTCATTTTAATCTTTTAATCATGGGTCATTCTGTTGTTATCTATTTTGTGTTTCCCTCGTTAGTCATGAACTAAATTTCCTATGGCTGAGCGATGATAATTTCTTAAGTTTGGAATGAACCTAGTTGCTAGTTCTTAATTCAATAAATTCAGTTTGCTTATCAATGATTTAATTCCCTTATCGATTAGCGGAAGCTAAGGGCGAGATTTGTGGCCTCGGCTTACTGGTAAGGAGTCAAGGTTAGACCTCTGAGAAACAGTGATTGCTAGGCAGGCTGGTGCAAGGCTTGACCTATTATTGTAAGCTTTAGGAATGGGTCTACAGCTCATAACCATAACACTTTATTTTGTAATGTTAATCTAACTAGAAAATTACCATAGGCATATGGAAGGAGTAAAGTTAGCATTAGAAGTATCAGACGCGGAAGCTTCGATAGACTATAGTGGTGGGTTAACTGAATAGCGTTGCAGTTAGTAGCTATGTTGTAGCATTGCGGAAGTTGTGCAGTATAGATGCTATAGCAATGTGCAAAGCAACTGGGGGATTGATATGCTTAAGAATGATTCCAAGCTCAGCCTAATTTCCTACCGATATCTTCTTATGACTACGATACTCTGTTTACTTTTCTTTGTTATTTAGCGTAACCACAAAACCTCTCAAACCAATCAGATTTACTTTCTTTTTCACACAACTATTATAGCATTCGAGCATCACTTCCTAGTATCTTAGTCTCGTGGGACGATACTCTACTTACACTTTGTTACTTGTTGGATTGGTTCACTTGCCATCAAGGAAATCGACCAACAACTGTCTCATGAAGTTCATGAAGGACATAGTCACCTACAATCCTAGCTCAATTAATACTAAGGTATGTGTGTGTGTGTGTGTGTCTGTTTAAGTTAAATTAAAAGTCAAGTCATATATATTTTAATGTACTTTGTTTTTGCACAATACTTTGAGGATAGTTAATCTGAGCAATATTCGATTGCCCAAGTACAAAGTGAAGAAGTCATAAAATAGTTGGCTATGACAATTTATCGTCAATGAATGGGAGCATAATAGAGTTAGCTATAGAGTACCATTTTTTTTGTTTAAGTGTATGTTAGGTTCTTAGTTTAGCTAGTTCAGATTTAGTTTTGGCTTCTGCTTTGGTTCCTACTTTTTGTTTCTATTTTGTTTTCTCTTTTCGTCTTATTGGTTTGCTTTTGGTTGGTGATTTTGATTAGCTTTTGTTTTCTATAATGTACAGTTGTGTGCATGTACTTTCTAATTACTGGAATGGATCTATTTAGTTGGTTCATGTTATATCCATATATAGTTTTTGATGACCGATAATGATCTGTTTGGTTTCTGTATAGGTATGTAATATGTATATGGGGGCTTATCGAAAATTAATCCCAATTTTTTTAATAAAAAAATTGTCCACAATACTTTACAGTAATTATCTAACAACCTTCATATATTGACATATTTATCATGGTTTTTTCAAACAACCGTTATGTATATACATATATTTTATGGTTAATTACCAACAACCATCAAATATACATGATGACTAAAACTAGTGTCAAATACTTAACCGTCTATTATATGAACAATAATGTGTCTGGTAATATATTTCACAGTTTTTAGAGAACAACTGTTGAACATAGTGTGCCATAAGTAACAGTCATTAACTAAAAACCGTCAAATATAAGACCTTATAAAAAATCGTGAAATATTGGGGCCTATATTTAACGATGATTGACAACCACTAAATTATTTAGTACTCGGATATTTAAATGTAAGTCAAAATAACCGTTAAATATAGACAAATTTGCAGTAGTGTTGGTCTCTATGCTCATAATATGTTAAGTAGGATTGATGTGGATACTAAACTAAGCGACATGCAAGTAAGTTGTCACACAAAATACAAAATATAAAAGAGGTTTTCTATTTAAGCCAATGACCTTTGGGTGTAGTGGCACAGGATCTGTCCTCTATGGAACCAATTAGTTTGGGATTCGATCCCCTTTAAAAATAAAAAGAGAGAGAGATCATCTCCTTGCATCTATATATAATATGTAATTTGGTTGATATTGATTTTATTTTGACCCATGCGGCAAAATTAATTCAAGAGTATGCTAAGTGAAAGCTATGTCATCAACTACTATTGTTATTTAATAACTCTTACGAATTAACAAATTATGAGGATAGAGATAACTTAAGAACTCAATAAAAAATACAATGACATGATTAAAATAAGATAAATCATAGGGGACTTGCATATTAATTTTCCCAATAATGAGAATACAAATAATTACTTACATGATGATTTTGCTGCATTGCCAGGTGATGTCTCTTGGTGGAGATGAGTCGATGAACAAAACGATCAATGAATTTGACATTGTTTTTTAGGGAAGCTTCAGAGCCAATGTTAAGATATCTCTTGATCTTCCAAAATGGATCCACAAAGCGCCAATAAACGAAAGCATTTGACTCATCAAATGCCCTCATAAATTCACTTCCCTCTTTGCTTGTTCCCTCCAGGCAATTCAGTTCCACTCCAAACCCTACTTTGAATATCGAGTCCAACGTGCATCTCATTAATATATCCTACAAATTAAACACCACACACACACACACATTATTTACTTGTATATGGGTGTCTCTTCGTCATGATCACCTCGTAACTATTCAGCAATAATATAAGGAACAAAAGGGAAGAAAACTACTAAACATATACCACCACCTCTGGCCCTTAATATAAGAGTCAATTTACTAATTTGGGGTAATTAAAGAACCTAAATAAATCACTTTAAAGTACCGATATTATTTTTTTCCTCCAAAATAATGTGTCTCCAATAATAGACAGAAGTATTTCAAAGAAATCATATAACAATGTTATAATTAAGTAATTTATTTAGATTTTTTAATCTCTCTAAATTAGTCAATTGACTCTTATATTAAGGACCGAATTTAGTATTTAGTGATCATTAGATAAACATAGGCTAGAATCTAAGAACTCAATAGCAGAAGGAAGTAATCGGGAAACTAAATATGGAGGGAAAGCAAAGAGGCACATTCAAAAAGAAGAATCATTTTTAAAGCATTATATTGTTGGACACTAAAAGTGACAGTACTACATAAAACACTTTTAATGTCTGTTTTGAAGCCCTTTTTACGTCCATGTTTTAAGGGACATCATAAGATTTTTTTTTTTTTTTAAAAAAAAAAAAAAAAAAAAAAAAAAAAAACCAACTTCAGATAAGCCAAAATCCGCCTCCTCCTCTAGCTCTTCAATGTCGAAGGTTGAGCTGCTAGCCTCTTGGTTTCTTTGGGA
Organism: Acacia acuminata; assembly: GCA_019022655.1. Taxonomy (NCBI): domain Eukaryota; kingdom Viridiplantae; phylum Streptophyta; class Magnoliopsida; order Fabales; family Fabaceae; genus Acacia; species Acacia acuminata. The sequence goes on from JAFJYI010000247.1 coordinate 444,924, forward strand.
GGACCAGGCATGGGTCTGGACTGTTTGGGAGCTAAATCTGAATCTGTTGCTTTTCAGTAGAGGGAGCAATCAAACCTAAGCGTGCAGGAAGGCAATGAAGTTTAGTTCATGGGACTACGGCGAAGTGGGGAGAAGAGGTAGGAAGGAATAAGAGGAGAGGGTATAACCTTTCGAAGAGAACTTTCTTGTTTGGAAACTAGGGATGGGAGGGCAAGGGGGCAGAGAGTGGGGGTTAGTATTTTCATTTTTGCTCCCTCCCTTTCTTAATATATAACATATTTAAAGAGTTGTCTTAGTCCTAAATATAAACATATTTTTCTCATTTGTAAATTTTTTCCAAATTTACTCTATTGGTACTCCCTCAACAATAATCAAATAAGAGAGGAAATGAGAAAATTAAGAAAGAAGGCTATAATATTTTAGAAAATACAAGTCATATGAACCAACTTAAGTAACTTTCATTATCTAATCAAATTTAATAAATATGATTTATACTAAGTAGACACCAAAGTATATAAACCTGAATGTGAACTCACTTCGGTTGAGGGAATATTCTACCGAAATACTTCCTAATCTCTCTTTTTGTCTTTATCCAAACTTCTATACTTTAGAGAGGATAGACACAGAATTCTTTCTCTCCATGAAAAGATTTTTAGCATAACAAAACTAAAGACCTACCTGCATATCAAAAACCTGACCCTTCTCAGAGAATCCGGAGACAAGTCGAACCAATTTAGCAGCGTTAGTTCTGAAAGCAGAGCTACTAAAATCCCTGAGAACTCTGGTGGAGAACTCATAGCTCGCCAGCTTTCTCTGCTTCTTCCACTTCTCGCCGTCCACCGCGAAGATCCCATCTCCGAATAGATCCCTTACTATCTCCTGATTGTACTTCCCCTTCGAGTAATCCTCGAATCGCCCCTTGAGAACGTGCTCAACGTTTTTCGTATCGGTTGTGAAGTGCGAGCTCATTCCTGGACCCAGAAGCCGGAAGGTTCTTAGGGATCTTGCTGTTTCTGTCTGGTGATCGAAGAGCCTGTTGAAGTAGAAGAGCTGGTGGAACACGGTGCCTTTCACCGGAGCATAGTTTGGGTCTCCGATGGACTTTCCGACGAAGAGGGAGACAGCAAGGAGGAGGAGGAAGGTTAACAGGAGAACAAAAATGGAGAGAGATGTGAAGGTCAAAAGCCAGAAAAGAAAGGCCATTGTTTCTGTGTTTGTCTTTGTTAAAGAGAAGATTATTATGGCTTAAATGTTGTGAGTGACGATAGAGAGAGAAAGGGAGTTTTGGATTCTTGTCAAAGTGAAAGAATGGTGGAGGAAAAATAATAGAAGACCAAGCGTGAATTAAGGTTTTGACTTTTTTTTTTTTTTTTTTTTTTTTCTCTGTAAAATATTGTGTATGTCACCTCACCCTCAATTAACCTACCTTCTTCTCCACCAATTTCTAAAAAAATTCTTCCTTTTTGCCGCAACACTCACATGTCAGTATGTCACACCACATGGCCAACTCATCTCCCTCACCCACTTTCTCAACGGAAATTGATTCTCTTATTGGCAAGTTTTTCTCCTCATCCCTTAAAAATTAATCCACACCATTGATTTTACTTAGTCTTAATCTTGACCTTCTAATTTTTTTTAATATTTTAAGGTATTAACGGATATTAAAAAGATACTTTGGGATCTTAACCTAAGTCTTAAAAAAAAAAAAAAATTCATGATCTTAAAAAAAATCATGAAGTATATTTTTATTACTAGTCAATACTCTAAAATATTTTTTCAAAATCCTAAAAATAATTTTTAAGATCATGAAATATTTTTTCAATATCTTGAAGTATCCTTTCGGTATTATTCAATGCCCGATTGCCACGAAATATTTTTTCAAGATACTCAAATAATTTTTCAAGATCATGAAGTATTTTTTCAATACCTGGTCAACCCTTAATGTATCGTTTTAGTACCGTCAACACTGAAATATTTTTTCAAGATCCTAAAATAATTTTTTAAGATCATAAAATATTTTTTTAGTATCGATCAAGTATGTTAAACAAAATCCTGAAGTATATTTTTAGTACCATTCAAGTACTGAAATGTTTTTTTAAAGATCATAAAATAATTTTTCAAGATCATGAAGTATTTTTTTCAATATCGAGACACTATCCTAAAGTATCGTTTTTAAAAACCGTCACAAGACTCTAAAATATTTTTTCAAGATCTAAAATAATTTTTTAAGATCATAAAATATTTTTTGATCTGGAGATTAGTATGCTCAACAAAATCCTCAAGTATATTTTTAGTATCATTCAATACCCTTAAATGTTTTTTTAAAGATCATAAAATAATTTTTCAAGATCCTAAAATAATTTTTCAAGATCATAAAATATTTTTTAGTACCAATTAGTATTTTGAAGTATCTTTGTAGTATCATTCAAGTACCCTAAAAAAATTTCAAGATCATAAAATAATTTTTTAAGATTATGAAATATTTTTTTTCAGTTAGTACCGTCAAGTACCTTAAAATATTAAAAAAAAATTGATGGCCAAGATTAAATAAAGCCAATGGTATAGATTGATTTTTGAGGAATGAGGAGAAACTTGCCAATGAGAGGATCTAGACCCCTTTCTCAATCACTTTGTCCTTTTTCCCCTCTCTCTCTCTTCAGTCTCCTCTCCTTCCTCAGCCTCACCTAGTTCACTTCAATCACTCGCAAACCCATCACGTATGGTCACGGACTCACAAGCGATAGATCTACAATACCTTCACCGGTGACGACGAGCCTTCAATTAGCGAGTTGATCAAGTGTTTAGATTTATCCAGTCTTCAATCTTCATAGGAGACAGCAAATCTTCAATCGGCAAGTTGATCACAACTCTTAAGTTTTCATATCTCTCTCTCTCTCTCCCCCCCTCCTTCTCCTTCTATGTCTTGCTTTTTTCTCACCAGTGAGCTGATTGAGTGTTGGTGGAGAGCTGTTGCGACTTTTTAAAAAAAAACAAAAAAAAAACCTCCATGACTCGGCCAACTTGGCCGGGTTAGGCTGAGTTGGACGAGTTGACTCCGGGTTAACTCGGAACCCGGGTAACCCTTTAACTCTGGACCGTTTTGCCAGCGATTCGCCGGTTTCTGGTCTGAATTGGTCGGTCCAATCCGATTTTCAAAACATTCATATTTATGTATGTATGTCTAGATGCAATTCTCGTTTTTAATTTGCATCTCTCCATCAAAATATTAAAGGTGTAACAAAAGAAATTTTTTTCCTTAAAAATTTTTTTTACAATTTATGGGAGAATGACAAGGAACTGTTTGAGTTAGCATTGCAGAAACACGTTCATACAAGTCGAGATAAAACTCATCTCATATACTTATCTCATACACCATAAATCACGTCAGAAAAAGTAGCTTCTACTATCAATCCAAATAGAAACTTAAATCCCAAAACAATGATTTATTTATAGTTCAGTTAAACAAAATATTTGTTTATACTCATGTTTAAGATTGTACGAGTACTATTTTAAAATTAAAAAAAAAAACTGCTTTTTATGATTAATTGTAATCTCTCTAGAATTTCATATAGGACATTTTTAGTTGGTCCTAAATTAGCTCTTGCCTAAACATATGACTCATTTAATATCAAAATATAGTACTGTAAGAGTCGAAAAGGGTTTTAGAGAATGAAATTCCCGCATATTCAAAGAGTAATTTTGGAAAGATATTCTCACTTATAAGAAATTATAGTATTTGACTAATTTCGCCCTTCTACTGCGATTCAGGTATAAATAAAAAATAAATAAAAATAATTTTTAAAAAAAAACACAGAGAGAGACTTCCCTCTGTGACTTAGTTCAAATGACCACCTTGGTTCAATTTGGCCGAATTGAACCGTTCAGAACCAAGCTTTAGTATTTGTCACTTTTAATAACGAGTTTATTTATAATCTAGTGTATCTGTAGAAAGCATGTAGTAACTATGCATACTAACTGTAACATCCCATTTTTAAAAGCAGAATAATATATTTTCATCAGAGTAGAGCATCGGAGCAAGTGAGTAACTGATAAACTGTATACAAGATAATAACTTTGGTGTATCCGGTTGGTTATAATAACGGTACATTTATCCAAGTATATAAAATTCTAACTATGTAGAAATATAGACGTGTCTCCAAAATAAGTCTCCGGCAGGTCCTCAAGTGTCTTTGCTTACCCTTTTCTTCGGTCCTTGGTCCTCCAGACCCTGAAGCTATGGTAAGATCTAAGGTCCAATGCCCATCGGACCTCAGGTAATGGTTAACCTCATACTCATGTAAATCAATATATGTATGACAGATATTCATGACATTACAGCATTAATCAACACATAAGCACACAGCAGATGTAAGATTAATATATCAACAGTACACATCACATGTAAAGTTATCTATGTTAATAGTACACATCACATGTAAAGTTATCTATGTCTACACCTCACCGTGCCATGATGGCCTATCGTGTCCTCGATCTTAGGAAAAGCGCAACGGTATTATCAAAACCATAACCCGTATATAAAGCTGAATGTATATGTAGTGATCTAAGCCCCATAAACTTAGTCACGGTACATGTCCAAGACAGAGTCCCGTCCATTTCTTTATGAAAGTATCTATCACATATAATAAGCATACAATAAGCATCAGAGTTAGTGTTATAGTATGCGTCCGTACCTTAGTCCATTCGGATTTCGGTACATCTATCGGCTCGGTATGTTCCCGGTTCTTTTGGATATCCTATCACAATATTTCCGCATTATTCTCTTACAAATAATATCCTAAGAGATATTTTAGTCATTACTGACCTTTTTACCCTTGGTGGATTTATTATTCCAATTATTCCCCCTTTATTTCTCAAAAACGTTAATTTCAGCATTTCGGCCAGATTTTATGATAACTTCAAAAAATCATTACTAATTCTAGAAAAATCAAATCCAGGATCCATAAAATTCCCGGAATCCTTAGGATATTTATTTTTGAGGAAAAATACTAAATTTTACCCAGAAAGTAAGAAAAATTTCCAGTTTTCACGTCTTCATACCCTACCAAGAATTTTACCCAGAAAACGTAACTTTTCTTCAAGGATTTTTATCTCTTTGTAAAAAATTCAAAATGGCACACTCTAGGTATATTTGGAAATATCTATATGTCTAATGTAACCATGAAAAATTTCAGAATTAATTAACTTCACCTTCAACATAAAATTATAGCGTTTTTGCCACTGACTCCGTAAATCGCCTAACTGAAAAATTTCGCCGTAACTTCGTTACTTTGATGTTTCTCTTCCAAAAAACTTTTCTATACAATATTTTCCATCTAATTTTCAAAATACCAATATTTTTAACTATAAAAACATGATAATGAAACCCAAGATGCCTATTTATAGTAAATTGTCATGGAAATTGTGGTAATTTCTTTGAACTTCCTCATCTTGGATTTAAAGCATAGAATTTAGGTTAATTTGTGAAGCTCCATCCTCACCCTTCCCTCTCACAAACCGTGGTCTCCCCTCACACTCCCTTATCCTCTTCCATTTTTCATTTATTACTCTTATCCTAAATACATAACTCTCTCTCCAATTTGTTCCCTCCATAAATGTCTTGCATGTGATTATATTAGCATGTGTAGTTTGTTTATTATTTAACAATTCAACTCTTCTTCAACAAGCAAGAGTGAACCATGAATTACTCCCTCTTTTGACTCTTCAAAGTGTGTTTTCATTGCCTCACAAAATCAAGAAGAAAAGTCTCCCATTGGTAGATTTTTGTTTCACAATGATTATACTTTATGAGGTTTAATTAAGGCCTTTAGATTTAGCTTTATTAGATTTAATCCAAGTCTTTAATTTGTGTTGGAAAAATCCTACCACTATTGATGATATTTGTTCATATTTTATGTGCTCTTAGGATTTAAAATTTGTGCAATTATCTTGCCTTCTTAAGAGTGAAATTTGCCACCATATATGAATTAGGGAAACTTAAATTATTCTTAGTTATTATTTCTAACATAGTGTTTTAGATGTTATTTAGGCTTAATTGATTGGCTACTATATTAATCATGATCATTAGTAACCCCTTTTAAGCTAATCTTGGTAATTTTCTCTATTTGGTATAAGTATTTTCATGCCATTTAATTGCCTCTTATGATTAAATTAAGATTATACTTAATTATGATAACTTTAGGGTATTTTATGGTCCACAAAAGAAATTAGGAAAAATCTGGGTCTTGTTCATTTTAATTCTAAGAGACATTGCCCTAGAAAATAAAATAAATACACTACAAAATTTGAGACCACATATTCAACTATTTTAAATAGGTATTATTTGTCAAACTATAACATTTATGATAAAAAAAATTTCAGGTATTACACTAACGGTGTTAAGTTTTTAACGTAGCTTGTAGTAGCCATGCATACTAATGGCGTTTAATTTTTAAATTTGATTAATGAAAAAGTCACTTCACAAAAGGGACATGAGCTATTCAAATTTTCATATATATTTTGATGCTTGGGTGAAGGGATTAATGAAAAAGCCACTTCACAAAAGTGTGCAGAAGACATGAGTTTTTTGTTTTGTTTTTTCAAAAAAAGGACATGAGCTATTCAAATTTTCATCTATATTTTGATGGTTGGGTCAAGGGATTGATAATAAAATATTTATTTTTGATAATATTGAAAATAAAATATTAAAATTTTGGGAGTGACATGAAATTCGTTTTAATATTCTAACAAATTAAAAGTATAAAAAATTTTAAAAATTGTAGGAAAGATAGTTTGGAAAAAAAAACTACTTTAATGTTAATTATGAATCGTTTGGAAAATGACAAGACACATGAATATTATCTATGAAATAATAAATGTCTAAAGCAAGTACATTTACTACTTAACTATACACCTTTCGTATGCTTGCCAAAAAAAGCCACTTAAATGGTAATTATGAATTGGTCGGAATATGAAAAGCCACTTAATTTTTAATTGTGTTGGCAACATTTAAAATAGCAAAATAAAAAAGTTGAAAAGGGATGTATTTATAACTAATCATTGGGGGCATTTATGCATTTTGATTACTTGGTTTTATTCTCTTCATTAACCACATTGAATTGCCATAAATCACCATAATTGTCAATGGGTAGAAATTGCCATATTTAATCATCATTAAGCCACCTTTAATCAACATTATGACTCATCAATGGTCATGTTATGTTCCATTTTCATCCTTTGCCCCCTTTATGACCATTGGATCAAGGACTTCATTTCCTTCCCATTCTTTTTTTTTTTTGAACAATTATGTTCCCCCCTACTTATAAAAGACAACAAGTGCACTACAAAAAATAAAGGATTTAGCGACGGACAAATCAGTTGCTAAATAAAGAAAATCTTTTGCAAACAAGATTTGTGATGTCATGTCAATTCCGTCGCAAATTTGTGACGAAAGTTTTATTTTCGTTGCAAAATTGCAACAGAGTTTTAAGTTCATCACAATTTGTCATGGAATAAAAGTTCCATTTAATTCCATCACAAATTGTGTTGCAAATGGTGGCGGATTTTATTCCTTCACAAATTCCATCACCACTTTAGTCTTTTCTAGTAGTGTGCGTGTAGTCAGTGTACACCAAACTCTATCCCCAGACCTCCTTCCTCTCTCCTCTTGAGTTATACTATTATCAGGGTATGTTTGCTACTTGTGGGAAATAAGGCAATGGAAAAGGAAAATAAGCATTTTCCATTAGGGTGCGCGCAATTGGCAACCTATTTTCTAGCGGCAATTATTTTCCTTTAAACATAGAAGTGGGAACACATTTTTTAGGGGTGGTGGAAAATTTGGATGACAATTTTATCCTTTGAGCAAATCTCGACAACTTGAGAGAATTTGGGTTCAATCAACGACAAGTCTGCCAATGAAGAAGGAAGAGGCCGGCTGGGAAGCATGTAACTATTGGGTAATCAGGATTTAAGTCACTATTAGAAATGATGGAGGAATATGAACCGCAATGGCCAACAGGGGAGGATGGAGTAGGTTTTGGTTGGGTGTCGATGAAGATGGTGATGGAAACTTGTGAGGCATCGAAGATTCAAGTGAAAGAGACTAGAAAGGTTTGGAAGAATTGAAAGAGATTGAAATCTGCTAAGCAAAGTTTGATTATCGAGCTTAGAGATGGAAGTTCATATTTATTGGTGGATTTGGGTTGGGAAAGGATTACTTAAGAAGTGAGTTTGAGTCCTAATTAATAATTTGATTAGTGCCAAGGTTTGTTATAAACACATTCTAGGTATGGGTGGTATGATTGGAATTCTCTAGCGATTTTGAAAAAGGGATACTCATATAATACTCCCCTTGTCCTTTTTAATTATAAGTATAACTACCCAAATTACACAAAACGAGCTGGTAGTTAAAAGCAATGAATGTAGGAGTGATATAAATTTTCCCCCCCCCCCCCCCCCTAAACATACCCTTATTTATAAAAAATATACAAAAATTTTGGGAGTGATCTAAAATGAATTTTAATATTCTAACAAATTAAAAGTATAGATATTTTTAGAAAGCCTAATAAATCTTTAATCAGGCTAAGTAAGTCTTTTTTTTTTAATATGTGTACACCAAATTTATATTAATAAGGATATTAATTGATGATTAATGATTACAATTAATAATGCAAAACAACATCCCACATTAATCTTATATCTAATCTGCCGCCACCTTAGTAGCGCAGTGGCATGGGAGCTTGGCTCCCCTTCCCCATGTCCAAGGTTCAAACCCCGCCCTCCCCCTACTAAAAAAAAAAAAAAAAAAAAAAATCTTATATCTAATCTATAACTGTTAGTGAAATAAATCATCGTGCTTTTTTTTTTTTTTTAATGAAATAAATCATCATGCTTACAACATTTGATTTTCCTCTTCAAGTTACTACATATTCATGTTGGGTGTTCTTACTTTTTATTCAGGTGTTTAAAGTTCTACCAAAACTTGTTGTTAGAATATTATTGTCAACATTTCAAAAAACATTTCCAAAGGGCTGTTAATAGGAGGAGAGATATTGTAAATTATTGAGGGTATTGGATGCCCCCAAAAATATTTCATGGACCTACATGCATCGTAACTCAATATTAAATTATTTGGGATGGGAAATGCAAGCAGTTAGAATACTATTATGAAAACAATTTCCTTACTGTGTTACAATAAAAATGTCATTTTTAATTTCTCAGAACACATATAATTATTTTAAATTATTAATTAATTGAAACTTAATTATTTTAGTTTTCCTATTAACTATCAATTAATAGGAAAACTAAAACAACTACTTTTTCCAGTTAATGAAAGAACAACTACTTGGTTTCTGTTTGATAACTTACACCACTTAATAAAATGAACTAACAAAACAAAAACAAAAAAAAATTACAAGTGTAACCAATCACAAATTTTGAAACAATATAGATATTTCTTCATGATTATTGTATTTTAAAATTTACATAATATAATACACAACCGCACATGGAGAAGCCTCTAGTTTGTTTGATTGCATTTAAATGAATTAATACGTATATTATGTGTTACAGAATGCATGTACGCGCTCCTAAAATATTGTTTATGTTTGTATTTTGCCTTAATTCAATGATTATTATTATTTTTTATTTGTATGGCACGCAATTGAATTAATGTATTGAGCTTGCTGCCTCCGGCCAGTTACTACCTTCTCATCATGCATTAATTATATTATGAAATATAATAATTATGGATTCATATTATGGAAAATTTTTCAACCAAAATTTAACAATATTTATGTCTTTGATCAAAATTAAAAATTGATAATAGCTATGAAATCCCTCAAAAGTTTTTTCAATATATCCATTTGGGCTGCTACAGTTCTAGTCTTTCTCTTATTTTTGGGTCTGAAATGGGCTAGAAGGCCCAATCATACTCCTAGGCTTTCTCATTTACGTAATGGATTTTGCCCAAACCCAAATGAACGGCATTAAACCAATCTTACTTATTCTTATTTTCTTCTCAAGACTTTAGAAAATATTGAAGGAAAATAATCTCAAAAGCTCAATGTTTAAGATTTAAAAAGGATATATTATTACATTAGGTGCATATTACAATGCAGATTTGGCTATCAAAATTACAATGAAAGCCAATTTTACATTTTCACACACTCACACACATATAAAACAATGGTAATACACTAATGCAACAATAACAAGTTTTATCTCATTAGGTGTAACCGACGATATAGATATATGGTAATATTGTGATTTATTAATAATCAAATCCTTAAATAACATTATGAGAGACAAGTATTATTTGTAAGAAGGGAAGTTGGAGATGATGACTTTTCCCCAAGCCCGCCCAGTTTCAAGATACTGAAAAGCTTGAGGCACGTGGTTGAAATTATAAGGACTTGTAGGATCAATCACGGCTTTGAGCTTACCACTCTCAAGAAATGGCCTTAGTTTCTCTAAGATTTCACCAGAAACAGTCAAGCTTGAATAAACTGCCCTCGGATGTGATGGAGGCCATGTTATATCAACAATAACTCCTTCATCTTTTGCCACCACAAACGAGTTCTTGCAATCACCTAAAAATTATAATAATGTTCCTCTTATCTTTAATGTACAACTTATTTATTTAATTTGAGGAAATTAGTGAAGTAAGATAAATAACCTAATTATAATATGTTATGACGTATCTCTAAAACACTTTTGTGGAACACTAGAGATTACATTAATTTATAAGTTAGTTAAATTAGTTTAAAGAAAAATGATAAATATAACCAATAAAATAGAGGGAAAAAAAGATCTCACATTTAAAAACAAAAATATCCTCAAATTAAGTTTTACATTTAGGATATAATGACTTTATGGTAGGGCTTAACATGTACGATAATCATGTTAACTATTACCTCAACTCAATTTATCAATCTTTAAAATTTTCCTTACATATCAGCTGAGTTTGGAATTGTTGACTTCTCCTGACATCCAATTTCACTGTTACCTTATTTATGATTTGCACTTCCTATTGTGCTAAATAAATATAAAAGCCAGCCAACATAGGGTTTATTTTGATCATAAATGTAAGAAAATTTAGTACACTTTATCTCTTAAATTTATAATTTTTTTATTAATTACTCATATTAAGAGAATTTTCAATTCAAAGAGTAATGTTTAATATACAAATGATTAAAAAGCGTACTTTATGAAACCAACATATATACGCATACACAAAAATAATTAACTTAATTAAAAAATTACTTTAAGAAAAAAATATAATACGAATTTTGAGTGACTTAATCATAACACCGTTATGAAATAAATATTAACATTGAAATTTTAAATGTTGAAAAAGCATTCTTAAATATTAACATTTTAAATTCAATTTTAAAAAATAATATTAATTTGTGTTAAAAATCATTATTTGAAACTAAAAATGTTGGGGCTTAGATGATTAAAAATATAAAATTTAAAAATAAAACTAAAACCTTGTAAAAATTTAGAAGAAAAAAATTTTACTTTATTATCAAATAACTTACCAATTGTATCGTAGACAAGATCAAACTTTTCATCAATGTCTTCATACTTTGTATTCCGATAATCAACAACCTTATCAGCTCCCAATTGCTTGACAAACTCAACTTTTGGTGTACTTGTTGTGGCCACAACACAAGAAGCTCCATACAAATGCTTAGCCAACTGAACAACCAGAGTTCCAACACCACCTGCTCCACCTACCACAATCAAGTTTTGGCCTTTCTTGAATTTCGCCTTTTCGAAGCCCTCCACGGCAGTTTGAACCACCAGCGGCAAGCTCGCCGCCTCCTCAAATGTAAGCCACTTTGGTTTCTGTGCAACTAAGCTCTCTTCCACCACTATCAACTGTGCCAATGTTCCAAGCTGTTTTAATGGTTCTCCGTTGTTGAAGTCTTGTATGTTGCCGTAGACTTCATCACCGATCTTGAATTTTGTGACGGCAGCACCTGTTCCTATTACCACTCCTGCCATGTCACATCCCGGGATGACCTGTATAGATTGTATGGTATTATTATGTTTTATCCAATAGTTAAATATTTAGATAAATTCTTAACCTAAAGATCATATTCAATAATTTGATTGAATGTTATCTTTGATTTTCTTCTATCACTTTTCAATGGACTCCATTTATTCGATGCATGTGATTAAGACCAAAAGAAGAAGAAAGAAATTTGCAACAAAATATTACACCAGAAATTAATCATGAAAATGGTGATTGACTATTTTTATGTCATATTCTTAAAATTTGTTGTTACAAAGGTGTTGTCACTTGTCACAAAAGTTCTGTGATTGATTTTTATTGTAAAACCATTTGTTTAATACTAGCTTGAGCCCTTAATATAACACCATTTTACTAATTTAAAGAAATTAATAAAGTTAAATAAATTATTTAATTATAGCATATGTTACATGATCTCATTAAAATACTTATGTATATCATTAAATTATGTATCAATTTATATTAGACAAATTAATTTGGAGAAAAATAATAAATATAAATACTTTAAAGTAATTTATTTAGCACTTTAACCTCTCCAAATTAATTAGTTGGGTCTTATATTAAAGACATGAGATATTAATATATTTAAAATTTCATTTGTTAATAGAATATAAGAACGTATTCATACAGTTAATATCACCTAACAATGAGACAAGGGGTATTGATTTTGCAGGGAAAAACTTTCGTTTTTCGTCACAAATTTCATTATAAATCCTTTATTTTATTGTAATTAGGACTATTATTTTATGTTGCCACAACAGGATGAGAAAGATAGAGACACATTGGTGGGGTGGACCTATATGTACCATTTGTTTCTCTCTTTATAGCGCCATTTTACTAAATTATTCTATAACATGTAAGGTTCCAAAAAGAACTAAAACTGTAAAAGCAAAATACGCAAAAGTATTTTTTGAAAAAAAAAACGCAAAAATATTGAGGCAAAACAGAATTTTTAAAAAACCGGGGGGGGGGGGGAGGAACGGCGTGTGTGACGGACTGACGGTCACGGGCAAGGATTTTTTTTAATAGCTAGAAAGGGATTGACATTGGGAAAGCTAGAATTATATTGATGATGAAAGCTACATCTCATAGAAACTGGCTATAACATAGTAACAAAAATTGAGCTTCTTATAATATGGTCTGTCTTTTTAAGGTTTTTAAAATTAATTTTTAAAAATTAAATATAACTAAAAATTTTATATAACTTTTTTAATTTACTTAGTTAAATAAAAGCCATTATTTAAGTATATATTTAAGAAAATAAGGATGCTTTTATAGATGGATCATTAATATCATTAAATTTCATAAATAGTCTTGTATCACAGACTAACAATTGGAGTTTTATAAACAAGACTTGGAACGTATATGATTACTTGGATATGTAGATTTCAAAATTATCTGGCGAAAGATCATAGACATTTTCTAGTTATACGTAGCATCTCATGTTCTTTTTTTTTTTTTTTTTTCCAGTGGTGTTTAGTATTTTAAATTAATTTTTGGTGAATCTAATACTATAAGATGATTTTCCCACCTAGCACCTAGTATCCTAAAGTAATTTTTTGTGCATGCATGCTAAAATGTCTTCTTAGTATCACTCAAGATTCTAAGTTTATGATGCTTGTTGTAACTAATAAAAGTACTTCAATGATAAGATCACACTAAAATTTATTTTAGGATAACGGATGCTACTAGCTAGATTAGTTAAAGATACAAAGTATTGTTGGAAAAATACTTGAAATTGCGTTCTGGATGTAACCTAATCCTATTTTTTTTGTCACAACCTCTCCAACATATTAAGTGAGCGAAAAAGGAAGAACAAACTCTAAGTTCAAGTTTGGGCATGCATGCATGATTGAATCTCTTTCGTGTTTTGAGTTAAATTTGTAAATATGAGGTTTATTATTTAATTCAGACCTCGAAAAACTAGCAAACCAGCCACCTACCTAGTCTAGGTAAACCACTAACTTGGAATTCTTTTCTGAATTTCGTATTATTAACCTGCAATCTTTATTTCCTCGTCGATTTGACCTCTGATTAATGACTCGATCTAGCCCATTAACCCTTAACCTATTACCTCAACTGATTCAAAGGTAGATCTGATCTGGATTTAATAGCCTTAGTATAAATATTACTAAAATTGCTCTTCAACTCGTAGCATATTAGTTTGAGATAAGACTTTATGACTCACATAGAAGATTCAAGAACAAAAAGAAAAAACAAATTTAAATTCCAAAAATCCATCAACAACTTCAATTATATAGGATACTCACAGGAAATTCTGAAGGAAAGATGGGACGTTGCCGCCTCTTGAAATCAATTGGATTTAAAGAAGCAGCTCGAACTTGAACGAGCAGTTGGTTATGTTGAGGAGTTGGACACTGAAAATTGCTAATAAGCTTAAGCACTTCCACAGAGCCATACTCTTCGTACACCCAAGCTTTCTGCATATTTTCTTATTCTTGTGCTGCTGATGAAGAAGTAGAGCCGAGTTTTGTCTGTTTATATAGATAATGAGAGACCGTAGGCCCCCAACACTTGACGCACACGGTATGTTTTGTAATCTAGCTATAGGTTGATTAATGGTGCTCCCTCTAGTCCCTTTTCATTTCATCGAGCGCCTTCTATGAAGTGTTCTGAATTGACGTAAATTTAGATGACCAAACGTGGCTTACTAATTTTAAAGAGTATGAAATATTTTTTTAATCATATATATATGGGATAGAATATTGTCACTAGAAATTTTTATGTTACTACCAAGTCATTACCACTTTTTCATCGTTAGATCGAATCTCAATAAGAGAGAGAAATGGTAAAGGTATATGAGATTCTGATCTAATGGTGAAAAAGTGATAGTGACTTGGTAGTGACAATATCCTATCCCTATATATATATATATATGTGCCTAATAAAGGTTGTAAGAGAAAATATAAATTAATACTAGTATGATTTTAGAACATTACTTGAATTTTATAAAAACACAATTAATCGTTTAAATGTTTTATTAGCACGTGAGAATTGGTTAGAAATGACTTATATTTGGGATGAGCATGATTTACTATAAAAAAATTTTTTTTTATTCTGTATCAATTGATATTGATATATTTGTTTGGTATAATTATAATATATATATATATATATATATATATAGGGAAAATCATTTGTCCAGTGACTGGACCTAAGCGATTTTCCTGTCAACCAATAAAGCTACGCCGTTTGGTTAAGTATAGTGACAGGGCGCCTTAGATTAAACAAAAAAACATGGGCCTCCGGGCAACTTGTATCCCCCATCATCTCAATACTGTTCTCTGTCTCCCGCATCATCTCAATACTATTCTCCATCTCCCACATCGCTACTATATATCACCGGGCCTGCGGGCAACTTGTATCCCGTGGATGAAAATTTCAACGATGCAAACCGCTAGAGTTTTGCCGCTGCCCTGCCTCTAATTTTGGCCGGGTTGTTGACCGTGCTGGTAATCAACTGATCTCCGATCATTAGCTTGTGCTGAAAGGTAAAAGGAAAAAACAGAAAAACGAAATTATAATTGTTAGTGGCAAATAGATTAATAATTTTACATCTCAGGTTTTAGTTTTATTATTATGCATCACTCTGTTTCATCCTTTTGTGATCACAATATGTTGAATAAAAATCACATAGTTCGGCAACTTTTTCTGTGTAAGAATGGATTAGCAATTTCTTCAGAATGGACCTAACATTCTCTCACACATCTCTGTCTCGCGCGCAATCCACTAGAGAAAAAGAGTCGGCGCTATTCCTATTGATTCTCACGGTAACGCTCGATCCGAAATTGATTCATGGGTTTTTTCTTTTTTGTTTTTGTTTTTTTAATTTTTGGCGTGCCATCATTAACCCAAACGACGTAGCTTCGATTCACAGGATAAAATGTTAGGTCCAGTCACTGGACAAATGATTTGCTCATATATATATATATATATATATAACATTATTTGGAATTATATTAATTTTAACGTAATGGTAAAGGCTAAATTATACAAAACCCTCTTGAACTTTAAATCAGTTCCATATAACCTCATAATATCTCAAAGTTTAAATTTAACCCCACTGACCTTTCATTTTTCAACTATAAGCCCATTGTCTTTAAGTGAACATTATCTTTTTAATTAAAGAGAAATGTTATATCAAATTACGAGATGACGCATGGCATCCTGTGTAATTTAACAATTTCATAAAACCCCATGAACTTTAAATAGTTGTAGATAACTTCCCTAAACTTTGATTATTTACAAATGACTCCCTTGACATTTTGAAAACTTCATGTTGTTACTTTAGTAATTTTAATAAATTT
Organism: Acacia acuminata; assembly: GCA_019022655.1. NCBI lineage: Eukaryota > Viridiplantae > Streptophyta > Magnoliopsida > Fabales > Fabaceae > Acacia > Acacia acuminata. Next base: position 461,289 of record JAFJYI010000247.1, read on the forward strand.
GTTAAGTTTTTTTACTATCATTTTTCAATTAAAATAGTTCTCTTATATGGCAAAAAACTAGAAGGATAATATTTAAAAAAATATAAAAATAAAAATCTCATCATTCGCATAACATTTACTTATTTTCTTAGGATAATTAAGCATTGCAAGTATAAAAATGTCACCATTTGTCTTAAATATATTCTTAGGATGATTGAGCATTAATAATTTAAATATTAAATTTGTGTTAGATGATAGCTTTTGCTCTCATTAATTTTTTATTAGTAATGCATTTTTTTTTTTTTTTTGAAGTAGAGGTTCAACATTTATTTTTATATTCTTCTAGTTTTTTCCTTACAAAAGAACTACTTTAATTGACAAATAATAGTACAAATCTTAATAAATTTATTAAAATGATAAAGCGAACTGAAAGTGATTTAACATTATAAATCAAAATTTTAAGGTGGTTAAATTTAAATTTTGAAATGTCGGGGGAGAAGGTTATTTGCAACTGATTAAAGTTTAGAGGTTTTATGAAATTAGTAATTCACATTGGATGTCACATATTATCCTTTAATCTGATGTGACATTTTTAGTTAAAAAGATAACGGTTACTTAATGATATGGTGTGAATATTAAAAAAATGAAAGGTCGGGGGTTAATTAAATTTAACTTTGAAAGTCGTGTCGGGGTGTTTATATACAACTGATCCAAAGTTCGAGAGGGCTTTTATGTAATTTAGCCAATGGTAAATTCAAATATGATAATTCTCCCTACATTTTTTTTTTTCAATCCTCGTATTCAAAATTATGACGCACAAGTTTTTTTTTTTTTTTTTTTTTTTTTTTTTTTAAAAAAAAAAAAAAAAAAAATTGGACAGAATGACTCGCAAGTTTACTTAGGAAGTATTAGATATTTCCTTTCTTCGAGCCTTTTTTTAACGTTGCAACACAACTAATTACTCTTTTCATTTCGTATCAAAAAAAAAAAAAAAAATTACTCTTTTCTTTTCTAAATATAGGATAAAATTTATAGTGGAAAGTATACTGCAAACTTTGTCATATATTTAAGATGGGAGATAATAATATCAATTTTTTTCCTGTTTCAAAAGATAAAATTAAAAACCATCATTGGTTATGTCGATGATATTGACATACCTTAATTTGCTCCCGCAAACAACAATACATCGTTATTTTTTTCCCCGAATAATATACACACACCATTTAAATTCCTTCTTTAATGAATGAGGTAAATAAATAATTTGAGTAGATAAAAAAATTAGTTAACTAGTAATTTGCATTGGAACTACCCATTGATAAAAACTCCATTAATAATAATATATGCAATTAATATAGATAATTTGAAAAAATTAAGAGACAAATTGAATTAAGATCTTATAATTATAATCAAAATAAACCCCTATCTTTTTCCACTCAAAAATAAATCCCAAACTAATTCTTATATTTAAAATTGGAGTATATAAAATATTAGTAGTAGACTAATTCTTACATTTCAAAATATGAGTAACCTTGTTTTGTAAGAGAGAAAATATCAGTCTTTTCCATTGTTGCTCCCTTGTGCTAAAAAAGATCAGTAGTAGACTAATAGCAATATCCACTACGTACAATGACATGATTGGGAAAAAATTGAAGATAAAGATTAGGCTGAGAAGACAAAGACCATTGAAGAAGGGAGATCCAGAAAACATTGGTATATTAAATGCATGAGAAGATATATTTCATTTTCTTAGAGAATCATAGAAAATCGCGTCCCAACTTCCTAATAACAACACCTTTTACGTCCATCTAATTTCTCATCCTTACCTGCAATTAATCTTAATTATGCAGAGAAGAACACATCCTATTGGTTACATGCCTGCATCTCACATTAATCCTGGGCCATAGCATCACGTGATTAATTCAAGTTTATGTTATCGATTTGGTGCTCATCATGGTATTGCTACCATTCAAATTCAAATCAGACTGTCCATATTATATCTTATTTAATTTATTCTTATATTTTTTATTTTAATGCATGCCGAATTCATATAATAAAAAAAATAATTGTAACTATTAACTTGTTATATAAAGTAAATGTGGATGGTCCAATCTTTTTTACTTTAATAATTTCACTACGAGCATAATCTCATTCTAGACTTAGAACACCAAGGGTTTTCATCTCCCTCAATAAATGTCTTGGTATGCCTATGCATCTCCCAATAAATGGCCCAAATATTTATTTTTGAGGTACAAAGAACTGAACCAGAGTGGCCGACCAAAATCCGTTGGTCCAACAGATTGAATTAATTGATTTTTTAAAATACATGTTTTAAGCTACGATTTATGCATTTAAAGTGTTTGGAAAAGAAGAAAAATGAACCAATGGGCAATATGCCAGAAATGTGGGGATTCATATTTTATCTTTTGAGATTTACTCTGCGTATTAATTATCTCTATCTTGAAGAGACGATTAATTGACAAAACAAAGACAATTATTACACCTTTTGATTAGCATTTTCTTTCGTTTTATAAATTAAACTTAATACAATATGTAATATGGAATTCAATGTACCTTTAAACAGGGAAACACTGAAAAGCTGCAAATTAAAAAAAGCATCATACCCCAGAACCCTAAATGAAAGCAAAGATATACTTTTCGTTTTTTTTTTTTCTGTTACCTTTTCAATAATATTTTTCCCTCTTCCAGCATGAATGGCTTTTGATTTGATAAGTTTGTGTTTTATGGGCAAATTCAGAAAGATTTAATTAGATATCAACTTTCTTGTTCGTTCAATTTATGAGTAGAATACATGTTTGTTGCATCTCATTTTCAAGAGACATTTAATATGAGGTTAAAAGATATACGCGTGTGTGTGGAATTATAGAAACAGACTTAATGATATATGTGGTGTCACCATTGATCTTATCTACATTCAACTACTAGTCAATGTATGAGCAAAAAAAGAAAAAAAAAAAAAAAAAAAAAAAAAAAAAAAACTACTAGTCAATGAACTCAAATCTTTATGGTGTTCCTTGTTGGTATTTTATGAGGGAAACTACAACTAATTAAAAGTTGAATTTAATAATATTAGGTTCTAAAATTGTTTTTATGATAAGTGAGTTGTAACAGGGGTAGATTTTATATTTCTCCCTTGATGAGCCTAATACAACAATGTTTCGAGTTCAAAAAGTAGTAGTCCGTTATATTTTTGTTTTAGTTACTCTATTTTATTAAATTAGGTGTGATTTATACATGAATATTCTATTTATTGGTGGATTAATGCATGCTTATTTATATGGTACTTTCTCATGGTTATATAGATATATATATTAAATTATACTTTCTCCAACTTTAATATAAGACATATTTGGGAAGTTGATATTGATCCTAAATATAAGGTATATTTATCATATTTTTTTCTAATTTACCTCTATTGTTGCTCCCTAAACAACAATCAATAAGGAAATTGAAGGGGGCATTAAGTAAGATGACTATGGTGTTTTAGAAAATGCATGTCACATTAACTACCTTAATAAATTTCCTTAATTTAATCAAATTAGGTAAACATATCTTACATTAAGAACAGAAGGAAGTGTATTATTAATCATGATTATATTGATTTCGGCTGAACAAATATCGGACCACTGACCTTTGTACCACTTCCTTAATTGATTTGTTAGATTAGGCTGGCATCCAAGAGGAAAGTGAATAAGGTGATGAATAAAAATTTCCACAAAGAAATTAACTTTTTAATAAAACATAGTGCAGCTGAAAGTGTAAGAGCAAATGAGATAGGAAAATGTTAACTTAATGTAAAGATAAGAAGGCACAAGAAATTAACCAAGTTCAACTCAATCTTGGCCTACATCTAGTTCTTAAGATTGCACTTGAGATCTTCCACTCGTTTGAAGCAATTGTAAGGGACGAAACAAGTGAGGAAACCCTTTGACTACTAGCTGCAAGAGGGAAGGTTTGATTTGGTTGTATAAATGACTTGTTGCATTGATATACTAGAAGAATATTGCGTCAAAGGTTTTTTATTCCTAAAAGCATTCGAGAAAGAGCAATTATTACACATATAGTATCTCACACTATTTTAAATATGATTGTTTATATAGGAAGATACATGTGCCTAACTAAAAACCTAACAAATTTGTTAGAGGAAAGAAAACTAGAGACGTATGAAATTGAAAAACAGCAGTTGATTAAAGAGATAAGTGACTCTGATCCACTGCTTAAGAAAGAGAACAAAAATTTAAATCTCATAAAATGTTCCAAGCTCCTAAAAAGATTAGTCTCAACCCAAAGGGACATGTATAAATACTTTGATCAAATAAATAAAAAGAATGAGTTGATCTTTGAAACAATTTGATCCCCCAAATCCCTTATAAGAACAACCCTTTTTATGTCCATCTAATTTCTCATCCTTATCTGCAATTGATCTTAATATCTGCAATTATGGTTGCAGAGAAGAACTCATCCTATTGGCCTACATGCCTGCATCTCACATTAATTCTGGTACTGCGCATCACGTGATTAACGCAAGTTTATGTCGTCGATTAGGTGCTCATCATGGTACTGCTACCATTCAAATTCAAATTAAACTGTCCATATTATATTATTTGATTTAATCTTATATTTTTTTTTATTTTAATGCATGCCGAATTCATATAATAAGAAAATTTATTGTGACAATTAACTTATTATAAAAAGTAAATGTGTCATTTTGAAATTTTTAGGGAAAATTATAATAAAGGACCTAGAAAAAATAATATTTACTAAGGAAGATCTTAAAACTCTTAATTATTTAAAAGGACTAAATACTAAAATACATATTTAAAAATACAAAATTACCCCTATACAAGGCAAACCAAAAACTCTCAAGCCGGACAATTCGCCACCGTCTTCTTCCCTGTTGCTCCCATTTCCACAAATAGTAAGAAGGTTTCCCAAGTGGCAAGTTCTGTCTTGATGGAGCAACTATTGGGGGGAATAGATTATTACAATATCTCAATTAAAAAACGACCATGCTTTCATTCTACGAGTTGGTTCATTCTAAAATGTCATATAAAATTAAAACCAATAATACTGAGAAGACCGTGAAGCTTTTTTCCATGGCTTCCACTCAGTCCTTCCTTCTCTTCTCTACTTTCCTTCATCTTTGTTTTCAATCTTTAGCCTCACAAAGTTGGATCAATGCTGGTTATTGATTTGATGGCAGTGAATCCCCCATTTCTGACAAACTCAGCTTTGTTTCACATCCTTATATGAGATTTTCATAGCCAAATTTGACCAACAATATTTCTCCACCTTCAACAATATACAAAAAAAAAAAAAAAAAAAAAAAAACATTTTAACGTATGTTTTTAGGTCATTTGTATGTCTCTTTATTGGGCACGTCTATATGAACAACATAATAAAAATTGGAAACAACATCTACTAAAAAAGGGACGTCATAAGTGCTACCTATGACACACTTATGGCGTCCGTTTTTGTAGTAGGGATGTTTTTTTTTTTTTTTTTTTTTTTTGAAAAAAAGTTATTCGTATTTTTCATTGCCTAGCGATTAAACCCTACAAAAATGTCGTTGAACAAATCAGCATAAACCAAAATGTTGTTATAATAAGGAAACATGCAGCTCTAACTAATTAAAGTGATAACTACTACTACTATGTACAATAATCACCACAAAATGTCAAAAAGTTGTCTATACAACTACTAAGTAATATAAAAGTAAACTTTATTCACCTATGTGTTGAAGAAGATATTCAGCTAAAAGGTCTCAAATCAAATTAATGTCTTCCTTCAAGTAGGCTTCGTCATTACCAAAAATCTGTAAATTGGAAAATAAGTTAAAATAAATCAATCAAGTGAATGAATTAATTAACAATTTAAGTACAACACCAAAAATGTTATCATTTGAGAATGAAGGAGCGGTTACTTGTTCAAAATCTGTAGTAACTCCGATCTAAATGATGTTATACATATAAGGTATCATGTGCACTTAGTGCTCCCAGGTTGTCGAAAGCACTATAAATCAAAATTAAATGGTTAAAATGAATAAAGGCATATCTAAAGCCATTGTCAATGAAAGAACTTAAATTGAAACTACTTACTTTCAGATAAAACCACTTCGGTTCTCTACTTTTACTCTCTTGTATCCCATCAAATAGTCTATATGTCTTGAGTACACTATCATTAAATAAAAATCAACATACATTAAAACAATTCATTTAATTCAAAAATCAATGATTTTTTTAAAAAAAAAATTTAACTTACGTGATGAATCTTGGGTTCTACATTCCTCATTTTCCCTCTCCGATTGAATGATAGATCTCACTTCACCACATAGCTCTTTCAAGAGCTCTTGTAGGAATGATTCCCAAAGTTGCACCTCGAGCTCTTGTTGGACTTCCTCTCAGAGTGATTAACGGACTTCTTCTCGAATTTTGGCCACAAGCTTCTTACTGGGTTCACCTTGTGATGAATATTGTCAAGCTCATCCAAAATATGTTATAACACCAACTCTCATTGGGTCCACTCGAACACAACCGGGTTGATCTACCTTCCCAATCACTATTGATAAGATGTCCATATATCCACTTGGAGTAAATGAACCTTGGCTTCTCTTCTCTTCAAGTTCATCATGTATCATACAATTTATCATAAATGAAAATTAAGTACTTCTAATATGAAATAATTTCAAAATTAAATATTTCTATTTTAACTACTTACTATCTTTGCGGCAACCTCATAAACAACTAGATTTACGTATTTGTCACCCTTAAGCCTCTCAACTTTCCATTTTTTGTTATGCGGAGGAGGATCTGGGGCCTAGACAATAATGTCAGGATCTGATTTTGCAGCTTCCTTCATTTTCTCCAACTCTTCTTCTATCATCCTTGGTTCAAGCTTTTAATAACCACTACAAGACATGTAATGCTAATACTTATTTCCTGCTTGCCTCTCTTTATTTGCTTGACTTACTTCCTGTGAAACGAAAACAAAGAAATTTGAGTCAATGATGTCAAGTAGATTCAAATAAAAGATTAGATGAAAGAAATTTTACAAGAAATTAAGGATCTTGTCGTGATGCCACAAACAACCTCCAGTCCTTTGGAGAAATATATGAATATCTTTGACATGGATCCTCATCCCTCCTTGCCCCTCAAATATACTTTTAGGAGGCTTGTTCTTGTAATCTTTCCATTGTAGACAAATTTTCCCCATCAAGTGCTTGTTCATCACCTTATTGTCTAGGACATCGTATGTTTGCTGCAAGGTAAAAGAAAAGATAACTATATTTGAAACAATATGATTAAAGATACAAATGTATGTATATCGAAAGTTATATACCAAAATTTGTTGCCAAATCATCTTCTTCGTTTTCTCTTGAACCAATTGCTAGTTAGGGTACACAATGTGAACTTTGCTTCAAGCTAAATAGCCTAAATAGCTAATGAATTTGTCTTCCTCAAGCACTAACTGGATTCATATTAGCATTGAAGTCCACATCCAGCCTCCCTCGTTGTTCTTGATGACGTGCAACTAATGCTCCCATCTTTGTGATGCCTCTGACCCTTTTCACAATGGGTTCTCCTCTATCGCTTTGTGACCTATCAGAGTTGCCCATATTCCTATTAAGTTATTAAACAATTAAATGAATAAAACAATGTTAAATAGGTCTTAAATCAATTAAATGAATTAAATAGGTTATTAAATTGCAATTAAATGAATAAAATAAACTAATAGATAAAATAAAAACAAAAATCACATAGTATTATTTCATAACCTAAGGTCTTACTTTATATGGTTTCCCATATTCCTTCACAATGATCATTTCTTACAGCATATTCTTCATCATCTACCAATTCTACTTCACTTACTCTAGGTAGATTTGTTGTGAAAAGGTGATGTATAGTTAAGGTTGAAGGATTCTTCACCATACTTCTGGTTTTTACTTTGAAGTACGATGGACATTTGTTTATTTGCAAGATTTGTGACATAAAACACTTGTTTCACCTGGCTTGCTAGAATGAATGGCTCATCTTTATAACCAACTCTTTGAAGATCAATTGAGACAAATTCAAATTGTTAATCTATTACAACAACATTATTGCTAACCCACTTACATTTGAATAAATCAACTTTGAACTTGTAGGTAATCTCTCATATTTCTTCAATAACTCCATAATAGGCCATATATGCTAATACAGGGTTTTTGTCTTTCAAACTTTAAAAGTGCATGGATTTAACTTCAACCATCACCTCATTATTTTGTATAGTACTTCTATCATCTTAGTCTTTTGTATAGAAAGAATACTCATTTATATCATAACTGCTCCAAGTGATGACCTAAAAAGAAGCCCTCAAACAAACCACTCGATTGTATCAGACACACTAATCTTATGTGACACCTTTTCCTCGAACCACTTTATGAATATCTTGTTTTGCTCATTAGCCATTTGCATGTCATTCTTCCTTGGATTCATAGTCTTCAAACTCTTTCTGTGTTCATCTATGTACAATTGGACTTCTTCCATATTATTCAAGATATACAAGTATGCTTCACGAGACAGATTCTTCACTTTAAGCCATCGTGTTGCCTTGCTTATCCCCTCTTCATACTGAGATTGTGCCTTCGCCCTTGATAAATAATCTTTGAAAAAGTTCATAGCATCTTCAACTACATATCTTTCAACTATTGATGCTTCAAGTCGATAAGGATTTTTAGAATACCCTTTTAAAATCTTCATGTATTGCTCAAAAGGGTATATTCACCTTAGGTAAACTGGATTGTAGAGCCTTACCTCCCTTACCAAAAAAACTATCAAATGTACCATCATATCAAAAAATAAAGGAGGAAAATGCATCTATAGTTGGGACAAAATAATATAACCTCATTTTCCAAATCATTAAAGTTTTACCTCCCTTACCAGAGAAACTATCAAATGTACCATCATATCAAAAAATAAAGGAGGAAAATGCATCTATAGTTGGGATAAAATAATATAACCTCATTTTCCAAATCATTAAATTTTTCAATTTCAATGACTCTGTTACAAGTATCATTAAAGAAAAATACATTTTTGCTATAATAGTTCGTACTTCATCTTTTATAATGCCTATAATACCTGCTGATAATAGTTTTGCATCAACGCATAATAATCATGGGACTTCATTCTCACTAACTTCAAATTGTTCATTGACACACACCTTCTCACATTAGAAGAATACCCTTGGGGCACCTTAATCATCTAAACACCCACACAAACGTTTTTCTCGGCTTTTGATAGTGTATGCGTTGTTGGCTCCATATATGTCCTCTTACCATCATCTTTTAGTCGTGAATGTAACTATTCTCTTATTCCTATATCAACCAGGTCTAGTCTCACTAATTTCATCATTAGTCTTCCCTAGTATGTACAAAAGCATACTGATAAAACTATCACAAATGTTTTTCTCCACATGCATCACATCAAGATTGTGTCTCATATTAAGCTACACCAATATGAAAATCAAAGAAAATTGATCTCTTCTTCCATATGTTCTTCTCACCCAAAATCCTTTAATTCTTACCTAAGATGACATTGATATGTTCCACTCGACTATAAACTTCATCTCTAGTTAATGCCTTTGGAGCCATTCTATGCTCCAGTAATCGTTAAAATGCTTTCTTAACCTATGATATGGGTGGAACTGATGAAGAAACCTTATATGACTAAGGTAGACCACTTTTTTGTGCTTAAGTTGATGGAAGAGTGTGTTTAGTTCACATATTAGCCATACTTTTTGCCCCTTCACATTATTGCACGTAGCTTAAAATCATTGCACGTAGCTTAAAAGACTCGTTCTTATATGCATCAAACACATCTACGCCTTCATCTCGCAACTTCTTCAAATCCTCAATCAAAGGCGCCAAGTACACATCGATATTGTTCCTTGGCTATTTTGATTCAGAAATCATCATAAAAGCATCACATGCTTGAGTTTCATACATAGACAGGGAGGTAACTTGTATATTATAACGAGAACTGGCCATGCACTATGGCTGCTACTAAAAGTTCCATACGGATTGATTCCATCTATACATAGCCTAAGCCGAAGGTTTCTTGGCTCACTGCTAAATTGAGGGAACATTTTGTGTACTTTCTTCTATTGTGGAGAGTCAAGCGGGTGCGGAAGATCTTTTCCATAAGATATTCTCTCATCATAATGTCATCTCAACTTCTTCGTTATTGATGTACTCGTAAACAAATGCTTAAACTACAATATTATTGAAAGATACCACCACGCCTTAAAAAGTTACCTTTTAGTTGACCCATATCCACAACCCCCATTTTTCTTCACTTTGTATCACGAAGTTTTACACTTCAAACACTCACTAAGGCCTTCATACTCCTTTCTATATAATACCATTCATTAGGGAAAGTGTGTATCTTTTTATACTTCATACTCATTGTAGACAAGATTTTCTTGGTCTTATACATACAATTTGGAAGTACATTATCATCTGGAAACATATCACACAACAACTCAAGCAACAATGTGAAACTACTATCGGCCCACCCATATGGTGCCTTTAAGTTGCCCAAATGCAAGGTACTTGTCAACCATGTATACTTACTCCCAGGGTACAACGGTGTATTTGCATCACTTCGCAAGTTGTCATATTCATGCAATTAGGATTCTACCTCAACATCAGAATCATTTTCTCCATTGTATCTTTATCTATGACATCAACAACTTCCTTCTTGAGCAACCAACAAGTTACTTCCTCACCATGCCATATCCACATTGTGTATCGAAGATTTATTTCATCACAAAGTAGGTAATCCCTTATATCATCAATATCCTATCGGCTTTCATTTAAATAATTGACACAGAGAAAAAAAAAAATACATCTCATTTTTGTAGGCACATTCCTTCTAGCAAATTCAATAAACTCTTTCACCATGTTCTCATATTCTTCACTAGTTCTCAAAGTATTCATCCAAGTATGATCCATTTTATTACCACGTAAACCATTTCCAACAAAACTCAAGTTTCGGACAATTGTTAACGAATGACATGCTTTTTGCTCATTTTAAAAAAAAAAAAAAAAAACGCAACATTCCCCCTTAAAAGTAAGACATTCCAAAATTTTAATAACAAATAATTTCAACTTAATTCAACAAAACTTACTAACTAAGACAATATCAGCAATTTCATCGATACAAAATATAAAAATATAGCTTAGTTGTCTAAGTCATAAACTATAAATTTGGACTTTTAAGGATCAACAATCATACTACAAAGCTTAACTAATTCAATGCACATCGACAAAAAAACAATAATATTTAACTATAATTACCTCAACTTTAAATTCCGACGCTTGAAATTTATTTTTCCGCTCAACCCTAACGACGACAACAACAACAAATAGAACATTAGAATTATTTCAAAAACAATAAAATAAAATAATGTAAAAAAAACGATTCCTACAAAGGGAGGACCGACAGTGTAAACAAAGAGGGAGGGAGGGAGGAGCGACACTGGAGAGGGAGGGAGGAGTGACGTTGGGAGAGGGGAAAAAGGACAAAGGAAATGGACAAGGCAAAAGCACAAAACTTCCGTGGCATTTTTGGTACAAAAAAAAGAGAGGTCCAACTGTGTGAGAGAGGAGAGAAGGAGGATGGTGGGAGAGAGGATGGAGGACGGAGATCCAATGGTGGGAGAGGGAGGGAGTATGGAGGTCTGATGGTGAGAGAGAAGGGAGCACGGAGGGAGGAGTGACGACGGGTGAGAGGACGGAGGACGGAGGTCCGACAATGGGAGAAGGAGGGAGTACAAAGGTCCGACAAAGTGGGAGAGGAGAGAAGACGGAGGAGGATCAATGATGGTGACAGAAGACATCTCATGGCTGTTTGTAAACGAGTGAGGAGGACAAACAGAGCATATATGACACTTTAGGATCCCAATTTTGAATATGGGACACCGAAAGACCACTTTTGACGTCTCAATTCTAAAAAGGAAGTCAATAGTAGTGCTCTTGAAGCCAAAAGCTAAAGTATACTTTTGGCATCTGTTTTTGTTAAACAGACCATATATGACACTTTAGGATCCCAATTTTGAATATGGGACACCGAAAGACCACTTTTGACGTCTCAATTCTAAAAAGGAAGTCAATAGTAGTGCTCTTGAAGCCAACAGCTAAAGTATACTTTTGGCATCTGTTTTTATTAAAGAGACACATATTTCAAAATTTCTCCATATAATTATAAGAATTTCACTACCTTTATTTTTTACTACCCTTTTTAAAAATGACGTTTTTTGGAGACGTCATTCCTGCTTCTTACGGCTTCTTCTAATAGTGAGGGAGATCCAAAAAAAAAAAATCGTATATTAAATGCATGAGAAGATATATTTCGTTTTCTTAGAGAATCATATAAAATAGCGTTCCAACTTCCTAATAATAACAACCCTTTTTACGTCCATCTAATTTATCATCCTTATCTGCAATTAATCTTAATGCAGGGAAGAACACATCCTATTGGCTGCATGCCTCCATCTCACATTAATTCTGGGCCACAGCATCACGTGATTAATGCAAGTTTATGTCACCGATTTGGTGCTCATCACATGGTACTGCTACCATTTAAATTCAAATTAGACTGTCCATATTAAATTTTATTTAATTTATTTTATATTTTTAATTTTAATGCATGCCGAATTCATATAATAAGGAAAATTATCGTGACTATTAACTTGTTATAAAAAGTAAATTTTTCATTTGGAAATTTTTAAGGAAAATTATAATGGAGGACCTAGAAAAAATAATATTTATTAAGAAGGATCTTAAAACTTGTAATTATTTAAAAGGACCAAATATTAAAATATATTTAAAAATACAAAATTACCCCCATAGAAGGCAAACCAAAAACTCTCAAGCCGGACAATTCGTCACGAACTTCCTCCCTGTTGTTGCCGTTTCCTCAAATAGTAAGAAGGTTTCTCAAGTGGCAGGTTCTGTCTTGATGGAGCAACTATTAGGAGGAATAGATTATTACAATTTCTCAGTTCATAAACGACCATGCTTTCATTCGACGAGTTGGTTCATTCTAAAATGTCATATAAAATTAAAACCAATAGTACTTAGAAGAACCGTGAAGCTTTTTTCCCATGGCTTCCACTCAATCCTTCCTTATCATCTCTACTTTCCTTCATCTTCGTTTTCAATCTTTAGCTTCACAAAGTTGGATCAATGCTGGTTATTGATTGATAAACTTAGCTTTGTTTCACATCCTTAGATGAGATTTTCATACCCAAATTTGACCAACAATATTTCTCCACCGTCAACAATATACATCGTCAAACGCCAATTCCGATAGAGGCTGTTTTTTTTTTTTTTTTTTTTTTTTTTTTTTTTTTTTTTTGCATGGGATTGTTCATAATCATATTTGAGGGATAATTTAGTATTTTTAAATGGTATGTGGTCCTTTTTAAATAAATACAATTTTTAAGATCCTTCTTAATAAATATTATTTTTTATAGTTCCTTTATCATAATTTCCCCAAATTTTTTTAATTTGGATGGTCCAATTTTTTTCTTTAATTATTTTATTACATGTATAATCTCATTCTACTTAAAGCCCAAAGAGTTTTCATCTCTCAATAAATGACCCAAATATTTGATTTTAATGTACAAGGAACTGAATTAGAGTGACCGATCAAAATCCGTTGGTCCAACAGATTGAATTAATTTATTTTTTAAGAAAAAAAGTTTAAGCTACGATTTATGCATTTAAAGCGTTTGGAAAAAGGGGGAAAAAATGAACCAATAGGCAATATGCCAGAAATGTGTGTGTTCATCTTTTATCTTTTAAGATAAACCCTGCGTTTTGATTATCTCTATCTTGAAGAGACGATTGATTGACAAAACAAAGACAATTATTACACCTTTTGATTAGCATTTTCTTTCGTTCTATTAATTAAACTTAATACAATATGGAATATGGAATTCAATGTATCTTTAATCTTTTCAATAATATATATTTCCTCTTCCAGCATGAATAGCTTTTGATTGATAAGTTTGTATTTTATGGGCAAATTCAGAAAGATTTAATTAGATAACAACTTTCTTGTTCGTTCAATTTATGAGAAGTAGATTAATACATGTTTGTTGCATCTCATTTTCAAGCAACATTTAATATGAGGTTAAAAGATATACGGATATATATATATATATATACACACACACAACGGGGAATTATAGAAACAGACTGAATGAGATATGTGGCGTCACCCTTGATCTTATCTACATTCAACTACTAGTCAATGTATGAGCAAAAACAAAAACAAAAAAAACTACTAGTCAATGAACTCAAATCTTTATGGTGTTCCTTATTGGTATTTTATGAGGGAAATTACAACTAATTAAAAGTTGAATTTAATAATAATTAGGTTCTAAAACTTTTTTATGACGAGTTGTTAATATTGATTTTAAAAAAGGGTAATTAAAGGAGCATTAATTTGTTGTGTGAGACTTGAATTTCTAATTTATAACTAAGATCGACTTATTAAGTATAGTATTAAAACTCAACCCAAGCCGTCTGATTAGACTAACAAATCAATGAACTAATCTACTAGCTGGTCCGATTAAGAGTTTTGGATTGATCGACCGGGGTAGATTTTAATTTTTATATTCCTCCCTTGATAAGCCTAATACAACATTGTTTCGAGTTAAAAAAAAAAAGTAGCAGTCCATTATATTTTTCATTTTAGTTACTCTATTTTATTAAATTAGGTGGGATTTATACATAAGTGAATTAATGCATTTTTATTTATATGGTACTTTTTCATGGTTATATATGAATATTTATATATTTTTAATTAAATTATACTCCCTCCGATCTTTAATATAAAATATATTTGAGGAGTTGATCATGGTCCTAAATAAATAAATAAAAACATAGTTTTCATATTTATCATTTTTTCCGTAATTTACTCCTATTGATACTCTGTCAACAATAATCAATAAGGAAATGGAAGGAGAAATTAAGGAAGATGACTATAGTATTTTAGAAAATATAAGTCATATTAACTAACTTCCTTAATCTAATCAAATTAGGTAAATATGTCTTATACTAAGGACTTGATGGATTATATTTTTAATCATGATTATATAAGGGTATTTTAGGAAAATAAATAAAATAACTAATTTAACTCCTCTCCTTAATCTCCCCAAAATCAATTAAATATGTCATATAATTAGGACGAGGAAAGGGAATAGTAAAATGTTGACTTCATGTAAAGATAAGAATGCAAGAAATTAACCAAGTTCAACCCAATCTTGGCCTACATCTAGTTCTCAAGATCGCACTTGAGATTTTCCACTAGGTTGAAGCAATTTTAAGGGATGAAACAAGTGAGGAAACCCTTTGACTATTTGCTGCAGGAAGAAGGTTTGGTTTGCTTGTATATTAAATGACTTGTTGCATTGATATACTAGAAGAATATTGCTTGAGAGGGGGGGTTCTCAAAAGCATTGGAGAAAGAGCAATTATTACTTAACAGTATCTCAAATATGATTGTTCATATAGGAGTATACATGTGCCTAGCTAAAAAGCAAGAGATTTGTTTGAGGAAAGAAAACTGAAGACATATGAAATTGCAAAAACAGTGGTTGGTTGAAATTATAAGCGACTCCACCTCTTAAAAAAGAGAATACAAGTTTGAATCTCATAGAACTTTCTAAGCTCCTAAAAGGGATTAGTCTTAACCCAAAGTGACTTGTAAATACTTTGATCAAATAAAAATAAAAAGAATGAGTTTCAAATCGAGTAGATCTGTGAAATAATTTGATCCTCAAATTTCTAGTCTTCCTCATTCTCCTCTCAACCATACGAATCGGCATAATCTCATGTACCATTACGCACCTAAAGCATGAATATTCTGAAGGATTTCTTACTTGGAAAGTGCCAGTATTCAAATTAAGGCAATTCTTGTCAATAAATTTTTAAATACGGACCTTTCACTTATTTTTTCTATAATCTTGACATTAAATTTCCTACCCTTACTTTTCCGTATCAAGTAACCAGAGAAAATTGTTATGCTAAATTAATAAAAGGAATATGACTTCTATCATGGATAAAATATTCAGGCTAAAATATACAGACCCTTTAAACACTGAGCAAGTTAAATATTTCTCTATGACAATTTAAAATTTGAATATAACCCCGTTACATAAAGAAACAACAAACGCCATAAATATTTTTGGACTAAGTTGTAAAAATACATATGAGATTTTCTCAAAAATGCACCCAACACCTTTTTTTTTTTAGGGACAAAAATAACTATGAACTTCTATGATAGGTGTAAAAATACACATTGACCATTAGTTAACCGTTTGTTTAATTTTTTTTAAGGGTTAAGGGAGAAAAAACACATGATATTTTCCTAAAAGTGCATCCAACAGAAATGCTTTTTTAAGAGCAAAAATAGCTATAAAATTCTAAAATAGGTGTAAAAATACACATTGATCATTAGTTAACTGTTTATTTAAATTTTTTGACTAAAAATGGGGAAAATAATTTTTTTAAGTTTTAAATTGAAATACGTTTATTTGCATTGATAAGACACATAACAAAATCTGTATAACAATCAAAGTACAATCCCAATCAAAAAAACCAACCATAGTACATTACCAATAATTATCTAAAGGCACTCATTTTTTACCCTTTGAAAATAGATGCCGGCATGTTAATATTTTTATTTTGAATACCGCCGTTCCATTTGGTATTAAATGTGTCAACCATATAAATTATTCATGTTTATTTTAATAAAAATTATCCAAACTAAAAAAAAAAAAAACCCTAATATTACCTCCGGTCCTAAATATAGGATATAATTTGTCTAATTCTTCATGTTTATTTTAATAAAAATTATCCAAACTAAAAAACAAACAAACAAACCAACCAACCCTAATATTACCTTCGATTCTAAATATAGGACATAGTTTTGTAGCGTATTAAGGATCAGATAATTGAGTCCGATGCATCTTCTCATTACTTTGTGTGAAATATATAAGATACAATGAGAGCAATCTGTTGTAACAGATTGAGAACTTCTAGGGAATTCAAAAATTGAAAACTAGAATCTGTTCTACCTAACTCCTAGATTCTAGGATCTAATCTTGACTAATCTAATAATACTATTTACAAAATAATATAATTACCACACTCCGCCTCAAGTTGGATCATAGATATTCATCATCTCCAACTTGCATACAAAACCTTCAAATATGTCCTCAGGTAGACCTTTTGTGAGTATATCTACAAGCTATAATTTTGTAGGTATATATGAAAGACAAATAATTCCATCTTCTACCTTTTCCCCGATAAAGTGACGATCAACATCAACATGCGTAGTTTCTACCGTGTCATTGTCGGGTTCAACGCCATACTTAAGGTCGCCTTATTATCACAAAGTAAAGTTTTAATGGAGATTCTATCTTGGTGTAGGTCTCTCGCGACCCTTTTTATCCATATTCCTTCCTTGACTCCTTTAGATAGTGATCTTAATTCGATTCCGCACTACTTGTGGATACCACTCATTGCTTGTGACTCTGCCATGTTACTAGATTTCCCCATACAAACAAGCAATAGCCTGAAGGATACCTGTTGTTCTCTTGGTCTCCTGCCCAATCTGCATGTGTGTATATCTCAATAGTCCTCAGATTAGTTTTTCTGAAGAAGAGACCTCGGCCAGGAGTTCCTTTGAGGTATTTCAAGATTTTACATGCTGCATTCAAGTGTTTCTGCTTTGGTGAGTGCATATGTTGACTTGCAATACTTACTGCAAATGCGATGTCAAGCCATGTGTGAGAACGATAGATAAGCTTTCCAGCCAATCTCTGGTAGCGCCCCATGTCTGCTGGTTTTTCTTCCTCCTCTTGTTTCTTCTTTTCTGCCACCTCTTGTTCGGTTGTTGGTTGTTCTACTTTTTTCTTCTCCTTTTTGACACTTATAGGAGTCTTGCTCGGCTTACACCCAAGCATGACAGTTTTCTTTAGTATATTCAGGACATACTTCCTTTGTGAAATGTGAATTCCTTCTTTTGACCTAGCCACTTCCATTCCTAGGAAGTATTTCAAGTTACCAAGGTCTTTGACCTCAAACTCCTGGTTTAGCGCCAGTTTGATTCTGTTCATTTCTTGAGGATTGTTCCCTGTAAGTATTATGTCATCCACATATACTATTAGGATGGTAATCATACCTTCATGGTTTATAGTGAACATAGTGTGATCAGAGAGACATTGATTATATCCTTCAGCCTTTAGAACCTATGAGAATCTGTCAAACCAAGCTCTAAGGGCAGTCCGTAAATAGACTTGTTCAGCGTACATACTTATTTGTCGTGACCATTCTCAAAACTAGGTGGAAGTGTCATATAAACTTCTTCTTTTAGGTCCCAATTTAGGAAGGCGTTTTTATGTCTAGCTGTTGTAAAGGCCAGTCGAGATTGACAGCAACGAAAATAAGGATTCTGACTGTGTTTAGCTTTGCTAAAGGGGCAAAAGTTCCATTGTAGTCCAAGCCATAATTTGAGTAAAACCCTTGGCAACTAGTCTGGCTTTGTACTTTTTCATGGTACCATCAGCATTGTACTTAGGGGTAAATACCCCACTTACACCCTACTGCCTTTTTACCTTGGGGTAAGTTAGTGACATTCCATGTTTGATTTTTCTCAAGAGAATTCATCTCATCCAACACAGCATCTTTCCATTCAGGAATTTCAAGTGCCTCATGTACATTTGTGGGAATATAAACCTGATCAAGGTTAGTGACAAAATAACAGTATTTCTGTGAGAGATTACCATATGACATGTGGTTTTGAATAGGATGTTGAGTACAAGAACGTGTCTTCTTTCTCAATGCAATGGGCACATTTAGGTCCTTGTTGGCGTCAAGAGTCTCTCTCAGTTGGGAGAGTGGCTGAGTCGCAGGCATAATGGACTCTACTATCTTTTTATTCCTCCTGGAGTAAACCTTGTCATATTGTTTGGCATATTTGTCTCCCCCTGTTTGTGATGGCATTGTGAGTGAATCAGGTGTGGAGGATATGACCACAGGATAAGAAGGTGGTATAGGTTCAGGTATAAGAGGCTGAGAGGCACTCCAATTCTCCCCCTGACTCTAAGGATGTGGATAGAAAGGTATGGCTTCAGTAAATGTGATATCTCGGCTGACAAAGATTCGTTGGGATTTGGGGTCATAACAACGAGAACCTTTTTGGCAATTGGAATAGCCGAGAAAGATGCAAGGGATGGACCTAGGGTCAAATTTGGAAGGAGGATGGTGAATATGGACATATACGATACATCCAAAGACACGGAGAGGAAGAGTGATCAAGGTGTGAAATCACATGAGTCTCACGGATTTTATCAAGAGGGGACATATGGGAAAGGAGACGAGTAGGTAGTCTATTGATAAGGTGAGTGGCAGTAAGGATTGCATCTCCCCCATAAATATTTGGGAACATTGCAGGTGTACATAAAGGCAAGGGCAATGTCAAGAAGATGGCGATTTTTACGTTCGACAATGCCATTTTGTTGAGGTGTGTTAGGACAGCTACTTTTATGAATGATGCCCTGAGACTTTAGAAAGTGGTTGAAGGTATGATTGAAATATTCAGTGCCATTGTCAGAGTGTAAGACTTGAATGGTAGAATCAAATTGTGTTTGAACATAGTGGAAGAATTCAACAAAGATATTGAACACATCAGATTTTTCTTTTAGGAGGTACACCCACCACATGTGAGAGTGATCATCTATGAAGTGACAAAGTATTTCAAACATGTCCAGTTAGGTACTCTAGAGGGACCCCATACATCACTATGGATGATGGAGAAGGGACGAGTAGAGTGATAAACAGTGGGAGAGAAGGTAGTGCGATGATGTTTTGCTAGTTCACACGTTTCACAATGGAAATTGACATCTTTATTGAATGAAAATTGAGGAAACGATTTTTGTAAATACTGAAAACTAGGATGACCCATCCTTCTATGCCATAATATCAAATTATTGTCTAAAGTAAGGGAGACATTGTTCTTTATTTATGATGACAAGGCACTTACAGAGGAATCATCAAGGTAGTAAAGGTTGTCATGCTCCTTAGTTGTGCCAATCGTCTTCCTCGAGGAGAGATCCTGAAATATACAATGAGTGGCAAAAAAGTGAGCAAAATAGTTTGTATGTTTTGTCAATTTGCTGATTGAAAGGAGATTGTATGCCAAATGAGGAACATGAAGAACAGAATCAAGTTTTAAGTCTCTTGTAAGAGGTATGGTACCAGTACCAGCAATGGAAGCACTAGAATTATTGGCTGTGAGAATTCGATTATTACCAGCCAAAGGAGAATAGGAAGTAAAGTTTCTTGATTCTGAGGTCATATGATCAGAGGCGCTGGTGTCTACTATCAATTTTGGCAGAGAGGATGATGATATAAGAGTAAGATGATCATTACCTTGTTTGGCGATAGTGGCAATCGGTCCTTGAGAGGACTGTAAATTTTTCAGAAAGTTGAGAAGTTGACTCATCTATTCTGTATTGAGGGAAAGAGCCACAGATTCTGAAGGAGTATCTGCCTCAATGACTGTTTGATGAGCATAAGGTGATCGTGGTTTGTGAGGTGTCCAATTAGATGGCTTACCGTGGAGTTTCCAGCATTTGTCTTTGGTATGACCAATCTTCTTGCAATGATCACCCGTTGGACGAGATTTGTTAGAACCGGAACCAGAAGAGGGAATGTGCTTACTGATTAAATTGGACGCTTCTGGTCCTGAAGAGATAGCTTTGAGAAGCATAGTTTGTCTTCGGGACTCTTCACGGCGAATCTCATAATATACTTCCAGGAGAGAAGGAAGAGACGAATTACTTAATATCCTTGCTCGAGCATCATCAAATTCTGGGTTAAGGCCAGCAAGAAAAATCAAAACCCTATCGATGTTGACATTCTTTTGGTGGCGAGTGGCATCAACAGAAGAATTCCATTCATTATCTGCCATTTGGTCTTCTTGCTAGAGAGTGACAAGTTCAAACCAGAATTTAGCAATGCACCAAGAGCACTGAGATGACTTCCAAATTTGACGACAAAGATTAAACAATTGGGTTAAGTCCTTGGCATCTACATAAGAATCGCGAACAGCATCCCAAATATCCTTGGCAATAGGAAGATACATGTAACACCCCCAATTTCGAACAGTTATGATAACGTAAAATTTAAATGATTTTCATAAATGAATATTTGAAATTCGAAATAAACAACATTGGGGAGTGCTACCACCGCACTTATCTTGGGACAAGTGCAAGGCTACTTATTACAATAATGTAAAACCCAACTTAAGCAAAAAAATGTGTTTTTAATTAGAACAAAATATAATAAAATAAACAGATTCAAATGACTGTGTTTCCTCACTTCTCACCGCTAGCCCCAACCCTTCGCACCTGTTTTCATCGAAATTCTGCTCCCGAAGGATCATCGCGACCCATGAACACACACATCAAGAATTGCTTTGGTAATTCTAATAAACACAATTTAATGTAAAGAAAAACAAAATGTTTACATAATGAAAATATCATCCTTATATATATATATATATATATATATATATCCAAGAATACAATTTTATTATTCTTCATTCAATTTACTTAGTGGCAAGAGAACCATGGTAGACTAAACCCGCGCCTACCCCGTGACCCAAAAACCCGTCCACAATCATCAATTGGCCATAAACATATCTTCCTAGTGTGCACACCTCTTCCCAAAGTTGCTACTAGTGTCCCTAAACCCGAGACACCACTTTGGGAAGAACGGATACTATCTTTTTCACATCAAATAAATATCGAGGGCATAAAGCCCATAAGTTGTGTTCATCACTATAGGAGGTACCATCCCAAAGCTATCCTCCCACTGTTAAGTTACTTAAAATACACACAAAATAGACTCCTAAATTATTTCTATTATTT
Source organism: Acacia acuminata (assembly GCA_019022655.1). NCBI lineage: Eukaryota > Viridiplantae > Streptophyta > Magnoliopsida > Fabales > Fabaceae > Acacia > Acacia acuminata. The sequence goes on from JAFJYI010000247.1 coordinate 483,273, forward strand.
ACTTATCTTTTATACATTTTTCTATTATTTTAATTAAATATAGAATATAAAGATATTTTGACTTAAAATCAGTTCATATCTTATTTTATTATGCGGGAAATATTATATAAAGAAAATAAAATCAAATAATAGGAAAATATGGACAGACATATTCAGGTGACATTAATTGTAGCATCGTACAGGAGTATCATATATATTGTAATTTGTTGCACAGAATATAATATATTGCAACTACGAAAAATGACGCACAGGGATCATGGGTATTCAATTGACGCACAGGGGAAAAATTGGATTCAATCATATATATATGCAATTGAAGCACGCCGGCCGAGGCAAAAATGAATTTTATTCAATTCATAAGGGAAAAACGCACAGGAATCAATTGTATTCAATTCATAAGGGAAAAAAGCACAGGCACATGAATATAGTAGTTCAAGCACGCAATTTGAGGCAAAGCATTATATATATATATACACACACACTCTTATGGAAAGCAAACAATAAATTGGTTTCTATAACCTAGGGATCATGATCACCTATCAAGATATAAAATTAACCTAAGATTCATAGGGATTAGGATTACTTGGTCTCCGTGTTGCTAACCTCCTAGGAGAACAATTGACGAGAGTACGGAACGAGGGTGTAGTAGCCGAGAAAAGTTTAGCGGCGAATAAAATGTCGAGTCTTTCTAGGGTTTTAGCTATTGGGTTGGGCTCTTTATTTATTCCCGATAAATGAATTAAAACAAATTGTAGAGTTTTATTATTAGATATATTTTGAGTCCGATGATGAGTTCAAAAATTGAAAATATAATCTGATCTAACTAACTCCTAGATTCTTTGATCTAATCTTGACTAATCTAATAATACTATTTACAAAATAGTATGATTACCACGAAACAATACAACATTATTAATTTTTACTATATTATTATTATTTTAATCTACTGTTATTATTATTATTTTATTTATTTATTTATTTTTAATTTCTATTATTAATCATTATTATTTTATCAAGTATTATTTTAATCTATTATTATCATTACTATTTCTATTATTACTCAGGGGTATTACAATACATGAAGCTCTGTTTAATCTGTGGAGACATGGCATTAATAAGCCAGGAGCAGACAAGAGAATTATCAGTTTCCCATTGAACCCAGGCTGGTAAGTTTTGATCCAACGGTGGTTTGATCTCTCCAGTTAAAAACTTCAATTTGCCACGTCCACCAATAGCCGCAAGAAGGCTCGTGCCCAATCATGATAATTGTGAATATTCAGTTTTTTGGACACCAACTGGTTATCGGAAGAGTGGAGAAGAGTTGAATTATCACTGGTTTTGGGGAGCGGTGTTGTATTAGGTGATGACGCCATTGACTTGGAGTGCGTAGGTGGAATAATATTGATGGTGTTGATCCAATGAAGGCTGATAGGTTGAAGCAATCAACGTTTAGACAGAGATCGATTGGAGGGCCGAGACAGATGAACCAAATGAAGCACTGTAGCACTGTAGCAGCCCAATCTGAGTTTGGCGGATCGAGACAGATGACTGAGATGAAAGCCGACGTGATAATGTTGGTGCAAGACGAGATTTGTTGGATGATGAAGGGTGACGCCGTGACAGACGTCGGGATGACGGGCCCGAGTGAGGATGACGAGGCCTCTGATTGTCAAACGAGCTTGAACAACAAATCGCGTTGTGAGGACAAACGACAGAGGTGGGACGAGCTTGACTGGGCTTCAACAGATGAGTGAAGGATGACAGAGGACAAAGAGTGACAGACCAGGTCGAGAATGAAGGGACTCTGATTGTCGGAGTTGCAGGGTCGTCACTACCGAGAAGGATGAGTCAACACTGGGACTGACTCCAGGTGACTGTGAAAAACTCGAGGAGGCTGAGATCGTCACAAGGGTAACAACTCGTGATGGGCTCGAGGACAATGTGAGGACTCAAGGAGGCTGGGAGAAATTGAGGAGACTGAGATCATTACAATGGGTAACTTCTCGGATCGACTCATGTCGGAGGCTTTGAAGGATGCTACGCCGTAGCTCTGATACCATGTAGCGTATTAGGGATCAGATAATTGAGTCCGATGCATCTTCTCATTACTTTGTGTGAAATATATAAGATACAATGAGAGCAATCTGTTGTAATAGATTGAGGGCTTCTAGGGAATTCAAAAATTGAAAACTAGAATATGTTCTACCTAACTCCTAAATTCTAGGATCTAATCTGGACTAATCTAATAATACTATTTACAAAATAATATAATTACCACAAGTTTGTCCGGAGGAGTATATCATTAATTATTTCTTAAAAATGCATATCAATCATTAAAATAATAATTAATCATGTTCATGAACAAGATAACGAAAATAAGTCGACCCCCCCCCCCCCCCCCAAAAAAACAACCACACAAAAAAAAAAAAAAAATTATATACTCTTGCTAATTTTGAATCTGTAACTAAGAATCATAGGAACTTTCATCCACAACTGCAACAATGTATAATACACAGCAACATGATCAGCAGAAAAGAATTACTAATCATTTATTAACTCAACTGCTCTAATGCTTCTGCCGTTGACCGTACACAATTATTTATACATCTTCAAAGGGCAGCGATGACTCGTGGACAAAATCTCAGGTTGAAACCCCAATGGTCAAACCCTTCAAAAAGGGTCATTTCTTGGGATGCTTGGTCATTAGACCAGGTTATTTTTTTATCAATAAAACAAGGAATGAAAATTAAAATAAAAAAGCATCGCTCAACAATGGGCCACGGTTTCTGATGTAGAGAATGAAAAGGGCAAAAATGGGGGATGACAAGGGAGATTAATATTTGGATTGTGAAGGATGCAGAATTGCAGACTAAAGCTAAACTGCATCTTACGTCGCCCCATCAAATCACAAGAACAAATTCTTTTATGTAAATTATAAAAGAAGTCTTCTTATGTCACTGAAGTTTGACTGCAGAGCTGAAAGAAATGCTCCTGCAAAATAGATAAACCTCATGAACATTGTCACAAAATTGACGTTAATCAATCTCCAAGTTCTGTTAGCAAATACACAAAAAATGGGAAGGGTTAAATCTCCCTAATTTGTACAATGATAAAAATTATTTTTTTAAGAAAACTGTTGCCGACGAACTATCATTTCACGCTTTGATACCAAACTCATTTGTGAATTTACAGAGCATAAAGCACAGCCAGTCTTGTCTATAATTAGTTCTGGACACAGACAATAACTTGGTCGTAGCAATTAAGCTAATTCAAGTGTTCTAATCAAATGTACCTGCAACTTTGCCTTCAAAAACGCGATGATCAGCAGACAATGTCAAGTTCATCTTAGAAACAACGGCTGGCCTCTCGATTCCTAGAAAAAACATTACTAATGAGAAAACAACTCATAAATTCAGAATTAAGTAATGAGTAATATATAAATATATCCTATACCATCAGCTCCTATTACAGGCTCCACAACTTTGTTACCCCTCCCAACAGCAAGAATGCCGGCCTGCAACAAATAGTAACAAAATAATGAAGAGTTAGAAACAATCCTTGGTATGCCATCAAAAAGTAGGTCCCTGTGATAATGCTAGCGTGTTTGATATGGGTGAAGAAAAGGTGAGGGGAAGTGAAAAAGAAGAGAAAGAACCTGTGGGGGATTTATTATTGCACAGAACTGATCCACAGGAAACATTCCCAAATTTGAAATGCTGCAACCAGGCAGAGTCAAAAGCTCAAAATTACAGTTTTGGGCATGAGAAATCAATGATGTCAGGCTAACATTTAACCATGTCTGTACGTCAATATCCTAGCAAACTCACCTAAAAGTTCCTCCTTGGAACTCATGTGGCATTAGTTTGCCAGAGCGTGCCTTTTCAGCGAGTTCCTTGATCTGAAATATCAATCAGTAACTAAATTGTTCTTCAGGAAAAATCAACAAATATCCTAGTTTCCATTATCTTCATTCACTAAACAATACTGTAAATGCTGAAAATAAACACCAACATAAAGGGGCAATTCCAACATCATTACACGAAAAACACAACGTCTTTAGCCTACCTCTGAGGAGATTGAAGATATTGTCTTCTGATCAGCATTCCTAACAATTGGCGTCATCAAGCCCTACAGTCACAAGAAGTTCAATGATTTGAAAAATATTATGAACAAATCTAACGCAACCATTTACCTTCTCAGTGGCCACGGCAATTGATATGTCAACAGACTCACATAAAATAACCTCACCCTTCTTAGCATCCCAGTAGGCTGCAAATTATTAGAATCAGATTTCAGTATTGCAAATTTCAATAGAGTACGGTTCAGTTCTAAGAGTGACAAGCAAATTGGAAAAGGATTAGAACAAAATTATAGATGAATGGACAATATGCCTTTTGTCAACACTACAGATTTTTGGCAGGATATCAAACACCAGAGGAAAATAATATTCAAGTTCAGCGCCTGATCATCATATCATATTCATGAATTGATCATGTCATTTTGAAACAGACATAGGAGTAGCTTTTTTTACATGAGAAGAGATTGGTCAGCTTTACTAAAATGACGAACATTCAGGGCATTATGCCCCTGTTGTGTTCTTTTCAGCTCTTTTAGTAAGTTCTTATTGAATTTCTTATCCTCCTCTAACAGTTTATTTAAAAATAAAAAAATAAAAACAATTATATGGTAATGATCAGGGATTATGCCGTGAGTTTTGTGAATCATGTTATGATATAAGCTTGGGAAGTTGAAGTTAATTTTCCCTTTTTCTGTTTCCTAAGATGAGGCATGCTTGCCTAGAGTGTCATTCATTTATTCTCTTTTATATCTGATATGTAATTGTAATAAAAGGAAGTTAGTTAGAGTTAGTCAACAAGTCCTTAGGCCTATGAATAAAGGGGATTGGATAAGTTGTATTTGGACTAGTGAATAGTAACAAGTGGATGGAAATGTTTCCCTTCTACTATCTACTATCGTGAGCTCTCTCTCTCTCCCTCTCCCCCTCTCTTCTCTTATATGTTCTTCTCTGTCTTCTCTCATTCTCCTTTTTTTCCCTTTTTTCTCTCGTTCCTCATTACAATTCTCGAACAATGTCCCTATTTTAATATCCTTCATTGGAAAAGCGTAGCTTGTCTTCCCTCTGTGTAACCCCACTCTATAAAACTACACCCAAGTTCATTCAAATAAAGCAAGCACAAGCAACTGCACAACTCTGATTATTATATTTCGGTTCACATTCCACAGTAGAACTCCAATTGGATTTAGTCATTAATTTTGATAAGGAAACCCAGAATCTCCCTTGCCTCCCAAAAATAGGGGGAAAATAAATATTGGTGGAATATGATAGAATATTCCTAGACTTTATTTTTGCAATTATTTCCTTGCAAGTATTCTGATCTTATTATCCCAGATTCTGTGGAATTTTTATTTTCATAATTTCCAGCATTTATAGTTGCTGAACAATTGGGATTTGGGATTGAATAGCAGGAATGTTGCTATCTTTCCCCTATAAGTTGTATCAATTATTGTAAATAGAAATCAAAAGAATTATCCTCCAAATTGTTCAACATAAGATCATTTGATATGCATTGAAGAAAAAGTTAAGAGAATGATTACTTACCATTTGCCTCTGTGATACTTTTGAGAGCAGCAGCTACAACTTTGATGACAATATCATTCACCGAAACTTTAACACCATATTGCTCTGCATTCAATCAGAAAAAATAATGAATATGACCAATGTGTATATCCTATTACCAAGAGTAAGACAGTTTAATAGTCCAAACCTTTGAGATCTTTTCTCAGGGAAAGAAGTGGGTCCAGTATAACATCTGATATACACCATTACAAAAATCATATGGTTTAGTCAATTTATGCAAATATAGTTTCATTAGCACAAATATATTTAGCATGAGAATCAAAAACCTGAAGACAAATATAAGTGAGGCGTGTTTTGTTTAGACTCCAACAACCTCTTGGCAATCACCTGCAAAGTGATAGCATATTTACAGAAAAGTCATTTTATATTATGGCAAGCTGCAGCAATGAAGTCTTATTAAATATCAATTGAGTCACAATTATCATTTGATAGAGAGACCAGAAATTAGATTCTACAACAAAATGAGAACCACAGAAAAGTTGAAAATGGTAAAAACCAAATTTACCAGTGCCTGGATCCAAACCGTGTAATATTTAACTAATCCATCAGTCACTGTGGAATTCCTGATGTTCAAATAAGTTTGAAATTCAAATTTAGTTAAACTTTATTTGATGGTATAGCTATTACAGTTTCACATTAAGTAGTCAAACATTAGTTGTTTTTATTGTCTTGGATAAAGATTTGGAGTGATGTCCACCTTAAGGAACACCTCTCTGCTATTCCAGAAGGAACCACAGAAGCATCCTTCTTTACTAAAGAACAGGTTAATTGGCTGCCAAAATTTAGTCAAAGCTCCTCATTTAGTTCCAACAATGCAACTGGAACTATAGACAAAATTTTAATGTGTTTCAAACCATACGACTAATGCTTATACTCTATTCTCTAAGGCAGCATATGTCTGTTTCACATTGGCCTAGATCTCTTTTGCAGAAGTGGCCAACAAGAACTGATCTCTCACATCCAGAAACATCAGGTTGACAAGCCAACTCATAACCATATTGGGCCTGTTTGGATTCACATTGCGTTGAGCATTAAAGGCAAACAAATCCAGTGGCTTAAAAGCAAACGCGCACGCAGTGATTAAAGGAAAATGTTTCCTCTTTGGATTGCCCATTACGATGGCTGAACTTTAAGTCAAAAAACCTCAAAAAGCCAGTTAAAGAAAAAGCTCCAGCATGGAGCTTTTTCCAAAAAGCTCTCAATTCCGCCACTTCTACCACTATCAATCCAAACACAAATCATTATTTACAACCTAACTTTTTTCTTACCGAGCTTTTTCTAAAGTCAGATAGCTTTTAAGCCACCACTCCTACCGCCAACCCAAACAGGCCCATTGTCATTGGCTCTCCAGGCAGCATATTTAGGATCAGAAGTGGTTGGCGACACAGCAAGTAGATGATTTTCTTTCCCTTGCCCTCTTGTGAAAATAAAGACACTGTTGGACCCTTGTAGATAATTATTTCCATTGAGTTGGTGACCAAAAATGGAAGGTGGGAAGGTCTCCAAATTATCATGGGAAATACACTATTGGAAGCACCAAGAGAAGGTCTAGGGTCAGATGATGGGACTTGGCTCGGAGGAAGAAAAATCCTCATATTCAACTTCTGAAGCGTACATCAACCCCAAAAAAATCATTCTCCCTGTTATTCAAAATTGCTCCGATGCCATGAACAAAAGGATGGGAAAATGGCATTGCCAAGGGGCTTCCCAAAGATAGTTTTGATAAATGTATAAGCAAGTTGGGCATGATCAATATATGTGATCCAACTTGAGGGGGAGTGTGGGAATATCCTATCATTTATTGTACAGTTTATATTAGCATTGATTATTTTTTATTAGACATTATTAGTGTATATGAGACATTACTACCTTATCTCTTGATGTCTATATTGAGATGTAATCTTCCATTTAGAAATAAGAGAGAGAATTATTTTCCCAACATCTCTCTAGTAAAGTTTATTTTAAATCTGCAAAATACATGCATATATATATATATATGAGAAGCAAGAATTGAAAAAGAAGAACACCCATTTTTAACTGAATTAAATGGATCTACCTTGCGGATTTGGCTATTCGGCAAATCTTCAAAAGCATCTGACTGCTTTAGATGAGGCTTAGAGTCTTGTGATGCAGCAACCTGCTGATGGCTTTGAGATGATGGCGCCTTTTCCTTAGATGCAGGTTTCGGAGATGTTTTTCCTGACTTAATCGCAGAAAGAACATCCCCTTTTAGGAGGGTTCCATAAGGACCAGATGCATTCAGTGTGGATGCATCCAATCCATGCTCTAGGATCAACAACTTGGCAGCTGGACTAATCCTTCTCGCATTGGTCTTCTGTGCTCCACCCTCACTTCTAGTGTCATGGTGAGTGGACTTCTCCTGTTGGCTTGCAGAACTGCTACTGACTGAATTCTTTACAGCTTCAACATCAGATGCATCTTCAACCTAGTAAAAAGAAGCATAAGTATTTCCATATATGCCAATACATTGCAGGATGAAAACAAAGGTTGCCATTTTCATAGACCATGCAAATTATTAGTTCTCATTCAGTCACAGGGTTCTGTTATTCTCATTGCAGGACAAATTAACAAAGCCTTGGACCTCTATCATCAACCATCATGTTTCACTTTATCTAAGCACAAAAACCAATTAAGTAGAACAAGGGGAAAGGGGGGCAGGGAGAAGGAGGGAAAAGTAGAGATAAAGGGTGGGAGAGAGTGAGGGGAAAAGCTGACAGAAAATATTCCATGCAAGTAACCCAGGGCTATAAGTTGAGCCCCAATCCAATACTCCCTCTAGTCCTAATTATGGGGCAAAGTTTAAAGCCCTACTTGGTTCTAAATATAGGGAAAATATGTGATGGTTAACATTTTTTCCAATCTTGCCCCTCCTTAATTGCAACAAGTTAGCATGGGCAAAATTGTAAAGTAACACATTCTTCTACAAGTTTAATGAGATCAACTAATACTAATTAAGAATCATGTAGTTAAATTTGCCCTATAATTGGGACCGGAGAAAGTAATTCAATTCAATAATTAAAATATTAGCAAAGCCTAAATAAAATAAAGCCAAATTCAAAATAACATAAAAGAAAGCTCAATATTAAAGTAAAATAATTAATGCATAAGACAGATCTGACTAGGTTTCCAGAAGCTAAATAATCAAACAAGCATTATGGAATCAAACTTACTGTTATTGCAATAGGTTGTCCCACTGCCACATCCTTTGAACCTTCTGGTGCTAATATCTTAGCCAGATATCTAAAATACACAATACAGCAAAGCTAGTGTCAATTACTTTTCTTTTTATTTTCCTTTTTCTTTTGGTCTTTTTTATTTTATTTTATTTTTAAGAAAAAATCAAAACATTAATAAAGAAAGAGTGCAAATACACCTTATGTTAAATCTACAAACTCCAATGAATGATTTATGCACAAGGGCCAGCAATTCAAGACCTTTAATTCAAAATGACAAACCATATAATAAGATTATGATAATCTGCCATGTAATCTAGGATTAGCAATTCTTCCAAAGACACCATTCCGTCTTTTACTTTTGTCAAACTTTGCAGCTTGATGAAAAATGATTATTCCGTTTTAAGCAAAACATAATGGCTCTAAACACTTCAGTGATATATATGAATTATTATTATTAACAAAGTTCATAAGTCACTTGAATAGTCAAGTGTTCACTACAATAACACACTGTTCACAATGGAGCATATAAGCAAATAGATGGATAAAAATTGCAGCACGAAGCTAAATGCATGACATATGGTATGAATATTGCCTAAACAGATACCAAACAAAGTATCTATTTATAAGTTAATGTGTTATGCGTAGGTAATGGCTTTATTACCCCTCTTCAAGAGTCTCGAATTCAAGGGTAGCTTTGTCTGTCTCTATCTCACATAATATGTCACCCACTTCTATCTGTCAAAGCAATTAAATGTGAGTTCAGGAGTAAAAAAGGACGAGAAAGATATAAAAGAGTATCAACATCCTTCACAATTTAGATTATTATCAAATCCAATTGCATGTTAAAAGCTCACTAAAAACCTGACATTCAAACAATCCTAACCTTGTCTCCTTCTTTTTTCCTCCATTTAGCAATGTTTCCTTGGTTCTGTACAAAAATTATAAATTAACAACCCAATGGAAGGAAATAAAATATAGGTAAGTAGTAACAAAATGTAGTAGCATCAAACTGATCTCACCATTGTTGGAGACAAAGCTGGCATTTCAAGAAGGATATGAGGAGGCAGTTCAGATGTGTTTATTGTAGTGGAAGTTGATTCTGGTGTCCTCTCCTCATGTGTGACTTCTTGGTTGGTAGATTTTTTCTCCTTAGCTCCTACCTCAGCCCCAACTGAAGCAGGAACATTTTGGATATCATTTGGATCCTCAACCTGGTCCAGGCTCATAATTAGTTCTTATGTTGAGCAAATATTTGGGTTTAGATTACACAAGTCTTCATGGCAAAAATGGATACATCATGAAATATTTTAAAATATGTGATTTACCCAACTAAAAACATATAAACCGGTCCACTTAGCAAGTTTGTTATTTATACCAATGTCATCATAGAAGTTCTTTTCATACAGGTGGAAATTAACAGAATTCACGCCAAGAAGTTGTGAAAAGAAATCTGATTTTGAATTTAGATCCAAAGGAACAATGAGTGACTGTAGAAGTAGTTAATCAGCATTGTAGGACTACAAGAAAAAAAAAAAAGAAAAACAAAAACACACACAAACTTAATGAAAATATAGAAAACCGCAAAGTGTGTGTTTGGTTTCACGTCTGAACCATAACATGCTCAAAGTCAATTTTATCAAGCAATGGCATAAGATCTTCAATAAAGAAACTTTCATGGGACAACAAAATTTATTAATGAAAACAGTACATCTGATTAAGTCTACAGACTGCAATACGATTTAAATTTAGATCAAATGCAGATCAGCTAATATATGACATCAATAATGCAGCAGTCAAACTTCAGACTGGCTTACTGTTATTGCAATTGGTTGTCCCACACGCACATCCTTTGACCCATCTGGTACCAATATCTTAGCCAGAAATCTGCAGGAATAATTCAATCATCATACCAAAAAAGAATATTTTGCATTGACACATATGATTATATGCTCATTGCTTAAGGTTCAATATAAATCAGGTATACTGGCCATGAAAATCATTTCAACAAAAATTCTGATACTCTAGTTTGAAGTGAACTTGTAAGCATGAAGTTTAAGTTGACATAGTAGAATAATCAGCACTAAGTAATGCTGACCGCAGTAGCTATTTGTTGTTCAAACTTCAAGCCTAACAGTCTGTCAGTCAGGCTAAAGGACATCTTAAGAATATAAAATCCATTTCTGATATTTCACTCAGAAACTTCAGAATTATAATCAAGTGGTTATTTAATTGCAAAATAAAAGTAATTAAATGTTTGTTGTTAGAAAATGGCACCAAACACAGCATGGTCACCTTTCAAATTGGGGTTTCACTGCTTATTTTGCATCAGTAAGAAAAAATTAGAGTTTAATAAAAATTAGCATTTGTTGCACTTGCACCATTCAAGATGATATTTGAGCTTAACCCAATTCACATGGAATAAAATCAAATCAATAATGCTGAAATGTTAATAAAAAGCAGATGGAGATACAATAATTGGTTGAATTTATTATTCCCAAAGATTTTGCAAATGCCATGTTATTGTATCCTCTCCTTCCACCATAGCCACTGCCGCCTACTACTTATGCTTCTTTTCTTCATCTCAAAAGTTGAGATATTTTCCAAACAAAAGAGAATTATGTAATATGAGAAGATAGATATGTTTTTATTTTAATATATACCAATGTAATCATCTTTTGAGATTGATTGATATGACATTTGAGAAAATCAGAGGTTTCAATCACTCTCTGAGTTGTGTATTATTCAGTAGAAATCATTACAATATATAGGCTCAAGAGTGAGCCATTAGAGAGAATCATGAAATTATATTAAATGATAATTACCCTAATCAGATCACTACAAATTAAGAGTAATAAAGAGTCAATCAATCAGAGAGATATTTGGGATCTTGATTCTAATTTCCAACACTCCCCCTCAAGCTGGAGAATATATGTCAATCATTCCCAACTTGCATCGAAACCCTTCAAATTTAGCTCTACCTAGTGGTTTTGTCATTACGTCCACAATCTGATTTGCACATCATATGTAGGACAGATTCATGATGCCTAATTCAACCTTTTCTCTAATAAAGTGTCTGTATATCTCAACATATTTTGTTTGATCGTGATAAATTCATGATTCTTTGTCATTTCAATGCTACCCTCGTTGTCACACACTCACACCACAGTTGCATGGGTCCCTCATATGGAATTCCCAACTTTGTCAATAGCCTAATAACCCAGAGTCATTCACATACTCTTTAAAAGTTCTCCTCAAGTATTCCCTAGCATTGTCACTCTAGAGGACCTTGATGGAAATCTGAAACTGAGTTTTCACAAAGGTATAGAGACTTTGGAAAATCTTAGCTACCTCAGATTTTTCTTTCATTAACTAAAACCACGTGGTTCTGGTGTGATCATCTATGAAAGTGACAAACCATTTGGCGTTTTCCAGGAACTTGTTCTTGCAGGACCCCACATGTCACTATGGATTAGTTGAAAAGAAGCGAAGGGTGTGAAGGGTTATTTTGGGTATAAGGATTATGTTTGTTTAGCGAGTTGACAAGTTTCACAATGAAAATGAACGGAATTTTTATTGATTAAACTTGGAAACACATGTTTCATATAATCATAACTAAGATGGCCTAAGCGACAATGCTTTAAGAATACATCTTTATTTTGAGAACTTGAGCTAACCAGTGCCTTTCTTGCATTCCAAGTGTCTTTATACTTCAACTCTGATCCTTTCAGGTAGAAAAGTCCATCCCACTCTCTAGAAATCCCAATCATCTTTCCCAAGTTTAAATCCTGAAAAATACATAAATCATCGTCAAAGATCACTTGGCATATTCACCCGTTAGTTAATTTCCTCACGCATATTAGGTTACAAGAAAGTGCAGGTAAAAAAATAACATTGTGAACTCTTAGATGATTAGATAGCATGACTATGTGAATTCCTTCAACTTTTGTGAACACACAATTAGCATCTTTGACTTGAAGGTTTTCAAGACACAATTTAAAAGTTGTAAACAATATTCGATTACTAGTCATGTGATCTGTAGCTCTTGAGTCAACAATCCATGTATTTTCACAAGTCCTCACATCATTAAGAGCCATAATAGAATTACTTATTGCACCAAATTGACACTAGGTACAGAGTTCGACTTATTCTGTTTGTCAAATATCCTATGAAGCACCTCTCATTCCTCCTGGCTTAGGTAATCAGCATCCTCAACTTTATGCTCAGTTGTAGTGAGATGGCTTTGTTAGAAGTGTTGTTTTCCAATTTATGGTTTACCATGCAGTTTCCGGCATTCTTCTTTGGTATGACCCTTCTTCTTGCAATAATTGCACCATTTATTATTTTTCCGTTCATCTTGTGGTCCTTTCACTGCAAGAGCTGAACCCTGAATTTGACTTGGGCTACTTTGATTTAGGAGTTTTTTGCTTTCTTCAAACTGCACATGGTTGACTACATCAAATAGATGTGGTAAGGGTTTTAACCCCATAATTCTGCCCCTTATCTCCTCAAAAGAATCATTGAGTCCAAGGAGAAAGTTGTAAACTCTTCCTTCTTCCATTATCTTCCTATACAATTGAGAATCCTCGACAGTCTTCCATAGGTGCACCTCAAACAAGTCTTGTTGCTGCCAAAGTTTCAACAAAGTGTTGCAATATTCAGTCACCAACATATTACCTTGTCTCAAATCTCAGAGTTGCCACTTCAAATGGATCAAGGCAATGGTGTTATCAAGAGAACAGTAGGTTCTTTTGGCCACATCCTAGATTTCTTTTGCATTGTTTACCAGAAGGTAACCTTCACAAATATCCAAACTCATGGAGTTATATAACCAAGTCATGACTTGATTATTTTCAGCAAACCATGTGTTGAAACCTGGATCATCAAGGGCTAGTTGAGGGGCTGCTCCATCAATATATTTCTCCTTCCTCTTGCCATGAATGTATCTTAGCACAATTTGTGACCAGTAAAGATAGTTTCTTCCATTAAACTTATGGTTAATAACCATAATTTGATTTTCTAACAATTCTGGTGCCATCTGAAAGGGCCCTATTCAATTACCCGACCTAGCTAGGAATTTAGGAAGACAGATTAGCATCAGCCAAGGACCAACATGCTTTTGAGGGGTCCAGGTTGACTTTCTAATTTGGTGTAATACTAGGATAATAGCTAACTAATAGGGTGGCTATTGGGTTCTGTAAAAGTTGTTTTACTTTTGCTATATTAGCCGTTAGGAGCATGAGAGAAAGGCATGGAATATATTTTTGAGAGTGTATGAGGAGAAGAGGGTCAGGTCTTACGTTAGTCCTGAGACTATTCTTGGCTGTTAGGTGCTGTTTTGCTCCTAACAGAGTGTTGTAATCTTGCCAACAGCAATATATCAGTTCAGAAGTGCTATCAGTTTCTGTTTTATTTGTTAGTTCCTAACACCATCTCTGTAGTTCTGGTTGGTACTATAGTACTGACGGAAGAGGAAGAGCTCTAAGCCTAAGAATTTGTACTGGATGAATTCCCAAGGTGCCTAATTTGGGAGGAACAAATCCAAATAAGGGAGGGAACTCACTTGGATTCATGTTTGGATGAAGAAAGATAGCTTTTCACAACCAAACAGAGGAGAAACTGTGCTGTTATGCCGGAGCATGTAAGTCACATGTCGTCACTGGAAGAATTTTTCACCGGCACATAAGCAAAATCTCACCAAACTTTGGGGAACCACCGATCAGCGGCCTTTGAATCTATCTAAGGGCGCGCGTATCTCCATGCTCCCTCCTACAGAAGCCCTAGATGAAGGCCGAAGTTCTCTCTCTTTCTTCCTCACAGTGTGTACCTCAAGGTGTTTCGCACTCCTCACAGACTCTCCCTCTCTCACGTTCTGGGTTCAGATCGAACCCAAACGCTCAGATACCATGAGAAAATTAGAGGTTTCAATCACTCTCTGAGTTGTGTATTATTCAGTAGAAAGAATTACAATATATAGGCTCAAGAGTGAGCCATTAGAGGAGAGAATCATACAATTACATTAAATGATAATTACCCTAATCAGATCACTACAAATTAGGAGTAATAAAGAGTCAATCAATCAAAGAGATTTATGGAATCTTGATTCTGATTTCCAACATAATTTAAGTATACAATAATGAGGATTAATCATTAAAGATGTTTAAGCCTAAGGATATGTCCTCCCGTTGTCGTATTTTGGGAATTGCATATCAGTTACTTGCATTTTAATCTATTCACATTTCTTATTTAGTATTTTGATATTTTGATTTTGAGATATTTTATGAATTTTGGTACTTTCTATTTAGTTTACTCTTCTTCTACATCACTTAGATCGCTTTAAATCAAGCTTCCTACTTTCTCTTTAGTCTAAGCTCTTTCTACATGAGTTGAACCTAATTGATATTTTCAATTTGCCAGGCTCAAAGAAAATGTGAAGCAAAAAAAGATGTTAATTTTCCAAAATATCAAAATCAAAAAAGCCACCAGTAAGAAACATTGAAAAGAATCAGAAGGGGGAAAAACAAGTGAATTACCCCTCTTCAAGACTTTCAAATTCAAGTGTGGCTTTATCAGTCTCAATTTCACATAGCACATCGCCCACTGCAATCTGTTGCATTAATTAGTAGCCAGGACAACATGATCAACTGAAATAAAATTCAGTCTCTAATCCAAAAATGTGAACACAAGCAAAAATGCATGAAGGGATTATCTACTAACTGACCTTATCTCCTTCCTTTTTTCGCCATTTTGCAATATTACCTTGGTTCTGGAACCACAAGAGGCAGTTAACTAACATATGGAATAAAGATAAAATAATGAAAAGATAAAGTTCTTCCTGTAAGCTCACCATTGTAGGGGATAATGCAGGCATCTCAAGGACCAGATGTGAAGAATCTAGACAAATTAAAAAATAAGCAATCAGTGTCAGATTAGAATATAACTTGGGCACATGACTTCATATTAGCAGATTATGCCTTTTAATTGCCACAATGTTACTAAAATATCAAAAACATTTAAAATAAACATATTTGTGCATATGTTCTTGAACAAGAAACCAGGGCATACCAGGCTGTTTAACAAAATTTATAGACCTGGTATGACACACAGACACACACACACACACACATATATATATAAAGCCTTTTCAAATACAGTTTCAGTTGGACTTTGCAGCTCCATTAATTAAAAACCATCCATGAAACTGTCAGATTTGTCCCCAAAAAAAAAATTCACAAGATTCCCTCAAAATGAAACTGGAAATTCAAAGAGAACTCATGAATCATGAGTTTTATTACTTGCCAAATTGCAAGTATGTTCTATTCCCATGCAACAGTGATTTTGAGATTTTGAACAATATCTCATACAACTCCTCAAGTCAACTTGCACTTTTGTCAATGGTGTCCTGCAACTATTTATACCATGCAGTTCTAACAGCAGGCCAGCTGTGATGCAAGCCTCTTTATTCCACACAATTTTTTTTTTTTAGTGGAATTCTACATAAGCCATTAGCCAACTTGAGAAACCTACAATTTGAGTTATTGTCATAGACCAGCTTGGAAATGCGCATAATGCTATGTGACCTACTTAGGCTCCTTTTCTCAAATTATTTATGGTTGTGTAGAAGTCAGAGGTGTAGTGCACCTCTGTTTTTTCTTGTTCTGTAATAAATAAAATTAAAAAAATAATAATAATAACTGAATACAAAGGTCTTAATATAAGCAGACTCCTAACCATAATCCTAGGATCTTAGATGTCAATTTTTTTCACTAATTCTAGATATATCTGCTAAGATATAACAGGAACAGAAGATATAATATCTAAAATTACCTAGGATATGCATAATTAAAATAACATATTGACATGATTAAAATAACAAGTCTGATGGGTACCTAATTGGGATGGGAGCCCTAACCAAAAAGACAGTTATTAAGGTGGGAGAACCAACCCACTTAAATACCCATTGAGCATCTCAAACTACTCAATGTGGGACTTATTATCACATACAACCAAGTTTTCATCAATTGACCACTCATGAAAAGCTTATGTCTAGGAGGCTGCATTGCCTGGCACTTCACTCAGCCTCCTGCCAGTTAGAACCCTTTATGAGTAGCCCTTTTCGAAACTGCCAACAATCTAGCTCTAGTACCAACTATTGGAACCTAAGTAGGATGGAGAATCCTCCCCCAAAAGTTACCAATTGAGGTGCGAGAACCAATTCATTCAAATACCCCATTGAGCATCTTATACTATTCAATGTAGGACTTAATAACTCTACCACCAAGCCTCCTCAAAATCATAAATATAAATATATCCCTTATTTACTGCCTCAACAGGTCGTCCTAGTTTGTCCATTTCCTTCGTGGCCCTTTGAAAACCTCGAGCAACCTTGAGAAGCCCAAAGATGGTGACATTCATAGTGACCAAACTCATCGAGCTCCTCCATCACATATCTTTCCTCTGTCTCACACTTCTATGAGTGAGACCTAACCTATCTCCATCACTAATCATCACTTAAACAAGAACAATTAACTATAATGGTCCCAAGGCGTCCTCATGTACGTAGTTAGCAAGGGAAAAGAGGAATATCTCAAGGGCAGCTGAACTATCGCAAACAAACCTTATATACAAGGTAAAATATGCCGAAACCAACATGGTAAAGTCATGGCTCATCAATTCTTTGACCCCTGAGATAGCTCAAACTTTTCTTCTCTTCCGTACAGCTAAAGGAATTTGGGAGGCAGGCTGGAGAGGAAGCATTATTCTACCCAAGGAAATACCGCAGCCATTTTATAGATAAAGGGGTCTATCCTGAGTTAAGGCAAGTTTATTTCAATATCACTAGATACTATAACAATCTTGTCAGGTATTGGAAACTGAGAAAACAGAGGCGAATGCACTCAAATTGAATTATTCCAGTAGCAGACCAATAACAATATATAACTTAGTCAAGCTAGGTTGGGTAAATCAGAGTATCAAAATATAACCTAATTATAAGACTAATAGAGAAGGGGCTGTATTGAATTCAGGCCCTGCATTTTTCTCACAAATACATTAGCTTTCCAGCTGAATCTGAATGGGTGAAATTTCATGGTTTTTTCTTTTTTCTTTTTTTTTTTTTCTTTTTTTTGCCCAACACATACTAATAGCTGTATTATTTTAATTTCCATTACAGCTTTTCCTCTCCACTTCTGGTATGCATAAACACCAACATTATCCTTTAGCTTTGCTCCATATGGAAAAAAATTTCCTTTTATTACAAATAGATTAGTACAAAGGAGAAGCTTCAAATGTCATAGTGCCATAACTCATAACAGCACTCAGATTTGTAAACAATACATGTTAGACAAATTAAATGACTTCCTAAACAAGAAATCCACATGAATTCTCTGAGACAGGCAGCCTGAACCAGCTGTTCAAAAAGACTTTACAAGTAGGTTATTTTAGAGAACAATTTGAAAAATGAAAACAGATATCAGAAATGTACCTGAAGATGAGAAAAACTTGACACCAACACACTGCCAAAAATGACGAGTTGTCAGTAAAAAAGCAAGGAATAGGCATTTTTTGTGCATTTAAATACTAACCTTCAGCTGCAAAGAATTATCATGAACTCCAGTAAGCAAGGGTAACGATGCGGACCTGGTAAACTTCAGCATTAGTGACTATCAAGTTGACAACATAAAGGAAAGGAAATATGTTCAAACATCATCAATCTAGACTGCCAAGATAAATGCATAGTAGAATATGCCAATTCCCCTTCAGTCCATAAGTCTAACATACTTGAGAAAATATCCAGTCAACCATGGAATGTTGAAAACAGAAGCAGATCGGATCATTTTGATGCTGGATTGTGTTTGGCAATTTTATACTGGCTAAATTTAGCATTTTAATTTCAGAAGCCTAATTCAAGCAAATTATCGTTCAATCCAAAATTTTAGAGACCAAAATGGGAGACAACTGTGACACTCCAAGTCACATTGAAATATTACCAAAATTTCCTATGCTCAGCATAATTCAATGAGTTCAAGAAGAGAATTGATAAAACTCAATTTTAAACAAATATGTGGTTAAATGTAGTTAATGAGAAAAATGCGGGTAAATGGATGCAAACCTCAAAAGATTCCCATCACCCACAGACCAGTTCCTTGAATTAGAAGTTCTGCACCAAGATAACCAAAATATATAATTAGTTTAAACTGCGATCATTCTATGATCATTTAAAAAAAGGAAAACTGCACAGACATTGCTTTTGTGCATGGGTTGAGTGGATAGGAATACATTATCATAAAACAATATGTGTGGGTATTTTTTCTTCTCAATTTCCAACTTTACTGTCTCAACAATTCCTTCTCTCAAGAAAGGTGTATCAGCTGTGTGACAAAACTGGATCCATGCACGTGATTCAGTTTATAAGTCAGGGTTTTGCTGTGAGTACATTGGATTATTTAAGATAAGTCATTGAACTCCCATTTTTTAGTCTTCTGATTACATTAGCAGGGTTTGAATCCTTACCCCATCCCATTTCATCTTTTCCACCTAATAGCCCAGGTGGGATTGAACTCCCATTTTTATTGCAAATGAAGCTCAATACTTTCTACAACAAATGCCAAAACAACACAATTTTGAACTAAACAATCATTACTGTCAGATGTGTTAGAGATACTCCGCAGTTCATGACATCTATCATTTTTTACTTGTCTATATTTATTTAGAGCAATAACAAACTTTTTGGAGTATAAATGGAAATCTAAATTGTTTCACAATAGTTGCTTTATACCATTTTGACTGTTCCAAGAGTTTGCAGTCCATTGAATCAATTTACTATGGTTCCTAGACGAGTTTAAAAACATGAAATGTCACAAAAAGATCCAACTCTTTGACATGGGTATCCTCGTTCCCTGATAGAAGGATATGCATATCGATAACAGCAATCTCAGACAGAGGAAAACCTGGAAACTTGGTTTTCCATCTTCCAGGAATCAGATAAATCCATAAGCTATAGACCAATCGCATGGCCAAAGAAAAAAAATGCAGTCTCAACAAAATTAAAAGACGAAAATAACAACAACTCAAAGTCAGACTTTTGATCTATAGAAAAATCAAGAACAGAAAATAGAGAGTACCCATAGAGGGATCTGGAGGAGGCATATGATGAAGAAAGAAGGCGAGCCTTAAGAAGAGAAGGAGCCCGAGAAATCAAAGGGTGCCGAAGCCGCGAGAGTGCCATGCCAGAGAAATGCCAAGCGTCTTAGCTCAGCAACTTTTCTGGGTCAGTGATGGGGGCAGATCGCAACGACAACGACGAGTAGGCGCGGAAAGCTGTCGTGTTGGTAGCTAAACGCAACGAACTTCAAACAAATGCAAAGAAAACCAGGAAGAAAAGCGTGCGAAAGGAAAATTCATGCCAACACCTGAATTTCGGCTGGGCTTTTTTTGTGTCCAAACATGGTCTTATAAATTTATTCGCGTTCATGAGTCATGACTTTTTTTTTTTTTTTTTTTTTTTTTTTTTTGCTCGAACATGAGTCATGACTTCAACGGATACCATTATACTATGTTACTCCTCTCCACTCTCTCATTATAAAGCATATGATTTTTATAAGACATTTATTTATTTTAAAGAACATTAAATATTTTTTTATATATGTTCATAATTAATAAGTGCGGGTAAGAATAATAATTAATATAATATTAAATGTTATTAGGAATAATATTAAAAATTACTTAAATTTTAGGACAAAATTAATTATTTTCACTATTTTTATTGGTTTATGAGACTTATTATTTGATGACTTATAATAAAAACTATAAGGAGTATGTGGTACATATTGCATACCATTGCACAGGTGTTACGCTATATACTTGTCTGAAAAAATATAGGCTATATATTTTTTATTTAATCTTTGTAAATTATATTTATATACAATTACCGGTCAAGAATTTGTAGAATAATTTTGCAAGAATAAATATACGACTAAAGTGTAAAAATACCCATAAATTTATCTAAAAAATGCACTTAGCAGCGTAAACTTTTTTGTGCCAGTCTAAATGGGATTAACTTGTGGGGCCTACATTATTATTTTTTAATAAGTATTTAATACAACAAATTTCTCTCTCTTTTCCTCCACACTGTCCATGTTTGGTACACAGTATATTTTTTAATATATATATTTGGTTGAGAAGTTGTTACAATCGAACCTATGGATCAAAAATTACTTATTTGAAAAGTTACTTTGGTGAGCTTTTGAAAAGTTACTTATGGACTTATAAGATACTACCTCCGGTCCTAATTATAAGACCTAATTAACTTTTTTGGAAAAATTAAGGAAGTTAAATAAGTTAATTAATCATTTCATTTATTATGTATCTTTAGATTATATATTAGTTTATTAGTCAAATTAATTAGTTTGAAGAAAAAATAAAAATAAAAAATATTTTAAAGTAATTTAATTAGCTTCCTTAATCTTTCCAAAAAAGTCAACTAAGTCTTATAATTATGACCAAAGGGAGTATTTTTTTAGTACCGTTTAGTATCCGAAGTATATTTTTAGTACTCAAATCAAGACCCTAAAATATTTTTAGGGTATCGATCGGTACTAAAAATATTTTTTTCAAAATCCTAAAATAATTTTTTAAGATCATGAAGTATTTTTTAGTACTATTCAAGATCCTAAAGTATATTTTTAGTATCATTCCGTATTTTGAAATATTTTTTAGTACCATTCAAGCACCTTAAAAAATATTTTAAGGCACGATCGGTACTAAAAATAATTTTTCAAGATCCTAAAATAACATTTCAAGATCATGAAGTATTTTTTTAATATCAAATTCAGTATCCTGAAGTATATTTTTAGTATCAGTTAGCACACTCAAAAATATTTCATATTGAGTTTAAATCACAAAAGCTACTTATGCTACCACTAATCCAAATGTGAATCACATCTCACAATCTAACTTTTACGCAATCTGAATTTTCTATAAGTCAAATCAACTATAAGTCATTTTCCCCATTGGTATCTCAAACAAGCTAATCATGAGGTAGCACATGCTTGTTTAGAATGGCAATTTGAGTATTCAAAAATAGTTTTTTCATCTTAATTTATTATAAAGTAAATATGTAAGAAGAGTTTTGGCCGAGCGCAACTTGCGTTCAAAGACTCAATGGTTCACGAGGGTGCAATTCACACCAGTACCGCATTTCGCCACGTTCTTCATCGACGCGAGAGACGAGATATCGCGCCACTGGCTTTTCAACCAAGCGCGATGACCAATTGTGTGAATCAACGATTGCTCTCATACTAGATTGAATTACTATTGTGATGCTGCCATTATCATCAGTAGGCAAAACTAAGTTTGTCTCAATTTATATTTATTATTTGAGTAAGCAAGTCCCAAACGTGATATGAGAAAAGCACAATATTGGTGCTTGTCGTGGCACTTGCTTCTTTAGCCAGCCCCCCATTTTTTTGACCGATTAGCCCGTTCACACTTGGTTGTGAGTTGCAATGGAAACACTGTGGATTTACCCATAAACTCTTGTTCATCGTGCTGGAATTTCCTGTAGGTTAGCAAGATTATTGAAAGTGATGATAAATTGACCATCTTGGCGACGAGCACAGAAGTTGTTCTAAGAAGGATGATTTGCAAGTATCCTCATTGGTTTTCTGGTATACAATGGCTCTGCCATGACAAGCTAAATCCGAGGCGGAGAGGGACGCGGCTTTTGTCCAATGCACTTTACCTCCGCTGCAATCCGCTGCACACAAAACGCACCTTTTTGGTCCAAAACGACTGATCTTCCTCTTTTTTTCCTTTTTTTTTTTTTTTTTTTTTTTTTTCTTGACAAAATATTTTAGGCACTGATTAGTATTTCAAATATAGTAGTTTAGGATAATGAAGTACTAAAAAAATACTTCATGATCTTAAAAACTTATTTTAGGATCTTAAAAAAAATATTTTAAAGTTTCGAGTACTAAAAAAATATTTCATAATCTTTAAAAATTATTTTAGGATCTTGAAAAAAAAATCTTGAAGTATATTTTCAGTATTAGTCAAGACCTAAAATATTTTTTCAAGATCCCAAAATAATTTTTCAAAATCATGAAGTATTTTTTCGCACCATTCAAGATCTTCAACTATCTTTTTAGTACCAAATAAGAATATGAAATATTTTTTCAATATCGATCAAGATCCTAAAATATCTTTTTAGTATCTTTTAAGTACCATTAAAGTGCCTAAAATATTTTTTCAAATACAACCAAAAAAAAAAAAAAAAAAAAAAAAAAAAGATGGAAAGCTCAGTCGTTTAGGACGAAAAGGGGTGTGTTTTGTGTGCAGCGGACTGCAGCAGAGGCAAAATGCATTGGACAAAAGCCGCATCCGGCGGAGAGAGGGGGCAGGGGCTGACGGCGGAGGAAGAGGGTGGGAGGAAGAAAGGGAGGTGAGTTTTTTTTGCTCATTTAACGGTGTGGCATTTTTACCCTGAGAGATTTATGGGCAATTTTGTATCAAAAAAATTTATGGTGCTAGGTACATTTTTAGAAAAAAATTTATAGATATTTTTGTACTTTAACCCATAAATATAAGTCAAGAATTTGTAGTGGAGAACATTTCGAAAATTTATAACCATGTTCTGTTCATAATATAAGTAGTCTTTTATAAAAAAATTATAGTTCTATATATAAGTCCCTTTACACGGAATTGTGTAGTATTAATTGTTTTATTCTATGTACTTTTGTCAATTTGCAACGAGGAAATAGAACGTAGATCGTGTATATTTTTAAAATTCATGGTATTTATTTGGGTAAAGAAATTAGAACAATTTTTCAACACAACTTTATGATGCAACCAATTTTTTTGGTACCATTTGAATTGGTTACAAGGGATAATCCTGTCAATTTCTCTTTAAGAGAAAATCACTGTTAGGTCTCAAGATATAGAATTAATCACAAAAAAGTCTCATACCAAATTCCCCTCATAGGGACTTTTTTATGATTAATTGTTGAATTCCCCTACAAAAAAGTCTTGTTGTCAAAATGGTTTTTCATGTTATCAAAATAGCTTTATTAGTTGTTAAAATGTCCATATGAAAATCTCCTTGTGAAAATGACTTTTTATGTTGTCAAAATAACTTTGCATATTGTCAAAAATTCTGAGTTTTTTCTGCAGCGTGTAGAATTTTAGAAACCTGAACAATATTTGACAACATGAAAAATCATTTTGACAACATAAAAAGCCATTTTCATAACGAGATTTTCATAGGGACATTTTAATAACTAATAAAGCTATTTTGACAACGAAACTTTTTTGTGAGGGAAATTGAATGTGAGACTTTTTTGTGATTAATTCCATGCCTTTGAACCTGACAGTAATTTTCCCATTTCTCTTTATTTGGATATCAGGATAATTTAGGTAGCTCCTTTTTCTTACCCCTTTGAACTTTTGAGATCTGTCCTGTACATTTAATTTCTCATAGTTATAAATTTGATCATTTCATTTAAAAAAAAAAAAGTTACAAGGGACATATATTATAGGCATGAGGGATTAATATTGATAATTTGTTTGCTAAAAAATTAAAAGAACCTGAATATTAATAATTATCTTATACAGGTCAAAGTCATTTGGCTTAATTGATACTGTACTAACTACTAAGCACCTTTTTAAGTTTTAGCTTAAGCAAGAGAGGACAATTGATGAGTACACAATTACCTTCCACTAACCAATATTCAGCTCTCTATGGGGGAAAATAATTCTCTAATTTCGTAAAAATACATCTAAATTAGATAGAAGATTCAAAACAAAAACAATATATAAATATAAGAGAGGACAATTGGATTAGCAAGGGAAGTTTAAATAAATAAAAAAGGAATTGTGTAGTACATGACTTTTTAAAAAATATTACCTTTTGTTATATTAGTGGCTATATAAGTTTAATATTTTATAACTATTTTTAAAAAAACTTATATAGAACTTTTTAATTATTAAGAAAATTACACTATGCATATTTTAATAATACAAGCGTGTGTTAAGTTTTTACTCAATTGGCAAGGAAGGTAAAAATGAGTAATAACTTAACCATATATAAAAAGCTTTTTTTGTCTTATTAATAAATGTAATTTTTTCATTTTACCCTCAATTAATTATTATACTACATACATTCTCTTTCGTCATTTTCTCATTATTACTCTCTCACTCATTCATAAATAGAGGCATTTTTGGGGGAAAAAATTTCCTATTCAATTACTTTTAACTTTTTTCTAGAATCTCAAGATTCAGTTGAAAGACTCATATATAATGAGAGAGGGAGTAAATAATTGCTATTTTCCCTTTTAGGTTGCTAAAAACACCTATTGGATTTTTCAAAGAAAAGTTGTATGATTGTTTCTATAATAAGTTTAATCATGTGAAAATAACTCAACTCCCCCTTCAAGGAAAATTAGGGCTCTAATCTTGTAATTTAATAATTCAGTCAATCACATTGGGGAACCTACCCCAATTAAGGTTAGAAAATCCTGAAATTTAGTGCCTGTACGGATACCATGAAAATCTGTTTAACCAGTTTTCCACTGGGACAAACTCTCACATATTTACCTCAAACAACAACATAAAATCAATTATACCAAGCCAATCCAAACAGGCACTTTAGTCAAGCAGTATTGAAAATTGAATTAGTTGTGTGTGTAAGTGAGAGAGATGGGGGGCATCCATTTCCACTTAAAGGGAGAAAAGAATACAAGAAATGGAAATCAAAGTAAAATAATGGTGTCCAAGTCCATTTCTTACAAAGCATACACATAAATGGACAAAGATTCAATAGAGAAGTGAAGGACCCAGGTAATAAGATTAAACGTTTCAGATTAGGCATTGTACAAAGGTTAGCTTCACTCTGTTTCACTTTCTTCTATGGATCATGTTCTGAATGAATAAGACTTCAGTTAGAGCCAAATTCCTCATTCCACCGCTCAAGCTCTTCCCACTTGCTTTTGTTTAAACTTGGTCTAATTACACTCATTGCCTTCTTAAAATCCTCATATCTCAGTCCTCTTACCTGATCACATTCAAAATTGTCAAATATAAAAAATAACACATTGTGCTGGCCACCCCATAAAACAGTGAAACTACATTCAGAGAACCAAATCTCAACAATTTTATGCTGAAGAATCTTGAAAAATCATAACTATTTTTAAGAACTATAGTTACTAGTAAATTTTACAGGTTTTACTAAGTTGCTTGAAATTGTACCTTCCTAAAGATTATTCTCAGAAAACTTGACACCGAGTCTTGTAAAATCTACTAATAACTTCAGTTCTCAAGAATTTTATCATGTTTATCTTAAATTTATTGAAACATTCATCCTTATATTTATTAATTTTCCCTTTTAAGCCCAATTACCCCCTTCTAATTTTAATTAATGTCATCAATACAAAGTATAAGAAATGCAAGTAGCCGCACTATTTACAAGTTGAGAGTAATGTGATTCATCTTTGGCTTTGCACAAATACAAGGAGCCTGCTCTAGTTTATATGAAAACCTCTCCTACCAACAAGATAAGATTGTAGATGAAGCTTTGTACCCATGATTCTGTCCGCTAAAAAAGTAAACAGATGTAAAATACAATTCATATAACCCAAAAGGGCTAAATCAATAATAATTAAAACTTTGGCAGGTTGATGTAATCTTTTAGACTAGAGGTAGAGGGGGTATTAATATTAGGGTGTATTGAAGTCCTTTTTCCCCTTGAGTGTAAATTTTATTAACAGCTATTACCAGGGAACAACAGAAGTAAGATTTCTGCCAGTATGAAAAACAGCACGTAAAATCTCGTTTATACCCCCAACCTCACAATATAAGCAAGGTCTTTCCATCCCAAGGATTTAATTTACACAGTTTAGACTAGAGATAGACAGTAATAAACACATGAAGTAGTAGGAAGTTCTGGTTAACTTGCCTGATTTGGATTAACAGTTAGGATGTCAGAACCCAACTCTCTTATTGGCATCATTGCCGCTTCTTCACACAAGGCTTGTAGATCACTTCCGGAATATCCTGCAAAAGGAAATTTCAACATGTTGATTTCTTTTTCCCCAGTATCTAGAAACAAGGCAATATGAAGAATATACATTAACTACAGTTACCCGCAGAGCTAAACTCTAAAATGTAGAAATTATATGAAAAGAACCAAATACCTTCTGTATCTTTTACAAGCTTATCTAGATCTCCACCTGCCCCATGAAAATAAAAAAGAAAGATAAGTAAAATCGGCCAAAAGGCTGAGAAAGTGTCAGCGCAATACACCAACCATTTTGTGTGTTATTAAGGAACTGACTGAAGAAAGTGAGAGATCATAATTATAACACACAGAATAAACATTCTAAAATAATATCATTCTTAACTTCTGTTTCATGAAAGTATTTATATTTTTATCTCTTCGGTTACGCTGGCTTTGCATTTGATTAGAGAGAAAAAGTTACAAGTTACTGAGAGCATCCAACCCAACCCTAATAGAGAAATATATTCACAGAATCACCATTGAACAGCATATTGATAAATGAAAATCCATCAAATCAGGTTAAATGCCCCCTAATCTCTGCAGGACAGCATACTGAATTTTGTGATCTACAACCTGAGAATATCGTTGGTTTTTTTATGGTTATTTAAACACAGAGTATCCAGGCTTGGGACCAGCTATAAACAGGAAAGGAAGAAGAGGACTGGCCTATCGAAAGCCAGCTGCTCATTTTGAGTTGTTCTAAATATTTTGGGGTCTGTTTTATAATGGCTTGTATTGGGTACAGGGCTTTGGCTGAGATCACTCTCTGAACGTATTTTGTATGGGCTGACAGAGTGAAGCTTCTGAAGGATTAATACAAAACACAACTATCCCTCATCTTTTGCTTTTCTTTTTTCATATTCCATTGTGCATGTGTACAAGGAGCTTCACATACTGGTGCCCTAGGATACACAAACCAAGACAAGCATCTGAAAAATGAAGAGCAGTTTTCTTACTAGGTAATGAGAACGCTTGACCCTTGAGTTTGTGCTTTAGTAGAAGTCTCCTAACATTAGCATCTGGCAAAGGTACGTAAATTCTCTTCACCTAGTTGTTATTTCACAGAAATTCAGCAGAGTTAATAAGAAAGCAGCACGAACCTCACACCCATTATAATTAATGGTATGCATGATATGCATTGATTAGTTGGAAATTGCCAATCTCTTAACGAGTTTTTTCCAATTTAGTTTTTTTTTTTTTTTTTTTTTTTTTTTTTTTTTTTTGGTGATAATTTCTCCAAAGAAAACATTTCAGAAACTTCAATGCAGGAATGAAAAGAGATAATAGAGTTTGCCGAGAGAGGGAGTGCATTTCTATGTAGACAGAAAAAATTGCAAGTTACACGCTCATTACCAAGAAGCCTAAGAAGTTTGTGCAATTACATAGGACAATTGAGTATCTTGAGAAAAGTTCTAGGTCAACTCATAACCCTCACAATGTGCAGTCAGAGAGGTATGTTCACATCACTGTATATACTTCTGATCAAGAATGGGTAAATTATTAATCTCCGCCTAACTTACATCAGCAATATTAGCTGGCTATAATATTCTTTCTCATTCCAAACTCTTATGAATCAGATTGCTACATTGTGTGATTATAGCATGGACAATCACGGTTCATAATGACCAATTGAAGATATACTCACAAGTCTCCGAAGAACTGCATCATCCAATTCTTGTGGCTTATTGGTTGCTCCTATATTCAGCAGAGAAATTAAAATAATAGATTGTTGATTAGAATACTGAATACAAGACCCAATATGAATTCATTCCATTCAAATTCCTCTAGATGTCAGATACTGTCAAAGGTTGCCTTTATGAATAGATTGTGAAAGAAAAAGAATCTGAAAAAGTAGGCAATTTCAGATCTAAGATAACATAAGTTTTACGCGCAGAATGCACAAGTTAGGGGACCACTTTACTACAGGAACCAGGGCAACAAAGGAATTAATATTGTTCTTAAGACACTATGCACCGAGAAGCAACTAAATTTAAATGACAGACTGATGAGGAAAAGCAATCATCATGCAGTCATCTCATGATGCATTCAAAAATACAATAGAGGTAATTGTAGAGTGATCCCAATTCTCAAATACCATCTATGGCTTATGAACTATTTACTCAGTATAGCAATTGTACCATACTAACTCAACAAAATGTCAACAAATCCTAAAGGTAATGACTGGAAACTGCAAGTGTTATGTTGCACGATTATGTTCAGAACTTTACCATTTCATTGTCAAGAAGAAAACCAAGAGCCCAGTTCATGATAGAACCAAAAGATAGAAAGAGATCTGGTAACTAATTCTAAATGGCTAAAGAAAGTACTACCAGATATAAAGCTTACCAATAACAATTACAATGTCATCAGGATTGGACGTCACCCCATCGAACTGGATAAGAAATTCAGATTTTAACCGTCTGCTTGCATCATTCTCATTAGCCAACCTTGTTGACATAATACTGTCAATCTGTTATCAGTTAAAAAAATTATCAAATCATAAAATCCTTGTAAAAGCATAATGATCTTGTATGAAACAAAAATACACAACAGTAACTCAATTTATTTATTTATTTATTTATTTTTTTGGGGGGGGGGGGGGGGGGGGGGGGGACCCTGATAAGTGAAAGAAAACCTAATTTCTGATAACACATTCCCTCCACCTTCTGCTCCTCCCAACAAAAGAAAATAACCGCTCAGACAGGATATATATCATTTTAGCATTATAGGGGCAAAATTTCAGTAAAGAAGAAAACTAACAAATATTTATGACTTAACTTTACACCTAGCATGTAGCAACAATCATAAGGAGCTAAATCTATTGAGAATCATTGACTATGTTGTTCATGAAGCTATCAATGATAAGGAGCTAATTATAATTCTTCCATACTCACAAATGACTATGACATATATCATCAGTTTCAGTCTGAATACAAAGCTGTAAAATCCAATTTGATTAAAAATAAACCAAATAACCTATCAATCTAGAATGCAATGGGATTCATGGTCAAACCATTAAATGATCCATAATTTTAAAATTAATGGTCAAACAAAGAACATTCAATGTTTCACTCTGAGCTATGAGTCAAATGAGTAGCACCCCTTAGAGAAATAAGTATGGAACAGAAGACTTCCAAAGTCATGTTAAAATTAAATTGGGGAGATTTATCTCTATAAAAGAGTTATACCTCATCAATGAAAATCACTGATGGCTGCCTGGATATAGCTACCATGAAAAGAGTCCGGACAAGCTTTTCAGCTTCACCAACCTGTTGAACATAAGTCAAACAAAGTAAAACTTCCTGACAAAGACATAATCAGAGGAATAACAGCCAACTCAATCAAGTTCAGTAACCCAAAAGTACAAACATACCCATTTTGATGTCAAGGAAGCTGCGGATACGTTGAAAAATGTTCCTGCTGATTCTGAAGCTACTGCTTTGGCAAGCATGGTTTTTCCATTACCCGGAGGACCAAAGAGAAGCAAACCTGAAAAATGAAGGTTCAGCAGTTACACCCTTTTGCTCTTTCATTCTTCAATCTCAGTATTTAAAAAAAAAAAACAATTTTAATGTGGTTCCATAGAATCACCTCTAGCTGGCCTTCGAAGACCAGTGAAGAGATCTCTTCTCTTAGTCGGCAAAATAACCATTTCCATTAACGCCTGCTTTGCCTTCTCAAGACCCGCTGCATGCCCCACACTCAGAATCTCATGATGATAGTATGAATAAAGAAACAGAGGAGCACAAATATACAATAGATCTCATTATCTTACCAATATCTTCCCATCTAACAGAAGGACTTCTATCTACTATGGCAGTGTTAATTGTTTCAACTAATTTTTCATCATAATTTCCACCTGATATCTGACTAGATTTTGGGCTTGCTCCTTTATCCATTTGGTTTGCTCTTTGATGATTCTTTTGCAACACACTTTTTCTAGCATTTGATGCCTTAAATGGAACAGCAGCAGTTTGTCCCTGAGTTGCAGTTTTCTGTAAAACCATAATAGGTAATTTATATTTGTAAAACTACCTTACATCCCAATATCAGCAAGAGCATTCCATAGTTGCAAAAGAAAGTGTTATTTAGAAAAAAGAAACATAATAAATGGCCCTCATGAATCTAGAGTACAGACCTTGTGTCTTCTTACTTTTTCTTCTTTCTTTCTTCTTTTCGTTTTTTTTTTTATTTTTTTTTTTTTTTTTTTTATTTTTATTTTTAAAGGAGTGCAAATCATAGAAGTAGAATGTTACACGCACATTGTATGCTGCAAAGACTATGGTGTACGTCTGAACAAAGAAGGCTCACCAAGCACATATCTATAGATTGACTCTATTGACTCTTGAATGAAAAGTTTTGGAGAGAAAACTCTGTACTTACAACTTAGCTAGTTCAAATCTTACCTGAATAGTGGACTTGTCGCCTGAAATAGCAAAGAAAAAAGACACAAGAATGAAAAATAAGTACTCTACTTCGATTTCATGATTGAATTTTAAATATTACAAAAAAAAAAAAAAGCTTGAGTTTATGATATATAAACCTGACCGTCTACTTAGAATCTGTAACCTTTCAGAAACTTGACCCTGCCATTTCGATATTTTTTCACGATAAGATTTCACCTTCTCTCGTTCACTGTCACAGACCAACATATTTCAGTAAGAAAACAAGATGAACACGAGACAATAAAGTAGGGGGAAAAAAACTTGGTAATGTCCAAAGGGACTGCACTTCAAATGCTGCAAATCTAATGACGTTTCTCTGAGATTAAATCGATGGATTCTGTGCAATCATAAGCTGAAATCATGCCGGGGAAACAAAGGATCAAGTCTGAAATCTATTATTTCTCTTCTGAAAAAGCATTTTAAAAAATTCAAACTTAAATTTAGCCCTAAAATAAGCAAAAGGGTACAATTGAGAAACCCATTTATTCTTTAGTGCTTCTTCTTTCATAGATTTCAGCAGTTCCTGCAGAAACCCATATATATTTCAAAGCATCCAGCATAATAAATACAGGAACTAAACTAATTGATTTAATCAGAGAAGGAACGCTTGAAACCTGGAAGTAATAAAGGAAGGCACAGCAGTAGAACTGGCTTCGATAAAAATCCGCTGTGCGTTGTTATAATGAAGAATAGCCTGATCGATCAAGCCCCACTCTTCGGCCCTAACTGCCTTGGAAATCTCTTCCTTGGCCAAATCGAAGTACCCTTTTAGCTTGTAAGCGATTCGCTCATTGGAAGTTGAGGGTGCAGGCACGCCTTCCATATTCGAAGAGCTGGGAACGTTGGAATCATGAGAAGAATTGGAGGAATACAAGATGGAGCTGAGCGAGTCGATAATTCCCTGCAAGAAGCTCATGGCTGGCAAGTAGTTTCATTCTGATGCCTGGTTTCGCGAGGTTACCGAAAAGCGCCCGCACGTCAACGAAGCTTGGCTTCTTGATGACGCAGGGCCAAGAAAAACTCAAGCATTTGCAACTTCTAAGGGAAAATTTCCAATAAAGTACCCTTAAAATTTTTGTACCCTTAAAATTTGTAAAACTCAAGAAGGTTATCTGAATTTGATAAATCCCACTGAAGATCAGGAGCCCTAATTAAAATTTTGAAATGTTGCTAAAGGATGCCGAGTTTGAGAAAGGTAGAAATTGCAATTTTACATATTGCCCCTCACTTAGAAAAATGACATATTACAAGAATGAGGCGAGAGAGTTAGGGTAGAGCAACGGGTAAGTTGGGCAGCCCATATCTAAACCCGTAACCTGCTCATTTAATGTTACATGGGTATGGGATAGCCCCTACTCGTTTAAACGGGTTATGACATCAATGGGCGGGTTATGAGTAACCCATTTGAATTTTGAACTTAAAAAAAAAAAAAAAAAAAAAATGTAAGAATCACCATTTTAAATTTAGAATTTTCAAAGTTCAATTATCATATATTGCACAAAAGAACTTAAATTTAGATATATATCATCATAACTTCATTTTAATGTTCAAACTTCAACTTTCAAACTAAACCATGACAATTAGAAGCCTAAAGATAGGGGTGTGCGTATGGGCGGTGCCAGACAGGCGAGACTCTTGCTCGATGTCCTGCCGAATACATCATTGGGCAGTAAAATGTGGCCCAGTGCCCGCCCCTGCCCGATAGAAGCCATAAAATTTTTAGGCAGGGCGGCCCTTCCCTGTCCAAATGACGATACCCTGTAACCTTACCATATCCTATGTGAAAAAAATAGATTTAGTCATGCCTAATAAACAATATTGCATACTTCGAATGAAATCCATAATTCTACATTTCTCGAATTTTCAAACATAAGTCTACAACTTAAGTCTTGAAATTAAAAAAAATAATCATATGTCTTAACAAAATAACAAATAGTCAAATATCCATAATTGAAATATTAAATAACATCCATAATTCATTAAATACAAGGCATCAAAAAATTGCAATTAAAGCCCCGTAGACATTCATCCACCACTAGCCAACCGACAACCGTAACTATCACATTCTCCCCTCTCCATGTGCGGCATCTAGGAAAAAAATAATTTGTCATCCGAGTTCGACGGGAAAAGGGAGGAGTTGAAGAAATGAAGATATTTTTTTATATTATAAGTTATATAATTTGCAAAAAATATATAATACTATTTTATAATTAAAAAAATATAAACTATAAAATACTTTTTTTATTCTATTAAAAAATAAAAAATATTATATACACTATTGGGAAAGGCAAAATGGGCAAAGATACCGCCGGTGCCTAGCCCGCCGCCATAAAAATCTGACCCAGTTGTGCCCAATTTTTTCTCGGGCTTTTCTTAGAAATTTGGTGGGCAATTTTCATTGGGCGCGGACAGGCGAACAAGGCGGATGGGTATCATGCACACCCCTACCTAAAGATTTTATGAGATGACATGATTCCATTAGATCTTCATGTTTCATCATCATTTTCAAATTTACTTGATGAAGGAGTTGTAGCTCCAGCTGTCAAATAAATACTAGTTGATATAATTTCAAAACAAAGTACCCCTCATATATATTTATAAACCTTGATATTAACACAAACACAAATTTGTCACTTACGCAGCCCATGTACTGTCTTTTTATTTTATACCCTTCGGCAAAAAGACAATCATGACAAAAATAATCACCTTCAAAGATATTGTCAAAATGGCAATGCACCGCAAATAATTGTTCCTTTCCTAATGAAATAAAACCTAATCCATAAAGCCACTAGATAATTATCCTGAAACTTTGATCCTTGTTAATTCATTATGCAACCAACAGCAATGAATTACTTCCTTTGCTAATTTTTTTTTCTAAAAAAATTGCATATGAAAATCTACCAACTATCGGTAAATAACAATAAGTAAAACACTTAAGACATTGTTATAAAAAAAATTACTCAAGACAAATTAAAGGCCATGGTCTTAACCACCATCCTACTTTGGAACAGTTATCATAATAAAAACCAGAAATAGACGGGATCAAGTTCAAAAACCAAAAAGCATACATTCATAATACTCGTAAACAAGAAACTTTAGAAACTAATGGAGGCAAAGTAATGAAGTATGCATACAAAATAAAATATACACAAATAAAAATAAATCATAATAAAATTTAAAAAATTTAAATGGGAGGGCATAGGCAACCCGAAGGTGTGCTCGTAGCATGTCCATTTAATTCTATCATGGGCATTTTATGGGTGGGGTTAAATGGCCTAATTTTAGATGGGTTTAGGAGGGCCTACCGTATTGCAGGTAACTTGCTTAGCCCTAGAGAGAGTGATCATGGAGGTGAGAACGGGGAAAGGAGGGTTCGAGCATCGATGACGGTGACGACGATGGTGGGGTAGAAAAGGACAAAGGAGGACAGGATGGAGCCGGCTTGGGTTTCGTTTTTGGGCATGTAGATGGGAAAAAAAAACTAGTAAGGGAGATCCTTTATGGATCTAGTGTTGCAAGTAGAGGGCATGCAACTCAATTCTCTTACAGGGACAAACCCTTATCTCCAAGTGGTGCAAGGTTTCTAATGATGTACTCAGAGGAGGATGATATAGTACAAGGTTGGAAGGATTATTTTAATAAAATGAGTGTAAGTGAGTGCAATGGAGACCCCAAAGACTCGAAGGAAGAGGAAACACGGACAAAAAAGATAAAGGGGAAGCCTAGTGTGTTGAAGTTTACTGTAAAAGAGTATACCGCGTGGTGTCATCCATGGATGAATTCACTCATCATCAAGGTGCTAAGGGCGAGTTTTCCCACATATATTATTCGCAACCGGATCAATAGTATGTGGCAGCCGCAGGACCCTCTTAAGCTTATCGCATTGAGCAATGGGTATTACATCGTGTCTTTTTCCAACAAAGAGGATCGTGACTACACTTTTCAGGAGAGGTCGTGGATAACTGAGGACCACTGTCTAATAGTGCAAAGGTGGCAGCCAAACTTTAACCCTCGAAAGGTTGATCTTCAACGTAAGATTGTGGAATGGATTCGGTTAGTGGATATTCCTTTTGAGTTTTACAATGTTGATTTGTTATGAAGGATAGGAAATATGGTAGAGAAGACAATCAAACTTGATCGATCAACTTTCATTTATGATAAAGGTGGGTTTGCGTGTATGTGTGTAGAGATTGATCTTCAGCTGCCACTCATGACAACTTACACAATTTTTTGTAAGGAACGCTCAATGGTTTATGAGGGTCTCCACCATGTATGCTATACATATGGAAAATATGGCCATCAGAATGATAATTGTCCATTAAATCAAAAGGAGGAATAAGCACAATCGAATGATGAAAATCGCTTGGATAAAGAGCATGGTAACATCAGAAATAAATATGTGGCAAAGGTTTCAGTGACTGGAAATGTAACATTCCAGCGCTTTGCTCTCGATATTGTCCTCTTTGGGGCCCATCACCCCCTCCTGGCTTTAAAATACGTCAAGAGGGAGAGGTATCCAGACCCTTATAAAGGATATTTTGTTCCCCTCCTCAGCAGATGTGGGACATAACACCCAACCCACCTTTGGGCCCAGCATCCTCGCTGGCACATTAACCTTCATCGACCTGAGCCCTGCTTTGATACCAGTTGTAACATCTCAATGTCTCGCTCTCGATATTGTCCGCTTAGAACCCATCACCCTCTTACGGCTTTAAAACGCGTCAAGAGGGAGAGGTATCCAGACCCTTATAAGGCATCTTTCATTCCCCTCCCCAGCCGATGGGGACATAACACCCAACTCACCTTTGGGCCCAGCGTCCTCACTGGCACATTAACCCACATCGACCTGAGCCTGGCTCTGATACTAATTGTAACATCCCAGTGTCTCGCTCTCGATATTGTCCGCTTTAAGGCCCATTATCCTCTCACGGCTTTAAAACACGTCAAAAGAGAGATGTATCCAGACCCTGATAAAGGATCTTTCATTCCCTTCCCAGCCGATGTGGAACATAACACTCAACCCACCTTTAGGCCCAGCATCCTCACTGGCACGTTAACCCACATCGACCTGAGCCTCACTTTGATACCAGTTATAACATCATAGTGTGTCGCTCTCGATATTGTCCACTTTAGAGCCCATCACCCCCTCACGACTTTAAAACGCATCGAGAGGGAGATGTATCTAAACCCTTATAAAGGATTTTTCGTTCCTCTTCCCAACCGATGTGAGACAAAACACTCAATCCACCTTTAGTCCCAGCACCCTCGTTGGCACATTAACCCACATCAACCTGAGCCTGGGATGTTACAATTTGTGTTACGTCCCACATCGGCTGGAGAGGGGAAGAAAGATCCTTTATAAGGGTCTAGATACCTCTCCCTCTGGACGCGTTTTAAAGCCGTGAGGGGGTGAGGGCCCCAAAGCGGACAATATCGAGAGCAAGACGCTGACATGTTACAACTGGTATCAGAGCCAGGCTCGTGTCAATATGGGTTAATGTGCCAGCGAGGACGCTGGGCGCAAAGGTGGGCTAAGTGTTATATCCCACATCGGCTAGGGAGGGGAATGAAAAATCCTTTAAAAGGGTTTGGATACCTCTACCTCTTCATGCGTTTTAAAGCCGTGAGGGGGTTATGGGTCCCCAAAGCGAACAATATCAAGAGTGAGACGCTAGGGTGTTACAGGAAACGGCTCCTCAATTATTACCGGTGACGAAGTGACAAGTGCATGTCCGTTTAGGAAGAACATAATTCATTATATAAAATGAGTGTTTTATAATAACTCGATCAATAAAAATTATCTAGACTCTATAAAATAACAAAATAGGGGAAAGACAAGCCCTCACTTTTTTTATTGTAAAAAAATCATTTATATCTGTTCGTTCACAAGGAAAAAAGAGAGAAGAAAACTGTGAGGGATTGAATTTCAAGTATTCAATTTCACCAATAAGATACAAAGACTTACTTCACATTTGGAATCGCACAAAAAAGACTATTTATCTCAAAGGGGTTTACATAAAATTCTAGGAAAACAAAAACGACTCATGTCTTATTTGTTAAAGAAAAATGGAATATGTTTTAAAAAAATTAATTAATTAGTTGGACATTTGGGAGCCACAAACTAATTAATTTGAATAATTGTTTTGAATTATTAAATTTATTAGATCTTGAATCTTAATGGACTTATTTTTATTTTAAGCAATTCATGGAAAAATCAATCGAGTAAAAATCTATGAATGCTACAATGAAAGACCTCATGATAGTTCATATAGGTCCTTACCACCTATCAATGCATGGTTTCGACTTATTGTTGCTCTAAATGGTAAGGATGTTATTGATTGTGAACCAATATTGGGTTATTTACATAGAGAGATGGAAAAAAATTGCAGAAAACCAAACAATTGTACAATATCTACCTTATGTAACACGTTGGGATTATTTAGCAACTATGTTCATAGAAGAAATAACAGTAAATCGACTGAAACAGTTAGGAAATATTTAAATACCTAAAAAAGCCAGCTATATTCAAATAATTATGTTGGAGTTGAGTCATATATCTTCTCACCTATTATGGCAAGGACCATAAACTCATTTTAACTCCAAAGATTGACTGCTAGTCTGAACATTGTTTGAATTTTGAGCATCAATATCCAAAATTCACATCTCTTTCCTCCAAACCTCTTTAAGCTTGATCCTAGTGTCATTTGATCACCGTTTGAGTCTAGTTTTATATGCAATAAGTTCCATCTCAATCAGAATAGTAGTTTGAGAGATGTGTCCAAATTACTGAACCTACTCTACTGTAGAATAATGCGAGAAATTCTAGTGTCAATTTCCGAAATTCATATATTTTTCATCTGAAACCCTTTAAGCTTGATCTTGGTGAACCGACGCGATCCTATTTTCTCTATATATGATGGAGTCAATTTCCGAAATTCATATATTTTTCATCTTTTTCGAAGCTCCACCAGTGACAATGGTGGTCACCGGCAACAAGATATGACGGTGAGGTGGAAGAGACCCATGATGATGGAGTTAAGCTCTCCTCGTCCGATTTTCCATGGCACCGCGCGGATGATGGAAGATGTTTTCTTCTTGCCTGTTGGTCTATTTGTTCGCGTTTGTAATAGATCTGTTTTTGAGTAATGAAGATATCTAGAATTGATAAAAAAAAAAAAAGCATCTCCGTTAGTCAAAATGTGTCTTTTTAACTGTCAACCTTTTTTTAAAAACAAAAGTGTAACTTTTGCAACCATTTGGTAACCATATGTATATTTTTTCTCCTAAAAAAAGTATCGGGTGTGGGCGTTCACGAGGGTAAAGTACATGTGTATTTTTACACCTTTACCCTTGAAATTATATGGTATTTGTTAGGAATTTCCATTTATTTTTCTTTTTGAAAAAGACAAAAATTGAGCCCTGAATTACTTTTCAAATATTTCGTCATTCTTTATCAATTTTTTTTTTTTTAATAATAAACTTGATTTTTGAAATTTTATAATTTTATGAAAAATTTAAATTTAAGTCCTCATAAAGCGAAATATGATAAAATAGTCCTTGAAATCTTAAAATTGTGGTGAAGTCATATGGAATTTTTTGTAATATTTTCTATATATGAAAAGACACAAATGGAGGCTCATGGATTTATCTTGTCAACACATGTAACTTGTCAACATGTGCACATATGTTTGTCAATACAGACACACATAATCTTGTTAAAAACATGACATTCAAATGGACTTATTAAAACAAGGCTCATGGATTTGTCAATACAACTACATGGTATTTTGTGTGTTTTCATATATAAAAAATATTACAAAAGGGTCACAGGAGACTTCATCGCAATTTTAAAATTTTAAAAGACTATTTTATCATATTTTCCTTTACTCACCTAGATCCAATTTTCCCTAATTTTAAAGATCTTTTACCATCTTTTTTACTCTTCTTGTATTTTTCTTGGGAAAATCCCATATAAAACTACTTAAAATAGAAAAATTCTAAATCGGGTTGGTAAATTCAATAAATCATTAATTAAGTCATCAACCCAATTTAGGATTTCAACATTTGTGTAAAATGACTTTAATGCCCCTCCTCTCTTTTCTACCAGCCTTTCTTCTCTCCCCTCTTAAAAGAGTGTTATTGCTTTATGACTTTATATAAAAGGATAATTAAGAATAATTCAAGTATTCCATGATATCAATTAAATATATTTTAATTGAAAGTCAATTAATTGTATTAATGATAAAAAAAAAAAAATGTGAGATTTTTTTAAAGAAAAGAAAGTTGTTATTTTTATCGGGTGAGATAAATGCAAAGGGGGAAAAAAAGGCATATCCTATATCAACTTCACTCTTTGCAAAATTGAATTGAAATAAAAGTCATTTTTACCAATATTAACCTAAACCGAATAATTTTCCTTAACACATAAATGTGAGTTTTTAGATAGTAATTTAATTAATATTTCAATTTCAATTTTTTAATTCTTTAATATAAATCAGTAATATTATTTATCTTTTTTAAAAAGCAACATTCAAATTTCATATACTTCTATGGATATTTTACAAAAAAGATATAAAATGAACTTAAAATTTCATAAAATGGTTTACATCAATATAAAAATTTCCAAAAAAAAACCTATATATATGTGTATGAAAAATAGAGAAAAATTCATACTTAATTAATATATTTACCAAAATATGTCTTTTTTATAGTGACATATATTATAAATTTTCTTAAAAATTGTTCATATTAATAAAATGAACTATTTGTTAAAAATATTATAGTTTTTTATTCTTATGATAATATAGTTAGTATATTTGAACAAATCATATTTTATTGTATTAAAATTAATTTTGATATATACATAGAAAATATAAGTTAGGGAATAATAAAACTCATTAATGATGAGAGAAGTGAGGATATTAG
Source organism: Acacia acuminata (assembly GCA_019022655.1). Taxonomy (NCBI): domain Eukaryota; kingdom Viridiplantae; phylum Streptophyta; class Magnoliopsida; order Fabales; family Fabaceae; genus Acacia; species Acacia acuminata. The sequence goes on from JAFJYI010000247.1 coordinate 523,545, forward strand.
AGTTGTTTTGCACATATTTTAAAATCCTTAATTGGGTTTAACCCAATTAAAAAAGAATTTTGGATTTAGAATTTTTCTATTTTAAATAGTTTGATTTTCCCTTTCCTTATAATTGGTTTAGTTTTAACTTTATACTGGTGCATTTTCTGCTGTTCTTCGTACCCTCAAACTCCCGCACTGCCCTAATCGGCGGTCTGTACTTCACTCCCTCTCTAAGACCTGAACATCGTAGAATTCCCGGTGAAAGCTTCAGCATTTCCAATTCAATTATTAATATTTCAATTGTTTTTGCTTTGAAGTTTTGTCATCTATTTGTCCGAGCTATTTGGAGTTTCAAGTTTTTCCCCTTTTGATTTATTTCTTCATTTTCTCGGGAACCAAACAGCATTTCACTGATAAAAGTGGTGTTCTTGTTTTTTTATTTGGTTATCTTAAAGAGCTGAGTAATCGAGTCGGGAATGGCAAGCTCTGTTGATCCTTCGGGGAATCCGATCCCAACGTCGGCCGTGTTGATGGCCGCGTCAAAGCACATTGGGTTTAAATGTCAATCTGAGAATTTGGATTTCCTGAGATGCAAGAAGAAGGATCCAAACCCTGAGAAGTGTCTCGATAAAGGCCAGGAGGTTACCCGCTGTGTCCTCAACTTGTGAGTTTTCTCTCCCTCTTTTGAACTGTTATCTTATGGATTTTCCGGCAATGCATTGTTCTGTTTGGTATTTGAGAGAATGTTTTGCAAACTTTATAATAGAATTGTTGGCCTTTTTAAAGTTGCTCAAATGTGGAACGATTGCTTAGTTCAAATGAGGTTGAAACACAGCTGTTATTCTTGTAAACAAGTTAGAACTGGTTAGACTAGGAATAAGGGCATTTTGATGTTTGGAAGCATAAGAATAATAACTCGCAAGAGTGAGAAATAGACAGTAAAGCTTGAAGACCTGTTTGCTTTATTCTGTTGTTCGTTCAATTTCATTTTCGGCTATTGGATTCAAACTGTAATGTTTGATCAGACGACTTTAATTTACCTTCATTGTTCAGTTAAGAGTATGCTAAACGTTTGTTTCACTTTTGTTATATCTTGGATGATTTGTTGAATTTGAGTGAGCATGTGACTCATATTCTGCTTACAACTCGATCTGCATTGTTTTGCATGTGGATCACTTCCTATTCAAACTCAAGACTTCATGAGTTAAAACAACATGCTCTCACTAGTAAAATCCAAGTTCGATATTATTGCTCCTACAATTTTGTAAACGTGTCTTAACTCTTAAGTCATATGCATTTCATTTTATTCTTCAAAGCATGATTGTTGACAATGAGGCGCCTAGCTATATGCATTATGCAATTACTGCAAGTGCAATATCTTCATGTTACCTCTAAACTGAGTTCTCTTCTCCCTACCAAACCAGGACTGACTAATGACCTATCTTATAAAGGTCGAAATTTGACATGCTTCAAATTTCATTGGAGAGTTAAATATTTTTGGCACTTAAAATAGAATGATTTCAATCTGAGGCTTTGTTCTGCTTCAAAGGGCTAAATGGTCCATTCCTATATTTAAATATTTTGGTGAAAAATGTTTTCTAGGGAAAAAAAAAGTAATAAAGATCCAGAGCTTCATAGTAGAGAGATAATGAATAACGAACGGCTTGAAATCTGGGATGAAAAAATGTGTGTGTGTGTGTGTTTTTGGGAGGGGCATACTTGAACTTTTTCTCGAAGAGCACAATAAGCCATCAAGGGAACAAGAAGTTGAAGATTAAATGTTCTCCTTTCTCCTCATCTTTTTGTAATGTATCTTATACTTTAAAATTTTGAAGATTGATATGTATGTCAATGCTGAGAACTGACTGTGTACTCACCTATGTACATCTCCATCTACCAAGCCATGAGAAAGTGTGTCAAATGCCCTTTTCTTTCATATCTTTATTCAATTGTATGTATGTATATCTTTGTGTGTGTTGAATGGTGCTACTTTAGTTGCAACCAGAAAATAAATATGACCAGCAGCAACTACATGGACAGTAAGAGACTTAGTGGATGTTTGGATTAGCTTTTGGAGAATAGCTTTTATGATTTATGAGGTAAGTATGTGAAACGAGTTTTGTTTCGGCCTGCGAAAAAGGCTTTTGAAACCACAATTTTGTGGTTTTCCAAACATGGGTTTAATTCCGATCAAGTGTCACATTTGAGCTTGTAGATGGAAAATAAAGAATTAGAGCTATCCCTTATTAAAGGCCCAACAATGTTCAAATCTTAAACCGATATTAGATCCCAGATAGTTGTTACCCATAAAGAAAACAACTATGAAACTTTTTTTGTTTTTCTTTTTTGCTGCACCGTCCCATTTGTTGATGGGATTACTTTTCATTTGGAAATTTGTGGTTGTTTGCATATCTAACACAAGGGCCACTTTTGTTCATTCCCTCTAGCCTCGTCCTGTTGTATTTGTTGACTTCTTTTCCCCTAATGCATATCAAGCTTCTATTAGAGACAACAATCTTGTCATGGGATGTTTTTATTGTTACTTCTGTTATCGGAGCTTGAAGAGGGTTTGATAGAAATCTTAATGGGAATTTTCTTTTATTGGAAATGGGCCAAAATGGAATATGGGCTGTAGATGAAGTAAATGGGCTGAAAAATATGTCAAAGGGTTTGAAGAACATAGGTTATAGGAGCAAAGGGGCTGCCATGAGAAGGTGTGGATGAATTTATGTCGTCTCTCCTCTCTGGCCATCATCATTGTCTCTGTGACTAGATTTTCTCATTTGCTACTTCTACTTGATCTTCTGTAATTGTGGCTGCGAACGCCCCTCTCATATTTCCTATTTCTTTAGCTTTAAAATTTCCCCTAATCTTGTCTTGAGTTCATTACATCAACTCCTTAGCCTTTGGTAGACTGGTAGATATCACAAATTACAATTTTTTTCTGAAAAATCCTTGAAATCAAAATGTACATGTAGAGAGAAATACACTCAGTTCTAGGCCTAAATTTCTAACCAGTCAGGGTTCTGTTTTGATGCCTCAGGCTTAAGGATCTACACAAGAAGTGCACAAAGGAGATGGATGAATACGTGGGATGCATGTACTACTACACAAATGAATTCGAAATGTGTCGCAAAGAGCAGCAAGCATTTGAGAAAGCTTGCCCTTTAGAATGAAATCATGCCCTTTCCCTTTTCCCCTATGTTTACATTAATAATAACACAGGGCGACTCATGGTAACTGACCCAATTCTCCATTTCTTAAATGACTCTATGACTTGGTTTTTATTGCATTTTTTAATGTCTGTGTTAGATATCTAAAACAATTGTGTGAGAAATGCTTTGGAGTTGGAAATTATTATCTTTCTAACATAATAACTGGTCGGTACTTTTAATATTCAGTCTTGCTTCAGTTTGGCATATGCAAACTTCAGTGAGCATGAGAATTACCGGAAGGTTAAAAAAAAAAAAAAAAGTGTTTGTTTGGGAAACCCAAAAATATCTTTTTTTTTTTTTTTTTTTTTTTTTTTAAGTATTTTTCTATAAGGCGAGACAAAACATATCTTATATATTTACACCATCAATTGTAAAAGCACCACTAAAAAGCTAAAGGAAACAGCACTAAATCTCAATGTGAAGCTTTTTTTTTTCCCCTTAGTGAGGCTCTTAATAAAATTTTATAAAAGGTTGAACTATAAAAGGATTATGAGAAGCTACATTCATTTTAATTAGAAGCTATGTTATTCATTTTAAATTTCATATGGAGTATGCCTTTACATTCTGGTTTAAATATTAATCAGATCTGCCAATATAGTTATTAAGAATATTAAAATTTAAAAACAATTCTTGAATTTGGTTTAAGTAGCATACAATTATAAGCCTTTTTTTTTTTTATTACGTTTAGTATCCTAAATTAATTTGTAATGTAATTTAACCTTAAAATTTTAACATTAAATCAATATCATCTAATCTTAATTGAATACAAAGGTGCATCTGTTTAATGCAGGTGAGATTAATCTAATTTTAAACATTAAGGGTGTATTTGGTTGGATTGGAGTGGAGAGGTTGAGAAAATTTTTATCACGTCCTGACCAAATTGTCCATGAACATGTGTTGGAAGGACACTCGCCGTTCGATATGCACAGGCCTAAAATTTGCTTCTTTGTTCTTCAATTTACTCCTTGTGGATTTGATGCCTCCTCCTTCTTCCACTTCTCTTCTTCAAGCTCGGTGTTGTTGCAGTTATTGCTCGATTTGGAACTCAAATTCAATGTTCGTTTCCGCCCAGAAGAACATAACACTCACAGCCGCACCCCTTTTGGTATGTATTAATTTGCAATGTCATCGGCGCTAAGGTCCCTTTTCCTCCGCATTCCAGCTTCTCAAAGCAGCAGTCACCGATGAGACACGCAAACTTACCGGTGGAGTGTGCATTGAGTTCGGCCCCAGAACCGGCCACCCCAAGAAGTAGGTGTGGAGATGGTCTTAGACTTGCCGGTCTGAACAACAAAACCGATGAAGGAAAGAGGAGCAACTCCGGCATTTGAAAGAATGCCCGACCAAACTATGTAGCTGCATTTGGTAAATCTAATGGAATATTGAAAAATTTTCAAAGGCAATTTGGTAAAAAAAAAATTTTCTCTCCTCCTCCCCTCCTCTCAAACCTAACACGCCTAAGGATGAAAAGAAATCATAATTATATGTGTAAAAGAACAAAAGAGACAAATCTAATGTAACAAAATGTTAGATTATTCCTCCTTGTGGTAAGGAACATAGTGTGAGGAGTACTCTATAGAGATTGTAGCCCAATACAATTGTGCCAAGTCATGTAAAATAAGAAAGATCCAGAACAACTGAAAAACCCTAGTATGCTATTGGTTGGGCTTCATTGGTAGGAATTACATAATATTTTATTGTAGGCAGAAAGACAAATAAATACATTCATAAATCACAAAACCCAAATCAATGCTGCCAATGAGACATCCCATGACAATCCTAGGGTAGTAATTTGGGAATGGAGAAATTTTACGCTTTGACCCTATTATCCCTTTCTTTTGAGGGGAAAAAAAGCTACAGAAACCAGTGCTAGTAAGGAATTCATCTCCTAATCTTTTTTTGTCTCATTATCTCTCATCATCCCATTTGAACTGTTGATTGAAAAAAATGATGGCAAAATTAAAGTAATATTATGACATTTCAGATAGATTTAGGAATTACGAGAGAGATGATGATAAAAGAAACTCAACCTTTCCCTCCTCCTTAGGCTAACAGAGATACAATACCGTCGTTGGTGACCCCCGAATTATTGTTTGATACTCCCTAATCACAATCGAGTGGTTTAGCATGCTCAAATGTTCATAGCTACCCTATGTAATTATATTTTTTTTTTAAAAAAAAAAAACAGAAGGCAATAGATGGCTTTACTCAATCAATCTTAGCTAAAGTGAGTTTAGAATAAAAAATCATCAAGAAAAAAAGAGAGAGAAAAGAATTGGGGAACAAAACAATGTTCTGGACTTTGTCTTAGGTCTCCAGAAAATCAAAACACTTGAAGCAAAAAATGGCGTTGAAGGTTTTGTAAGACAAAAATCTGTGTTCTCTATCTCAGAGATTCTCATATAAGGACACAATTCCAAAGTATCTTAGGATATCATGTGTTACACCCCTACCGGCCTCGCCCTTTCAGGTGGCGAGTTAGAGGGATCCTTTTTGCTTATTACCTTTCCTTTGTTAATTTATCACTTTAAACATATATCAGAGTGTGCGCGGCAGAGCATATGATCGGTTTGGACAACTCTAATATATTGGTAAAGGTACAAACAATTACCATAGGGTTAAGAGTACAATAGTCCAACGTAAGTACTGGGCAACAAGTAAGTTTATTCAGTCATAAAAATATACAATGAGATAAGGCATTCCATACGTTTTCAATCTTCATCTTCATTACTCTTACCCTGATCTTTTCCACAGTCCAACCGGCCTACCGCCTTACACCTGTATCTTTGAAACCAGTCTGGAGTTCAAAGTTGAACCCCAGAGTAATTGTTAAACCCATAAATAATATGTATGCAATGCATGTAATGCAAATCATAATAGGGAAAATAAATCTGCCTCAGGCACAGTATACTGGCATGTAATCCCTCCGTAGGACCGCTGGTCAAGACAAGCCCTCAGAAACACTAGCGCCAAGGGGTCTCGGTAGTTAGGGTTGCAGTCCCCTACCTTACCCCAAGAGGCCTCAGTAGCCCCCTTATGAACACAGTCACATAGGCTCCACCTACCTCACATACCTTAGGCCTCAGTAGTCACCTAAGGACACGCAGACCAATAGGTGCTACCTACCCTACATGCCAAGGGCCTCCGTAGTGACCTAAGGACACGCAATCCAATAGGTCCCACAAGTCCGACATACTCTGGACTTCAACAATAACCTAAGAACACACAGTTCACTAGGTACCATAGTCCAATCCCTTACCTTATGATAAAACACACATGCGAGAGTAACATAGAGTATGCAAGTTTACAGTTACTACCTGGCACTCCTTGAGAGCGGTAAAATTTTCCCTTTGTATTTCCTCCAAAAACGTAGGACATCCATGATTGCCCTAAAAATACCATATACTTACTTATACTGGCATATTTCCGCTCAACTAATTGTCCTATACCTCGGACATAGTTAGGTGGCATCTTCTCCACCGGATTTACTATGTGTAGGTTTTTTGTGCCCATTTTTCATTGGCACTTTAATCCCACGGCTTATACATACTAGGTCCACTGACCCATATAGCTGAGTTACTTAGTCCCAGCGAGGCTTCCTAACTTTCGACATTCTTGGAACTCTTTTCGAACTGGGCTTAGTCGTCGCCTACTTTAGTCTTATTCTTCATTCTCAGGGTCTAAAATTTGGGATGTTACATCATGTTATCACATTCAATTGAATTAAACCTACTAACCTTTATCCATAATTGCGAAAGATCTTTAGTGATGGAAAAACTTTCAGAGTCTTGACCTTCTCTCTTCGTATCTTCTTGTGATAGGGATGAGATTCAACTTTCACGTTTAAACTCTAAAGGACTCTTACGCTTTTTATATTTCTCTTTTATGAACGTATATGCCTTTTACTTTCTAAGAACTGTACCTATCAACAGTCGTCTCTTTATGACTTATAATAACTCTCATACCAATATTACCTTTTTGCCCTTTTCTCATTAAATCAAAATAACACTCCTTTTATACATGAGACACATAAATATTTTACATTCTCCTACTTGGCTCGTGTCACAAAGTGTCCCTTCATGATTTAATAAAAATCATCATAATGCACGCATATAAGGCTAAAGGTTCTATGCATTGGCCTCATCATACGTCATGATCAAAAATAAAACTAATCTGAGTCATGGCGGTTATATGTTATCAAATCAACATATTTCCTTCCATGTACCACTATATTAGTTCTTCTTCCTAACATGATACTTTGATGGAAGTAAACATAATGTCTCGCAACAATACTATAATATTTTCATTAGGGACAAATCCTGTTTTTCAAAATAATCATTTATGCATGCATGCAAATAAAATATTTTTGAAAAAACAAGGTGACTTTCAGAAACTTATACATCATTGAATTCAAAGTGTCAATAGTCAATAATTACAATAATGATCCATCATTCATTAGCGGACATAATACTCATACTATACAAATGACTATAAACACCTTGGGCGGTATTCCCTTTGTCAAGGGATCAGCTATCATAAAATCAGTGCTAACGTGTTCTATAGACATTCTATGTTTCCGAACCTCTTCTTTAACGGCAAAGCATTTCAAGTCCATGTGCTTAGCACCCTTTGAATACTTGTCGTTTTTAGAAAAGAAGACTATTGCGGAATTATCACAATAAATTTTCAGCGGCCCTTCAATAGTGTCGACCAATCCAAGCCCTGAAATAAAATTCCGTAACCATTTAGCTTGAACCATGGCCTCAAAGCATGCTAGAAATTCAGCTCCATAGCGGATGTAGCAATCACCAACTGCTTCACACTTTTCCATAATATAGCTCCCCCAGCTAAAAGATATAGGTAACCATAGTGGATTTTCTAGTATCCACACATCCTGCAAAATCTGAATCCATGTATCCAAACACTTCAAGGTTGCTAGACCTATAAATAAGCATGTGACCTTAGTTCCTTACAAATATCTAACTTTCTTTGCAGCTTTCCAATGACCCATGTCAGGATTACTCTAGTATCTCTCCAACATTCCAACTGCAAAGCTAATATCTGATCTCGTACAAGTCTGAGCATACATTAAGCTCCCAACTAGTGATGCATATAGAATTGCTTCCATTTCTTTTCGTTCCAATTCATTTTTAGGACATTGCATGAGGCTAAACTTGTCTCCTTTCTGAATTGGAACTGGAGATGTTGGACACTTTTCCATTTTGAATCTCTCCAAAATTTTATTGATATATTCTTTCTGAGACAAGCCCAACAATCCTTTTGATTTATCACGGAACATTTCTATCACAATCACATAAGCTGTCTCACCCATATCTTTCATTTCAAAGCTACTAGAGAGAAACTTCTTAGTCTCATTTAAAAGACCAAGATCATTAGTTGCAAGCAAGATATCATCAATATACAGAACCAGTAATATAAACTTACTCCCACTAACCTTCAGATATATACACCGACCAACAATGTTTTCTTTAAATCCAAAGGAAACAACAATATCATTGAACTTAAGGTACCATTCTCTTGAAGCTTGTTTAAGTTTGTATATTGATTTCTCTAATTTGCACACCATGTGCTCCTTTCCTTTTTCTATGAACCTCATTGGTTGGTCTATGTACACATCTTCCTCTAAATTCCCATTTAGAAAGGTCTGTTTTCACATCCATCTAGTGTAACTCTAAATCATAATGAGCCACCAATGCCATAATGATTCTTAGAGAATCTTTCTTAAACTGGTGAAAAGATTTCTTTATAGTCAATGCCATATTTCTGAGTAAATCCCTTTGCAACTAGTCTAGCCTTGTAACGTTTCAAATTACCATGAGAGTCACGTTTGGTCTTAAAGACCCACTTACAACCAACTCTCTTACATCCTTTTGGTAACTCAACAAGGTCCCAAACATAATTCTATTTCTTAGATTTCAACTCATCTTTTATGGCATCTAACCACTTGTCACCATTTTCACTATTCATGGCTAGTGAAAAAGTAACTGAATCATCCTGAATACCTAAGTCAAATTCAGACTCTTGTAGATATATCATATAATCATTAGAAATAGCATATCTCTTTTCCTTCTGAGATTTTCTTAATGCTATTTGTTGCTTGTCTTCTACAATGGGTTCATTCGGTTCATTAACAATATTTTCATCACTAGTAGTAGGATCATTCATTTGTTGTTCTCCATGATTATTAATTGGTTCAATAACATGATGAACAACAATTTTACTAGAGACACAAGTTAATGGAACTTGTACTCTAACTTCTTGAATATCCATTTTACATGGTGTTTCACCCCCACTAACTTCACCATCCTCAATGAACCTAGCATTTCCAATTTCAAGAATCCTTGTGGTATGATTAGGACGGTAAAATCTATACCCTTTTGATTTTTCTGGGTAACCTATGAAATAACTACTGATTGTTCTTGCATCCAGTTTCTTTTCTTGTGGGTTGTAGTATCTAAGTTCTGCTTGGCAACCCCAAACATGCATGTGCCTTAAACTAGGTTCCCTTACAGTCCATAACTCAAAAGGAGTCTTTGGAACTGCCTTACTAGGAACCATATTTAATAGATACATGGCAGTCTTTAGAGCATAAGTCCACAATGAAATAGGTAAAGAAGAGTTACTTAACATACTTCTAATGTAATACCCCTGAGTAATAATAGAAATAGTAATGATATTAATAGATTAAAATAATACTAATAAAATAATAATGATTAATAATAGAAATAAATAAATAAATAAATAAGGTTGTATTGTTTCGTAGTAATCATATTATTTTATTAATAGTATTATTAGATTAGTCAAGATTAGATCCAAGAACCTAGGAATTAGTTAGATCAGATTATATTTTCAATTTTTTTGTGAATCCATCATTGGACTCAAAATATATCTAATAATAAAACTCTACAATTTGTTTTAATTCAATTATCGGGAATAAGTAAAGAGCCCAACCCAATAGCTAAAACCCTAGTTTTAATTATAAAAATTAGGTCTAGCCGCTTAAACCTAAAGAGGCTCGATATTTTAGTCGCCACTAAACTTTTCTCCGCTACTACACCCTTACTCCGTACTTTCGTCAGTTGTTCTCCTAGGAGGTTAGCAACACGGAGACCAGGTAATCCTAATCCTCATGAATCTTAGGCTAATTTTATATCTTGATAGGTAATCCTGATCCCTAGGTTATACAATCCAATTGTTTGATTTCCGTACGTGTACGTATATAAACATAGAATATGTAATTGCTTTCCTCGGTTTGCGTAATCCAATTCTATGCATATGTGGACATACCTGTGCGTTTCCTTATGAATTAGACACAATTGCTTGCATCGGTGTGCGTGCATCAATTCATAATCCCCTGTGCGTTTTATTTATTTATTTATTTATTTGATTGAATAGTATTGCCTCATCTCGGTCTACGTGCTTGACTTGTATATGCATATGATGGAATATCCAATTCTTGGATTGAATTTCCCCTGTGCGTGTTCCTTTTGGTGATTAAATACCTTTTGTGATTAAATACCATAGCTCTGCCTCGGCCTGCGTGCGTGAGTTACATACACCTAAAAATACAATTGCCTGGATGGAGTTCCCTGTGCGTCATTTTGTGGGGTCCACGTCTCTTTTAATTATTTATTTATTATCTGATTTTCTTTTCTTTATATAATATTCCCGCATAATAAAATAAGATATGAACAGATTTTAAGTCAAAATATCTTTATATTCTATATTTAACTAAAATAATAGAAAAATGTACAAAAGATAAGTAAATAATAGAAATAATTTAGGAGTATATTTTGTGTGTATTATAAATGACTTAATAGTGGGAGGATAGCTTTGGGATCGTACCTCCCATAGTGATGAACACAACTTATGGGCTTTATGCCCTCGATATTTATTTGATGTGAAAAAGATAGTATCCGTTCTTCCCAAAGTGGTGTCGCGGGTTTCGGGACACTAGTAGCAACTTTGGGAAGAGGTGTGCACACTAGGAAGATATGTTTATGGCCAATTGATGATGATTGTGATTGGCGGGTTTCCGGGTCTACCATGGTTCTCCTCCCACTAATTAAATTGGATAAAGAATAATAAAATTGTTTTTCTTGGATGTATATATATTCATACATATATATGGAAGATATTTTTTTATTATGTAAATATTTTGTTTTCTTTACATTAAATTGTGTTTATTAGGATTACCAGCAATTGCTGATGTGTGTGTTCATGGGCTGTGATGATCCTTCGGGGGAGCAGAATTTCAGTGAAACAGGTGCCAAGGGTTGGGGCTAGCAGTGGGAAGTGAGGAAGAACTTTCAATGAACCTAGCTAGTTTTATTTTATTTTTATTTTTATTTTCTTTCTTTTGAATGAAACACATTTATTTAAGTTCAGATTTCTGTTAATGTAATAAGGTAGCCTTGCACTTGTCTCAGTACAAGTGCGGCAATAACACTCCCCAAGGTTGTTTATTTAGAATTTCAGTGATTCATTTATGAAAATCATTTAAATTTTGGATTATTATAACTGTTAGAAATTGGGGTGTTAAACCTAACCATATCCAACAAGGTCCTATTACGCCTTTCTGATACACCATTCTGTTGTGGTGTACCTGGCATTGTGTATTGAGTGCAAATCCCACGCTTTTCAAGGAATTTAGCAAATGGGCTTGGATGTTGTCCACTTTCATCATACCTTCCATAATACTCACCACCCTATCAGACCTGACAATTTTCACCTTTATATCTAATTGTCTTTCAACTTCATCAATGTAAATCTCTAAAGCATTTACAGCTTGAGATTTATCATATAAGAAATAGACATAACCATAATGTGAAAAATCATCAATGAAGGTGATAAAGTATCTTTTTTTTATTGAAAGCGTTGACATCAAAAGGACCACATATATCAGTGTGTATAATTTCAAGAAGTTGAGTGCTCCTTGTGGCTCCTTTCTTTGTGTGTTTTGTTTGTTTACCTCTAATACAATCCACACAAACATTCAGATTAGTAAAATCTAAATTCGGAAGGATTTCATTCTTTACCAATCTTTTTATTCTTTCTTTGGAAATGTGTCCTCAACGTTTATGCCATAAGTAAGCAGAATGTTCATTTATTAAAGCACGTTTAGTGCTAACATTATGATGCAAAGTCATAAGTGTTTCAACATATAGATTGTCAAGACATAATTTATATAATCCATCACATAAAGTATCATTACCAATCAAATGATTGTGCTTATACAAATTGAAACTACCATTACCAAAATTAGAAAAGTATCCAGCTTTATCGAATTTGGAAACTGAAACTAAATTCCTAGACATACTAGGTACATAAAGAGTTTCACATAAGTCCAAATGATATCCACTGTTAAGAATCAAATAGTTCTCCCAACAGCTTCCACTGGAACTTTCACTTATTGCCCATAAGGGCATACTTTTCATTTGGCTTTGTGGTCTGGGTTGTAAGAAATCCCTGCATCGTGTTAGAAACATGAGTTGTACCTCCAGAATCAATCCACCAAGTATTATAAGGAACTTCAGCTAGGTTTGATTCAAGACATACATAAGCACTAGGCTTACCTTTCTCTTTGAACCAAGCCTTACATTTCGGACAGTCTTTCTTGAAGTATCCAACCTTACCACAGAAACAACATCATTTTCCATCATGTTCCTTGTTGCGGATTTGAGAAGAGGAGTCCTCATTGATCTTTAATAGTCCCCTTCCTTTCTTCTTATGCTTCTTACCATGTTTCTTTTCAGCTCCTTGATGTGTCACATAATTAATGGAATGAGTTCCCTGGTTCTTAATTCTGGTGTCCTCCAGAACTAGCATACTATGCAGTTCATGCACATTCCATTTGTCTTTCATGGTATTATAGTTCATTTGGAAAGGACCATACTCAGACAGTAATGAGTTCAATATGAATTGCACCAGGAAATTTTCATCTACTTCCATTCCCAATGACTTTAGTCTTGCTACAATGTTTGTCATTTCAACAACATGCTCATGCATAGTACATGAATTATCAAATTTCATAATGGTCAGTGTACTCATAAGTGTCCCAACAAGAGACTTGTTAGTAGTTTGGGAGCACTCTTCCACAAGTTTTTATCATTTCTTTAGCACTTTCAATTTGTGAAAGAGTTGACTTAATGTTGCTTGCAATACTCATTCGCATGTACATCAACCTCAATCTATTGGATCTATCCCAGTTCTTAAAATGGTCTCTTTCACCCTCAGTGCTTTCATCAATAATAGCACTAGGTTTCTCATCTCTAAGTGCTAAATCCAAATCCACCCCGAAGTAAAATCCGATTTGCTTCTTCCATTCAGAGAACTTCAGTCCATTAAAAATTGCAATAGTTGAGAATAGCGAATGAATGGCAACATGTACTACAAGGAATAAAATAAAATAAAAACTAAAAAAACATTAATGCTTTAGTTATACTAACATGCTTCACAAATTCAGGCATAATTCATTCAATGCATATCAATGTTCACCTTTGGGAACCCACTAATACACAACATTCAACCATAACGATGCTATAAAGATTTCACATAATTTGGTAGTGATGCATATCCCAACTAAAAATATTTATCATCTTTGAATGCTTAAATAAAACTATAAGTATATGGACAATACCAACATTTATGTTTGATTATTATAAAGACAAATAATCAACCTAAACATAAACATAATTTCATAGAGAACACAATATAAACATAAACATAAACATAAACATAATTTCATAGCATCAAGGTTATGGGTAAGTTGAATCATCACAATAATAATTGAAATTAAAATAATTCATAAGGATTTGGCCACTTTGGTGACTAACAGATTCATCATACTTAATTCCAAAACTTAAATGTTTAATATTCTTATAATTTCTATTCACAACCTCTAAGTAATTCATTTTTAGATCAACACATAAAGGCTTTATAAAAATAAAATTTTCCTTTTCTAAAGCCATCTATAATAGGTAACTAAATGACCTAAAATTAGAGCCTAAATTCGGCCCAAAAAAATTAAATTCAATAGCAAAAAAAAAAAAAACGTACCGCCAAAAATCAATTCAGTTCAAAACTGCTAAACCCAAAACAATGGGCTCTAGATAAAACTATGCATTTTACTCTGAACCAAATGCGGTTGGAATTTTAGGATAAAATCCCATGGGTTATGAATAAGAAGGAGGATGGAAAAGAAGAGGAAAAAGTAAGAAGGAATGTGTATGTGAGAGAATAGTCCCACATTGCTTAGTTGGAGAAAAGTTGGAGGGTATATAAGCCCCAACTTGGCTCCTACTAATTGGGCCCTTGGGCCAACCCACTTTTGTGGAGGGGTGAGGACTTAGGTGACCCTTAGTCCACCACACACACATGCGCGTGCGCTGCTGCCGCCCGGTCCGGTCCGCGAGTGTGAAATAAAAAATTAATTTTTTATTAAATTATTTTTTGAATTTTTGAACGTTTAAATAATTCTGTTGTGCCTCTCCGAGTTTTCCAACCAGCGGCTGCATTTTGCAATCCATTCAGATCGTTCGTTTTGTCCTGGTGCGTCTGTTCGTGCAATGCACCAGTTTGCCAGCAAGAGACCCGGGTCTCCTCTATTCGTCTCGTTCTAGTGCATCTGTTTGCACAATGCACCAGTTCGCAACAATAGACGAGTCCATCTGATCATGTTTTTCAGAGTCTATAAATAGGGCGCCCTAGTCACAAATTAGATAACGTTTTTCTACACACACTTTCTCTCTGTATTCTGCATATACATTTTGTGCGTTCAGAAAGCAGACTCATTGGATTAGCTTGGGCTTCGCATGCATAGAGCCATCTTTCGGAGACGAATAATCCACTCTATCTTGGGAGACAATTGCTCAAAAAACTTTGGCATCCGTATTGAGGGAGCAAAATTGTCTTAAGGACACAACGACAGTTGGGCCCGGATTTCTGCATTGTTCATTCGAAATACGGTAGTCTTGTGAGTTCGTTTATAGCTTTTCATTTTATACAGACTTGTTGTATGTTCTATGTATGTTCTATTTAATTAATATAGATTCTGTTATGCTATTCTGTTTAGTGTATATTCAATTTCTACCTCCTCAATACATTAGAAACAACAATCTTAAGACAATTTTGATTGAAATCAGTTTATAGTAATTTATATCTTTGCTAATTTCATACGTTGGTAGTGATATTGAATTGAATCTGTTTTTAGTTTTTGTGAATATTATTATTATATTGTTTTGGATTAATCTGTGTGATTAAATCAGAGTTTCTATTTTAACAACAGAAACAAGACCTTAGACCCGTGCGTTGCACGGAGTGTGTTGTTTTATTCGGTATTTAAATCGGACAACTAAAGTATTAATGTAATAACAATGTAGTTTTATTAGTAAATAGATTAATTGTAGACATAACAATAAATTCAAATGAAAGTACGAAAAAGTGAATTCATATAACCATTACATTGAAAGCACAACAATAAAAAATTGAAAGAAATTTTCGCTTGACAACTATTAATGTGGTAAAATGTTTTGGAAAACATCTCGTATACCACATTAATTGTGTTATCGATACACTTATCAAACTCATCCAAAATCAGTATTTTTAGACCCTTGGAACTCTTTACCCTAGATAAAGCAACATAAAGTTGTCCATGTGAGAAAACTGGTCTTGGTAGGTAAAGACCTACATTTGACATTGATTGTCCTTGACTTTTATTAATTGTCATGGTGAATGAAATGATGATTGGAAATTGTCTTCTAGTCATCTTGAAAGGAAGTTTAGATTCACATGGATTCATGTCCATCCTATGTATCAAAATATCTTGCCCGCTACTGTTGCCATTCAACGCTTTCGCCTTAATGACATTCTTCCCTAGTTTTGTAATTTGAAGCCTCGTACCATTGCACAATCTTGATGCTTGATCAATGTTCCTTATTAACATAACAGGTACGCCGGCCTTCAAAACCAATTTATGATGAGGAATCCCGGAACATTTAATTGAATTGAGGAACTCGTATCATATGATCATCGATACTATCATTTACACGATCTAAACGATTTATATAGTCAGCATTGAAGTATTCTGCTTCATCTCCTGACAGTAAAGAACAAATGTATTCATTCAAGGAGTCAACATGTTTCGTAGTTGGTGTCAGTATTGATCTGTTGTTTAGGTAATCTTCCTCGAATAAACGCTCAACGAAATTTGGGTAAGTAGATTCAACGATACACCTTATTGGATTATCATCATCATGGAGTAACAAATCAGAGGGTATTTCTATGTTTGCAATACCATCGTGTGGCAAACCAATAACACCCTCTCCTATAAGTAGTAGCCATTCAGAAAATGCTTTGATTTTCTCTTGCTCAACTGGATCTGTGGAAGACTTGAGTCTCATATTTTTGGTTAATTGCAATAACTGACATCTATTCCAAAGAGGAGAAGCATTAATAGATGCATCTACAATCTCAGCTCGTCCACTTTTAGGAATAACTGGTAGAATTTGTTTGAAATCACCTCCCATGATGACACATTTCCCTCCAAATATTCTATTGGTCTTCAATAGGTCCCTTAAAGTTCGGTCAAAAGCCTCAATGCAATGTCTCTTCACCATTGGAGCTTCATCCCAAATGATTAGATTAGCGCCTTGATCAAGTTGGCGTTGGTGAATTTTGAGTAGTAGAACAAATAGAATCTTCATTGATGTCTATAGGAATTAAAAATCTTGAATGTGCGTTCGCCTCGATGGTAGTAAAGTAGCTGCAATTCCAATGGATGCTACGTTCAATATGATACTCCCTTTAGATCGTATGGAAGTCTGTCAATGCGTTCCAAATGAAGGTTTTCCTAGTACCACCAAATCCATGCAAAAAAAGAATCCACCTTCTTGTGAAGAAACAGTGGAAAGTATTTTATGGAATACTCCCTTTTGCTCGTCAGTCATTAGATTTTGCAACCTAATAGCTTCATCGCTCTCTATTTCTTTGTTGTAGTTCAACTCCTGAAGTATTAGTTGATTAGACATGTCGATCATGTTTTGTTCGTTTGGCTTGGGCAAGCATGGATAGTCATTGAGGCTTTTACCGTTCCATAGCAAAATTTGTTCAATCTCAAATAGTCCTGCAGCTTCTTTATTGGTACTTGAGAACTGCAATTCTGGAACATGAAAGAAAACTTATTAATTATTTCATTACCCGCTTGTTTGCTTTTTGTTAAAACAATGAATACTTTGCGCAAAAATAAAGTATTAATAAAGAAACGTACTTGTAAAGAGCTGATTGCCTCGTGTCATATATAACAAATCTTCAAATATGATATCTTTAGTCCATTCCCAAACAATACCAGGTTGTGACAAGGAATGACTTCACAACATACTGGTGAAAAAGCGACGAAGGTAGTTGCCTGATGCCCACAATGATGCTTCTTTAATTGCATCGATATATTCTTTGTCACCATCTAACAATCCAAGTTCGTAACATGCTTCCCTGAATGTCGGGTAGACAACATTATTAACAGTCCTAATATCTTCATAATTCGTTGGACCTTGAATTTTTGTCAAAAGCAAACAAAGATAATATAACTCCCCTTGAGCGGGGTACAATGACCAAGCCTTCCAACGGAGAAACCACGTTTGCGATGCTTCCAAATTCTTCTTTCCCTAACAAATGTAAAGTAGTTAGGGAATTGAGAATAAGTTAGTGTTCTTGCAAAAGGGTCATCCTTATTATTTTCAAACCAAGCAAGGAACATTGATTCTTTAACTCTAGGATTGTTGACAAGGGATGACATTGCCACGAGTTTGAGAGTAATAAAGTGCTTGTTGTTCATGAAGATGGAAACTTAATCTCTTAACAGGTGGTTGTCTATGGTGGATATCAAAGGCAAAAATTCTCCACGATGCCTCACATGAAGACACATACCTACAATTGAGATAGTGAGCAATCTCATCAAATGTTTGTTGAGACCCTGGACTTTCGTTGTTGCTATATATGCCTGCGATTACGTGGTCATTCCCTTTGCTTATATATTTGAATAGGTATTTAACAGCTCGTGTTTGATTTGTCTTCTCAATGTTCAAATGAGCAGAAAAAAGCTTTAGTAACCTACCATTGTAAGGTATTTAACAGCTCGTTTTTAATTTGAATTCAAAAAAATTTCACTGTTTAGGAAAAATGTTGGCTTCTATTGGAAAAAAAACTGTATTGACTTACGTTTGTAAATGACCCTGGCCAATTACTGTTTAGGAATCATATATGATAAATAGGACTTGAGCTGATCCATTAGGTATTTTATAAATGAAATTTTATAATTTGAATTCAAAATTTTTTTTGTTTAGGAAAAATGTTGGCTTCTTATGAAAAAAAACTGTATTGACTTATGTTTGTAAATGACCCTGGCCAATTCTTGTTTAGGAATTATATATGATAAATAGGACTTGAGCTAATCCATTAGGTATTTTATGAAGGAAATTTTATAATTTGAATTCAAAAAAATTTTAATGTTTAGGAAAAATGTTGGCTTCTTATGGAAAAAAAAAACTGTATTGACTTACGTTTGTAAATGACCCTGGCCAATTATCGTTTAGGAATCATATATGATAAATAGGTCTTGAGTGGTCCATTAGGCATTTTATAAAGGAAATTTTATAATTGGAATTCCAAAAAAATGGAGGGAGGGAATGATTTTATAAGGAAAAATTTAAATCCGTGGATTGAGGTAAAATTGACAATATCATCACTATCAAATCAATTTAGATTGATGAGTCATGAGCAAGTATTACCTTGGATTGAGGAAATTTTATAAAGGAAATTTTCTAATTTGAATTCAAAAAAATTATACTTGTTTAGGAAAAATGTTGGTTTCTTATGGAAAAAAAAAATTGTATTGACTTACGTTTGTAAATGACCCGGCCAATTATCGTTTAGGAATCATATATGATAAATAGATTCAAAGCATCGTGTATATGAAAATGAGTGATTAATGCTATTGGTGATGCGCTCCAAAAGTTAATTGGAAATGAAATTTCAAACTTAAAATAGTTCATCTTGACCCACAAAAAATTAGGGTTGATTTCCTTATGAGCAAAAAATTAGGGATGAGTTTGAGGCATAATGGATAGCATATAGATATAGGTTGAACTCGATGTTAATATCTCGTAATATGTACTTAATTGAATGGATTAATTAAAAATTTTCTCAAAGTAGTAATATTTTATTTTATATTGAGATGTAGTCGTGCCTAATATTCCAATCTCCCGAATTTGGTAATTGGAGAATGGGTTGTCCGCGAAAAAAGTTAAATGGCCTTAAAATGCTATATTATAAAATTCAATTGCTCATATCATTGCATATAATTTGAGGATGGGGCAAATAATTTTATACAATTAAACATGATGTACAATGTATACATCTTTCAAAAACTCAATAATTTTATTTACAAACCCGGGAGGGCGGTCCCCATGAAAGCGGTCATTATGTCATTGGCTTTACTTTTCAAAGTGAAAAAAAGGTAAAAATTCAATTATCCATTCATGAACAATTCTCGAAATATGTTAATTATCAATTAACATTGATGAAAAGTTTCACTTACCTATCCTGATTAGGTTTTGAAAATCTCATCATCTACAATAAAAAATTCAAAAATTCTTTTTCTAAAAATTAAATTTTTTTGAAAATTTTGCAGATGAGGAATTGAGGATGAACTTTTTTAAATTTGGAAGAACATTTGATTTTAATAATTGTTTTGGGTCGGAAGCACATTTGAATTATAGTAACCTTTTTTTTTTTTTTTTTGGTCGGAGAAATAGAGTAACTTAAAGAAGAATTTCATATTTCAAAATATTTGGGAAGGAGAAAGATTTCGTAGAATTACAATAAAGTAGAATATATTACTTGATGAAATACAAGAGTGTTGTTAAATAAATTATTCTAGAAAAAGTATTGGTAGGGGTGATATGAAAAAAAATATGATAAATTTTGCTCAACATTATTTAATAAAAAAATGTATAGTTGAGGTGTATATGATACAATGAGTTGCAAACATTATTTACTATATAGAATTAATAGGTGTATTATTAAATTATTTTTTTCTTTAATTATTATTGAGAAAGTATAAAAAGGTGTATTATAGGAAAAAATTGACAAAACTTAAAACTTATCAAAACCAACTCCAAAATATGTTTTATAGGAGGATAGAATAGGAAATTATCGAGAATCCAATAATGTTGGAAATAAAAATATGGGTTAAATATCAAATTTGCCACGGAAGTTTCCCAAATGAAGCGTCCGAAGACCCTAAGTTTTTCGGTACCAAATTTGCCCCGGAAGTATTGAAAAGGTATCAAATTTACCCAAAACTGACAGAAGTCCACGTAGATTGTTAAAATGTGAGGTGGCATGCCACCTCATCAATCAAAAGTATCATTTTTGCCCTGGAAGTTTTCATTAAGGAGCAATTTTGCCCCGGAAGTTTTCATTAAGGAGCAATTTTGCCCCGGAAGTTTACAAAAGTAGCAATTTTGCCCTTCTTTCTCCCAATATTAAATTTGACTACTAAATCTGTCAAAGACCACACATGTCATGCCTTGAAAAGGTCGAACTTGGAGTTAGAGAAGGAGATCCTTGACATGTTGAGCTCAAGGCGGCCAGAATTTGTGAAGCTGAACTGGTCACAAGGATTAAAAGGTCTGTCGCAAAACCCAAAGGAAGCATCACTTACGTTTGTATAGACTGATCATTGGCTTAAATCATAAGTGGTGCTTCCTGTGACCAGTTCGGCTTCACAAATTGTGGCTGCCTTGAGCTCAACATCTCAAGGATTTCAAGTTCGACCTTTTCAAGGCATGACTTGTGTGGTCTTTTGATGATTTAGAAGGGCAAAATTGATACATTTTGTAAACTTTCGGGGTAAAATTGCTCCTTAGTGAAAACTTCCGGGCAAACTTGCTCTCAGTGAAAACTTCCGGGCAAAAATGATACTTAACTCTTAGTTGCTGAGGTGGCATGCCATGTGTCATGAAGTGGCATGCCACGTGGACGGTTAGTCAAACTTAACAAGTCAAAATTAACGGATGGGCAAATTTGCTACTTTTTTCATACTTAGGGGCAAATTTGGTACCTTTTTCATACTTCCGGAGCAAATTTGGTACCAGAAAAACTTCCGGGTGCTGGACGCTCCATTTGGGAAACTTCCGTGGCAAAAATGGCCTTTAACCCTAAAAATATTAGAGACCTATACCTACTACTTTGGACACACAGGAAAAAAATTATATTATTGTATTATAATAATTTTATATTGTATTATATTATAAAAATATAACATTATTATTTAAATAAATTTAAATAGGGGTGAATTTATAAAAAATTTAAATAGAACCAAGCTTTATTATCTACTCAATGATATTAACATCTTTATCACGGTTGATTTTAGGTATCCTCATGCATCAAATATTTTGTCTTTTCCTTAATTTGGACAAGTTTATCACCCTAAATAGTTAAAAACGGATCCGTGTTGATAGTGATGTCTCATGATTTTTGTCTACATAATGACTTTGCTTCTCCGACGTAATATACAAATCTTTTTTTAACCAGTTTATGGCGCGTAATTATAAGGGATAAAATAATTATGAGAGAAAGAGTGAGAGAAGGTGGTGGGTAGGTAAAAAGTGGCCGAACAAATGAAAGAGTGATTTCTATTTTTTGTCCTCTCCCAATGACTCATATTTCGAGCATTGTATGCCTGGTCCTTATATATTACGCAATAAATAATATTCTATATATTTTGGTCTTATTTTTGTGCATTCATGTTGTACGTTTGAAAATTGGTTTCAAGAAAATTACATCCAATGGACAGGGTTATGATAAAACTCAAGTTGATAAAATGTTGAAGAGGATGTTTATAACGTACAACATCATTACAACCGAAATTTGAGCAAGGTAAACTTCATATCATAGAGTAGTAAATCATATGCATAAGATATCAATTTATTTTCTCCTTCTTGATGTTTTTAAGAGGTTTGGTAGTGCTCAGTTGTGGTGTGCACATATCTGCAAGACCAAGGTCATCACACACAAGTGGAATGTCAATTGCGATAGTCTTTCTTTTTGTGTTGGAGTCGGGTGGGGTTGTAAGTTGGGAGATGGTGTTAATGTCATCTTCAATGACATTAATTTGTGAAGATGTATGACTAGTTTCCCTTGAAGCGAGTTGATTTCCTGAGATAGGTAAGATAAGTTAATAAATAGAGTAACTCTATAATCTTACCAAAAAACTACAATAACAAAGGATGAAGATGACAAAATACCATATCTGTCATGGATGTTGTGTGTTGTTGCAAGTAAAACATGTAAATAAAGTAAGTTTAACAAATATACTGTTAAACTATTTAAAAAAATCCAGATACAAAATTTAAAGAAATTGAACCTCGTCATTTGAATATTGGAATTGTTGTACCAAGTGTGTATCTCGCACACAACTGATCGACTCCAATGCTACTCATCTTATGCTTGATATTATTGCTCCTAATCCGTAGCTTGACAAGTATTACCTTTCCATCTATTTTATCCAACTCTTTTGGAACTGTAGTATTCTCACCATTCTATGGGAATTTAAAACATATAGACATGCATAAGAATTTACAAAATAGAGCATGTAATGCACAAGAATTTACAAAATAGAGCATGTAATATGTAACTCAATATATAACATAATGAATACCTCTTGCATGTCCTCTTTCATCTTTGATGCAGATTTACCCAACAATTCGGTTGCATGATGATCAAACAGCTTGATTGAACATTTTCCAGTTTTGTCAAATACTTTGTAGTGAACTTTATACCTACCAAAGTAGATATTAACTAAATTTATGGAACATGGATTATGGAACAATATGTAGTGGTTAAGTTTGAAAACATACTTGGGGACAGTCATAAGTATGTCCTTCTCACACTTGGTGCATCTAAGAGTGCCATTAGGCATGTAGTCGGGTTTTTTGTCACAAGGACATGCATCATAATACCACCCATACAATGTTTCACATTTTTGAATCGTGACCTTTGAAACAACATCACACTCCTAAACATTTTAGGAAAAATAATATTATTTTACTTGCAAGTTAAATAATGGTTACCATCTTTCTAACAATATAGATGAAGGGATAAATTAATTATTAATTTGTGGAAGTAAAATAATATAAAGACGAGGAAGAAAAATTACTTGCTCTAACTTAGAAATATCGAGACAATGAAATCGGTGCGGAAACTAAGAAGTGATTCACTGAGTAGGTTGGATATTCGACACTTGAAATTTATGTAAATAGTTGATTTGGAGCTAGAATCTTGGCTAGGTCTATACATTATGCGTATGTTGGATTAGTATAAGGTAACAAAAAAACCACTAATAGTAAAAGGAATTAAGGTCCAACCTTTCTTTCAACAATGATGCCTGCCCGGTATACTCGGATTAAGAGTGACTAAAGTTGCATTAAATGCGTTACTCGGATGACCGTAATCTAATGTAAATGTATATTAGACATTAGACAATATATTAATAAAACAAAATAATTCATTTACTATTGTCTGAAGACATTAAAAAAAATAAAAAATGAAAAACCTGTATTCCTGTTTGATCTTGCGAAACACACAAGAACAATAATTGGAGGTTCCATGTCCTCATGTTTCATTGCACAAGTCTCCTCAGCACACTCACCCCAAAGAGTGATATTTATAATGTTTTCACTAAGAGATGTTGAAATATGATTATATTCAGTACTCTTTGTTATACTTAAGTTGAAAAAAAAAATTTGAACACCAGATTTTTAGTGAGCTACAAAGATAGATAAAAAAAATTACTTCTCATCAAGCAATGCTAACGTTTAGCCTCTTGGTAATATCACTTTCCCTTCTTTGATCCGATAAACGTCCGAAAGCTTGCAAAAACCCAATTACGCTGCGAGTTGTTTGTATGTCATGCATCATTAATTTAATTGGAATGCACTTCGTCTTAAAGCATAAAAGGTTAGTTGATTTAACAAAATGGGTCCAAAAAAGACAAACCTATTAACCCCGGGTGCGGGTTATTTCCATGCTTGATGTCTACAATGGACTTGAAGTTATAAGCTTGTTGGTTAATGACAACGTCGATTCTTCTATGAACGTGTGAGTATGGAAGTTCAATCTCTCAAGGGTTTGTAGTTGCTCTATACTTATCATCATTCTTGACTACCTCAAAGTTTTGGAAGTTGTACACCATCCCTTCTTTCGGATCATCAATCAATTTTGGAATGGCATTTTTTTGTGTCACGGAAACTTCCATTCTTGTCTCCGGCACAAAAACCAAAAATGAAAAACAAATTGGCTGACAGTACAAAATTTCAGTTGTAAGAAAATAACTATTAAAAAAAGATTATAGAAAATGGGTACTATGTAGATCTATAAATCTTTATAACAACTAACCATTTCATCAACCAGTATCATCCCTATCTTCCATATCGGGTATGGTGCAGCCTTTTTCTTGACAACCCACGGAGAACTTTTGCAACAATCGACCACGTGTCCTTGCTATCATCGACTTGAGATAAGTACGTCTCGGTCATTGCATGTTTGTTGTTGTAAAGCAAAGGAAAGCTTGTTTAGAGTATCGCGAGCATGAGCTGATCCATTAGGTGATTTTAAAAAGAAAATTTATAAATTGAATTCACGAAATTGAAGGGAGGGAAATATTTCATAAAAGAAAATCTTAAGTTTGAATTCAGAAAAATGGAGGGAGGGAAGACGTATGATTGAGAGATCAGAAAATTGTGTTGAATTCATAAAGGAAAATCTTAAGTTTGAATTCAAGATTTCATATGGACTTGTGCTGATCCATTAGGTATTTTATAAAGGAAATTTTACAATTTGAATTTAAAAAAATTATACTGTTTAGGAAAAATGTTGGCTTCTTATGGAAAAAAAACTGTATTGACTTATGTTTGTAAATGACCCTAGCCAATTCTTGTTTAGGAATCATATATGATAAATAGGACTTGAGCTGATCCATTAGGTATTTTATAAAGGAAATTTTATAATTTGAATTCAAAAAAATGGAGGGAGGGAATGATTTTATAATGAAAAATTTAAATCCGTCCCACTACAATGGGGGAGGGAAGATGATTGAGAGATCAGAAAAGTGTGTGGACGTGGCACTAATCATAGTGTAACATGTGGACCAATGAATGAAGGAGTTAGAGGTTTAGAAGGATATATTGATGGCAAGTAGAAGTACCAATCTGATTAACCCAAGTGGTCCTGCTCCAATGCATGGTGAAAAACCAGAAAAGTTCAATGGGAATGATTTTAAAAGATGGCAATGAGAAAATGTTTTTCTATTTAACCACATTGAACTTGGCACGGTTTCTCTCTGAAGATGCTCCAAAATTGGAAGAAGGACAACAGGCTGACAAGGAAAAGGTTGCTACGATAGATGCCTGGAAGCATTATGATTTCCTTTGTAGAAACTACATTCTCAATGGTCTAGATAATACATTATATACTGTATATAGTGCTTTGGATACAACCAAAGCATTATGGGAGAGTTTGGACAAGAAGTACAAAACTGAAGATGCTGGCTTGAAGAAATTTATTGTTGGCAGATTTTTGGACTTCTAGATGTTTGACTCTAGATCTGTGGTAAGTCAAGTTGAATAACGTCAATTGATCGTGCATGAGATTCATGTTGAAGGGATGTCTCTAAGCGAGTCTTTTCAAGTTCTTGCTTTTATTGAAAAAGCGCCACCATCTTGGAAGGACTTCAAGAATTACCTCAAGCACAAGCGTAAGGAGATGTCACTTGAAGATTTGATTGTAAGATTGAGAATAGAAGAAGACAACAAGGTTTTTGAAAAGAAACTTGGCAGCAGTCCTATAGTCTCAAAGGCCAACATTGTTGAAGATGGTCCAAAGTTTAAGAAAAGGAAACGCTTCAATGAGGGAACTTTCAAACAAGACCCTAGCAAAGGACAGAAATTCAAAGGCAAGTGTTATAATTGCGGGAAGCCTGGCCACCGTACTAAGGATTGCAAGAAGCCAAAGAATCTCAATAAGAAGAACACCGAAGCCAATATGGTTGACAATGCCACTGATATGATGGATGATATGAGTCTTTCAGCAGTTGTAATGCAATGTAATTTGGTTGGAAATACCAAGGAGTGGTGGGTGGACACTGGTGCCACCAAGCATGTATGTGCAAACAAGTGGATGTTCTCTTCTTACACCCATGCGAAGCAAGATGAACAACTGTTTATGAGAAATTCTTCTACTTCAAAGGTTGAAGGTTTTGGGAAAGTGGTGTTGAAGATGACTTCTGGAACAGTCGTGACACTTACCGATGTGCTTCATGTGCGATATTTGCAAGAATCTGATTTCGGATCCCTCTTAAGCAAGAATGGTTTTAAGCTTGTAGTTGTTTCGATAAGTTTATACTTTCTAAGAATGATATGTATGTTGGAAAATGTTACCTTAGTGAGGGCCTTTTCAAAGTTAATGTAATGATTTGTCACCAATAACGGTGCTATTAATAATAATATTGCTTCTATCTATATGCTTGAGTCCTCTAATTTATGGCATCAAAGATTAGGACATGTTAATTATGAATCAATTAAAAATTTAATTCATTTAGAATTATTGTCTAAAGTTGATTGTTCAAATAAAGATAAATGTCAAGTATGCATTGAATCAAAATTTTCTAAGTTACCTTTTTTTTCTTGTTGAAAGATCAACTGAGTTGTTAGATTTAATACATATTGATATATGTGATATGAAATGTACCATATAAGGGTAATAAGAAATATTTTATTATATTTATTGATGATTGCAGTAGATACTGTTATGTGTATTTTCTTAATGGTAAAGAGGCTTTTAAACAATATAAAATTGAAGTTGAAAATCAACTTAACAAGAAAATTAAAATAGTAAGGAGTGATCGTGGCGAAGAATATGATGGCCCCTTCGAAGAATCTTGTATAGAATCTGGTATTATACACCAGACTACTACTCCTTATGCTCCTCAATCAAATGGGATTGCAGAAAAGAAAAATCGAACATTAAAAGAAATGATGAATGCATTATTAATTGAGTCCAGTTTACCACAAAATTTGTAGGGAGAAGCCATTCTGACGACTAACTTTCTAATCAATAGAGTGCCTCATAAAACGATAAAAAACATACCATACGAAATATGGAAAGGAAAGAAACCTTCCTTGAATTATTTGAAAATGTGGGGGTGTTTGGCAAAGGTTGAGATTCCCAAACCTAAACGATTAAGAATCAGACCTAAGACAGTAGACTATGTATTTATTGTCTATGCTCATAATAGTAGTGCATATCATTTCCTAGTTTATAAGTCCGATATATCAGATATCCATGTGAACACGGTTATTGAGTCAAGGAACGCTAGGTTCTTTGAAAACGTATTTCTGTACAATAAAAATAATGATAACAACAACACAGTGATATCTCAGGATACTGAGACTAATGATAATCTTGGAGAAGAGGAACCTAGATGGAGTACTAGGCGAAGGACTTCAACATCTTTTGGGCCTGATTTTCTGACTAATTTGTTGGAAAATGAGCCTCGGACTTATAGAGAGGCTATGGGTTCTCCTGAAGCACCATTCTGGGAAGAGGCTATCAATAGTGAAGTTGAATCCATTATGTCAAACCACACTTGGGAATTGGTTGACCTTCCTCCTGGAAATAAACCTCTAGGAACTAAGTGGGTCTTCAAAAAGAAGATGAAAGCAGATGGCACTATCGATAAGTACAAAGCTAGACTGGTAGTAAAAGGCTACAGACAACGTGAAGGCCTAGACTACTTTGATATCTATTCAACTGTTACAAGAATTACATCCATTCGGATGTTAATCGCATTAGCAACATTGAATGGATTGGAGTTGCATCAAATAGATGTAAAGACAGCCTTCTTGAATGGTGAATTAGAGGATGAAATTTTTCTAGAACAACCTGAGGGATTTGTTGTCTCAGGACAGGAACGGAAAGTTTGTCGTTTAATAAAGTCTCTTTATGGACTTAAACAAGCCTCGAAACAATGGCATGCGAAATTCGATGAAATTATGTTATCAAATGGCTTTAGTATTAATGAATGTGACAAGTGTGTCTACATTCGAAATACTAAAAACGGGTTTGCCATAATCTGTCTTTATGTAGGTGACATGTTGATAACGAGTAGCAATAATCAAATGATTAAAGCTACTAAGCGATTGCTTACCAGTAAGTTTGACATGAAAGATATGGGTCTAGTAGATGTCATTCTAGGAGTTAAAATCCATAGAACTTCTGATGGGTTAGTTTTATCGCAAACATACTATGTTTCTAAAATTCTGGAGAAATTCAAGAGTTTAAACATAGCTCCTGTGTCGACCCTTATAGAAACTAGTCTTCGAATGTTAAAAAATACTAGCGAACCTATTAAACAAAAGGAATATGCTCAAGTGCTAGGCATCCTTATGTAGGTTATGAACTGCACTAGACCTGATATTGCCTATGCATTAAGCATGTTGAGTCGCTTTACAAGTAATCCAAATGAGTTTCATTGGAAAGCTATGATAAGAGTTTTGGGTTACTTAAAGCAAACTCAAAACTTTGCTTTGCATTATGAGAAGTACCCTGTAGTACTAGAAGGGTATTGTGATGCAAATTGGATCACTAGCTCTAATGACACAAGATCCACAAGTGGATATGTATTCACCCTTGGTGGGGGTGCTGTGTCTTGGAAGTCATCTAAGCAGACTTGCATTGCAAGATAACTATGGAAGTAGAATTCATTGCGTTAGATAAAGCTGGTGAGGAAGCCAAGTGGCTTCATAATTTTCTTGAAGATATTCCTAGTTGGCCAAAGCGGTACCAAAGCGGTGTGTATACCTTTGTGATAGTCAAGCAGCTATTGGTAGAGCCAAGAATGTCATGTACAACGGCAAGTCTAGATATATACGTCGTAGACATGATACCGTTAGACAACTACTTTCGAATGGAATCATCTCAATTGATTATGTGAAATCAAAAGAGAATATAGCGGATCCATTGACTAAAGGGATTCCTAGAAAGTTAGTTAGAAAATTATCCAAAGGAATGGGTTTAAGGCCGATACATTATTGATTATCGCGATAACTCTACCTAGTAGAGTGGAGATCCCACAAACTAGGTTCAAAGAGACAACTAAGTCTTAATCGACTGTTAACACTGTGGAGTTTTTAACTCATACCTATTCCTAGACAAGATAGTGCATATATATAAGGGTAAGCTCTTAAGCTTTTAATGGTTTCTTAATCTGATGTGTTCAGATGATGTATGATGACTTACATCACAAGGACTCACCTATGTGAGTGTGAAGTGCGGGCCACTTCTATGAGAATTTAAAACGGCCGATTCTCTAAAACACTCATAAAACCAAGCGGTGTCCAGGGCCAAAATGGACACAGCATGAGAACCAACGATGCTAGAGGAGCAACTGTGTAATTCCTATTGTCTTGGTATACACTAAAAGGTCGAAGGTTCAAGACAAGCGCCCATCGATTGACAAGTATATCCGATAGGTTTTTACTAGAGAAGGTTCAAAGGTAACCCCTACCTTTCTCGATGCGTTGTTTCTCGTAGAGGAACCGCACTTTGCATACATGATCATTTGCATTTGGTCATGATGGACTAACTTCTTATCCATGTAGGGGATTGTTGGAATTTTAGGATAAAATCCCATTCGTTATGAACAAGAAGGAGGATGGAAAAGAAGAGGAAAAAGTAAGAAGGAATGTGTGTGTGAGAGAATAGTCACACATTGTTTAGTTGGAGAGAAGTTGGAGGGTATATAAGCCCCAACTTGGCTCCTACTAATTGGGCCCTTGGGCCAACCCACTTTTGTGGAAGGGTGAGGACTTAGGTGACCCTTGGTCCACCACACACACGCGCGCGCCGCTTGGTCCGGTGAAATAAAAAATTAATTTTTTATTAAATTATTTTTTGAATTTTCGAACATTTAAATAATTCTGTTGTGCCTCTCCGAGTTTTCTAACCAACGGCTGCATTTCAGATCGTTCGCTTCGTCCTGGTACATCTGTTTGTACGACGCACTAGTTCGCTGGCAAGAGACGCGGGTCGCCTCTGTTCGTTCCGTTCTAGTGTGTCTATTTGCACAACGCACTGATTCGGCTTTGCAACGAGATGATGAGTCCATCGATCATTTTTCGGAGTCTATAAATAGGGAGCCCTAGTCATAGATTAGATAATGTTTTTCTACACATTCTCTCTTTGCATTCTGCATATACATTCTGTGCGTTCTGAAAGAAGACTTGTTGGATTCGCTTGGGCTTCAGACAGACAGAGCCATCTTTCTGGAGACGAATAATCCGCTCTATCCTGGGAGACAATTGCTCAGAAAACCTTCGGCATCCATATTGAGGGAGCAAAATTGTCTTAAGGACACAATAAAAGTTGGGCCCGGATTTCTGCATTGTTCATTCGAAATACGACAATCTTGTGAGTTCGTTTATAGCTTTTCATATTATACAGACTTGTTGTATGTTCTCTGTATGTTTTATTTAATTAATACAGATTCTGTTATGCTATTCTGTTTACTATATATTCAATTTCTACCTACTCAATACATTAGAAACAACAAACGCGTGGGCCAATTGGCACAAAGCCAATCTTTAAGCACTCACGCAATCATGGGTCCAAGGTTCGAAACTGCTAAGGACTGTTTTATGCAGCGCCCTTTTTCTTCTTTTTTTTTTTTAAAAAAAAAGTTGAAACGATGCCGTTTTGCTGGAGGTTGTCTTCTTCGACCTCTAACTGGGTCATGACAGCTTGGATGAATTCGTGGACCCAACTCACTCTTTCCTCCTTTTACGGAGTTTCCGGCATCAAATTTTTGCATTCTCTGTGTATATCTCTTCGTTTTTTCAAGATCTACACCATGAATCCTATTTTGTGGCCTAAAAATACTGTTTTCTCATGACCCAATTTCAAAACGAAAAATAGTCAAATATGATATGGGTCTTTAAACTTCGTTTTCTCGTTCTCTACATAATTTCATGGTTATGTAGCCTAAAATCTTAGTTTCGTTGAACCCAATCTCAAAGTTTTCAAATACTTTCATTCGGCACAGTAAACTCTTATCAATATTTCAAAGATATTCTTTATCCAAGGAAAGACAATGAATTCAATAATCACATAATCATCATAATCATATTTTGGATTCATTAACATGAATTCATAGAATTATACCATAAAAATTAAGGAAAAACATAAACTTTAGAAACCCTAACTTTTTAAAATCAGAAATTCCTTTATAATCATACAAGGAAAACGTGAATTCTTAAACACAGGCTCTGATACCACATGCAAGACAAAAATCTGTGTTCTCTATCTCAGAGATTCTCATATAAGAATGCAACTCTAAGGGATCTTAGGATATCATGTTTTCACATTCAATAGAATTAAACTTACTAACCTTTATCCATAATTGCAGAAGATCTTTAGTGATAGGAAAACTTTCTCAGAGTCTTGACCTTCTCTCTTCTTGTATCTTCTTGTGATAGGGATGAGATATAACTTTCACGATTAAACTCTAAAGGCCTCTTACGCTCTTTATATTTCTCTCTTCTAAACGTATATGCCTTTTTACTTTTTAAAAAATGTACCTATCAACAGTCGTCTCTTTATGACTTATAATAATTCTCATATGAATATTACCTTTTTGCCCTTTTCTCATTAAATCAAAATAACACTCCTTTTATACATGAGATGTAAAATCCCAAATTTTGGATTTGAAATTTAGATATTTTATGGAAATTAAATTATGAAATTAATGTATCAAGGCCTAGGAAAATTTAATTATGGAAAGACATGGCCTTAATCATTATAAAATTAATATTTGAAATTTAAAGGCATATTTCTCATTGATTAAGAATAGATAGTTAGAAATAATTATTGGTCAGAATATTTTGGGGATTTAAGTTATTAATATTTAATTTCCTCATAATATTTGGAAAATGAAATATATAATAATAATAATAATAATAATAATAATAATAATAATAAACACAAGATATTGGAGACAATGAAACCAAACATAAACATTACCCAACCCAATATCATTTCCTACGTGCTAAACCTGTGGCCCAACACCCCTTATATCTCAAACCCCTCAGACTCATCTAAATGCAACAAGTAAAGTATATCAGATAAGCATGCAAAAGACACAAGATGAATATGCCAAATGCTAACCCCCAACACGGACCATATCCTCAACACACTACAAGCCCATTATTTTCAAATAACCAAACCGATGCTCCATTCCACTATCATGCTCGTCGGCCACATACTTCAGCTTTCACCAAAGTGCCACAGTAGTGCCACAACGTTAGTTACGTAAGAGCAGGGAGAAGAATTTTGTAGCGGCAAGTTTCATGGGATAAGCGGAGAGATTAGGGACTACGAGAGATTTCTCATATCAGCAAATCCTACCATCATGTCATCCGATCTGTAGGATCATGCTTTCTCCAGATGCCTCGAGCCTCACAACGCTGGAACCGTCAGTCCCTTCTTCGAACCAGACCCTTAATCCGATATAAACCCACTGCTCTTGATAGTTTAGTTCATTCTCGTTTTTTCAAACAAAGTGAGAGTCAAGGGAGAAAGAGGGTAAAAGAGGAAGAGAGAGTAGTTGAGAGATAGAGTTCAGTCATTTTGTGCTCTGTTTTAAATCCCAAAACCAGAGGTGATCGTTCCTCGTTGAAGACCAGTGTTCCAGCCGGCAACCTGAGGTGAGTCTTCAAGCTATTCATCTTCTAGTTTCGTGAGTCCCAACGTGAAGCTTTTGCTCCGTTTTGAGTCTCGACACGGAGAAGTTTTGGCTTGTATATATATATACATATATCACTACAATAGGTTACGGTTTAGCTTTTCTTTCTTAAAAAAAACTCAAAAATATTCACTTGACACATGAATAGATATATGGAATCCAAAACTTACTGGTTGTTGTGTTGTTGGTATAGATATATATATATTAAACCCAAAAATTTTATTTATATGTATATAAGGTTACGGGTGTTCCCAGTGGTTTTCCAGTGATGCTTTATAAAGCATGTTACCACGTCACAAAATCGAATCCCACTATCTAGTACCTTGCTTCTCGTTCTTAATGATTATGAGTGTGTGTGTGTACTGTGTTTGGTGTGTGTTGCAATGAATAATAATGATAATAAATATTAAAAAGGGAAGGAGAAATCTGAATATATGTATAACGTTGCAAAAAAAAAAAGGGGGGGGGGGGACAAAACCTGCTGAGAAGACATAGTGTGTGCGTGGGTATACTGGAGATGTTTATGTTGGTGTGCACATTATAGGTATATCCAAACAAACATAAGGATGGTGGTGTGTTCATTCAAAAAAAATAAATAATAATATATCCAAACAAACAAACATATGGGTAGACGTTTCTTTATTTATGCTCATGGAATAAATAAATAAAGAAAAGAAAGGAAAAAAAAATAGTAATAAGATACTATATATCTAAAAACGCTGTCATAAGTCTCTCACTGTCATACTTTTTTTTTTTATTATTCAAAACCTTGCTAATGCATAAAGGGAGCATTTGAAATATATAGACTATTGCATGTGGTGAACCAAAACTACTCCACGTGATCTTGCTGTGTGTGTTGAGTATATGTATTATAGACTCAAAATTTTCCCTGTTGCATGTGCATGCGCCGCCACCTGGAGGTTATTTAGGTTTTTAAATATATACATAAGAGTTGAAAATAATGTTTAAGCCTTTGTAACCTTGTGATTTTTGTTGTGAGGGAATTATTTGTAAAATGTATTTTTAACTCAAATTGCATGAAGCATATTCTATGTAGTATTAGTATTTACTAAGGTTTTGAGAGAAACCATGAGAAACACTAAATAAATACATTAAATCATATTCTTATATGATGGTTGGTATTTATTAACTCTGATTGATTATTTATTAAACTACTAATTTAAGGAAAAAGATAACACCTGAGAGTTTAAAATAATGGTAGAGAAATAATTAGTAAAGGGGATTATTAATTAATAAATTAATAAAGGGGGAATAAATAGTAAAATGGATTATTAATTAATAAGTAAATAAAAAAGGTATTTTTAGTAAGGGAATTTTTAGAGATTAATTACTATTTTTAATCCTCTAAAAATTAATTCGTGTAGTTAGTTACTTGGCGACGCAAGAGTGACTAATGACAATGATAAACCTTTATAGGCATACCATGACACCTCTACCGATCCCAACATCTACCGGACCAATTAAGGATTCAAGTTTGAGGTGGGTAACTGTTATCTTATTAGCTTGTTTGTATGTATCACATGTATGACTGATCATGGTTGCTAGATAATTTTACATGTGTGTATCATAGCTATGGATTGAATTTGTGTGTCTCATAGGGCCGCATGTCCTAAAGGGTGCGGTCCTTGGATCCGTTCGGTTACGATGCGACTTGTTTACTATGAATTATTCTATGCTTATACATGTGTTATATTGTGATTTACATTTCATACCTGACATATAAGATTAACTGTTACCCCTGGGGTTCATTCATTTGAACTCTAGACCGCATGAAAGAGACAAATAGTGGTTCGAGATCAAGAAGTAAGACGCAGCTGTAAGGGTTACAATAGACGGAACTTTTTGGAAAAATATGAGTAGTTAAACTGTACTTTAACATTTATCATCTATTTATTTTGGATTACTGTATTAAAATCCCATTATGGGATGGATTCGAATCGCGAAAAATTTATTCTCGTATTTTAAAACTAAACTATTTTATTAAAGTTTTATTCCACAATTAAGTCGTCCAAATCATTTCGATGCGTGTACGCTACAACTCTGATAAATATAGGCGTATAAAGGATGAGTGTTACATGAGACACATACATATTTTACAGGTTTTTCTTCCATTTACATCCTCCACTCTGTTCAATTGCACGACCTTATCTTTAATCCAATGAATCAGTCACATCTTCTAGTCTGGTTTGTCTCTGCTTCCATGATGAAGATGATGAAAAATCTCGGTCTGAACAATGGCGTCGAGTACCTCTGGTTTAGATGCTACTTTGTTCCATCAACGATGTCTCTTTGGTTCTTCTCTCTCGGCTTGCTGGATGTGGTGAACAGTGAAGCTTACCAAAACGCGTCTCGCCCCCTCATAATCACAGAACCAGTTGGTACTTGGGTTGGATTTCTCTCATAGATATTTTCTCATTATCCCTCATAATCTCTAAATTATATATATCCAATCATCACAATAACATTTCTCTCATCTTCTCAATCAACGGATAAATGATAAGAGAAAATGAAAAAAAAAAAAAAAAAAAGACGAGGAGATGATCCTCTTCCATTGGTACTCAACTCGATCCTCCTTTTTGTCCCTCATTCCAAAACCAATCCTGCTTGGATCTCCTAATCCCCAATTCTTCAAACCTCCAAAACATCATGTGCTTAGTCACTCAGCTGTGAGAGAAGAGTAAAGGACAATGTGGTAAAAGTAAAAAAAATTCATAAATCCCAAATTAGTAATCTTGCACTGTTTTGGGATTTATCCAATTGGGAGCATTGATTTGGGGTTTGAGATTTATGGGAGTATTTACTTGTTTTTTCCCCTTTATTGTATCAGATTTGTCTCTTTTATTCCTTTAATATGAATATAAAATTTTTCGCTAAAAAAAATATGTATATGAAATTTGAACAAGAATTACTGGAGAACTCTTATTGATAATGTCAAATATATAAGGCAGGCATTATCTTTTTTTCAACCCTTTAAAAAGTTTTAAATGCAGGATCAAATCAAGTTCAATATTCATATGAAAGAGAGAGGTCATGTTATCGAATTACCAAATATGACTCCTGACCCGAAAAAAATAAAAAATAAATAAATAAACCATACATGATGGCCATAAAAAGAATCATTTCTTCATGTGTTGTGGTCCAAGATATAAGATGGTCAAGCATTGTTTAGGGGGGAAAATAAGTGTCATGCGTTAAGAAATGTCATGATTAACCCAACTGGACATGGAAGAGAATTTGAAAAATAATATTTGAAGAATATCAACAAATTCATTATGGTTTGAAGCTAATATATTTCATTTAAATAATAAAAAGTAATAAATCGACAAACGATCTATAAAGTTGTTAATAGTTCCCCCCCAAAAAAAAAAAAAAAAAAAAAAAAAAAAAAAAAAAAAAAAAAAAAAAAAAAAAAAAAAAAAAGAGCCTGGCTGCAATAACATAACAAATCAGATATAGGTCTCATTTTTTATTGCGTTTTCATCGTTGTCCTCATTAAATTTAAATCGGATCATATATTTGATATAACTACCCACATCGACAACCTCATTAAGTTAAATCAACGGTTTGGATTGAATGATGAGAGATAAGGAGAAAGTTAGCCAATGAAATAATCATATTCTCTAGATATAACAATTCAATTTTCTGTACGGATAATGCCGCCTCATTATTCTGTGTTTTACTTTGAAACCGTAAAATGTAGTAAATAAAATAAAAAAAAAACTCAAGTTTCAGTTTTAGATTTATAATTTGTTTGCTTAGTTTTCTAATTAATTTTCATCAAGTAAACTTGATCTTTACCCTTGAGTAGAAACCAAAGAGCAAAAGAAAAACCAAAGGGACTTGACTTTCCTCCGATGTCAATTAGCGTCTGTTGCATCCTTTTCAGTAAAACGTGCCGTTTTAGTGCAAAATTGTGAGTTGTTCCCCTTTTTAAAAGATAAAATAAAAATATTTTAAGATATTGACGAATACTAAAGATATTTCATGATACTGAACAGTATTGAAAAAATATTTCATGATCTTAAAAAATTATTTTAGGATCTTAAGAAAATAGTTCAAGGTACTTAATGGTATTAAAAGGATTCTTCAAAATATTGACTCAAATAAAAAATATTTCGTGATCTTAAAAAAATATTTGAATCTTGACTAGCACCAAAAAAATACTTCAGGATGTTTTTTCAAGATCCTCAAATAAATTTTGGAGATCATCAAGTATTTTTTAAATATCAATCAAGTATCTAAATATCGCTTTAATACCTGTCAGTCTGCGAAATAGAATATTAAGATTAAAATAATTTTTAAAATTATTTTTTAATATCCTAAATTATCTTTTAAGTACTCATAAAATATATATTTATTTATTTATTTACTTATTTATTTATATATGTTTGTTTGGGCTGCGCCGGACGCTAACCGGAAAGCCAGGTCTGAGGGGGGGGGGGGGGGGGGATTAAATTTTTTTTTTTTTTTTACTTTTGTCTTTTTCGAATAAGACAAAACTTCATTTTTTTTTTTTTTTTTTAAACGTTGACGCTGTTTTGGCTGAGGGAGAGTGAAAAGAAAACTGCTCCCCAGGTCTGAAGCAAAGAACTCACATGATTGTACTTGAAGCCACCATACACATTACCTTTTTGCCCCTGCACCCTAGTGGGTAATAACCTGTTGTTTGTCTTTACATTGCAATAGTGACAAGTGGCTCAAAAAAAAGTAGAAAATTCCCTTATGGATCTGCAAAATTAAGATATGCACATTAACAGCTTCAGAAGTTATGGACTGAAGGGTTTGTGAAATTTTGACAAAAAAAAAAAAAAGGGGTTTGTGAAATTAAAGTTTAGAATAAGTTTTGAAAAACAAGAAACCAAAAATATTTGTCTAAGTCTTTTTGTTTTGAAAATCAGTTATAAAATAACTATTTATCAAGTATCTACTAAAGGTTGGTCTATCATCTTTATAACAAGAAAAAGGTTAGGAATTGCTAATGTCAAGTGGTTGTTTTGCCTACATGGTTTATTCTTACAGGAAAAGTTAAGATATTCATCTACGTATTTCCACAATTCAATGATTCAATATGCTATTTTTTGAATTATCAATTCTTTGTTTCTTTTTTCAAAAAAAGAAAAAGAAAACAAGAGTGAGTGACTCTCTCAAAAACTTATATATTAAGAAGCGGTTCTTAAATCTAATTAGTTTAGAAGCTCTCACTAATAAGAATGTCATTTGGCTAGACATCTCTTTCATGCTTAAAGTTTTCTTAGGTGATTTACTTGCTTATGAACTCGCTGCTTCGCTAGAAGCGACTAAGGGGCTGGGGAAGGCCGATGACTACTTGTTGTGTTTAGAGCAGAATCCTACTTCTTTTGGCTTTTTGAATTGAATTCTTATTTTATTTTTTCCTACTTTGTAGAATCCAAATTTTATGTTTGTTATAACATTTTGCCTTATCATTTAAAAGGGTTAAGTAATAAATTTGCCCCAGAAGTTTTCGCTGAGGAGCAATGTTATTTTGAAGTCTTTCTTTTCTTAATATTACCCTAAAAGTTTCAAAACATAACAATATTGTCTATTTCCGTAAAAAAGTTAATGATTAGCATCAATTTTTTGACGGTCAACTTTAGTATTTTAACGGAATAGGGCAACATTGCTATATTTTAAAACTTCAGGGGCAACATTAAGACAAAAAAAACTTTTAATACAACATTGCTCCTAGACCTATATTTTTAGAGCAGATTTACTACTTAACCCCTTTTTTTTAAAAAAAAAAAGTCTAATATCTAACTTAATTTTCTTTTATAATAGTGACATTGGCTAAGTTGTGTGAAAATAATATCTAAAAATCATTTAGCAGGTATATTGCTCAAAGTCTCAACCCATCTCATCAAAGTTTTACCAAATACAATAGTTTAAATTCAAACATTTAGAAAAGAGTTTATTATTATTATTATTATTATTATTATTATTATTATTATAATAGTTTAACTTTTAAATAGTAATGAATAAATATTATCATTATGTTTAGTCACAATATCAATGATATAACTTTGAGCTGAAGATACATATTCATTATTTAAAAGACACAAGAAAGGACCCAAAAATCATTTGAACATCTTATAATAATACAGGATGAATAACAATAATAGTAGTTAGAGTATAGTGGAATATTGGTAAAAATCCTATGTCTCATATTGGATTGAAATGAAAAGTTATGAGTCTTAAAATTTGAAAACATATGTGATTGAGATGTAAAATGTATGTCTATTAAAAATTGAATGAATATACTCAACTCCATATTCAAATTTATGAATGTTACGTTTGAATTTGGGCATATCTTTCCACGGGAAACACCATAACTTTTCATATGGTACAAGATACTTCTAAAAGTCTTGTTACACTTACACCCTTGAAAATCATTTTCTTAATTATCCTACTACCATATATCCTTTTTAAAATATAATACTCCTTTTGGTCTTTAATATAAGATATATTTTTGAAATTGATCTCATTCATAAATATAAGATATATTTTTCATATCTATTAATTTTTTTTAATTTACTTCTATTGATGCTCCTTTAACAATAATCAATGAGAAGATGAGAGGAAGGAATTAAGAAAGATGACTGAAATGTTTTAAAAAATACATGTTATATTAATTAGTTTAATTAGTTTCTTTAATATTATCAAATTAGGTAAATATATTTTATATTAACGACCCGAGAGAGTATTAATGTTTGTAATATTCATCATCACCATCTTCTTCTTCATGCTAAATAAAAGAAATTAGGGGTACCATGAATCTGATGGAGTAGCTTAATAATTGCCCATACATAATAGAATTACAATGCGGAAATACACAAAAGGAGGAAGAGTAAGGTGTTTTGCTTCAAAGAAAAACTATGTGCTCTCTATTTGGTACTTTTTGTAGGCAAACTCCATTATTTAAAGGTAAGTGGTTTCTATGTTGCGTTTGTTTCCCACCTATTTTTAAAATAATGGGTATATAGTGTGCCATTACCTTTTTTTCCTTCTTCTTATAATTACTTGTACCCCAAAAATGACTAAGGGCGAATTTAATTAAATTTAACATCATATAAAGTTGGGTTTAGTGAAAGAGACTAATCTTTTACAAAATGGAAAACTAATGTTCCAACGGGAAATGTGTCCATATTTAGTGCATTGAAAGAGATCCTCTAATCCCTCATAGTTTTACAAAATTTTGAAAACTAATGTTCCAATGCGGTGTCCGATTCCTCTTTTATTTTTATTTTTACAAATGCGGGAAATGGATGTCCATATTGAGGAGAAAATCCTCTTCCCATTGAATATGATTGCTTCCAATCAAAAGATAGATGTGCCTAGAAAAAAATACTATACATGACTCAACTTTTTTTTTTGATAACCCATTGGGCCACCAAGCATGGTCAGTGCTTTTTTCAAATTTTATTACATGGTATTCAAGCAACTTACTAATCTAAATGGAAACTTTACGATCAAAATAAGGGTCTTTTTTCTTTTAAAAAAAAAAAGGTGAAATTCGAACTTAGTCCACATATTTTGCAGGCCTTTAAGCAAATTACTCCAAGGCAAAACATGACTCAACTTGAATAAGAAGAAGAAGAAGAAAAAGCAGAATTTTTGTTTGATAATGTTATGAAGCAAGGTGATGCTTATGTAACATAAAAAACTTTTTCCTCCTTTTTGAGGTGAGACAAATAATTTGAATAGCCCTAAGCACAAGCAAAGGGAGAGCTTTTGTGAAGCCTAAAGTGGCAAAGTCTTATTGGGACAACTAAGAAATGTATTAAACTACGCAAAGAGCACTAGAACTAATGGATTCATAGGCTGTGTTTGTGGGACATGAATGAAAGATGAGGTGCTTCAATGATTATGGTTGAGGTTCCACCCACTTTCCAAGTCATTCTTGGATCATGCTCTAGCACAACACTATAAGTCCAATGTCTTTCGTTACTAGGTGAAATTACGTTTTTGACCCAATCCATATGATCTACACTATTCCCTCCAAAATATAAGGCATTTTTAACTAATTCATATGAGTTGGAAAAAAATGTTAACTAATTCATACAAATTAATGAATGTTAATTAAGTTATTTAATATATCTTAAATTGATAAAATTTACCTATTTTACCATCATTAAAGAATATGATTTTTAAATATGTGTTTATGTCACCTCTCTTTCCCTCTCCTATCAATGGTAAAAGTGAAATACTAACATTAATTACCCCATCAATCTTTTATATTTTGGAATAATATTTCCTTCTAAAAGACGTCTTATATTTTGGACCTGAGGGAGTATAATTCCTGATACTAAATGTAGGAGTTATACAAATAATTTGCAAAGATTAAGAAATTAGTTAAATAAAGGGAAAATTATAATAAAGGACCTAAGGAAAATAATATTTATTAAGAAGGGCCATAAAAATGGTAATTATTTTAAAGGACTAAAAGTTAAAACATTAAAATAGAAAGACTAAATTGTCCTTAGCCAGATTTCCTATATTCTCTCTAATTAAATTAGAATATAGAGTGATTGATGGATAATGACAAATAGATACAAATCAGAATCTGCTAAATTAATGTCTCTATTGCCCTGAAATCACCTTCCAATTACAATTAAGGTGACTTCATTTTCCATTTTTCATTTTAGAATATGTATTCATTAGGAATTTTATCTCTCCATAGAAGTCACCTCTCAGTTATATGTTTTAGTTAATCTTAATTCTTAATAGTCTTTCGTACTATTCATAGTCCTAATTCTTAATGAGTTGGGATGGTCCTAGGTTGTCGATGACGGAGGTGAAGAGAAGGTGAGAGGGTGGAGGATGAAGATCAAAGATAAAGTTTGAAGGTCTCTAATACGTGGTTGTATCTTTGCTTCTTTATCTCTCCATGAAGTTTAGAAGAGAGACGGAAAAAGAAATCACCTTAATCATAACTGAGAGACGATTTTGGTGCGTAGAGAGACGCTAATTTTGTAGATTTTGATTTTTCTTTATTTGTCATTATTCATCAATTACTCAGATTTCGATTTAATTAGGAAGATATAGGAAATCGACTAAGGGCAATTTAGTCTTTCTATTTTAATTTTTAAATTTCTGGTCCTTCAAAATAATTACCATTTTTATGGTCCTTCTTAATAAATATTATTTTTCTTAGGTCCTTTATTATAATTTTCCCTTAAATTAATTGCTTGTAAAAAAATGTGTTTTGGTTTCCCTAAAACAACAATTTTAATCATTTGTATTAAAAAATATTTCATCAAAAAAATGCCTCTTAAGATATGCAATCACCAAGAAGAATTTAACTTGTTATCAAAAAGGGGAAAAAAAAACAAGAAGAAGAAGAAGGATTTAAGGAAAAAAAAATGTAAATTTAGGATAAGAAGTAAATTGAGGCGTCTTATATTTAAGATGAAAGTAAAATTTTTTATCTGCTCTTATATTTAGTATCAAATAGAGCATTAAAGACTTTGGAAAAACACTCAAAACTTTTTAATGGCCAATATGAGTACGAAGTTTAATGAGGTTTATTATAGGCCTATCAAACTTATTTAAAATTGTAACTTTTTTGAAATGTGGTGATAATTTTCTTAAAATATAATATTAAATCCTATAGAAAGAGTAACTTTTATTCACGAAAATAATTATTTTTTAAATAGGAAGAACATTTTAAAGTTTACAATTTTGTGTTTGAAAAAATTTTACTCAAGAACCCATGTGAAGTAAATTTTTTCCCCGATAAAACTGAAAATATGCTTCACATGGACTAAGAACCCATGAGAAGTAATAATTATTCTAGAGGATTTCTAATAATTAAATTTTCAGATGAATAAAATATTATTGATATTCTGTAAAGTCAGCTATTAATTCTTGGGAACATCGAATATAAAAATCATTACAAAAATACTAAATGGTAGAGAGGTGATTAAAATATTCATATTAAAGAGGTATAAGTACCTCACTTTTCCTTTTTTAAATTAAAATGAAATTACAAAAAATGTCCCTAGGTGAGTTTTAAAATAAGAGAGAAGAAGCCGTGATTTTCGGCTCACTTCACACTCATGCCTACCATTTTCTTAG
The DNA here is from genome assembly GCA_019022655.1 of Acacia acuminata. Lineage (NCBI taxonomy): Eukaryota > Viridiplantae > Streptophyta > Magnoliopsida > Fabales > Fabaceae > Acacia > Acacia acuminata. Next base: position 566,727 of record JAFJYI010000247.1, read on the forward strand.
CTACTTTCTCTATTTTTTGGGATAAATTTTTTTTTTTTTTTTTTTTTTTTTGTTGTTGTGAAGGGTGAGGAAGCTCGTGGTGAGAAAGGAGACTGTGTTGGAATTTGTTATTATGTAATTGAGGAGGAGGGAAGGCGTCGATGAAGGGATTTGGTTTGTGATTTTGCCCTAGCGTGGCTGTCGTTAAGGAAAATGATCAGTTTATTTAAGAAAATGACCACTTTAGAAAATAACAAATTCCGTTATGAAAATAACAAAATCACTTAAAGAAATGAATACTTGAGAAAATGAGAACACAGACTTAAAAAATTTCCATACTAAACATGGATTTACCAAGTTCACATTTAAAAATGACAAATTTTAATATGAAAATGACAAGTTCACTTAAGAAAATGACCATTTGGGAATATAAGAATGTAGGCTTGGAAATTCTCATATTAAACATGGGTTTACCAAGTTCACATTTAAAAAAGCAAGTTTTGATATAAAAATGACAAGTTCAATTTGAGAAATGACCACTTAATTAGAAAAATAAGAATGCAAGCTTGGAAGAATTTCCACGCTAGACATGAGTTTATCAAGTTGATATTTAAAAACGACAAGTTCCAATATGAAAACGACAAATTCACTTTAAAAAATAACCACTTAAGAAAATGAGAATAGGCTTTGAAGAATTATCACACCAAACATAGGTTTATCAAGTTTACATTTAAATATAACAAGTTTCGATATGAAAATGATAAGTTCACTTCAAAAAAATGATCACTTGAGGAAATGAGAATATAAGTTTGAAAGAATTTCCAAAATAGGCATGGATTTACTAAGTTCATATTTAAAAATGATAAGTTTACTTTAAGAAATACCCAAACACTAGCTAGCAACACTACGATGACAGTACAAAGGTGTTATAATATTCAATGATAAGTGGAGATCAACATATTGCTTCGACTAAATCTTCGATTTTCGGGGACATTACCCTATCTATTACTTACTAAATATCAGGTATGAAATTACAAACTTGCTGAAACCTGAACATATAACTTATGACAAACTTATCATAAACAAATGACTACTTCAGATTAGGCATTATGCAAAAACAAGTATGGCCATGACAGTAACCAGATATATGATATTCAATGACAAGTGGACATTAAGTTAATGGTTTCACTTAATGTTCTTCTGTCACTAACATCACCTTAGATTGGTTACAAAATAAGAGTGGCCAATCTACCCCACCCCTTCTAATAAAAAAACATCGAAGGGTTCAACCTATGCCTGTATACACCAAAAAATTAGGCCCTACATGTCAACATCCAAATTTGGGTTAGGATTTTTGCCAATCAACATTCACCACCCTCCAAGTTAAAAACCTAACTCCTCGATAAACAAACCCATCAAAATTAAGACCAAGAATGCCATTATCAGGATCGTGTGATGAAGAGAAGAAGATTGTACTATCAGGCTCACCTCACTTCTTTTCAATACCTCCACTGTTGATACTCTCCTCTCATGCTCCCCAACTCGCACCACTTTCTATCTCTTTGATTCAATCTTTTCTTTTGCTGAGGGTCATTTTTGTGATTTCTCTTAATTTGAAAAATGATAGCTGATTTACTCATACCTCTCTAGCAATATAAATATCAGAATCACCTCTATATTATTTAGCATTTGTAAGGGTCTTTATGTGAGATTTTTCCTTAATTCTTCTAAAAATTACTACTTTGATGCTAGCTACTACAATATTTTGCATTTATAATTTTAAGAAACGTGGCTAATTTTATCAACAAAAAAGAAAAAGAAAAAAAGAAACATAACTAATAATTTCAAAAAGCACCTCTGGTAATTTTTTTAAGAAAACACATTATAATTTGTATTCTTAAAAGGGTTAAGTATCAATTTTGTCGGAAAAATAGTTTTTTGAACAATTTTTCCTCGGAGTTTTTTTTTTTTTTGGGGTAATGTAGGGTGGTTAAAGGATGGGTAAAATTACTCCAAAAAAAATTTATGGGGCAAAATTGCTACTTAACCAAAAAAATGTTAAAAATGTTATTTATTATATCATATATTTTTAATTCTTATTTATATAATATCTAGGGGTGGAAAGCAAGGATGACCCAGGCTTCACCCTTAGCCGGTGCCGTTTTGGCAACAAAGTGGCCTATGCCTGGACTATGGCTTATTAGAGGCCATTTTTTCAACCTGGGCATGGCCTGTGCCCTGTTAAGACAGCCTATATTTTTAAAAATTTTATAATTAGGCTAACAGGCCATAGGCCTCACTGAAAAACAAGTCTACTTCAAACAAGCCAAAAATAGGCCTACTTTAAACAGGTCGAATTACATAAATCAGCGAAGGCAGAGATAAAAAAGGGTTGTATTTTCATTAATGAGTCATTATTGCAAAATTAAATATTAAATATACTTGGGTTAAGTAGCAATTTTGCCCCAGAAGTATACCCTCAGAAGCAATTTTACCTTAAAAGTTTTTTTTGAAACAATGTTGCCTTGGAAGTTTCTTTTGAGCAATTTTGCCCCTCCGTTAATGGTCAACTAATGGTTGACCGTTAGGGTTGTTAACGGAAGGGGGCAACATTGCTCCAAAAAAAATTCGGGCAACATTGCTCCAAAAAAAAACTTCCAAAGCAAAATTGCTCCTGGGATATACTTCTGGGGCAAATTTACTACTTAACCCTCCTTAAAAAATTTGTAACTCTATAATTGTTTAACATAATTTTTAACTAATACAAATCTTTAGATGATATTTTTTTTAAAAAAAAAAAAATTCTCATTTTAGTTGCATACCTAAAAGTATACTCCATACATTTTTTATCTTCTTTTGTCTGGCCAACTCCTCTTTCTATATCCTCAACCATTCTAAGGACATAACCATTCATCGAATTGTATAAAGTTGGCATTTTCTACTGCCTATCACGTGATCTCTCACCTTTCCAAATATATTATGAGAAGACAAAAATTAGATGGAAAAAAATAATAATAATTCAATGCATTAAATCTGAATTTATGGTGAAGATTTTGCGTATAAAAATGGTTTACTGGTTCAAGTAAGGAACATAAGTGCCCCAAAAAAGTGAAAAGTTTTCAAGTTCAAACTTGGTATACCTACTTTTATGATTTCATTCCAATATAACTTATCCCTATGAGATTTAGAAATTAATAGCAATTACTTTTATTAACCTGAGAGGACATTGATTTTGCCCCATTAACGCTGTTTGAACTTTAGAAACCTCTAGTGGGTTTTCAAATCAAACATTTCTAAAATAGTCCTTACTATCCCTATTACTCTTCTGATGTTTTTCCTTCTTATAAATTAGTATTTCCTAATATGTTTTATTCAAATTAAGGAAAAATTTATTTTCTATTTTCACCCCCCCCCCGCGTCAACAAAATTCCTGGCTCCACCCCTATGTATGATATGTATCTCTCTCTCTCGTGGATGTGTGTGCGCGTGCTGTCAATATATATATGTGTGTGTACTCATATAAACACACATATATATATATACATATATGTGTGCATGTGTGTGTGTGTGTTCATATATTTGTGTGTAAAAACATGTATGTATATGTGTGTGTGTGCATGTATATATATATATATATATCTATATCTATATGTATACATATATATACATATATGTGTATATAGTAAGACCATTATTTTAACTAAAAAGCGTGTGGAAAAGAAAATTTTAAGTTGAAAAAGTATATGGTAGGGGTTGTTAATTCACTTTTACTTATGTTATTTTAAATTTATATAAGGGTATTTTAGGAAAACAAGTAAAATTAACTAATTTAACTTCTCTCCTTAATCTCCTCAAAATTGGTTAAATATGTCCTATAATTAGGACCAGAGGGAGTACTTTGATTCTAGCTACTACAATATTTTGCATTTATAATTTTAAGAAACATGGCTAATTTTATATATCAACAAAAATAAAAAAGAAACATGACTAATAATTTCAAAAAGCACGTATTTTTTAAGAAAACACAATTAATTTGTATTCTTAAAAAAATTATAACTCTATGATTATTTAACATTATTTTTAACTAATACAAATCTTTAGATGATATTTCTTTAAAAAAAATTCTCATTTTAGTTGCATACATAAAAGTATACTCCATACATTTTTTCTCTTCTTCTGTCTATATTCTCTACCATTCTAAGGACATAACCATTCATCGAATTGTATAAAGTTGGCAATGTCTACTGCCTATCATATGATCTCTCACCTTTCCAATATATTATGAAAAGACAAAAACTAGATGGGAAAAAATAATAATTATTCAATGCATTAAATCTGAATTTATGGTGAAGATTTTGCGTATAAAAATGGTTTACTAGTTCAAGTAAGGAACATAAGTGCCCCAAAAAAGTGAAAAGTTTTCAAGTTCAAACTTGGTATACCTACTTTTATGATTTCATTCCAATATAACTTATCCTCATGAGATTTAGAAATTAATAGCAATTAATTTTATTAACCTGAGAGAACATTGATTTTGCCCCATTAACGCTGTGTGTGAACTTTAGAAACCTCTAGTGGGTTTTCAAATCAAACATTTCTAAAATTGTCCTTCCTATCCCTATTACTGTTCTGATGTTTTTTCTTTTTATAAATTAGTATTTCCTAATATGTTTTATTCAAATTAAGGAAAAATTTTAAATTTCTATTTTGAAATTTAGTAACATTTCAATTTTATCCTTATTTAATACTCTCTGGTCCTAATTATAAGACACCAACTAACAAGTATATTTGATCATTTTTATAAGTCACTTGCTTATTTTCAAAGAGCATTAAATATTTTTTTTTCATGAATGCTCATTATTAATAAGGGTAATGTGTGAGAGTAATAATTAATATGATATTAGATTTTATTACAATTAGTAGGAATAATATTAAAAATTATTTAAATTTTAGGATAAATTTAATGACTTTAACTGTTTTTTATTGGTTTATGAGAATTGTTAATTTGTCCCTCGGTCCTAATTATAGGAACACTTTTGTAGTAATTTGTCTACAAAAGTATTTTTATAATTAAGGTAATACCTTATAATAAAAACCAGAGGAAGTACAAAGTATAAATGAGAATGGACAATGTTCAAGAACATCAACATGTTCAAGAACATCGAACCCTACCCCCTCCCCTACTATGTGTATAAAAAAAAAAATTGTAAAATTTTCATGTAATAAATTTAATGAGGAAGCTCATATTAAGGACAAAGAAATTCTCATAGCTCTATGTGTGAGTGCAAGACACCTCCAATCATCTTACAATAGAGGCGGTTTAATCATTAAATTTGTTTGAAAATAAGAAAATTTTAAATTTACCCTTATTTAAACAATGAATTATACCTCTAGAAGAAGAAAATGCATTAACCTATAAACAAAACAATTTGAAAATACGTAAACCTTGGTGTGTTTGTGTTTGTGTTTGGTTTAAGGAGAAGGAGGAAAATGTAAAGAGGGGAGAAAAATTTTGATCAAAATTTAAGGTAGTGGGGACCACGATTCTTTTCTTTTTTATTAAACTTTTCTTCTTTCCTCAAATCAAACAAAGCTTTAAACATGAGATAGCAAAAATGATTTATGATAGATATCATATATTTCTTTTTAAAAACTGTCTTGTATAATATAGATTGAAAACAGTAATTGAATGAAAAAATTAATTTGCAAGTCGTTATAATTTGTGTCATATTTGAATCCATCCACAGTTTCTAATCATAATTCTCCTTAAGCAATTTTTTAGTAATTTTATTTTAAAAAATAGAAAAAAAAATTGAAGGCCACTCATATCATCCATTCTATGAAGAGCCAAAGAAGCAAATCCTACGTTCCCTTTTCATTTCCAGCTGTGACCAAATCATACTTGTCTCTGAGTGTGTCCCACGTGGCCCTCAAAACTCAACGATAACTAACCATGATTAAAAGTTAACCTAACCCAACTTCATCTTTACCTATCAAATCCCCCACTCCACTCTCCTCACTCCACTATCTGCAGCTTTACGGCATCTCCTTCTTGCTTTTCCCGTTCTTCCAAACATGGCTTCCTTTCGAGCTTCGTTCCTCTTTCTCTCTCTCACCACTCTCACTGTCGCCGCCGTTGTCTCCGGCCACAACATCACCGACATTCTCGCCGGCTTCCCTGAATACAGCCAATTCAACAGCTTCCTCTCCCAAACAAAGCTCGCTGACGAGATCAACAGCCGCCAAACAATCACTGTTCTCGTCCTGAACAACGGCGCGTTCTCTTCACTCACGTCCGGCCACCCGCTTTCTGTTGTTAAGAAAGCTCTTAGCCTCCATGTCCTCTTGGACTACTACGACGGCGATAAGATTCACAAGATTTCCAACGGTACTACTCTCACCACCACACTGTACCAAACCACCGGAAATGCCCCTGGAAATTTGGGCTTTGTCAATATCACTGACCTTAAAGGCGGAAAAGTAGGCTTCGGCTCGGCGGCTCCCGGATCCAAGCTCGACTCGTCTTACACCAAGGCGGTTAAGCAAATCCCGTACAATATCTCCGTGCTTGAGATCAGCGCGCCGATTATTGCTCCGGGGTTGCTGACAGCTCCACCTCCGTCCGCTGATGTTAACATAACGGCGTTAATTGAGAAGGCCGGAGGAAAAACGTTTGCGTCGTTGCTTGTGTCTAGCGGCGTGATTAAGACCTACGAGACTGCCGTTGAGAACGGCTTGACCATATTTGCGCCGTCCGATGAGGCTTTCAAGGCGCGTGGGGTTCCCGATCTGAACAAGCTTACCAACGCTGAGGTGGTTTCGCTCTTATTGTATCACGCCGCCGGGAAGTACCTTCCCGTTGGGGCTTTGAAGACCAGCAAGGATCCAATTAACACATTAGCGACTAACGGCGCCGGCAAGTATGAGTTCTCTACGACCACCGCCGGTGATGCTGTTACTCTCCATACCGGAGTCGATTCCTCCAGAGTCGCCAGTACAGTGTTGGACTCCACTCCTCTTGCTATCTTCACCGTCGATAGCGTGCTTCTTCCGACTGAGTTATTCGGTAAGTCGCCGTCGCCTGCACCTGCGCCAGAGCCAGTGAGCTCTCCTACTCCGGCACCGGCGTTGGCACCGGCGTTAGCACCGAAGGCCAAGTCTCCTGCTCCAGCTGCTGCTTCACCGTCGGCTCCTATAGCAGGTACTCCGGCTGGTTCCCCGGCTGAAACTCCGTCGGCGGCGGCAGACCACGGCGCTCCGGAGAAGGCTGTTGGAGTTCACGTGGAGGTTTCTGCTGTTCTCGCCGTTTTCCTCGTCGTGATATCCTCCATTGTCCTATCCTGAATCGTATAGTTTGAGTCACTGAGTGTGGTATTTTTCTTTTGTGATTTAAGACTTTGAATTAATTTTAATTTCAATTTAATTCGCCTTTATCATAATTATTTTTGAATTTATTTGTTAGATTAATTTATGAATTTAATACAGTGATCTTCCTTTTATTTTTCACTTTGAAAATTGTCGGTGAGATTGGGGGCGATGATGCTGCCTGGTTTGTCTATATTGCCATTTCCGTTTGGTATTTAATTTATGGTTAAGGTAACCTCAATTTTTATCAAAAATTCACTCAAAATTGTCGGTGAGATTGGGGGCGATGATGCTGCCTAGTTTGTCTATATTGCTAAGGTAACTTCAATTTTTATCAAAAATGCAACACTAATAATAAATTATAATTTTTGGAGTAAGAGTACATAAACTTTTTAAACTAGCCAACTAACATAAACGTGAAAAATTAATCTTTTTGATCTTTAAAGTTTTAACTTATTATACCTATACCTTGGTCTTTAAATTTTGGGAAAATCCATTTAAGGGCCCTTTTTAGAAAAAAAATCAGGGCCCTAAGATTGAAAATCCCAAAAAGGGTCCTTTTTGGGATTTTTAGAATCTTGATGAGTTGTAAAAATTATGATATAGTTATTAAGGGGTTGAAATTGTTGTAAATGACCGATTTAGTTGTAAAAAAATTGTTGTAAATGTATAATTTAGTTGTAAACGGGTATTGATTTTGTTGTAAATTTTGAAAAGTTGTTAAATTTTAATGAGTTTAAACAGAAAAAAAATTAATCTTTTTGATCCTTTAAAGTTTTAACTTTTTATGATCTTTTCTCCAAAAAAGACTCCCATATGGATTTTCCTTAAACTTTGGTGCCTTGTTTGCAATTCAGTTCTTAATATTTTTTAGTCATCCTATATGATAAAAAAATGTTAAAAATTGTTTATGTGAATTTTACATAAATCGAAAAAAAAAAAAAAAAAAAAAAAAAAAATTGGTCCCTACCAACTCGCATTCACTTCCACCTCTATTTTCCATAAACCTTGCTAGGCATTTACAATATCCATGACAAATCCTTTTGAATCACTTGAGGGCAGGGAACGACTCATATTAGAGAAAGGGTTATTAATGATTCTTTTAACTCTGATAAAGCACCAAAGTATTTAAAAAAAACAAAAAAGTCATTGAGGAAAAAGAGATTTCTTAGCTTTTCAATAATAAATGGTAAATAATGCATAGAAGATGATGCGATTAGAAAAAGTCGAACCACATCCACTTCACAATATGTTTGGCTCACAATCTCTCGTTTTAAATTTTTTGCTAAAAAAACAATTTCTCCTTTTAATGACAAATGTAGCTACATATTTTTTCACATGATACTCATAATTTTCAAAGCCCTTTAATATAAGAAAAGCAATCTCACATTATGCTTGAAAGGAGCTTTTGGAGGATTAGCCATGGCAGTCGTGGATACCAAGCAAGTTTTCTAGAAAACAAAGGTGGAGGAGGATTCGAGTCGGTGGGAAGCATATTCATCTTCTCATCATTTCTTCTCATTATCTTTTATCAGCTCATTTAAGTCGTTGATCAAGAAGATGATAAAAAAAAAATTAAAATAGTATTGTGACCTCTCAGATTGATTGAACGGACATGATTTAGAGATTATGAAGGATGGTGAGAAAAACTCAACCTAAGTCAGTGAGGATAGGGACACTAGTTATTTTTCTTAATTTATGTAAAATCCATCTAAACAATTTTTAATAGTATTTTTAACACTTTTTTGCCATATAATATGACTCAAACTTCAGGGATTGAGTTCCAAGCAAGTCAAAAGTTTAGAGACTAAGTTGTACCGAGTCAAATTTCATCAAATTTCGGATTGAATTATAAGTGAGTTAGAACTTTAAAGGCCTAAAAGATTAATTTTTTTCCATTATAATTAATGAAAATTAGTTAGAATTAACGATTTTGTCCTAATTTTAAAAAATTTTAGTTAGTTTTGTTTGAGAAAATAACTTATGATTATTGTTATACTCTTAATAAAACTTGAGGGTTCACCTTGGCTATTTATTTTAAATGCTTAAAAATAATACTAATAATTTACCAGTATTTTTTGGAAATGGGTGTGAGGGACGTTGAATGGGCTCACGTGGAGCAATCCAAGTGGGTCCTACGTGTTTCAAATGAGCGGGTCGTTCCTAACGTCTCTTCCAGAACGGTCTCCAGAATCCAGATAGTCAGATTTGCTTTCGTGGGGCGAACGGACTGCGCCTCCCAAGTCCAATCATTTTTTTTAAAGTTATTTTTAATCGTTTGTTTCATTAAAATTAAAAATATAATAATCTATCTATAAATTAATTATCAGTCATTTTATTAAAAAAAAAAAAAAAAACCTGGTTCCACGTGGTATGACTTGCGAGGCTACGAAACTAATTAATCTGTATGGAATGTAAAATAAAATGGAATAAAAGAAGTCAGATTAAAAATTATTTTTCATGTGAAGCATTACTTGTGCAGATAATAATAATAATAATAAATGTTTTATTGATTTTTAATCATAAAGAGAAACTAAGTACAAAGTTTGGCAGACTCTTGACTCTTCTGACTCCGATCATGCTGTCCAAAATAATATCCTTACAACGGTAACTTCGGATCTCACCTTTTTTTTTTTTTTTTTTTTTTGGTACAAATAAAGGATAACGTGAATCTCACTTAGTTTTAGTTTTTTTTTTTTTTTTCCCTTTAAATGTATCCTCATATTATAGTCCGTATTTGGATATTTAGTCTATGTTTGGTTTGAAGGGAGAGAGTTTCTTTCCTCAATATGAAAAATCAGATATCACCATAATATAAAATGTTTATGAGGAAAACGATACAAAAGGAAGCTCCCCTCCTCCCTCATTTCTCGCTCAAACCAAATATAACCTTAGGATGTGTTTAGTTTGAAGGGCGAAGGAGACTAATGTTGGAGACTAATGACTCTAACATTAGTCTCCCCCTCCCCTCAACTTAAACCAAGCACGCGATATCTTATTTGAGGTATGGTTAGTCATTTCTATGATATCTCTCTTAATAAAGATTTGAATATTGGTTCGTCAAGCTGTGAGAGACTAGTCTCTTCCACTAAAACCAACTCTTATTGGTAATTTCACTTAATTTTTTTAAATAAAAATAAGAGACTGATTGGTATGGGCTATGACCCACAAAACTTTTTATGTGCACTTTACAAAATAGAGTAAAGTAGAGTAGATTGAGAAAAAAAATTATTCCCTCCTTTTGAATATAAAGCGTGTATTGTAATATCTTATGTTTACACTTCACACAATTTTAAGTAGGGTATTAAAAATCAGAGTGGTTACTAAGTTATTTGATGCATTGTATTAAAGGTTAGTGGTTCAAAATGGAGTCACCTAGAGCCAAACTAGCAATCATTAAAATGTAAAAAAATAATATTTAATCCTATCTGGCATTCTTCATAAGTAGCAGCAATGGAGAGGACATAATCACTCTATTCTCAAATTCTCACTCCTGACCATTTTTAGAGTCAAGATATATCACAAAATCATAATATTAACTATGGTCTTTAATACAAGATCTTATTCATCATACATTATATTAAGGCCTAGAGGTAATACTAATGAAGCCTAACAAAATCGGCACTGGACTGGCTTGTAAGGGAAAGTACGGAGATGAAGCCCAACAATGATCATGGAAGTTTGAATCTCTTGCATGCACTACTACAAATTAAAAAAGCTTTTTAACATCCTTTTTCAAGATGATATCTATCTGGGGCGTAAAAAAATCACGATTTTTGACATCCCAAAACAAAATTCGGACGTCTTAAGGGCTTTAAAAAAAAAAAATCACACGCCATCCTGCCTCGCTCGTCCTGAACTGCTAATTTCAAATTTCAAATTGTAAGAGACATTCGATTCTGAAGATGCAACCCAAATCCTAGAATAAGAAATTTAGTTACAATTCAAACTTGAAATCCATTCAGCGGAGATAGCTACCATAGTCATAACCAAAAACAAATCCCAGCAGTAGCAATTCATACGTAGAAGGAAAAACCAAAGGAAAAGGAATATAAAATTGAACAAGAATGAAGAACAAGCAACTGCGTCCTCTCATTCTTGCGTCCTCTTGTTCTTGCTTGAAGTTCAGATCACCTACAACTTCCTTTCTGGTTCAAACGGCGTCAGGGCAGAACGACGATTCGAGGAAAGTAGTCAACCATCTGTTGATCTCTCTCTGCCTCCAGTTCCTCAGATCTGTTCATTCAAGCTTTGGGATGATCTTATGGTCTTTCCCAACTTGCTTCGACACCGCGTGCCGGTGGCTCAAGGCATTGGCAAGGGCAACAAATTTGGCGAAGGAAGTGGCAGAAAATACAGATTGGAAGGATTTTGTGTAGGACCAGAAGAAGAAGAAGACGAACTAAGAGCTTCATCAGTGATATTCACCATTTTCAGAAAATTGAGCACAAAAGCACCACAAAGAAGAAGAAGAGTAAAGTTAGTGACTTGAGAGAGAAAATCAACATTGAAAAGAAATAAGTTGAAGTGAATGAGCAAGGAGTCAATAAATGGGTGCTTGCTTTTGGCGTCCTAAACCTTGATTTTGGTGTGTCCTAAGGACAATTTAGGACACCAAAAATTTTTAGGTGTCCTAAATTGAAATTCAAACGTCTAATATGTCAAATTTCCTCTATATAATTACAAAAATGCCATCATCTTTATATTTTTACTTCCCTTTTAAAAAAGCGGACATTTTTTTAAAGAAATAAAAGACCCTTTTTTGTAGTAGTGAGGATTCCTTAAATTTCTTGGAATGAGAGCAAAAATGAGTAATAAAAGAGCGATGGGATTAAATTTACATAATCCTTGATTGTGAAAAAGGAAGAGGCTTACATTGGGGAAGGAATGTGTTGGAAGGAGAGGGCTTATAGTAGAGGCCCTTGAAACGAAGAAGACGAGCTTTGTTCTTGCTTCTGAATCTTGTGGCAGAGACATGCAGTAAATTAAAGTGAATATATCATTGTAGTGACGAGACAATCACAACTCACAAGCAACAACGGAGTTTAGAATAGAAGAGGGGAGGACGAATTGAATTCAGAAGTCCTAGAATTTGGTGGTTTAGGATTAGGGGCATGGTACATTAAGCCGTAGAAGCAAATAGGTTCTTTTAAAAAAGTGGTAGAAGACGTTGTTTAAGTGTTTGATATAATTTAGTTAAGATTCCAATTTTTAACTTTTCCATTCTTTGATATAAATTATCTAATATCTTGACTATTCTCCAGACACTACCATTAATTGTATCGTTCATTCTCCATTCATATTCTTCTTTTTACTGAGTATCAATATTTACTGAAACTGTTTTCTCAGAAAATCTACTGTAATCAAATGGATGTTTCAAGTCACTTATTAATTACAGCCCTACCTAAACGGCATCCTCTTTAACATACTTTTTTCTACTTAAGCGCGATAGGGTGCTTTATAACGTCACCCTTTGGTAGTATTTCCCATTGTCTCTACAATTTGATGGATCTTGCATGTAGGTGTTTAATGTTTCCCTTTGCATTTAAGTATGTTGCATTGGCATTTTCACGGTATTAAATTCAACAGCTTTGTTATGGTCTATCGATTACGTTATCATTAAATTAACATTATAGAAAACAATGATAGCATGTGACCGATAGACCCTTTCGGTTTATAGATTAATAAATCCTTATCATTATCATTAAGGGGGAGAAACAAAATATTGTCTACATATATGTATAAATCATACATATTTTGAGGGTAAAGATAACGAAGAGACCTTGAATTACAATGTTTAATGATGGCCAGATATTCATTATGGATGGTACGTGTATATACGGTTAACTCACATTTCCCTCATACCCGTCTGCAAAGTTATATGCAGATTCTTAATCTTAATGGATATAATTTTATTATTCCACAATATCATTCTATAAGTAATCAATTATTATGAAAATTTGAGTGATTTTTTTTTTTGGAACCATTCTATGATATTCATTCCTAAAAAGCGGAATTACAAATGATTGTGCTAACAAACCAAATAGATGAAAACCAGACAAGCTAAACAGAAGCACTCAAAAGGAAATGAAAATAGGCAAAACAGTGCAATAACATAGTGGAGACAAATTCCACTATCCATTATAGGGTCAAGCATGTCAACTAGGATCGATCGGCCTGTGGTGGGCAGCAACATGGTTCTTCAGAGTCCTGGAGTTCTTCATGTCTTCCTCCAAAATCAGAGACAAAGGGGGTAAGGGTCACTCCACCCACCCGATTGGGCACACCCCCTTATTAGTGGTTGCAGCAAGCAAATCTGCTGCTTGATTTCCCTGGCGAGGGATGAAATGGATCACAAAAGAAGGATTTGATTGAAACATTCCAAGCACGTCTTCAAGAATACCATGGGCTTTCCATTCACAAGCATCGGGCTGATTTTTTTCCACACAATGCACAAGATTTTGGCAGACTGATTCAAAAATCACATTCTTATTCCCCAAGTCTTGAACTATCATTAGGGCTCTTTTAAGTACTAGAGCCTCAGTCATGAAAGCGGAAATGGATTTGACCTTGTCGACGAAGGCCCATTTCATATCTCCACCTCGGTCGCGGCAGATGATGCCGATGGCTGCAGCTCTTGACTACTCATTAAAGGCTCCATCAAGATTCACTTTAAGAACATGCTCATAAGGCGGAACCCAGAAATTAGGCGTTTTAGAGGCAATAACGGTATCATCGGTGCTAACAGGGGGCACGCTTTCTAGAAAGCAAGTAAGGATTGTGAGGCCTTCTCTATTACCGTGACTGGGTTTGGCTTTATGTGGTTGAAATTTTTTTCATTTCGGCACTTTCTAATATACCAAAGGATCCAGGAAATATGTGCCCTATCATTCTCAGTAAAATGGCTTCGTGGATGCATGAGTTCTTGCCACCATATCCTGATGCTCGTGATGTTGTTCAAATCATACCGAAGAGATAGGTTGCAGCCAAACCACACACACCTTACCCAGTCACAATGGAAGAAAATGTGCTCTATGGTTTCATTAGCAACTTGGCATACAGGGCATAGCTCGGTGCTACCTCATTTTCGCTTGAATAGACCGCAATTTGTGGCGATGGCATCCGATAGTACTCGCCAAAGAAAGTTGACTACTTTTAGAATAATCTTGACTTTCTAGGTTGCTTTCCAGGTTTCGCTTGAGAGAGGGGTAGATGTTCTTGCAGCTTGGGTTGTCACAGTGGAAGATGAGGTTGAAAGATAATACAACAATTTTACCAAATAAACTCCATTCTTTGCTAGCACCCACCGCATCCTGTCATCCATAGGCGTCGAGGAATAAGGATAGATAATATTGCCTCTGCAGCCATGTCGTCGAGATTATGTCTTAGTGTAGATAAGTCCCAGCTTCCTCATGCATTAGCTAGTAGGGACTCACTTTTTGGTTGGAATTTTTTTAACACCTCATTCTCCGTAACTAATCTGCAGGAGGGTAAAGTTGGGATCCACCTATCTTGCCATATCTATACAGACCTTCCATTTCCTATTTGCCAACATAAATCCTCCATAATGAGATTTCTTCCTTCAAGTATATTAGACTAGCACCATGAGGTATGTGCCCCTTTTTCACTTTTAGAAATGAGTCATTAGGAAAATAGAGTCCCTTAATAACTTGTGCCCATAGGTCATTTGGATTTTGTGTTAATCGCCAAGCTGTTTTTGCAAGTAGAGCATCATTGAACTTTATGAAGTCTCTAAACCCCATGCCTCCTTCAAACTTAGGACGTGTGAGCTTATTCCATGCAACCTAGTGCGTAGTGTTTTGGCCACCCCACCAGAAATTCACCACAAGTCTATTTAGCTCTTTGCGTGTTCGACCGGGAACTTAAAGCACGTCATGGGAAAAATCGGGATGGCATTAATAACTGCCTTAATCATTACTTCTCTCCCTGTGAAGGATAGATGCTTGCTACTCCAGCCTAGGACTTTCTTGCTCACTTTTTCATGAATATATGTGAGGGCTTGGTGCTTGGTTTTACCCCATACACTTGGAATACCCAAGTATTTTCCCTGATCTATGCTCTCACCAATGCCAAATGTATCACATATGGTTCGCCGTAATGGGCCTGGTGCATTCTCTGAGAAAACAATGCTTGATTTCTCCAAGTGGGCCTGTTGTCTTGATGCTAGGCAGTAGCTTTGAAGGATCCTTGATAGGGCTTGGCAATTCTGGATATCTGCATTCATAAAAAACAAAGCATCATCTGTGAAGAAACTATGTGTTAAAGTGGGGCAATTATGGCTTAGTTTAATCCCCTCTAGGTGCCCTTGTACCACAACTTTGTTAATCATACATGAGAGGGCTTCTAGGGATAAAATGAATAGATATGGTGAGAAAGGGTCCCCCTGGCGAAGCCCTATTCCTGTGTTAATGGAGGCTATTTTTTTCACTTGCAATGCAAAGGTTAAGATGCACCGATTCCACACATTTCATAACAAGATTAACCCATTTTTGAGAAAAACCAAATTGAAGCAATATAGTTCTCAAAAAGTCCCATTCTACCCTATCATAGACCTTACTCATATCCATTTTTAAGGCGAATTCATACTTACTACCAGTTTTCCTTCGCCTTAAATAATGGAATACTTCATGGGCTATATTAATATTATCTTGTATTGAGCGACCAAGGACAAAGGCCCCCTGGTTTGGGGAGATGCAATTATCAAGACACCCTTTCATTTGATTGGCCAAAACTTTGGAAATGATTTTATAAGAGAAATTACAAAGGCCAATCGGACGATAGTGTGAAACCGCTTCAGGCTTATCCACCTTTGGGATGAGAGTGATATTGGTACCATTAATTGTTTCCGGCTTTTTTCCCTATTTGCCACTTTTTAAATAATTAATTACCATTTTGCCACTGTTTTCAAAATATTTCCCAATGTGCCACTATTTAGTCGACTAAACCAAGATTTAGTCGACTAAAACGCGAGGCGCTGGTTTTTTTGACTGCCCGCATGATTTAGTCGACTAAACCAAGTGGCTTAGTCGACTAAATAGCGACAGAGGAGTTTTTTTTAAACCCCAATCGCAGCATTTGGAACCCTAATCCACCACAAAACCTCCCCAAATCTCTTCCCCTGTTTTTTCACCAAATCCTTCTCGAACTGTTCGTGGGTAGCGAAGGAAACTTCATTCTAGCATCATTTGCATCGATTTTGATATGTTCTCATCTCCATTTCGAATTTCCGCCGTTGTTCTTTCGTTTATGCGGGGCTTTTACCTTTTCTTCATCTGATTATTTATTTATTAATATTATTAATATTTTAGTATAAATTATAGGGTTAAACGTGAAACTCTTTATCATGTTCATGCGTGTATAACACGCTCGCTAATATTAAGGGACCTGTTAGATAATCAACTCCTTTGTCATGCGGTTCGGATCCTATTGGCGCGTGGAGCTATAAAACAACCATAAAATTAATTTTTTTTATTAAGCTTTTATATTGAGGATTTTTACATTACGATTTTTAGTTATGTCCACAATCCCTCGAACTTTGGAATCTTGTAAAAATCATTTTTATTTTTAACTATTTGTCTACCTTATATTTTGGGGTTATTTTTTTGTCTTCTTTTTTCATTTTATTCTCATAATCTCATATAGACCGTTAGATTAAAACAATATATTATTCAGATTCAATCTTTTATAAAGTTATTTCTATAAACATAAATAAGTAAATTTAAACTATTAAAATTTGATCCATACCCTTCATAATTGCAATCTGTAATAAATAAAGAAATTATAAATTATAAATAATAATAATAATAATAATAATTTTATAAAATATTAAATCTAAAATAGACATTTCATTATCTAAGGATGGAGATGAGATGATGATATAAAAGAGGGTAATGAGGAAAAAATTTTCCTATATTTTGATATAGTTACTTTTTTTATCCTCTATAATCTCATATAGGATATCATTTTTCTATATTTTGATATATTATGAGTAACGTATGAATGCTTTACGGAGGTAGGTTGAGTACCTCAAGAAGTTGTTGTTGACGAGTTTGAAAATGAGGACATCATTAGGGATTTTCATATCTATTTTAAATCAGTATCTTAACTAATCAATTTGATATTTTGAATGTAATCAATATAAATTATAAATTTTGAAAAATATTTCTTCATATTCAGGTTTAAGAAATCATAAAATTAATTTTTTTTATTAAGATTTTATATTGGGGATTTTTCTCGTTAGGATTCTTAGTCATGTCCTCGATCCTTACGATATTGGGTGAACTTTGATTTTAAATATAAAACTCATTTTTACTTTTAATTAATTTGTCTACCTTCTAGGGAAATGGGGGTTCGCATAAACGAAAGAACAACGGCGGAAATTCAAAATGGAGATGAGAACATATCGAAATCGACGCAAATGATGCTAGAATGAAGTTTCCTTCGCTACACACGAACAGATTCGATAAGGATTTGGTGAAAAAAAATAGAGGGGAGAGGTTTGGGGAGATTTTGTGGTGGATTAGGGTTTCAAATGCCGCGATTGGGGTTTAAAAAAACTCCCTGTCGCTATTTAGTCGACTAAGCCACTTGGTTTAGTCGACTAAATCGCGGGGGCAGTCAAAAAATCAGCACCCCGCGTTTTAGTCGACTAAATCTTGGTTTAGTCGACTAAATAGTGGCACATTGGGAAATATTTTGAAAACAGTGGCAAAATGGTCATTAATTATTTAAAAAGTGGCAAATAGGGAAAAAAGGCAATTGTTTCCAGGGCAAGATCTTGCTCAAAGAAATTTTTGACCATACAAACCAATGTATCACCAACCTCCTCCCAAGAAAATTGGTAGAATTTACCTGAGAAGCCATTTGGTCCAGGGGCTTTGGAGCCCCCTAATTCAAATGTGGCTATGCGGACCTCCTCACGAGTAATAGGGTGCAGTAGGAGCTCATTTGAAACATCATCAATTTTGGGGTCCACGGAGTTAACTACATCCGAGAGTTATCTTGGCCCTC
This sequence comes from Acacia acuminata, assembly GCA_019022655.1. NCBI lineage: Eukaryota > Viridiplantae > Streptophyta > Magnoliopsida > Fabales > Fabaceae > Acacia > Acacia acuminata. The sequence continues at coordinate 585,102 of JAFJYI010000247.1, forward strand.
AAGAGGAGAAGAGGTTAGTGAAAAAAGAGGTGAACAAATTATTGATAATGCTTTTGTCACTGGTCCACACGCCATTTTCATCTTTAATGCTTAGTATATTATTACATTTCCTTATAATGAGAGTGGATAGATGGAAGAATTTAGAGTTTTTGTCTCCTGATTGTAACCATAGGACCCTTGATCGTTGCCACCCGTAATTCTCTTCTTGATCCATGAGCTCCTCAATACGTTGCAGGAGTATCGCTTCTTCCTTTTTGCTTTCAGCATTTTGGTATCCCTGCCGAATAGAAGTTAGATAGGATTTCAATTGTTCAATTGCTTTCTTTCGGTTAGGGAAATTTTCCTTACTCCACTTAATTAAATATTTTCTACAATTATTAAGAGTAAGGGCAAATTTGTCAATTATGTTGCAATGCTGGAGGGCTCCAACCTCCCAGTTATCATGAACAACCTGCAAAAAATTATTATAGGAAGTCCAATAATCCTCAAACCTGAAAGGTCTAACTTTATTAGAGGAAACATAATTCAAATTAACAAACAGGAGGTGATGGTCCGACCTTAGAGTCTTAACATGAAAAATTTGAGCAAATGGAAAATTATGATAGAAAGTTTCATTTCCCATTTCTCTATCAATCCTTTCTTTGATGGTTGCTCCTCCTTCTCTTTGGTTGCACCAGGTGAATCCATATCCATTGTACCCCAAATCAATAAGAGAGCAGTCAAATATAAATTTATGGAAATTCAGTATTTTTCTAATGGCTCTTGGGTTCCCTCCTTGCTTTTCCTGGTGAGATATAATGTCATTAAAATCACCCAAAAAAATCCAACTTTCTATCCTGCATGATGCAAATTTGATGATACTTTCATATACCACAAGCCTATTAGTTTCTATAGGGGGACCATATACAAAGGAAATATAGTGGGGGAACTCAATGATTGGGTCATAAATAGATGTATGAATGACATATTTAGAAGAAAAGATAATGTTCACAGTGGTATTTGTATCCTAAAATAAAGCAAGGCCACCGCTTCTTCCTTGGGGGTCCACAATCCACTCCTCTTCGAAGCCACACCGTCTCCTGATTCTGCTAACATAGGAACCTTTATTCTTTGTCTCCATCAAGAAGACTAGCTGGGGTTTTTTATTATTGCATACCTCTTTAAGTTGTTTCACTGTCAGGGGAACCCTTAACCCCTGACAGTTCCACGCTAGAAGACTCATGGTGAACCGATGGCTACTTGGTGGCAACCATTGGTGGTTCTTGAGGTGTCACAGAGAGGTAGAGGGATGATACTGTCAGGGTCAGGTTTAGTGTTTGGGGATGGAGGGTGAGAGGAGTCAGCTATAGTAGGTGATCTTGTGGCTTTAAGGTGACTTTTACCCTTGGAACCCCAGATATTATTTTTTGTTCTTCGGCAATTCACTTTACTAGCCCCTGGGGTGGTGGTTTGAATTGGGCTGATGGGGGTGGTGTCACTGGCTGGTTCCAAAAAAAGCAAACGCTTCTTGGTGGGGTTAAGGACCTGGTCTTCCTCTGAGGGATTTTGTTGAAGTTTCAAGTGGAAGCGGTTCAATCCTATAGTAATAAAGAGAGTGGGGATAGACCAGTAATGGAAGAATCATTATGTGAGGGTCAGCATCATGATCAGGGAACTCAACCCAATAGCTTGGTGTCACTGGTTTGGTTGCATGGTCAGAGTGGTGGGAGGTAAATGGATCGGGTCGTGGGGGTTCGGGATTGGATCGGGTCAGGCCTACCCGTGGGTGAGTGATGGAGTGGCGGGGTCTGATGCGTAGAAAGGGGGAGAGGAGTTAAAGCTTCCATCATATTTGTAGGGATTTCAACAATTTGTATTTATTTTTCCTTTTTCATGTGGGCTTTGACCAAGTCATCAATGCTATTTTGCCCATCATCAATGTTTTTTTGTCTGTTGTTAAGGTCATTTATCCTTTCCTGCATGTGGGTCTTATCAGTTCCTAAATCAGTACTTCTCCATAAATGCATGCGGATACTTCGCCAGGATTAGTGTTATTTCCATTACTGGGGGTAGCGTCTTGTAGTCTCCGGGCATTGGGTGGCTTAGCTACCGTCGCCGGTGGTTTCATAGTCGTAACCTCCTCCCACTCTTTGTCATGAGCCATCAACATATCTTCTTTGGTTTTGACGTGAGGCACTCAAGTTGATGCCAATTCTGCCATCTGTATCGTCTTCATCTTTACCTGCGGATGGGTACTTGCAGTTCCTCGCTTCATGTCCGATCCGACCACAATCATAACAATAATTTTGTAGCCTTTCATACTTGACCGTCACCCATATTGGTTCCGTTAAGGTCTAGGGACCCAGAATCCAGGAACAAAAGGTTCTTGTATATTGACAAGGGTTCTAGTTCTGATGAAAGTTCTTGAAAGCTTACCTTCCACTTTAGGAGATTCATACATCATCACCTTGCCCACGCAGCCCCCAGTGTAATTGCGTTGTCATCATCAAAGGCTATGTGAGGGAGGCCGTGGAACTGGATCCAGAACGAGCACCATCCAAAATTAACTTCATGGAACACTGTGAACTCATCCCAGTGCTGCAGTTCAGTAAAGCTCCTAGGATCGACCATGGTCGCCCCTTTAGGATCCTAATATAGTCTGCTTGCGATGAAAACCTGAAGAGGAATGCATTTTTGTCTGGCATTTGTGGACTTCCATATCTTTATCGAGTCCCCATCCCTTTTTATCATTGAGATTATAATACCTCGATTCAGATTCTTATCAATTTCTAGTCGTCCCACCAGTGTACGGCCTTTCTGAACATTAACAGGGGAGAAAAGCTTCAATTGAACTGCTTTTGAGTTGCGTTTTTCGCTGCTACCAGTGCCTTTTTCCATCGCAATCGGAGAACAGCGAAAAAACCAGATATATTAGGGGAGATAATCACAACAAAGTGGTTACCTGTAACACGAGTGGTGGACTGAGAAAACTCAGGGAAGGATTCTCTGTAACACAAGTGGCAGACTGAAAATTTGATTGATAAATAAAGGATCTTCATGCTGCCTAGTGAGTTCCAATTTGTTCATATATATAGTATCGGTCCAATTCTTTGCATACATATAAACTCTGGATACATTGAGCTTGACTAGGATATCTGTGAGAAAAATGACTTGAGCAAAAGTTAGATTATGAAATGTGATTTATGTTGGGATTAACAATATTCTTTGCATACATATAAACTCTGGATACATTGAGCTTGATTGGGATATTGATCGGTGAGAAAAATGACTTGAGTAGAAGTCAGACTATGAAATGTGATTTATGTTGGGATTGACGGTAGCATAAGTATCGGTCCAATTCTTTGCATTCATAAGATCTGCATACATTAATGCAATGTTGGCTATAGCAGACTATGCCTCGGGACGCAGCAAGTTCACTTTAGATATGCTCCTATGAGCGGTGACGATAGCTAATCATCCATGGGCCCCATTGACCAATATACATATGCTGATCATCTTTTTTTTTCTTTATAATTTCGTAACATTGTAACGGTATAATTTAGGAAAAAGGCGCGGATCAGAGCTTCCAGACGAACCGGTTTATTCTTCAATGTACTTGCAGGAGGTTCTTACTTACATTCCCCTGTTAAACAACGAGAAAATTCGGCACCTGGAACAGGGCATACTATAACTCCATAGTCAGAGGTTATTGACCAATAACTGCTACTATAAATAAATAGGTTATACTTTCCCAAAAATATCTGTTTTTTTAAAAACCGAAATAAAAAATAAAGATGATGATATTTTTATAATTTTTTAATATATTAGGCATCTTTATTTAAAATTGAGACTCCTAAAGTTGACCTTAAACGTTCCAAATTTAAATTGGCGCACCTAAAGTCAACTATAGACGTCTCAATTAGAAAAGAAACACCAAAAGAAAGGGAATTTTGGTGTTGCTTTTAGGAGGTTTCCCAAATTTAAATTGGGACATCTATGTCTAAACTTTAGGTGTCCCAAATTAAATTTGGGATGCCTATTTGTACACCTTAAGTATCCTCAATTTAATGGGATGCCTGAAAATTCAAACCTCATGTCATCTCACCTGCTCTCCTCTCAGCCACACCTCTCTCTCTCCCCTTGTCGTCCTTAGCCTCACCTTTCCATCCTTAGCTCTCCTCTCATCCATACCTCTCTCTCTCTCTCTCTCTCTCTCTCTCATTTGTAGATCTGAAAATAGGTTTGCCTCCGTCTTTACTCCATCTTCAAATTGCCTCACCTTCCTCCACTTTTACTTTCTCACACCATCGATCTGCCTCCATCACATACATTGTCGCCGGTGTGTTGACTGTGATTGTCCAGAAATTGCCTTCACCTGAGCCCAAAAAGCCAAAGACCATTGAGGTGAAGATTTGTTAAGGAATATGAACCGGAATTTGCATTTCTTTGCTTGATTCTATTGAATATTTTGCTTTCACATTGTAAGAGTAGTGCTGCGATTTTATTTCTGGTTTGGTCGTGTGTGTCGATTCAAGTAGGGTAATAGTTTTATTGATGCTATGTCTCTTTCCCTTTATCCCTCAGGTGGTGCACAAGTCTCAAGCCTCTCAACTTCCTCTTTTTGTTAAGATTATTCTGGAGTTTTGGATCTGTAATTTTTAGAGTTCGATTTGTAGACCTGAAATTTTGCATATGGAATTTTTAGAGTTCGATTTTTAGACCTAAAATTTTGGATATGGAATTTTTAGAGTCTGATTTTTAGATCTAGAATTTTGGATGTGGAGTTTTTGGAGGCTGATTTTGGATTTGAAGCAACCACCAATACTTCCATGTTTTTAGATCTGGAATTTTGGACCTTCATGACCTCGTTTCTCTAACCTTCCTGTTCAAGTGAAGCTTCTACTCCTCAACTTGCGAATAAGAATTTTAGAGCCGAAAGCAATGAGAGACCATGAATCTCTGCTTTATGTGTCCGAAGAGTGGTCTACCTAGATTCCAACCTGCTTCTCTTCGACAACATTGCGAAACTGTATGTGTAAAGTGCTCGTATTTATTTTTTTTAAGAAAAAGGCCTATGGCGTCCCAAATTTAAAGAGGGACGCCATAAATAACAGTTGCGACTTCCTTTTTTATTGGGGACGTAGTAATTTTGACTCACTACGTCGCTCACATAGGTGTCCCTATCTAAAGGCACGTGTAAAGTGCAAAAAAAGGACATTAAAGAGGTATTTTATAGTAGTGCATGTTTTCAGCAAGCACAATGTCATGTGTTGTAGACATCACAAACGTCTCTCATAATACATCTACCTTTCAAGCAGTAACAAGGAAGAAGTAGGGCTTCGTCACATTGAACAACTTTTACTAGGGAATGGAAAGAGTTTAAATGATTACCCATCAATGCCATAGCCAACCAAGGAGAACTTGGTAGATACATCTAACAATCTCATTCTTTAAGAATTAAACTACGACAAATATCATGAAAAAGAAGTATGGGAGAGCTTGATCCATTTGATGACCAATGAACAAAGAATGGTTTTCAAACACATTATAAATGCATTGAAATAAAAATCAGGAGGCTTCTTCTTTGTTCATGGTTTTGTCAAAAATAGGAAAACATACATATGGAATGCAATGAGCACAGCTGTGCAATCATGGGGGAAATAATTCTAAATGTTGCCTCTAGTGGAATATTGTCAATCCTTCTACCATCTAGGAGGACTACGCATTCCCGATTGTGTATCCTCATATATGTGAATGAGAACTCAATCGATGGCATCACTCATAATTCATCGTCAACTAACTTAATCAAAGCAACATATTTTATTATTTGGGATGAGGCGCCTATGGTCAAGTGACATTGTATTGAGGCATTCGACTGCACTTTACGAGATTTAATGAAGTGTAACTTTATATTCCGTGGCAAATGTGTTGTTATGGGAGGTGACTTCAGATAGATTTTACTAGTGATACCCAAGGGTGACAAAGTTAAGATCGTCGTGAAAGAATTAATACATTTTGTCTTTGGCGTGAGTGCAAAATACTCCATCTTGCTAAGAACATGAGGTTGCAATCCTTAAGTAATCCAATAGAGCAAGAGAGAATAAAGACTTTCTCATAATGGTTATTGGAAGTGGGAGATGGAAAGATTGGCCTACCACACAGTGGCATAACAGACATATCAATACCTCCAGAGTTGTTACTTCATGATGATTCAAATAGGGCCTAGACTTACTAGAACGTATGGCAGAAGAGAATTACCTCACCAATAGGGCCATACTGACTCGTACAACTGACAATATTTACATGTTAGTGCTTGTTTGAGTTGGCGTTTAAAAAGCACGTTGACGTAAGTAAGTAGCTTCCACTACTAATCTAAACATGCACATTTAAATGATTACATGTGCTCTCTGTTGCTAGGTGAAGCGATTGAATACTTCAATTCAGATTCTATTAGTCACAGAGATAATGCAAATGGGAGCTTTGAAGATCTATACAATGTTGAATTCCTTAATTCTATTAAGTGTTCAGGCATACCTCATCACAAGCTTATTCTAAAGTTGGTGTGCCAATTATGTTAATAAGAAACATTGACCAGGCTACCGATTTGTGCAATGGAACTATGTTGCAAATAACAAATCTTGGCAAAAATGTCATAAAAGCGAAGGGATTGAATGGGATTACTGTTGGTGAGGAGATTCTGATTCACCGTATGGATATGAATCCTTCGAAAATGAAGCCACCTTTCAATATGACGAGGAGGCAATTTCCTTTTATTATTTCATTTGCTATGACTATCAACACAAGCCAAAGTCAATCAATGACTAATTTAGGATTGTGCCTTTCAAGTCCAGTTTTATCACATGGTCAATTGTATGTGGTATTGTCAAAAGTTAAAAGCTTCAATGGTTTGAAATTATTCATTTTGGTTGAATAGAAGAGATGTACTCATGAGACAATAAATTTAGTATATAGAGAGGTCTTCCAAAACCTCATGCAAGACTTGATTGTCACATTATTATGAGTTTGAATTCATGAAATTAATTTTTGTTCATGATTTTTTTGTTCCCATTAAAATGAAATAAAATGTGGACACAAAAGTTAATTGGACATAAAACTTGGACATGTAGATTGCATGGCTCTGTAATACTCACAAGGTCATTTGTCTTCTTGTTAATACTATTTCTTGTTCTTAATATAAAAGCCAGTTGACTCTTTATTCGATTAAATTAAAGAAACTAAATAAGTTACATTAGAGTATTTATATTCATATTTATCGTTTTTCCTCAAATTGATTTACCTGACTTATAAACTAATATATTGATTAGTTAATTTATTTAGCTTCTTTAATCTTTCCAAAAAAAGTCAACTGACTTTTATATTAACAGTCTAAGGGAGCATTAAATATTTCTTTCTAATTAGAGGCGGGTAAATTTGATATACTTCAAAGGATATTTTAGATAAAATGATATTGGATGTACTTAAAATTTCATAAAATACTTTACATATATTGAAATATAGCTATAGTTTCCATGAGGAATTTGGGCAATTTTTTTTAATAAAAGGTCAAACTTCATTAAAAGTAAGAATAAACGATTCCACCATACACACACACATACTTACATCATACACACACACATATCCATACATATACAGGATATATATGCATGGCTACCTTACATTAGATATAGAAAAGCAAACCAAGCAGCCCAATAAGCTAGCAACGGTAAAAAACTACAAGGACGCAAAACAATTGATAAAACCAAATGATCCATGACTATAGTATGTCTCGGCACTCATATATGTGGCAACCATCAAAAGAGAAGCACCCCGAACCAGTGGCGGAGCCGTGGAAAATTTTTTTTAAGGAAAGTTTTAAATGTATTAAAAAACAAAAGAATATAAATAAAAAAAGAAAATATGACTATCTTGGACTATAAATTTTTTAAAGTCAGTTTCAAAATCATTTAAATAGCTCCATTGAAGTAAGTCACATTGTTGCCTAAAAAGAAGGGGAAGAGGGAAAAAAAAGAAGAAGTGAACAATGAAAATGAAAAAAAAAAAAAAAAAAAAAAAAAAAGAAGGAGAGGATGAGAGCAAGTTCGAACCAGGGACTCTAGTCAAGTGTGAAAACCTCTAACCAACTACACCACTTGACAACTTGATATGATATTCCTTCACAATATATATCTATTATGAAAATTTTAGTGGGTGCACTTGCCCACACAAAAACCAGTGTGGCTTCGCCCCTGCCCCAAACGATCGCCGTAGCTCACTGGACATGGAAAGCACAATAAGACATGAATTTATGGGTATTACAACACGTCTCCCATAGGACATAGTCACATAGGCCACCTGGGTGAACTATTGTGATTCAAGGCTTCCCCTAGGAAGTTAAAGAAGGCAAGGGGGATCTTCCTAATGAGAGTGGCTACAGTCCACTGCAGTGGACCGTTCACTTACCTACTCTGCCTAAAAATTGTATCGTTTTTGACACAAGCTCTGCCTTTTTCTTAAAAAAAAAAAAAATAGTTTAGGGTATTGGCCGATACTAAAAAAATACTTCATGATCTTGAAAAAATAATTCTGGGTACTGACTGCTACTAAAAATATTGAAGTATTTTTTCAGTACCAGTCAGTATTATCAAAAATATTTTTAGTAGCAGTTAGTACCCTAAATTATTTTTTCAAGACCACAAAGTATTTTTTAGTACCCGCAAGTACCCAAAAATATTTTTTTAACAAAAAGGTAGAGCTTGTGTCAAAAACGACACAATTTTTGGGCAGAGGAGGGAAGTGGACGGTCCATTGCAGTGGACTGTAGCCACTCCCCTTCTTAATGCCATGAAAAGAACATATGTTGCAGCACCAACGACCAGAAACTGTAGATGAACAGAGGAGTACCTATAACAAAACAATATAATAGAGAAAAGGAAATGCTCCATCCAATCCTAAATATAAGACATAGTTGACTTTTTTAGAGAGATTAAAATAACTAAATAAGTTACTTAATCATATCATATGTTGAGTATCCTTAGATTATATATCAATTTATTAGTCAAATTAATTAGTTTAGAGGAAAAAATATAAATATAAATACTTTAAAGTAATTTAATTAGCTTCATCAATTTTTCTAAAAAAATCAACTTTGTATTATATTTAGTACTAGAGGGATGAGTATATTATAGGAGAAGGGACCTGCAGCGCATCATAGATGAGTATATTATAGGAGAAGGGACCTGCAGAGCATCATATTCCGCTGAGTTTGAATAATAACGCGCATGTAGAGCATTGTAATCCTATGATGCAGGAGAAGGGAGAGATGACGTTGAGGTGGATAGGACATGCACAATTCCTCATAAAGCACATAAAGTGTGTGCAATGAGTGAAAAAGCAAGCGAACCATAGAACATAAACCTAATAACACAAGGCCCAGTTGGATAAGTGCAAATTAGAGAAAGGAAATGGAAAATGGGCAATTTCTATCCAACAACACTGTTTGGCTCACATTTTCGCATGAAAATGTTTTTTGGCTGCAGGTGGTGACGATGTGGAGAGGGTGACAGAGGGGGAAGAACAAGAAGGCGACAGTGGTGGTGATGCAGAAAGGGTATCAAAGGTGGAAGAAGCGAACGGTGGTGGTGATGCTGAGAGGGTGATGGAGGAGGAGAAAGAAGAAGCTGACCCATTTTATTTCTAGGATACAAGGGCAAAATGGTCTTTTTCTTATTTTCCTTACCTCATTTTCTTCCAACTAAATAAAAATCTTCCTATCAACTCATTTTCTTTTTTAATGCGAACCAAACGTGTCGGAAGCAAAATATTTTCCGTTCCTTTCTATTCATACCTCTTCTTTACCCTTAGAGGACGCCAAGGAACTATAACCTAGACAATAGAACAAGGAAAATTTCATTGGATGATCTATGAAGAATTGAAAGAGAGTATGGGGATGAAGAAGAAGAGTGTTGCAGCATAAGGATAGTGGCCCACAACGAAAAAAAGGAGGGAGAGAAAAGTATTAAGAAATTTATTTAAATTTGATTTTTATTTAAAATCAAAATAGTATAAATCAAGTAAAATGCCATGTATGATTTAAATTAAATGAGGTGTAGTGTTGCAATTCTAGCTTGTGTTCTTACCATTGCATTATCACCACTTAACTTTGCTTAGCCAGTATTTTCTTTCAGTAACATTAACGATGTTAAATTTTAAAGATTATAAATGTATTGAATAAACTTAAAGGACTAAAATTATGTTTTAGCCTGGTAAAACTTTAAAAAAACTTTATATATCAAACAAACACAGTAAAATCTATACTTAATATATTTATAAAAAGTATTTATAGTGACATGATTATAATTTTTTTTGAAGAAAATTGTTCATATTAATACAATGAACTCATTGTTTAAAAATATTGTATGTTTATGTTTTTAACCCGATAGTTAATATATTTCAAAAAAAAAAAAAAAAAAAAAAAAAAAAAGATGATAGTTAATAAGTTTTTTTTTTTTTTTTTTTACCAAGATAGTTAATGTGTTTAAACTATAAAATATTTTTTTTATTAAATATTAATGTTGATATATATATACACATGCATGTTGGAAAACATAAATTATAAAATAATGAAACTCTTTAAAGAATCCAAAGAAGATGATATTAAAGTCATTTTATACAAAATTGGGTTAATGACTCAATTATGGCTAGTTTTAATATGAAGAATTGGTTTTGATGGAAATTGAATTAAATATGGAGATTGACATAGATATGGAAATGGGGAAATGTATGGAGCTGAAAAAAATGTTTGGTATCTTTCAAAATGAGACCTAATTTTTATTTGAAAAGACTAAAAAGCCCATATAATTAAAAAATAAAAAGTTTTCTTTTAAAATTAAAGCTTCTGCCTTCCACCTCTGTGAAACTTCCGACCATCCACCGACCATTCACACTGTGCCTATGGCAATCAAAACATTAAACTTAGCATCAAAAATCGAAATTGTGGAGGAAAAATAAACACAGGCCATTGTGTGGGGGCGAGTGAGATTCACGGAGTACCACTCAAGCCCAGATATCTACAAAATGGTTTCTCGAACAGGAGATTACTGAGAATGAGTGACATTAGAGGCCATCGAAAGGAGGCTGCAGAGAAGAAGGAGGAGGAGGAGATCTGGTTGTGGACTAAGACGAAGCTATAGAAGTCGGAGAAGACGAAGGTCTGGCCATCGCCATGCTTTGGGACGGAGAGGATGAGTCGTCGTCGACCTTGGCCCCCATTTTATATCCAAATTTCTGATTTATGTGGGGAAGAAGACGAAGCACATGAACCCAGCCGGTGGTGGCCACTAGAGCCGCCGTCGCACAAGGGTTGCCGGCGGTGGGGTGAGGTGGAAAAGGACGACCAAAAGCTTGAAAAAAAAAAAAAAAAAAAAAAAAAAAAAAACTGGTGGTCATCGGCAATAATGGGTTGAAGGAGAAGAATTTCATGGCTTAACATCATGGAAGCCAATTCTAGTGTGTTTGGTGTCGTTTGCCACCAAAAACCACTTTTTTAACTTTTTCTTTTCTTCATGATTTTTAGATTTGTATTTGAAGAATCTATATAAAGACAGTTGAATTAGTCTAAATTTAATAAATTATTAATTAGTTTATATGACACATTTAGGAATTTAAAATTTAGATAAAATTACCTCCATATCCTTGGTTATTAAAAAATACAGGGGAATGAATGATTAATTCTATAGAAATGAGATTAAAAAGCTAGCCAGGCCGATTCAAGTGCCTGAACATTTAGAGTGAAGGCCTACCAACAACAACACAATACACAGCTACGTTGTGCCACCGAAACGAAGGATCTCCACTCCAAACTCCAGCTTTAGTATTTTGCTTTTCTTGCAAAATCCTCTCTCACACTTGCTTTTATCTATCTTCTTTTTACATTTGGGCACTGCGACGATCCCATTATGCTTCAGATCACGGCTTCAATCCTTGTTTATAATGAGCAAACAATGAAATAATTACTCCATTCGGTCTTAATTATAAGACATATTTAACCAACTTTGGGGAGATTAAGGAGAGAAGTTAAATTATTTAATTTTACTCATTTTCCTAAAATGCCTTCATATAAATTTAAAATGACAAAAGTAAAAATGAATCAACAACTCTTACCACATACCACTCCGACCTAAAATTTTTTCTTTCTACATTGAAATAATTTCTAATATGAAATAATGTGTATATATGCCTTACTATATATATATATATGTATACATATAGATATATATACACACACACATATATAGACACATACACATATATATATATCTGCACATATATATATATGAATACACACACACACACATATGTATATATATGTGTGTGTGTTTATATATGTACACATACACATATATATGGACAATACACACATCTACACACACACAAACTCACAGATGTGAGTGAGTGTGTGTGTGTGTGTGGGGACACACATATAAACAACACACGCACACATATAAATATATCCGTGTGTGTGTCATATATATATATATATATTGGTAAATTAATGACAGTTGATCGATAAATAAACTAAAATCTAGTAATTAAAAAGTTTCAATGATTGGAATAGTCTACACACCCCCACATACATATAATCACTATTCACCAAAAGCCAAACACACTTGAGAGAATAAAATAATGGTATTTTAGGAAGAAATTAACAAAAATTAGAAAGTTATCCTATAATTAGGACCAAGACTAACTTATAAATGTTGTCTTATAATTAGGACCGGAGGGAGTACTAGTTTATTATTGGCAATTCGCACAAGTTTGCTTATTTAGTCACTCATTGATAGTAGATAATGATTACTCACGAGAAGTCTTGAGGAACTGGCAACAGAATGACATTGACATTGAGTTTGCCGGTTGATCCTGATGGACCAAATGCAACAATTGGTTCATTATTGATATTGGGACGGCGCTGGCCATTGAAAGGAGGTAGATCCAATGATTGTTCCAATTCTTTTTTTTTGGCTGCCCGATCTAGTAGAGTCTGACCTCCCACCCAGTTTGTTGGTTATATGAATTCTATCATTCGCATAGGGAATTCAAATCACCTATCCAATCACGATATCCTCCTCTTCTTCTTATGATATACTTATTATCCAAGAGAAATGCAATGTTAACCGAAGAAACTAATTACCGACCAAATCCTTTGTTGGCGTCAATGCAACGATTGTAGCCTTTGATGAGATAAACCACGTTGAGCTTAAGATTTTGGCCAATCTCCGACGCAACTCCAGAAGAAAACTGGTAATTCCACCGAAGTTGGCACCCACAGCCACATGTGAAGCCAACCCAATGCCCACAAGAAGCCGCCGACGAAAGGTCGTCGCTAATGGTGCAAATTCCATCGTCGGAGACCACTCTTTTAAACTCATCTCGATCACCCGAACATTTTGCCGTGTAAAGTCGAGTGCCAGTCTCCAAAAGTTGCTCGTCCTCGCCACTGCCGCCGCCATTCTCTTCCTCAACCACCCTTGCTGTCTGCTTCGGGCTAATATGTTGGAGGTGTTCTTTTTTCTTTTGGACTATGGGTTAGGGTATTATTGGAAAATAATCAACATTTAAATATTATAGATTGGGTCATTGACTTGATTTAAGATTTGTTAAATTTACTAGCTTTAAATAGGATTTTCATATTTCAACCGTCTTTAGAAAGGATTCCCCCTTTGTTTTTTTAATTGGGTTTTGAAGAAAGTGATGCTTTAAGTCATAAATAAATTTTAGGGAAGGTATCACTCAGAGGAATAAAAAAATATATAAAAAGTCCCAACTAAAAATCATATATCAAAAGGGATTTTTTTTTTAAAAAAAATATTAGTTATATTGAAAAAGGAAGTGTTATATTCACAACAAAATTTAAAAACTTGGATTATGTTTCAAATTCAGATCCTTAAATGTACAGAGCTATATTCACAACAAAATTTAAAAACCTAGATTTTGTTTCAAATTCAGGTTCCTAAACGTATAGAGGCCATTTACAACAGGAAGTATTATATTTACAACAAAATTTAAAAATCTGGATTTTGTTTCAAACTCAAGTCTCTGACCGTATAGAGGTCATTCACAACAGAAAAAGCTATATTGACACCAGGAAATGTTATATTGACTTGCGTTTCAAAATAGCTCCAGGTTTTTACATTTTATTGTCAATATAACATTTCCTGGTGTCAATATAGCTTTTTCTGTTGTAAATGACCTCTGTACACTTAGGGATCTAAATTTGAAACAAAATCTAGATTTTTAAATTTTGTTATGAACATAGCACTTTCTGTTGTGAATCTAGCTTTTTCTGTTGTTAATGACTAGGTTTTTAAATTTTGTTGTGAATATAATATTTCTTGTTGTCAATACAATTAATATCTCATACATATTCTTTTATTAAAATAACATTATATATGAGTGATATTCGGTTGGGACTTTTTTGATATTTTTTATGTTTCTTGGGATCTGAGTGATATTTTCCCTAAATTTTATGTTTTTGGCTTTTGAGAATGGGGATAAGTTTCTATCATAGAGAGAGAATAAATTAAATATCTCATACATATTGTTTTATTAAAATAACATTATATATGATCCTTATTTTAAGTTTACTTCTAAATGTAAATTTTGGTTTTAATTATATAAGTCTATTAAAATGTTAATAATGACTGTTTTTCAATTTTATCATTATTTATGAAAAAAAAAATAAAAAAAATAAAAACTTAAGGGAAAGCGAGAAAAATTCCCTCGTTATAAATTTAATTTATGTGAATAATTTGATAAGTTTATATATACGAAAAATGAGATTATTCTTATTGAGGTCATTCTTAACAATTGAATTTTTAAAGGGGAGTATTTTCTACAAATTTCCTAAAATTTAAGTAATTCTATATTTATTTAGGTTTTAGTAGGCTTAAAACCTTCTTATGGTCTTCCGACCTATAATATAATGATTTTTTTAAAAGCGGACATTGTAAGAAGGCTTGTAAAAAGGTTTCAGACTTGGCTAGGCCTCATATGGGCTCAGGCCTAAGTCTAAAAAAGGTCTGTATGTAGGATCAGGCCTGAGCTCAAGCTTCCTATTTTCATTATAGGCTCAGGCCTATTTAGCCTAAGCCTTACTTGACTTATTTCTATGCTAGTGATTTTCCAATAAAATCAGTTGTCAATTGCTTACTGTTATTGTTAATCCTATTATTATAGTTATCAATTGTTTATTGTTATTGTTAATATTATTATTGTTGTTGTTAACATGACTTTGAAGTTTAACTGATATTTTTCTGTCATTTTTTTTTTTGGTACAAATTACTCAAAACAAGATAAAATTATACAAATTATTAAAATAAAAAATTATGATTATTATTTTATAATTGCCCAGAAAACTGCTAGGCTTCCCTGAGAAGCTAGAGAAGAGACTGACGTCACTTCAGTTCGCCCCCATGCTTGGCGTTAGGGTCTCAAAATCCCCGCCAACTCTCTCTCTCTCTCTCTCTCTCTCTCTCTCTCATGGCGGTAGAGGACCAGAGTCCGGCAACCGCTACACCAGTTCCGATACACGGGGACAAAGTCTCTGAGACTGGCTCCTCCCACCTTCCCGTGGTGCCATCACCTAGTAATCCTAACCCTAGTGACACTTCTCTGACGAAGCCATCCAGTGGCCGAGATTTCATCATTTCTGTTGCCGCCAATATTGCTTCCCAGCCTTTTCAGAACTTCGATCCTGGCGTTTGGGGCGTCCTTACTGCTATTTCTAACAATGCTCGTAAAAGGCAACAGGTTGCATGACCCCATTACTATTACTTGCATCAGTCCCTCGTTCTGCTTAATCGTAGATTTTATTCAACGTTTTATATAATTTGGTTGTTCTAAAGGGTTCTGTCTTTTCTTTGGTTTCGTGGAAGTGTGTATTAAAGTTTTTATGACATCACGGATATTATTTGTGTTTAGTAACTGGGAAGTTGGCCTATTTAAAGAAAGAACTAAGGCTTGTCTTTGTCGGTCTTTTTAAGAACTTACAAATACAGGTAATGCAATTGAAAAGTAGATTCTGCATCGTCCTTAAAGCTTTTCCGTGAAAGGATGGATATGTAGAAGTAGAACTCACTGTATATTTGAACTATTTCGGTGAATTGTGTGAGAGCTGTCCAAGCTTTGAACATCATTGACATCTTGATTCACCTGTGCTATATTGTCTCTGAGCTTCAAGGACAAAGAGTTGTTAGGGTTTTAACCCTGGAGTTTTGAGCTCGTGCTTTTGCTGTTTTGGCTTTGGCCAACAGTTTTTATGCTAAGTTTGTATTTGGCCAACTATTTATCACAGTTGCACATTATCTGATTGAGAGCTTGTAAACAGGGTATTAATATGTTATTAACAGCCAATGAGCACTTTATTGGGCGTGTGGTAGAGGATGTACGTTTCCAGATTGATTCGCCTCCCGTTAGTGCTAAACATTGCATAATATACAGAACGGAAGGCACTGATGAAAAAATGGAGAGCACGGCATCAATTTGGTTGAAAGATACAAGGTGATTTTCATATCCTGCATCCCCCAACCCCTTTCTAACCAATAGGAAGAGCATGGTTTTTCTTTCTTCTTATATTCTGATTCTTGCAAAGCCTTGTTCAGCACAAATGGAACTTATCTCAATTGGGAGAGGCTAAAAAAGAATGGTACTGCTGTCAAAGTCTCTCATGGAGATATCATATCATTTGCTGCTCCTCCTGAGCATGGTAACAAGAATTCCTCCCATTGGATTGATATTTCCTTTTTCTTTTAACGTATTAGTCTTCCAGTTCTCTCTGTTTTTATAACTTCTATATAATTGGCCATTTTTTCAGTATTTGTATGCTGGAACACTGCTTTTATTGTATTCAATCTTTTAGTTTCCTTTAATAATAAATTATTTCCTGAAAAAAAATATTTATTAGCCTTTTGATTCAAGATGTTGTTCTTTGTTTCTGCATTTCACCTGTTAGTGCAATTTTCTTGTTACATGCTGAGAAATTTCTGCTTGTACAAATTTGCTGCCTTTGGTTTATATTTATTTGTTTGTTATTTTTTTGGGGAGATATAAAGAGTATTCTCTTCTGGTCTTTATATCGGTGAGGTTTCAGGGTTATGCTTTTGTTCTCTTTTTAAATTATTGAAGGTTCTGTTTCATCATGCAGAGGTGGCGTGTGCTTTTGTATTTCGAGAGGTGCTGAAGTCTGCTTCTTTGCTGTATAATGGTTCTGCCAAAAGGAAAATGGGTAATGTTATGATCTGGAGCACTAATATCCAATCATTCAGTTCATTCTTGCATTATACCATGCAATATGCTCAAACATTGAGTGCTGGCTCCTAGTTGGATATCTGTTAGATATCAGGTGAGGCAAAAGAAAATGAAGGAGAATAATCTTCACTGGTAATTTTGAGAATGAATTACGAATACAAATTCACAATTGAAGACATCTTGAACCTGGCGTGATATTAATATCAGCTTAAAGTTTCACATACTTGATAAGATTCTTGGTTTTCTCACTGTGCATCTATGTGATAGCACATGTTTATAAAATTATGCATAATGTAATCTTAATATTTGATAATTAGGAAATGATACTTTGATTTATATTTTACATTGATATGTTTTCTTTAGTTTAACTTTTCTGTCCTTTGTTCTTCTATTTGAATATGTAGAAGAATTTGTTTCTGAAAATAAGAGATTAAAAGGGTTAGGAATCGGTGCTCCTGAGGGTCCCATATCACTTGATGATTTTCGAAGCCTCCAAAGATCAAACACGGTGGGTTTGATTTAGAATAGTTACAGTATTATGGAGTGGTGCCCCTCTTTTTCTTTAATGTTATCGAGTATTGTTGTTGGCAGGAACTGAGAAAGCAGTTAGAAGATCAGCTTGTTTTAATTGAGACTCTGCGTAATGAAAATCGTGCAGCTTTTGAGCAACATGGAAGTGTATGTTATTGTTAATTTCTTACCTCTCTCCCCCTGCTCGTTTCATAAGCTACACTCAAGATGTTTAACAACTATCCATGTGGTGCATGGATTCTAGGAGTGTTTGATTTTGATTTCTACTTATTCTTCTACAAATATAAGCTACAGTGCCAACTGAGTTTATGTTCCATTCTTCAGGAATTAAAATCAGTCAAAGAGTCCGTTGAGAAATCTTACCTTGATCAATTGAAGGAATTCCAGCAGATGGTAGATCTCAAACAGAAGGAACTTGGTGAAATCAACAGAGTTTCTGCTGAACAAAAACATATCATTGAAGACTTAAATGAAAGGCTCAATGCTTCTATGCAGTCGTGTACCGAAGCAAATGCCATAGTAAGCAGGTATGGTTTATTTGATTCCTATTGTTTTAGTATTAATAGTTCTTAGTATTGGCTTAAATTGATCATAGATTTAATATGAGAAGATTTAAGATGTCATTTACTGTAGTTTCGATTAACCCTGACTAATTAATTTTTATGTTGACAATATTTTGTATAATATGATAGTCTATTAAAACGACATTGAATTGGTACTGGGATACTTTTTTTTTTTTTTTTTTTTTTTTTACGCTGTCTAAGAACAGGGATATGAGAGTTCTTACTGTATTGGAGGCTGACTGTTCCTTAAAAATATTATTGGTTCTGGACTTTATGATAGTGTATAAAATTCGTAGACCTATGAGATTGTCTGCGTTTTGAAGTACAATAAGCAATAACACTGGAATGCTTTTTACATGACTTATTTCCAGATGTTAGTTGAGAAGTATTAAAGAGATAGCAATAAAATCTTTCAATTGAGGCATTTTCTATGTGCAAATGAAGTTAATTATCTAGGTCATACATACTAATATCATGGAGTGCAGTTGTAGCTCCAAAGGTTCCAGAATGATATATTGTATAATGTTGTGGTCGCTACATGAAAATGTAGTTCGTAATTTTTTTTTTTTTTTTTTTTTTTTTTTTTTAAATTATAATCATTAGTTACTGATTATGGATTATTATAAATTTAATTTTTGGAATTATTTTATTCTGTATTCTGTCACAGTGATTTGATAAACACTAACTATTCCTAATTTTTGATATCTTATCTAGAACATAAAAATCATGGAGATTAATTCAATCATGGTCATATAAATAAGAGAATTCAGATGGAATAGAAAGAATAGGCAGTCCCCATTTTATTTGTCTTGACTAATGGCCATTTATCAAGCCAGTTTTCCTTCTCATGAATCCAACATTCAAATTCAAAACATTATATAATAACACTTGAAAACATAAAACCTTAAAGAGAAAATTCCAAATAAATACATTTGAATTTATAAAACCCCAAAAAGTATGTTAACACATGGAAATGAAATAAAGGTGATAAGGATCAAATTGAGATTTTAAAGTGTTGATAATTTTATCATTATGCCCCTTAGTTTTTTAAATAAAAAAGAAAAGAAAAGGTGCCCATGCCGGAGCGTTGGTGTGGTCGGCTTGCACCTTTTGACAACTTCGTCGGCTGCGCGAGCCGGTGTTTGGGCTTTTTTTTTTTTTTGGGTTTTTTTTTTTTTTTTTTTTGTTGAAAAAATGTAAGCCAAGGGGATCCCACCTTGTTTACCAAGAAGATGGGTGGCCATTGGGCCATTAAAGCCCCTTTTGACTGCATGAGTATGTTTAACACAAGTAAAAGCGTAATGGTATTGACTAGTAAGTAATGGAAATGACCAAATGCATAATGTTATTGACTAAATGAGTAATGATATTGATTAAAGGCATGATGGTATTGACTAAATGAGTGATGACATTGACTAAAAGCGTAGTGGTATTCACTAAATTATATTTACTAAAGGCGTAAATAAACTGACTAAAGACATAATGGTACTGACTAAATGCATAATGAGATTGATTGAAGTCTTGATGACATTGACTAAATGAGTAATGATATTCATTAAAGGCTTAAATAAACTGAATAAAGGCGTATTGGTACTAAGCAAATGAGTCATATTTATTAAAGGTGTAAACATATTGATTAAAGGTGTGATGATATTGATTAAATGAGTAATCAAAATTACCAAAGTTGTAAGGTATTGATTAAACAAGTAAATGAGGAAAGGTATTTGATATGATTATTGATCTCAGGGTTAAGAGAATAGGAGTAGAAGAGACACAAGAAAGGGATTAGAAGAGAGGATAGAGGAGAGAGCTACTATTGCTCTCCCAAATCTGTATCCATAGTCATATCATATCTGATCTGATTGTTACAAAATGGAGGAGTAGGCTATATATAACACTATAGCCTCTTTCAAATCCTAACTAATGGGTTAATGACTAATTACCCTACTACTTATCTGGTTTACAATTAGGTGCCTAGGTTCATCTTACAATTAGGTCCCTAAATGCTGATTATTATCTTTATATATCAATACCCCCTCCCCCAAAACATCCTTGCCCTCAAGGATGGATGACAACAACAAAACATACAAACTGAAATCAACAAAATAGAGACTTTAAAACTTGAAAAACTTTGACAGTTTAGAGTTCCCTGTCTTGAAACCAGTGCCAACTTTGCAGCAGCCTGTCCTTATTTATGCAGACCATGTAAAACCCAATTTTTGCTTGAACTTGTAAGACCCAATTGCAGCAACAACTTGAGCCACTGTATAGTGGAGAAACCAAGCACCAAGAAGCATCTTGACTAACTCCCCTTTGAACCGAACAAAAATCAGAATTCTTGTAGGAATAAGGAAACCCAAATGCTGAGTTATTGGGCTCTTTTGTTTGCTGTTATTTTCCAAGCCCAAAATCGTATCAGAAGCTATTAAATCTATTGTCTTATTACAATTCTGTTGCTGTTGATAAAGAGTGACATCCAGTTGTAAAGGAAAATTTGACTTTTGAACTGAAGTTTTTGCAGCCACGTGAACTCCTCAGCCTGCCACATAACCAGCCTAGACTTAGTTGAACTATGCAAATAATCGATGCTTGGCAAAGTCCTCCTTCCAATCGACTGAAACAGTGACAGTAGTGAAGAAAAGGTACCCAATGGCACAATGCCAACAGAAGCAGCGACCTTCGATATAGCAGAAACAGTCGGTGCCAAACAGTGATTACCCAACCACTCAACTCCTGCGTTTGTCTTCTATGAAACATCCACGAACGAACACCTAGCTAGCGGCGGAACGAACTTCCCTCTTGTCCATTGCATTCGAGAGTTCGTGAAAACCTCCAGTGGAGTCGACGCTCAAGGGCCCATTAACTCTAGATGAGAGTTTCACATGCTTCGTCGTTGCTCTATTTTGGGTCATAGCGCCCGACATCTTTGGTCCAGTGTCTACCAAAGTCATCTTCACATTACTGCTAAGTTCTATTGTGGCCGTGCGTTGTGAAACCAGAGCAGAAGCACTCGATGTCGACATCGAAGACATTTGGAGCATAACACTGCGATCGATCACTGACGGCTTTTGATTCTCTTCGGTTCATGGCGATTTCTTGGAGGTGAGCCAAGCGACGTGCCTCACCCATCGTGCAAGGATCGAAATTGTTGACCGAATCCGCCATCTCGTCCTTAAGTCCAGCCACATAGAAGTCGATCAGGTAGGCTTTGTGTAAGTCTAATTTGGCTGAAACGAAATCAAACCTGGCGTTAAATTCGGCCAACGTTCCTGTCTGATTTAAGCATGATAATTCTCTCGTTGGTGTCGGGAACTCCAGCTTTGTGAATTGAGTAGGCCGATGAAAACCAACCCCCTGTCCGTCATTATTTCCACGCTGCTGATGCTGATAGATGCCATTACTGTTCTAGGTTGCTTGAATAAATGCTCGCACTTCATCTCGGAATGCCAACACAAGTGCTACCTTTGGTCCTAACTATAGGAGCACTTTTGTAGTGCAATTCTCTTATAATTAGGACCGGAGGGAGTATCTCGTAAATCATCCAACTTGCTGAATTTTTCTAGCTTTTCTTCAAACTTGTCAATTTTGTTGAGTTAATGAACTTGTGCTTCAAGAGCCAAGAGTAGATCTTCCATTATTCTTGCTCTTGTATTTACCATCTATTACGTGCTCTTGATGCTTCCTTGATAAATTCTTGATGGTTTCTTGATGAGTTCTTGTTGCCCAAACGCTTTGGAACCCAAAGAACTGAAGCAGGGCAAACAACGACAATTAGAAAGAAGGACCTGAATTTCCCTCGAGCCAACCTAAATGCAGGACAATGACAGAAAACCAGAGCCAACTGACGGAATGGTGAAATGCAAATACTGGAAGGTACTGGTTGAGTGTAGAACTTGAATGCCAAGAATCAACTAGAATCAATTTTCTTTTTTTCTTTTGTTTTTTCCAGATCAGAACAGAAAGTGGTGAGAATGGAATTAACAACAAGAGATAGCCAAGGAAGGACTGCTCTGATACCACTGATATAATTAATGATTATTGATCTTAGGGTTAGGAGAATAGGAGTAGAAGAGACACAAGAAAGGGATTAGAAGAGAGGATAGAGGAGAGAGCTACCATTGCTCTTCCAAATCTGTATCCATAGTCATATCATATCTGATCTGATTGTTACAAAATGGAGGAGTAGGCTATTTATAACACTATAGCCTCCCTCAAATCCTAACTAATGGGTTAATGACTAATTGCCCTACTACTTATCTAGTTTACACTTAGGTCCCTAGGTTCATCTTACAATTAGGTTCCCAAATGCTGATTATTATCTTTATATATCAGTATTGACTAAAAGTGTAAATGTACTCACTTAATGAGTAAATAGCTTTAATCAATACCATGACTCATTTAGTCAATATCATTACATTAGTCAATATCATTACTCATTTAGTCAAAATTATTATGGCTTTAGTCAATTTGTTTACATCTTTAGTGAATATCATTACTCATTTAGTCAATACCATTATGCCTTTAGTCAATCCTATTATTCATTTATTCAATACCATGACGCCTTTAGTCAATTTATTTATCCCTTTAATGAATATCATTATGCATTTAGTCATTGTCATTACTCATTGGGTCAATATCGTTACGCCTTTAGTTATTTTCATTACTCATTTAGTCAATATCATTACGTCTTTATTTGTATTATACATATATATACTCATGCATATATCTATATATATATCAAAGGGGCTTTGGTGGCTTAATGGCCACCCCTTGGCTTACATTTTTTCCAAAAAAAAAAAAAAAAAAAAAAAAAAAAAACTGCCCCCCAATAAAAATAACCCTAATGCCGGCCGGCCGCTAGAGCTCCAGCATGAGCACCTTTTCTTTTATTTGGAAACTGAGGGGCATAATGGTAAAATCATCAACACTTTAAAATCTCAATTTGATCCATCACCTTTATGTCATTTCCATGTGTTAACATACTTTTTTGGGTTTCATAAATTCAAATGGTATATTTAGAATTTTCCCATACATAAAACATTCTGCCACTTGCTAAAAAACTATAATAATTAAAGAAACTTTGTTGGTCATCTTCCTCTGGCATTAGTACCCTCAATTCTTTTTTCTTTTTTCTGTTTTCTCTAAGATTTACGAGGCCAGTGAACAGAAGGGTTGAGGATTTCAATTGAGATTTAATTTGAGTGGAACCTCAAGCTCTCCTACTCTGCTCATGGCAAGAGAACACAAGTATAACTGTTCTTGAAATCTGCGGAGAAACTGAAGCTATTGGTTTTTCTCTCCTTACGATGATCATATTACTCTTTATTCACTCTGTTTACTCAAGCGTGCTGAGCTTTTTGGTACATGAAACTCAGGGAACAATTAGAAACTTCCATGTTTTTTGGCAGCTAGAATTATTTGAGAAAGAATAGAAGGATCTTTAAATTCTTGGTCGCGTGACAAATGCTGTTCAATCCTTACCACTGAACTCTAACATGAGCTGACAGATTGAATTTTTTCAAAACTATATGGGATTTGGTGTGGCAAACTTAAAATTTTCTTAAAAAGTTGAGAGATGTAAATTAGATTTGTACTCTTCTGTGTATGTCTATACTCTTGTATGCTTTCTTTTCTTGTGTTTGTCAAGTTCTTAAAATCAGTCTCCACCTAGCAGGTATCAAGGCCTTGTATTTTCTAACATGTTTCTTTGCTAATTTTGACTGCTCTTAGGATGTTGGATCTATACTTTAGTTTGTTCTCCCCTTATTTGTCTTTGATGGCTAACACTGCTATTTAGTTGTTGGACAGCACAGTAATGATCTCCTTTGCTTGGCAGTCAAACAGTAAATATAGCTGAACTCAAGGAACAATTACATGAAGAACAAAGTCAGAGAAAAGAAGAGCGAGAAAAGGCTGCAGCTGATCTGAAAGCTTCTGTGCATAGAGTTCAGTCTGAAGCTCAAGAGGAATTGAAGCGAATCTCCGATGATGCCTCAAGACGAGAAAGAGAGTTACAAGAATCAATAAAGAAGCTTCAGGTTCTGGATTATTTTTTGCCAAATAAATCAGTGAGGAACTCTTCTCTGTTATTAGGACACAAATTGTCATCTTATATTCATTTGCAGGAGTTGGAGAAGGAAAGGTATTCGCTAGTGGAAACCTGGAGGTCCAAGCTGGTATAATTGCAATTTTGCTTCAGTTAGCCTGAGTCAAATTTTTTCTAACCTCTAACATTTGAAGTTTTTATCATTTATTCATTCTCTGCTTGCAGGAAGATACCAGGCAAAAGTTGGTTGTTTCTGATAATAAAGTTCGGCAGTTGGAAACTCAAGTACATGATGAGCAGCTTGCCTCTGCAAATCATATAAAGGCAATTTGATTATTTAAAATTTAGTCTTTAATTTCTTTGCAAAAAATTGGTTGATATTTAGCTGCAACTACATGCTAATACATTTTGTTATGTTGAATGTTGGATCAGAGAGTAGAAGAACTTGAGCAGGAAACAAGAAGAGTAAAGAAAGAGCTTCAGAGTGAAAAGGTAGAGATAAGAAGTTTATGTAATACAGTGCAATGAATTTTTTTTTTCCTTAGAAGTTTTTGATGAAAATGCATCTCCTTTAACTTCTAAACTTACCAATGTCACTCAATGAAACTACAAAGCAATTATTTTTGTGATGCTTTGAGACCCATGATCTAGAAGCCGCTTGTGCCTATTGTCCTTTGAAAAGATAATCTTGTGGTTGAGTCTTGATACCTTGCCTTGTCTTTCCAGTACATGTTTTTCCCTATTCTTTAATTACTTTAATAACTCTGAAGCTTTTTTAGTGCAATTTTTCCAAGCTGAGATAGTTTTGCCTGTCGGTAGCAGGCAGCTCGAGAAGAAGCATGGGCTAAGGTTTCTGTTCTTGAGCTTGAGATCAATGCTGCAGCACGAGACCTTGATTTTGAGAGACGAAGGTTTAAAGCTGCCAGAGAAAAACTCATGCTTCGGTAATGATTTGGGAGCAATGGAAATTTTGATTATTGGATAACATGAATTTTATAGAATTTAGAAGTTTATGTTGTGAATCAGTCCTGCTGATAGACTGCATAGACTTGCCTGCACACAATTAGGCTTTTTCCACCTACATGATAGTTGTTCAGTTCTGAGTAGATTGAAATCTGTGACTACATTTACATTTTGTCTTGTTCTTTACCATGATAGATTTTATAATTTTGCTGCTGAAGCTCTAGAAATTTAAAAGTCATTGAAGAAACTGAGGTTGTATGCTTGTCATGCAGGGAAACACAGCTGCGGGCATTTTATTCAACAACTGAGGAGATACAATTACTGTTTGCCAAGCAACAGGAACAATTGAAATCAATGCAGAGAACTTTAGAAGATGAAGAGAATTATGAGAATGCTTCTATTGACATGGATGGAGTCATTGGTGGGAACCCAGGTCAAGGAAATGAAATTGCAGCATACCATGGTAAAATTTCTGCCAAGGCTGGATCAACATCTTCTGCACAGAAGCATATTGGAGAGCAAGTTGAAACATCCAGCAATGAAGCCAGTGTCACTGAGAAGCATGATTGTGACATCAGAAGTGAAGAATGCCAAAATACGCAAGAGGCAGAATTCACCAGTGCAGATCGTGATCATAGTGCCAAAGGTGGCTTTGGTTCTGACATTGATGGTTCTGGGACTTTGAAGGAGGGAGATGCTGTTGACACTGAACGAGTTCTTGAAACTCAAAGTCCTGCCCATTATAGTGAACGAAAAACTGATGTAAATAAGGATTCTGCTTTAGTTGGGGACACCCTGCAGTTTGATGATGATGTGAATGTTCGAGACACAGAGGAGCAAGGTCAAACAACTTGTCAGGAAGTTCCTCTGGACACACAAAAGACCATTGTTGAGGACTCTGAAGCTGGGGGCATAATCCGAACTGCAGATCTTCTAGCTTCTGAGGTTGTTGGTAGCTGGGCTTGCAGCACAGCTCCTTCTGTGCATGGAGAAAATGATTCTCAAAGAAGCAGGGGCAACAATGAAGGTGCTGGGGATGATTTGGTTCATCCGGTGGCTGAGAGTCAGAGTACTCCAGATGCTGCTGCTACTAAGAATTCTGAACTCCGAGCACTCAGTGAGATGATTGGCATTGTTGCTCCTGATTTGAGGGAGCATTTTGAAGGTTCTGTGAATGATTGTGATCCAGAGAGAGGAAAAGGTGGTACTCGGTGTGATTCAGATACTCGAGCTGCAGAAACACTGGCAATGATGCTTAAATCAAAAAGTTTATCTGCATCTGATGCAGAAACTAAAGGTAATGACGATGTTGAGGAGGACGAAGATTCTGAAGCCACTCAAGATAATAATAAACCTATGGATATAGATTCTGAAGCCACTCAAGATGATTCTTTTGGGTAATGTTTATAGGTGAAATCCTGGCAGTTGCATGTGATACATGCTTGTGGCCGGCCTATAGAGCTTCTCTGAAGTGTTCCAGTTAGGCCGTGGATACTGAAGCTGTCTGTTGTGAGCCTACTTATGTGTCTATTCCTCTCCACTCCACTCTTCTATGGTTAAGGTATCATATTGTATATACTGAGTTTGGCTTGTCAATATTTAGCTCTAGGTGGAATTGTATTTTTAGTTTGTGGTATAAGTAACTTGATCATTGTAGTTTCTATTAGGATAGTTTTAGTCTTGTGATGTATTTGTTAGGGAAGTTTATTATTCTTATTTTAATTTTTCAATGTGGTTTTGCATGTAGTTAACACTGATGCTCTCCATTCCATTCATTACCAAAAGTAACCAAACTTTTAGAGCCAAATGAGAAACCGAACCTATGATATGAACAAATCTTCCTGGCCCATTTTACAACCATATCTTCAGAAAATGTAAGTAAAAGTTGCTCCTTATTATCTAAAGACTCCTTCTTACCAACCTAAATCCTCATTGTAGAAGTCGAACTTGGTGAATTCCCTTTGGTTTGCTCAGTTGGAAACTGAGACGCCAGGAACAAGGTTTCTGTTTTTGGCTCATGCTTCATTCACGGAGGATGGATTGGTAAATGAAGTTCTAGCACTAGTTCAACACACCATCAAGCCTCTTGATGTTTGCTTATCAAAATAAACGAGTACTAGTACTATGTTATGTTCAATGCATGTCGTCATCTTTATCCCAATAACTCATATTTAATCAGTCAAATTCATTTCCCCCCTCCTAATCTTAAACAGACGGGTCCTGGATCTCTGAACTCACGATTTTTTCCTCTTCTTGATATTTCACTTTGTATAGTTGATTCTTCAGCTTGGTTCCCTGCTTAAATTATTTTTAAACAAAACGTGGTGGTTATATATATTTTGAGGAATGAAACTCTTTCTTTTACTCAGATTAAAAAAAATAATAAAAAAGAATCCTTTCATTACTTGATCGATCCTTGACAAATGGTGGAATCTCCTCCTTGACAAATCCTTTCATTACTTGATTCGAGGCATTTGGGCTACATGCTTTACTCATTTTCTTGGAATAGCTGACGCTTTGCAAACCTCATCATCCACTTGTTTGCTATTATTATACCCAATTGTCTTTACTGTATGACTTATTTATCTAATTTAATTAAATTAAAAGAGTTAATTAAGCTGGTTAATTTGATATATTTTATATAAAGCACCTAATCATTTTTTTAATTTTTTTTTCTTGGTTGATTATTATTAGGGGAGTATCAATAGAAGCAAAAAACAAAAAAACAAAAAAACAAAAAGCAAAATATGGAATAAAAAAAAAAGATCAACTTTTCAAACAGAAAAACAAAAATATAAGGTAAAAATGTTGGCCTTTTTATTATTATTATTTTTATTTATTTTTAGTTTTAAGATGAGTACTTTTCCTGTGCACTAAAATTGGAGCATGTAAGCACCAACTCTATCCACCACCATTTCTTTGGTTTCTTCGTCGATGATAATTTTACCTTGAAGCTAATGAACTGTGGATGAGGGGCACCATTGTTATACATCTGTATCTATTAGAAGGAGATGAAGAAGAGGTTGCAGATTACTCGTCTGTCGTCACTGAAATCATGATGATATTCATAGGCGATGAAGAAAACAACGAAACTGATAGGGTTGTGAAGCCAGTATGTCGTGCAGAAGACCCACAGTTGCAGATGGAGCCATTGGAAGAAAAACACTGTGCCGTGAGTGTGATGACTGTTCTTAAACGGTCAACATTGATTAACTTAATGACTGCAACATTTTTACATCATTTTGGAAACTTCACAAGTACTTTTGTACCATTCTCTTGATTGATATGTTTGCTAAACGATCATAATATTTTTGCATCATTTAAAAACTTTCATGTATATTTTTACACCCAAAAAAATCTTTATGGTATGTTTGTGTGGCGAAATATTTTATGGATAGATTTATACTTATCCTTTGTTTAAACCATATTAAGTTTCTTATAACTCAGTTATTCAAAGCTCTTGATAATTTATTATGAAAATAATTCAACACCATCATTACTCAAATTACAAAAATAAAATATACAAGACTTGATTTCAAACTGGGGGAGCTTAATATTATAATAGCAAAAAGTTATTGGTACACAAATCCTGACAAATGATGTAACAATGCTTTCTCAAATTCATCTAATCATTACTCAAATTAAATTAGACATTCTATCATTATAATTTGACTTGAGTATTCAAGTCTACTGCCACATTATTCATTGCATATACATTTTTTTTTTTTTTTGGCTAAATCACACGAAACAAAACGTTAAATTGAAACCATATACAAATAATCATATTAACCTTTGAAATTTAATGGCATACTCACCTAAACTTTTAACTCTGTATGAATAAACAACAACCATAAATTTTAGACCCCTTAAATTATTTTTTTTGTGTGTGTATAACCACTCAAATTTGAGTTTTATGCAAAAACCCTCTAAGCTTTAGTGGGTGTGTAAATAAGTAGTGAACAAAACCACTAACATGGTATTATTAAATTAAAAACCACTAGCATAGTAGCATAGAAGTTATTTGTTATTTGTATAAATGCAAGAGTTTAAGGGAATTCATTGTAAACTTTAAAACTTAAGGATGTTATTAATAAAGGGTTAAAGTGCAAGAATGCACACGTG
Source organism: Acacia acuminata (assembly GCA_019022655.1). Taxonomy (NCBI): domain Eukaryota; kingdom Viridiplantae; phylum Streptophyta; class Magnoliopsida; order Fabales; family Fabaceae; genus Acacia; species Acacia acuminata. The sequence goes on from JAFJYI010000247.1 coordinate 614,607, forward strand.
TTTTTCCCCCGGGAGTGCCTAATACTAAGTGTTTTTTTAAGGTGTAAAAGTGACTACGTGGTTATAAATTAGGTGCGAAAATACCGTTTAAGTTTGACTTTTTGTCTTGATTGGATAATAACGTGGCTTTCAAGGTGTTAAAATACATATGTGATTTGGCCAAAAGAGCATCCAACATAAAGTGCTTTTTCTTAGGTGTAAAAATATTGTTTGACCATTAGTTTGATTTTTTTTTTACTAGACAATTAAGTGGCTTTAAAGCAATTGTGTGAGGGAAAAAACTTTTTGATTGGTTGCAAGTCTGAGTTGGGAAGAATTAATATCACCATCCCTATGACCCTATCCCTTTGTTCGCCCTTATAAAACACTGTACTTGGAAATCACAACATGTCCAATGTGGATATATCACCCTTCGCCTTACTAAAAATGCCATCAGTTACTGTCGACATATCCTCCCACCAGAGATCGGAGACATTGCCCAAACTAGCTTCTTAATGCCGTTGTTGCCTCCAATCCATTAAAATTGAACCGCCGCCGCGTCGACTGGAGCGAGTACGCATTAGACGTTGCATACCCACTGTTTCCTCAAAAATTGCCCCGTGAAACTCATACAACTAAAGTGGCGTGTGGATGAAAAATTTATCCACATTGGATAGGTTATGATTTTTAGGTACAGTGCTGTTATAGGGGCATATAGAGGATAGAGATGGTGATATTAATTCTTCCTAGCTTAGACTTGCGACCCAACATGTTTTTTTCCACACAGTTGCTTTGAAAGCCACATCATCATCTAGTCAGCAAAAAAAAAAGTCAAACTAACACTCAAACGGTATTTTTGCACATAAAAAAAACACTTAGTGTTGGATGCTCTTTTGGTCAAACCACATGTGTAATTTTGCACGTTGAAAGCCATGTCATTGTCCAATTTGAAACTTAAAATCCATGTCATCATCCAATTAGCAAAAAAAATTTAAATTCAACAATTAAACGGTATTTTTGCACTTAATTTATAATCACGTAGTCACTTTTCACTTAAAAAATGAACTTGGTGTTGAGCGCTCTTCAAAGAAAAACACATGTGCATTTTTGCATCTTAACCCATCTATAAACAATATAAAGTTTAAGGGAATTATGCATAATTTCATTTTTTAAAATGATTATTGAAAAATGCATTTTTTTTAAACAGGACTTTGCGTGAATAGAATAAGGTTCTGATTGAGATATTCGAATCCAAATAAGACAGACAAATGAGAATAATGGTTGGGCTACAAGGGGAACAAAGGTCCATCACTATTCTTTTTCATAATGAGCGTAATTCTACATGTGGTACACTTAGTGGGTCATATAATGGAAGCCTCTTGGTTGCCTTTTATTCTAATGCTATTATGATCTTCCGTCACTTCTATTTCATCAACTTCATCGAATTGTAATCATATCATATTTCTTGTAGAAGTTTCATTATTACATCTTAGAAGTATATGTTATTATTAATATTCATATATCTTTTCACAGTGAGCATGTTTTATCATTTTTTTTTAATTCAAAAACATCTAAAGCTACAATTTATTTTTGAATATTCTGATCTTTATTGAGTCAGATTAGAGTATTATTGGGTTTAATTAGGAATAATTCGATCAAAGATATTTTCTACATACAAAAGGACTTAAATTTGAGACATTATATCTAAGCAACACTTTTATAAATAGGGTTGACATTACATTTTAAAGGGGGGAAAACCCTAAATTATCAAATTTTATCATCAAATTATACATATCCCTTTTTAAGACAACATTCTGTCAAAATAAAGTATGATTTATTCATCAATGGGTTTATAAGCTGATAGCATGAAAGCTCTCAACCAATAAATGAGAGGTCAAGTTTGATCCCACTTACTACACCTTTAATTTTGAATAAAAAACGTCCTTAGGACTTCTTCCTACTCATAACTCTCACCATCAAATTAAATTAATTGATGTTGCAAATGAGGATGGATGACACAGAAACGTGAGTGAGTATAAAAGTTTGTGCAGAAAGAGGAAGAAGGAGGAGGAGGAGGCCAGGAATAATGATGAAGAAGTGGAAGTTTTGAATGAATGGGAGGGGATATAATAATTGAGTGGCAGAGAGAAATTGAGAATTCAAGTTTTGGAGATATGAGAAGGACCACAAACACATAATATATTTATCTATATATCTATATATGGTTTTAATTTGTTTGTTGATGGTGAGATATGCATGTCAACATATCACTCCACACTCAATTTTCTTCATTACTCTTTCTGCTATCCAACTCATTCTTCCTGTTTTCTTTCTCCACCACCACTTGCTTCACATTCATCGCTGCATACCTCCTTTCTACTACTCATATTTTGGAGAGTCTGAGAAATTAATGATCCACCTATAAATTCTCATGTAAATTAAATTTTTTGAATAACTTATCTTTTTAGGGTCATATATATAATTTCTAAAATTGAGATATATATCTTCTTATATATAGTCCTTAATATAAGACTAAGGATCTTCTTAGGTTTTTTTTTTTTCAGAGATTAAGCTAAATAAATTATAACATAAGACTAAGGACTTCTTTTATATATATATATATATATATCAACTCAAGCATGGAAATGGTGGGACTCACGTCTTTTTGTAAATAAATTATTTAATTATAACAGTGTATTTCCCATAAATTATTTAATTATAACATATATTACGGTATTATTAGATTATATATCAATTTATATTTCAAGAAAATTAGTTTTTAAAAAAATAAAGACAATAGAGAATATACATTTTTAATAACAAGGGTACTCGTATATCATGAATAAAATAATTAGAAAAAATACTATTCATTATCTATAAATAGTGAAGTAGATTAAATGTAATATATATATTAGTTTTTCGTTTGTCATGTCACTTGACATAAAGTTATGTCATGTCAACCTAAAACTACGTCATTTTGAAAGTTAGGAGAATTAATGAAGGGTATTTTAGTATTTTTGTTTTTGTATTTATTACATGATTTTACCAAAAGAACCTTCATTAATTCCTCTAATATCAAAACTACGTCGTTTTGAGAGTTCATTAATTCCTTTAACCCCAAAACGACGTAGTTTTGAGGTAACTTGACATAACTTTATGTCAAGTGATATGACATAACCTTATGTTAAGTGACATGACAAATGATAAACCATATATATATATTTTTTGTATTATTATATACTACCTCTAGTTCTTAATATAAAATATACTTAATTAAATTAGATAGATTAAGGAAATTAGGTAAATTAGTTATTTATAAAAAAAGTGTGTGTTTGTTTCTCTAAAATATCATTTTAAATCATTTGCATTAAAACCACCTTTTGATACAAATCATCAAATTTATTCTTAAAAACTTGGAATACTTGGTTTCATAAGAAAGAGTTAGATCCATCTGTCATTAAATATAGCGTCTTAATCATTTTTTCATAATATTTCCTAATTCTATTTATTTATATTTATTTATATTTGATTGGTTAATCAATTATATTGGAAATATTTGATAGTTTTTAAATTCTCTAATTTTCTTTATTTTATACTTCCTCCATTTGACCAAAAAAAAAGTTCTGGAGACAACAATATAGGTGCGGAAATTATCTCTCTATCAATGGAATTACATCCCCATAAATAATCAGGATTTTGTTTTTTCCATCCCTATAAATTATGTCTTAATTATAATGATTTGATTTGAAAATAGTGATTCCGTTTTTCTCTAGTAGCTTATATTTCAGCTCTTGACAATCATCAGACATTTTTTAACCATAATAATTTATAGCTGAAAAATTAGGAGATTATTAAGGACAATTGTCAAACTATTAATGATATTTAATGGATTGCTAAAAAAATGCGGAGACATTTTAGAAATTCGTCGAACTTTTAATAATAATTAATGGATTGATAGAAATCTGTAGAGATTTTTCAATATCGTGTTTAATGATATTTAATTGATTATATTTTACATATTTGATTGGTTAATCAATTGTATTTTGGAAATGATTTGATAATTTTTAAATTCCCTTATTATTTTTTTATTTTATAACTTCTCCATTTACGGGGAACAAAAAAATTCTAAATATAGATGTGGAAATTATCTCTTTTGTTTTGTTTTTTTTTTTTTTTTTTTTTTTGGATACAAAGGACAACTAAAAACTATCCATTATGTATTATTTGCATCAAGCAAATTAGATAGTGCATCCGAAAGTAAGGTCAATCCCAGGCAATCATTGTGAGCCTTTTTAACCAAGAGGTCCACCATTTTGTTGCATTCTCTTGCTATATATTGCAAGTTGACCTTCCAGTTACGACTCAACATACTTTGAACTTCCATAATACATTAATGCAAAAAAGGCTTTTAAGACCAGGACAAAAAAGGGTCGTAAGGCCGGACATACGGACAGGTCTTGTTCCAACCCGGTATTAAAAGTCTACCATTTAAGGTCGGACTCGAACCGGTCTTAAAGAAACTCTTTTAAGACCGGACATTTAAAAACTTGGGTCTTAAAAGTTGTACTAAATGAAGCTGAAATATTTTTTGTTCGGTCCTAAAGCTCAACTTTTAAGATAGGTCAAAAATAGGTCAGTTTGCTCTTAAAAGATCGAATTATAAGACCGGACAAGACACATACGATGCGAAAAATAGCGGCTTCTAAGACCAGGCGACTAATTATACACGGTCTTAAAAGATCGACTTTCAAGAGTGGATGATAAATACATCCCGGTCTTAAAGATTTTGATTTAAGATCGGACGTCTAAATATACCGGTCTTAAAAGACCAACTTTTAAGACCGGGTTTAATATCAAAACTCAATAGTAGTCTTGACCTTTAAGACTGGTCATATAATTACATCCGGTCTTAACAAGTGAACATTTAAGACCGGCTTATTATTTCCGGTTTAAATTTTCCCGAATTTTTCCCTGTTGTTCTTCCTAATTATATATATACACAAATCCACCACCCAATCCAAAGACATAAAAGTCGATACTTTAAGCTACAAGCTATGAACAATTATTTGAATAAATTGAATTGGAAAAAGAATACAAATATTATTCACCATGAGCTATTTGGCGTCTTAATTAATGATTACTATGACTACAACACCTAAATTAATTCATACAATAAGATAACTTACTTACAAATACAATAAGTTACAAGTACAATATACATGCACCCAAAATAATATTCACCATGCCTTCATCTGATTCCTCCACCCAACAACGTAACATCCTTTTATATAACATGCCCCTTTGGATCGGATCTCGCCACAAAAATAAAACAAGAACAAAATTCATAGTCGGTGACATTAACTATGAACATAGATAGAAGGAATATAATATATATAGTTAAAGCCTTAAAGTCTTCAAAGAAATCTGCATATGAATATTACCTTATGAATTGACTCTTTTATAAAGTGATATCTTCCCATATCCCTTCTTGATGATCACTTCTTATGCCGGGTTCATTATCCGCTTCATCTTCTTCGTTCATGTCTGGTAGACTCCTTGAAAAAGGAGTACTCTCAGAATACCATAATTTGAATTCATTTCCTCATCAATATCAATGACCCTCTTTCCTTGGAGAGCTACTGAGACCACATTTTATTTTCTTGATCGGTGATGTAGAACACTTGTTTTGCACTCGGTCCGCCATAATAAAAGGTTCATCTCCAAAACTTCTACCATTGACATCGACTAATGTAAATCCTAGCCGATCGATCCGAACACTATTATTGACATTAACCCACTTGCATTTGAACATGAGAAATCCAATTTTCACATAGTCCACCTCCCAAATCTCTTCAATAACCCCATAATATGGCATGACTGCCAATAAAGGGCTCTTGTCTTTCGAACTGGAGAAGTGCATAGATTCAGCCTCTAACATAACACCACTGTTTTGGACTGTGCTCCTATCATCTAGGGACTTCATGTAAAATGTATAACCATTGATCACATACGAATTCCAACTTATGACATCAACCTCGGGACCACCGCTAACCATTTGATTGTATCGAAACACATTCCTCTCCTCGACCTTTTGTTTGAACTAGTTTGCAAAAGTTTTGTTATGCTCCCTAATCAACCTTTGTTCGATCATTCGATGATTTTCTTTCCTTACGGCTCCTTTATGTGCAGCTATGCTGGCTTGAACTTCATCGACATTATTCAAGATGTATAAGTGGACTTGTGACAATTCATCAGGATCCACACTCTTTACGGAAGCCCCTCGTCTACCCCCATCAACATGCTGACGTTTTGGAAGCCCAATATGTCTTACTTTGGCCAAATAATTTTGACAAAATTCCATGGCTTCTTCAGAAACATATTTCTGAACAATCGATGCTTCCGGCCGGTATGTGTTCTTCACGTACCCTTTTAGGAATTTCATAGATCTTTCAATTGGGTACATCCACCGTAAATGGATAGGGCCGCACATCTTTATCTCCCTCACTAGATGAACAATTAGATAAACCATGATGTCAAAAAATGTAGGAACAAAAAGCTTCTCAAGGTGGCACAAGATAAGATATCCTTCATTCTCCAATTCATCCAACTTTTCAATCTCGAAAACTTTAGTACAAAGCGCATTGAAGAAGACACAAAGTCTAGTCAAAACGACCCGAAGATCATATTCGGCGATGCCTCAAATAGCTATTGGGAGTAGTTGTTGCATCAAGACATGACAATCATGAGACTTTTGGCCTACTAATTTCAAGTCCTTCATCGATACAAGCCTCTTCAAATTTGAAGAATACCCGTGGGAACTTTTGTGCCATGTAAACACTCACAAAAACTTCGTTTCTCATCCTTAGACAAAGTATGAGAAGCCTAGGGGACAATGTTCTCTTCCCATCGGCCTTGGATGTAACTCTTCGCGTATTCCCATTGCTATCAGATCCAATCTTGCCTTCACACCATCCTTGGAACTACCTTGTATGTTGAGAAGCGTGCCGACAATACTATCACATACGTTTTTCTCCACATGCATGACATCAATACTGTCTCACATCAAGATTGCGCCAATATGGAAGATCGAAGAATACAGATCTCTTTTTCCATATATTTGTTTCTTTTCTACTCTTTGCAGTCTTACCGAAGACGACATTGATATTTTTCACCTTTTCATAAACTTGCTCCCAGTCAATGCCACCGGAGCATCTTCATACTCTTGGCCACCAAAAAAGGCTTTCTTTAATCGACGATATGGGTGGTCCCGTCTAAGAAATCTCCTATGTCTAAGATAAACCGTCTTTCTTCCATGTTGAAGTTGATGGTAGCGTGTGCCTTCTTCACAAACCGGAGATGCTTTATGGCCTTTTACACTATACCCTGACAAGTTCCCATATGATGGGAAGTCGTTTATAGTACAAAATATCATGGCTCACATTTTAAACACCTCCTTCTTGAAAGAGTAAAAAACATCAACACCTTCTGCCCACAACTCCTTCAAGTCTTCGATCAAGGGCTGAAGGTAAACATCAATGTCATTTCCGGGTTGTTTCGGTCCCGAAATCAACATAGACTGACATGATGTACTTTCGTTTCATGCATAACATTGGAGATAAGTTGTAAATAATCGTAGTACAGGCCATGGACTATGTATCTTTGCGAAGGCTTCCATATGGATTCATGCCATCCGTGCTAAGGGCAAGCCTAAGGTTCCTAGGTTCTTCGCCGAAGTTCGGAAATAATTGATCGATTTTCTTCCATTGAGAAGAATCGGCCGGATGTCGAAGCTTTCCATCGAAATCCTCTCATCTGCATGCCACCTCAAATTTTTTGCATCATTTTCATTCGCAAACAACCGCTTGAACCTTGGTATGATTGGAAGATACCACAACACTTTTGCAGGCCCCTTATTTGACTTGTACCTTGGGGTTTCACATAGCGGACAGTCCCGCTCCTCTTCAAACTCTTTTCTATACAATACGCAATCATTCGAGCATGCATGGATCTTTTTGTACTCCATTCCCAGTGGACAAAGTATTTTCTTAGCATCATAATATCGATGCGGCAACACATTATCATCCGGAAGCATGTCCTTAAAAGCCTCAAGCATTCGAAAAACTCTTGTCGCTCCATCCATGACGTGCCTTCAAGCTTACCAATTTCAATACGGCATTCAACAATTGGTATTTTTTACACCCACGGTATAGAGGTCTACGCATCATTTGCACATATTACCATATGCATGTGATTGATGAAAAGCCTCTTCTCCTACATCACGGATAATGTCCTCTATGTGATCATCCATATCCGTGTCATTATCATCAAAGGCCACTTCCCTATGTTGAGACCCATTTGGTATTTTTTCACCATGTCATACCCATACTGTATAAGTCTTACAAATTCCTTCACAAATTAAAATGTGTGTGTATAACTTCAGGACTTAGTCGCCTCCCATTCAAACGTTTTACACAAGGGCAATAAAACTTCCCACCCTCATCATGGACATTTTGTTTAGCAAATTTTATAAAGTCTCTAACCCATTCTGATATTCAACACTCGTCCGTTTAGCATTTATCCAACTGTGATCCATAGTAGAATTCCTATATATATAGACGGAAAGATTTAACATACATATATATGCTCAAATGTCGGTTATGTCTTTTTTTTTTTCCTTTTTTTCCGGATAAACTTGCTCATTAAATGTAGAACGGAGAATCACTTTTGGTCATAAATGTATCGCAGTGAATCCAAGAACCAAAATAAATGCATGACGAGGAAATTAAATGCATCGCATGAAGGTCTTGTGGACTCACTGTAGCATATAAATTCAAATGCGTTTGCTTAGTCTTTCTTCTCCCGCCACGAACGTTGATGTTGCAGACATCAAGAGTAACCTAAAAACATTTATTGGTCAGTTGGGTAGGTCTAAAGTGCAATTATAATCTTCAAAATACAATATCCATTAACAACACACAAAAACCCACAAGAACATTTGATCGATTTCGCTCAACCCAGGAAAAACCCAAAACGATGAGCGGAAAATCATAAAGTTATATAACCGAAACACCTCTTACAGCTTGGTCTATAGACGTTTAGCTAAGGAACCGAGAAAGTGATTGTCGAGAGAGCAACGCGAAACGGCGAAGTGGCGGCGTAACCCGAGTAACACTTTAGGCGCGACAAGAGAAGTTCGAGAGGGAAATTTAATATTCGCGACAGAGCGAGACATGTTTTATATTTTGGATTTTATTAAGACCGGAGTTTTATAACACTCCAGGACCTAAATTGAGACAATTAAACCCGGTTCATTAAAAAGTAGACGGATCTATATATAAAACTTTTTAAGACCGAAGTTTTATAATACTCCGGTCCTAAAAAAAGGATTTGGCGAGCGTAGCAACTGAATGAATAAAAATTAAAGGAAAACTGGAGTTTCTTTAATTACATATATTACTTGCATATGCACGTACACAAGAAAAAATACAAAAGAAAAACAAGCAGAAAATTATCAAAAACAAGAATCGACTAAACATCTCCTAAAGCTTATTATCCTCCAAAGCCTTGGCGATTTCGGCGTGAACAACATTAATTTCCCGCCGGAGATCAGCAAGTTCTGTCTTCGTTGCATCGGCCACAATGCATCACTAGAGGAAAGAGGAAAGGGTCGGCGGGAGGCACATTTGGGGGGCCAAGCTGGTTGGAGCGGGGGAGCGGGATGGAGGGGGGTATGGCAATCTCTTCATCATCCGAAGAAATAACAATGGGTCCAACGACCCAAGACTCTTCTGTCACAATGGAACGCACTCTCGATGGAGGAGGCGCACCGTATAACGATCGACGGAAGGCACGAGCATCACGAGTAAGAGTACCCCTACGAGCGGTGATCTTGTATCTAACCATGGTTTGGCAGTTGGGTGGGCGAGAGAGGTATGAGGAGTTACTTAATAAAGGCAGAGAGCTGTTCTCGAGATAGCCACATCCGTAGTTTGGAGTTACGAGGTAGTGAGGAATTAATAAGGAGTTATAGGTACGCGGTATCAAATTCCATTATTTAATATTTTTGCAATTCATTTTATTTTAAGACCGACCTTTTTTAAAATATCCGGTCCTAAAAGTCTAAATTACTTTTAAGACCGACCTTTTATCATTAACTTGGTACTTATAGGTATGCGGTATAAAATTCTATTATTTATTTTTTTTAAGACCGATCTTTTATAATACGTCCGGTCCTAAAAGTCTTACTTTTAAGACCGACCTTTTATCATTTACCCGGTACTTACACATTGTTCAAATGAATGATGCAGAGTCTCTTCGGCTTCCAGATAAACTTCCCAACTAGGCGTCTTCTCGTATTCTGATGAACAATGCATCTCCTAATTAAAGTTTCCGGCGTTTCACATTATTCAGGATGGGTTCTCTATTTAAACCCGTTGTTACTGTACTTCTTCACATTCTTCTCCCCCAGGTCCTCCGTTTCCTCCTCCTCCTCTTCAACCTCGGCCCCCCCTGTAATGGCTGCTCCCCAAGTCCTCCGTTTCCTCCTCCTCCTCCTCTTCAACCTCGGCCCCTCCGCCACCGCCTCCTCCAAATCCGATGTGAAGCGGTTGGTGCGATCGGCAGTGGCCCGCGTCGATCAAATCGATCGACACTTGGGTTAATTGGTTCGGCTTGCTCATAACATGAACAACAAGCTGAACATGGTACTCCACGCCAATGACGTGAAGTACGATCCCACTGAAGACGACTCCGACAACTCCGACTACGAGAGGGATTAGTTTTTTTTGTTGCTTTTTTATTTTGTTTTTTTTTTGTGATCGCTGCCCCTATAGGGCAGCGTAAAAAAATTAGTAAATAAAATATTTTTAAATTTTGTTCTCGTGCGAGTTTAGTACTTTATCCATTATCTGAACCTAGAAAGCAATAAACAAGGCAACTATGAAGGATGGATAATGGTAGACTAAAAAACCTAAAATAAAAGAACGAAGACTTTTAGTTAGTAAATCGACGGTCCTAAAAACACTGCCATTTTTTGTCAGCTTTGGTTTCCATATCCGATTGCCTCTTGTCCTTTTCATTATCGTCTTTCTTTTTCCGACAAAAAGGAAACAAACAAAACATTGTCCTCGTGTAAATCAACAACGGAAATTCACGAATACGGTTAAGAACATACAAAAAAAGGATCATTTACCTTATTCGAATAAGAACAAACAAAGTGACTATTCTTGAAGGTTGGACCTTCGTTATCGTCGTTTTTACCTCCCCATGTTGGAAACAAAGTGTCCTTTTCATTATCTTCCTTCTTTTTCCGACAAAAAGAAAAAAGACAAAATAAAAGGGACACCGATAATGCTTTCTACATATGGAAAGGTAAAAACGACGATAATGAAGGACCTAGCAAAGCGAAACGCCGTAACCTCGGTTGTCTTCAACCCTATCCATTTAATTTGTCTCGAAAAGAGGTATTTAAAGGTGATGACTTTTAAGATCGCACAAATAAAAATATACGGTCCTAAAAAAGTTAAGCGGACTTGTAAGCAAAAAGACTTTTAAGACCGATTATTTATAATAATACGATCCTAAAAGTTAAGCGGGCTTTTAAGAGTGACTTTTAAGACCGACCTTTCATAATACGTCCGGACCTAAAAGTTCATGCGGACTTTTAAGCTTTTAGGAGCGGACACTAAAGCAATATACGGTCCTAAAAGTCTCATACTTTTTACACCGAAGACTTTGCGGACCTTTAAGATAGGACATCTTTGTTAATGAACGGTCCTAAAAGTCTCAAATTTCAAACACTAAATTAAATAGCTATATCCACCATCCAATAATACATTCAGAAACCCAAAATGGACACAAGAAAACTGTTCAAAAAATTAACTAAATTTATTTATTGAATTTTACATTGCCTATGTATATTTACAAATGAATTGTTCAAAAAAAATAAACAAATTTACAGAAGATCGATTATTGTTGCTACAGAATATACTTACAAATGAATTTAGGACATTAATTATTGTCCTTTTTGTGACTCTAAGATCAGACCATACAGATATTCACAAAACACATTGCGTATGTGCTCCAATTCATCATGAGAAAAGGGAGCAGTGCGTTGAAACATCTGTAACATCAAAGACAACAACTGAATTAACTTGCGTGCATATTTCATTTGTAAAGTAAACGTAAACCGAATTAACTTGCATAATATGTAACATCAAATACATTTACCTTTGCAGTTAATTTAGTATCCCCTCACGTGGTAATATCATACATGTGTTTCATGATGTACTGGCCACATAAGTTGGACGCCGGTGGTTGCCGACGGGTCTAAAAAGAACAAGAAATATATATAAGAGCATATATATAGCTTAATGACCAAGTTCACAAGGCAAAGTGTGCTACAAATATTGTACCAACCTCCCGAGTGCATGCCATATGGGGTCTTTGTCCGAGTACCATGCCTTTTCTTTTCTACTCTTTGGAAGGTCCTCATGGCACTATCATCAAAATCACAAATTTATCAATGATTCACTGAAAATTCACAGTAGAGATTTCAAACAAGAGAATCAAAATGACATGCTTACTCGTTGATGGTCTGCACCAACGTAGGCAATGGCTCACCGTGAGTGGAGCATAAGAAGATAACTTTATGCCCCTCCATACACATGAGGACCAACTGCCAGTGGCGGCTGAAAATTCACAGCAGTAAACTAAACTCAGTGATATATGTAGCAGAATTAAGTGAATTGCGGACAAGATTTTTGATATGTACCTATGGAAGAATGGCAAAAAGTACAACTTTCTTCTCACTTCACACAACCTCTTTGATATGTACGTCTGTCTCTCCTGCATGGATGTTTGACTTGAATAGACAGGGCACAAGAATCCAAAATCGTTGATCCTGCCCTTTTGAACCAATTCTTGATGCAAGAACCTACAATAATGACATCGATAAGAGAATTAGTATATATGTATGTATGTCTAAACGATGCATTTAAATTATGTACTCATAGACAAAAGATACTTACTTCATAAAAATTTGAACAACTGCATCAGTAAGCTCCTGTCGAGAAAGCGGCGGGGACTCAACATCAACGGTGTCATCTTGAACGGGGCCGAGGATGAGGGACGCCTACTACTTCATTGGCGGGCCACGATTTATCCTTAAAATATCCACTCTTCATCATATCAGATATTTTTTTCACAGCGTGACCAACTTAGCGATGGGGATAGAGCTTGAGGAGGGATGGAGGTTGACGAGGGGATGGAACTTGAGGAGGAGGGGTTGAAGCTTTAGGGAGCGGTAGAGACATGTACAAGCATCATCGGGCCAAGGGATGAAGGTTCCCTTGACATCACTCACAAGCTTCTCATCAGTTTGGAGAGGGAGCGGTGCATCAATGATCACCTTTTCAACTGACACTCTGACTTCATCATCAGACATTTGTTGGTGGTGTACAATTGATCTCAAGTTGTGAACAGTCCTTTTTGCAACCAATAATCGTCCATCATGATTGTAACACCCCAAATTTTCTAACAATTATAATAACATAAAATTGCAATAATTTTTATAAATAATTACTGAAATTCAAAATAACTAAATTTGGGAAGTTCTGCCAGCACTTGTAGTGGGACAAGTGCAAGGCTAACTTATTACATTAACATAAATTCGAACTTAAATAAAAGTGTTTTATAACAAAAAGAATAACACAAACTAGCTAGAATTGCTAATTGTTCTTCCTCACTTCTCACCGCTAGCCCCAACCTTGAAACCGTTGAAATTCTCGCTCCCAGAAGGATCATCACGCCCGAACACAAACATCAGCAAAAGCCGGTAATCCTAATCAAAACACAACTTTATACAGCTCATACATATTAATTGAATCAAATATATAACCACCTAGTGATTAAATCAACTATCAATTCCAATATTATGGAATAATAATAATAATAATCATAAAAAAATGATAATAATAATAAATAAATAAAATATTTACATGATGATAAAAATATCATTTACATATATATATAATCTAAAATATCAATTTCAATACTCATCATATCTATACATTCACATCGAATCAAATATTATTCATTATCTTTATTAATTTCATTTGGACCCGGAAACCTGCCAGTCCATTTAATTTAGTGGGAAGAGAACCATGGTAGACCCGGAAACCTGCCAGTCTACCCTGTGACCCGGAAACCTGCCAGTCACAAATCATCAAATTGGCCATAAAACATTTCGTCCTAATGTGCACACCTCTTCCCAAAGTTGCTACTAGTATCCCGAGTTACCCTGCCAGATACCACTTTGAGAAGAACGGATATAATCGATTCACATCAAATAATATATCGGAGGCATAAAGCCTAAAGGTTGTGTTCATCACTTGGGAGGTACCGTCCCAAGCTATCCTCCCACCATTAATTCATTACAATCACACACAAACAGAAAATTCAATCAATCTCGTCACAATTATCTTATTTAAAAACTCCTTTATTGCATATATATGTTGTTCAAGGGCATCATAACTTTCCAACTCTTCTGTTCAAGAGTATAATAATTCAAATATTCGATATAAGGTCCAACTCATATTATTACTTAAATACCTATCGAGTAAAGTCTAATTATTTCAAAATACACCCATAATAAAATGGATTTCTCACTATATATATATATATATATATATATATTAAGGAAAGGTATTTATAGATTTCAAAAAAAGAAAACAAAAGACGTACATATATTATGTATAATAATGAAAGGATATAAATAAGTTTCAATCACGAAACCAAGGCACCAAAAGTGTACATGTATATTTAGTGAAAAGGGTTTTTAAAAAGTTAAACGCAAATCAAGAAGAGAAATATATGTATCCAAGGAGGTGAGAAGTTTTGCTTTCATAAAGTGATTCAAGCTAACCGAAAAGAAAAACATATATATATAAACAATTGCAACAACACATTTAAGGGTTTTTCACAAAGATCGAGATCGACATACAACAACTAGCTCCTATTGTTCTGGGGATTAGGATTACCTGGTCTCCGTTTTGCTAGCCTCTTAGAAGAATAGGGAAAGAATAGAGGGAATAGTAGAAGGGAATAGTAGAAGAGAATAGGAGAAGAGAATAGGAGTGTTCAGGGTTAGACTAGACCTCTATTTACAACTTAAAATTAGGGTTAGCTATGGGCTGGGCTCTTTACTATTGCCAACTCAATAATAGGGTATTTTAAATTCAATCAATCAATTAGTCATGATGTGAATTTAATGTCATCAATAGGGTATATTAAATTCAATCAATCAATCATTATGTGAATTTAATGCCATTAATAGGGTATATTAAGTTCAATCAATCAATCAGTCATGGTGTGAATTTAATGTCATTAATAGGGTATATTAAATTCAATCAATCAATCATTATGTGAATTTAATGCCATTAATAGTGTATATTAAATTCAATCAATCAATCATGATGTGAATTTAATATGACTTGGTTGACAAGTAGATGACTTATTAAAACCTTTTTCTTAGTGCATAAGTTGAAAATTCATAAAGCAATTAGGACTATGAGTAATTGGTTATATAAAAAAAAGGTTATTACTATTAATAATAATATCATTACTATTAATAATAATCGGGGTATTGCAATGATGATCAGGATCCTCCACATAAAGGTCACAAGGTTGCTCATTGTCCAACAATGTAGCTCCCTCTAGTGCTCACGAACGGTTGCGAGTGAGTGTGTGAAGGGAATGTTTGGTCTGCGGACGATTGCTCAAAAGCAGCCTCATCTGACTCAGTTCCCCCCTCATCTGGCTCATCTGGGATTGAAACATTGCAGTCATTGAAGCTTCTTTAGCAGCCAGCGTCTAGTCCATCTCCTCCCGGGTAACCATACTTTGTCTATGGCGTTTGGATGTACCAAAGACTTGCTTTATGCCTACCTGTCCTCCAATCCCCCTTACACGCCCCGGGCAACGGTTAGAACATCATTCCTCCCGTCCGACACAAAAGATCCCTCTGCTTCTTTCTTTTTAACATCTTCCTGTAAGATACGAATAACGAGAAGCTTAGTAATGAAACATGTTTAGTAACTAAAAAAATAACAATAACGATACTTACAATTCTTTCAAGAACTAGACGAGTTTGTTCACTCGTGTAGGCGCCGCTTGGCTTTTGCCGAATATGCAACCACAACTCCTCGCGACGTATTGGAGATGGAGGAGCATGTATCACGAAGCATTGGATTCTCGCTTCATCATCCAATCTCTTCCGCTGGCCGCCATCAAATCTTTTTCGGCCTTTTGATATCCCCGCGAGAAACCCTATGAGGGCAATCATTCTTTCTACCTATCTCCTGTGCTTGTTCCCTTCTTTTCGTGAATCGGGATTGAAAACATCTATTAATTATGAATTCCGGCCATGCATGTCACTAACGTAAATTAGAGAACTTCTACTTCATATGAACGTCAATCAAACGGTAGTCAAATTCTTCACTTCATCAAGTTTCAACATTTTATTTAAGGAAGATGTAGAATTGTAGAAGAAATTGGAGCTATGTTTTGTAGTGCTAGCTAGATAGATAGGTTAAGAAACAAAAGAGAATTATGCTTACTGAGAATAATACAAACTTGATCCTTTTTAAGGCATCCGGTGGGATCGCCAGTCTCCATTAGATAGTAACAATTGGGTATATAAAGTTTCCCCCTTTTAAGACTATTCATTTCTTCCTTTGCAAGACAAACCATTGCAGAATTAATACCTTCTCATCAGTAATTTACCTTTTCAGGGTTTACATATCAGACTTGCATAGACAAAGGCAGGAAATGTATACTTCTATTCACACACCGAACCATTATATAACTAATAGGATTAGATGAACACAATAACATTCACATATCCGCGCGGGTTAATAAGCAAACAAAAGGGAAAACAAAACTAAATATAAACTCACGAGCTTCGGGGAGTGGTCCGAGAAGAACAAATTGTCGCCAAATTCATTCATCAATAAATGTGTAAACTTCCCAAGGATGTTTGGCGAGGCGGAACCTCGGAGAAAATATACGTGTTAGCGAGAAAGGTCTTAAACTTCCTCCACCGATCAGCACAATAAGACAATGTCTTGTCTTTCAACTTCCGATCGGGGACGGTGTATGTAACCCGGATAGTCTCCCAAATAGGATCCTTTACATTCTTAGAGTCCATACTTTTCCACTCATCTGTTAAGATGCTAACCTTGTTGCGTGCTAGACAGCCGACAAAACTATTATATTTGATTTTATTAGGACCGACAGGTTCCAACCTTCCATCAAACTGAATCTCGAGCTTTGACTCAGAAGTCCGACTTAGGGTCACATCCATCATTCGTGTGCCTCTTCTACCACGGCGTGCGGGGCGATTACGAGCCTCATTGTGAGATGAAGAGGGTTCGTTCTCACTCACACCCGGTCACACCAGAACTGTGTTCGAACACGAATAGAATCGTTTTCACCGTCCATTTTCGAGACGGGAAGAGAGGAATGCCGAGCAAATGAGAGAGTAACGGGGGTGATGGTACGTGGGCGGAAGAGAGGTAATGCAAGGGAAGGGTCTCGAACGTGAATGAGGTTCTCCACGAGCAACAAAAGCTTTCGAGCGAAGAAGTGTATAACTTGCGTGGATTTTTAAGACCGGATGCAAAAGAGACAGTCTTAATATTTACATTAATCCGGTCATATTAAAAGTCCGATCTTAAAAGTTTAACCTTTAAGACCGTTCCTTGTAAAACGCCGGTCTTAATATTAATGAACTTTTTCGTACTAGGAAGTATCATATGTCCGGTCATAAAAGAAAACTTTTAAGACCGTCTTGTTAATAAGTTCGGTCTTAAAACTTTAGACTTTTTATATTTAAATTTTTCCTTATTATGTTTTACCGCAGAAAATATAAGTATGGCTATATGAGATATATTTATAAAGTAATTGAAATTTCAATTCAATTTTTAAGACCGGTTGTTTTTTAGTCAATCTCAATAATGTTTTTAAGAGCGGTGAAAAATTGGTCCGATGCAAGAAGTTCTTTATATTTACAGAACTGCCACCGGTCATTCCTTTAAGACCGGGGTGTCGATTGTCCGCTCTAAATGAGGCGGTCTTAAACCCATTTTTTGCACTAGTGATAACTAATATGTCCTCATAGAAGTCCGGAATGTCCCTCTGAATCTAGCTTAAAGCCTCTTGAGAATCACTACTTAGTTTAACGTTCCGATGACCACCGTCCCAAGCCTGTTTCAAACCCACAAGACAGCACCATACCGCTATTAAAGAGTTGACATTTTCTAGACGAAAACAAAACCCCTCTTATAACCACTCCTTGTGCATCCTTAATGATCCCTCCACCTGCAGCTTTTCGATGTATGTGAGAAAAGGCGCCATCAAATTTGATCAAAAAAAAGAAAAGGCGCCATCAATGGCATTACATCCCCATAAATAATAAAGATTCCATTTTTTCCATTCCCATAAATTATGTCCTAATTATAATGATATTTAATTGATGAATGACAGTATGCAATACAGACAGAATTTATATTTCCAAAATGCTTTCAATTTTATTAAATATCATTATTCTCTTGTTTTCTTTATTTATATGCCACAATCATGAATAATCCTCGTTTACGTCAATAATGATGGTAATAGTAAGTTCCCTTCTATTTTTTCAGGCGTTATTTTGTGGAGGTATGATAGCATGCATCCTTGTGCCGGCTCAATGTGGTTCATGGTGTGTTATTGGTCGTTCACTCATTTTCTTATTAAATCCTTTGGGCGTTGAGTGACAGAAAATAGTGGAAAAAAAGATCATTTCAGGAAATTCAAGATCGGTTGAAATGGAGTAAGCAAACCAGTTGATGGAAAAGCGCCAAGAAAAAGGGAATGGATATTGGTTTCAGGTAATATCCTTCTTTGGCACTTGGATTAGTATAGTATTCAGCGATACTTCAACTTAAAGATGAAGAATATATCTCTATTCCGATGGCACTTGTCATGTGGCATTTATCTCTTTTCATGTGTGTGTATAAATAAAAGCTTTAGTTATTTGAATTACACAATATTGAAAAATCACTATAGAGTTGAAAATGAGTTGGTTGCATCACGGCAGGCTTGTACGTGAATAGCATTGGATATAATGTGGTTGTCGTTGAGAGCACTAGCAAGAGGGTACAATTACCAATGAGGTTGGTTATATTTGCACCAGTTGCGATGTTTGCTTGATTCCCATTTGTGTCAGGCTCTTATACAATCAAGCATTTAGTATAGGGCTTCAGATACAACAAATTCTTCAAGAATAAGTGACACGAAAGTGAATTGGATGGATTGCAGATGAGAGTAAGACATTATGCAGATGAGTTTAGAAAACAAATAGGCTATAGTTGTACAATATCCACTTATTTTTAAATTTTATGTAATATTATAATATAATTTTATAAGATATTAATATTAATAGTTCAATTTTTTTAAACTAAAAGTCAAAAGATAGAACGAGGAGAAGAGGAGCACTCTTATCTAATCTTTAATATAAAGCATCCAAATCTAGATTTAAAACAAGAAAAGTATTGATCAAACCATATTTTTTATATGATTTTACATGATTAAATTGAGATTTTTAATGCATTTTCTAGGACATTATTGCATGATTAAGTACTAAGTTGAGTTAGGGACATTTGTATTGAATTAAGTGTAATTAGAGGTAAAATAATCTTTATTTATTAATTATTCATGCAAATGATTTCTTGGACTTTTGATGCTACATTGTGTTTAATTTTGTATTGTAGGTGTTTAAGAAGAAAATGGAGATTTTTGAGGTCAGAATTAATGTTTTGAGGACTGAAGAAAATTACGATAAAGGCCCCAACAATTTCTGGAAATTGGAAATCAATGAAGAAAAGGAGCCAAAAAACAATTACAGAAAAGGACCCAGATGTTTTTGAAATTGCAGTTCTGCCCTACAAATAGTTTGAAAATTCTCACTTTAGTCCCTCTCTAGAACTTTTAAAACTTTCACTTAAGTCCCCTTAGTGAAACTCGTGTTTTTTGCTTAAACGCTCCGTTTTTACGTTTTTTGTTGAAATGCGGCGTTTTTACCGTTTTTACTCGAGACCGTTTTTTCCACAACGAAACGCGTTTAACCCAAAATAAAACACAAAAACGGCATTTTTACCGTTTAAAACGTGATTTTGACTACCATGGTCATGCCACCTAAATTTTGTTCTTATATGCCCAATTCAAATAGATAACATTATCAATTTGAAAAATGTTATCTATTTGAATATAGCTCTTATATTAGGAACCCACGAGAAGATATAGTTTGTTCCCTTAACATGTGCAATTAGTGGGATGATTTTTAAAAATGATAAGTGTGAGGACAGAGTGGATTGAGATATTATATTTAGGATAAAACTCAACCTCCAATTAGCTCTTATATTAGGAACCAATATAAATAATTTTTTACACCTCCACCATATTCATTTAATCCCACCCTAGCTAAGTTCTCAATTGAAATAGTTAAATTTGTGGAATGATTTTTTTGAGAGATTATATAGTAAACTTTATTTATAGATATATTTTGAGGTTTTCTAACCGGTCTATTGTAAGTAAGAAGATTAGAGTAAAAGTCTCAAGATGCATATAATAAGTAATGAGAAAGCTTGAATTATTGTGAAGAGGTTTTGTAATTTGATTTGATAGATTACACACACATACATATGTATATGTATATATATATATGTATATATATATATACACATATATGTATATATCAACGGAAGTATATTAAGGTTTTTGACCAAAACTAACACCTAAATCAATCAAATCATAGAATTCAAGCAGGTCAAAACCTATGCCACTCGTAGGGGAGGCATACAAGTCTTCCCTTCTTAAGTGACTTAATTCAATTAGGAGAGCTCGATCCGCCAATTAGTTATTTAGTTTCTACATTTAAAATTAACAAAAAATATATCTCTTTTTTTTTTTATTTATAAATTTTATATATTAAACGGTTAAGGTACAAATTTAGCAACTAATTATTTTACTATGGACACCCAACACAACCAATTATTTTAGGGTGTAAAAGTAGATATAATCAAATTTTTTGGTAACATATATAGCAACGTTGATAACCCTAGCTAACTTTCGTTACTTTTTGCATCATGGGTCCCACCATCCTTCTTACTCTCTATTATTCTAATATATTTTAGAAGGGTAAATGTGAAAATTTAACAATAAACTATTCCACTATTAGCACCCAACACAATTATCTTTTGTTAGGTCTACAAGTAGACATAAACATTTTGTCTTATAAATACTTATATTTGTCTTATAAATTCCTTTATTTGCCTTATGAATGACCATATTTGTCTTGTAAAGGTGTTTAAAAGAATCCAAGGAGTTAAAAAAATTTGATCATTCTCATATTTGTCTTGTACAGATTTCCCCCCTAAAAATTCCATTTATTTGTCCGACATTATTGTCTTTTCATCGATAAAACATAATTTCATTTTAAAATAAGGGGTGCAATGAAATTTCATAATCTTTGGGGAGTTGATTTGAAATAAAATTGCTTCTATGGGGTTTAAATGATATTTTGTATTAAAAAAAGACACATATTTTTAAAAATATATTAAAATAATAGAGAGTGAGAAGACTGGTTGTACCCATTGTGCAAAAAATAATGAAAGTTAATCAGGCTTAATGCATTGCTATATATGCTAACTAAAAAATTGATTATGTCTACTCTTGCACCCCAAAATAGTTAATTGTATTGGATCTTATAGAGAAATAATTCATTGTTAAATTTATACTTTAGCTCTATATTAAATTAAGGTTTAAGTTGCAAAAATATCCACAACTTATCCCAAAAGCGCACCCAGGATTATAAATTCTTTTAGGGTGCAAAAGTACAAAAAAAATAAATAAATTCAAAATCAGAGAAAAATGACAAATCCGTTAAAATGGGCTAATATCCGTTACTTTTTGTAATAGGGCCCATTCCATTTTTTTTTTCTGAAAGTACCAAATGTCCCTTGCTAAAAAATAATAAATGTGCAAAAATACCTATAAACTTTTACTCAAAGTGCATTAAAAATCATGTATCTTTTAGGTATGCAAAAATACGCATGAACATTCAAACTAGACATGGAAGTACCAAAAATAAAATTAATGATGTTGAGTACACTTTTGATATAAGTTGGTGAGTATTTTTACCTTAATGATAGCTGAGGTTGCATTATATAAACTCTTCAAACTTCCTCTTTTTAATTACATTATAGTTTCTTCAATATGAATTTCCTTTTTGTCCTTTTGCTTGTTTCTATATATTAATGTTCATGTGAGGTTGGTTTAAACTTTAAATACATTTTGTTGTTTTTATAAATAAAAGGCTTGTTGAAGCTGAATTTTTCTTACTGATATGGATGTGATCAGCCACCTTATCTATCTATGTCGGATTCTAATTTCTTAATTTTTTTGTTCCAAGAAATTAAATTTTCACTGGCAACCTCCCAAGATAATTTCTTTTTCATGTCCTAGTTGGTTTTATTTTGACAAAAATAAAATATATAATACATAACTTAATTAAAAATTGAGTTAAATCATATTATTTAAACAAAAATATAAAAAGCAAATAAGTGAAATCAGTTTTAAACTCTTTATATTTATGAAGCGTTGACCTTTCTGTTTCAGGTACTTACATATTAGGAGTGGGTAGCATCCATTGTGCCTCCCATCCTCTTTCAATTCGTACTCTTCCACTAAACTGTGTCATTTTTTGCGTGAAACAGTGAAGCTCATGCCTTTTTTTTTTTTTTTTAATATTTTAGGGTTTTAATGACAGATATTAAAAAATACTTTAGGATACTGATCGGTACTAAAAAAAATACCTCATGATCTTGAAAAAATAATTCAAGTTATTGACTGATACTAAAAATATACTTGAGGATACTAACTGATACTGAAAAAATACTTCATGATTTTCAAAAATTATTTTAAGATCTTGAAAAAAATATTTTAAGGTATTGACTGGTACTAAAAAGATACTTCGGGTAATGACTAATACTGAAAAAATACTTCATGATCTTGAAAAATTATATTAGGATCTTAAAAAAATATTTTAGGGTGCTGATGGGTTATTTTTTTCAAGATCTTAAAATAATTTTTTAAGATTATGAAGTATTTTTTTAGTATCCTGAAGTATCATTTTAGTACCATTCAGTACTTTAAAAAGTATCAATCAGTATTCTCAAGTTTATTTTTAGTACTGGTCCAAGACTTGAATTATTTTTTCAAGATCTTCAAATAATTTTTTAAAATCATTAATTATTTTTTTAGTATCGGTCAGTATCTTAAAATACATTTTAGTACCCGTCAGTATTATGAAATATTTATATATTAAAAAAAGAGGCACGAGCTTCATTGTTTTGAGCTAAAAACGATGCAATTTGGTGGAAGAGGACGGAAGAGGGTGGGAGGCACAGTGGACAATAGCCGTTCCCTTACATATTATGAGTGATTATGATATGAGAGAAATGTGCTTTCCCATGAGACAACTTGCACTTAATGAGACAACTTTTCTTATATTTTTACCTTATATACGGAACAAAGTCACTTAAAATAAACTAATTCAAATACCTGCTAGTTATAATACTACATAGTTTATTAGAAAAATTAAAATTTGATATCAATCAAAAAATTAATAACCCAAATCAATCAATGCTCAAAAGAAATTTATTGGGAAAACGACACTAAAGTCCTAATTAAAAAAAAAATCAGAAAAATATCATAAAATAACTCTTCCACTTGTTAATGATTGTTTTTCGCTTATTTTTGATAAGTTATAAAACTTTTTTGACATTATTTTCCTCATTTGGAATTTTAGTATCATTTTCCCAAACTCATTTCACTACACCCAAAAAATTAAGGGGACACATGTGTACATTACACACCCTCTCAAGGCATTTCACACACACAAACAATTCCATGGATAGATTTATTAGATTATATAATTACTCACAAAATTGTCAAACAAAACTTCAATGTCATAATTGTCGCACCCAAAAGAGAATCTTTCTAATTATGTTGGAATGAAGCAAGAATATTATAGGCAATAAAATCATTTTGAAAATAGGGAGCTAATTTTATTCATTTCATTGTTGACTATAAACACATTTTGCTACTCAATTCAACTAGTGCAAGTATAAACACACACACACATATATATTGTGGTAGTAATACAAGAAGAAATGAGTGAAACCTATAGTGGTCCTAGTCGTCATGAAATTCCTCTGTACTCCCTCGTTCAAAACTACATAATGACTATAGTATAAGCAATTCAACAATATATATTATTGCTTTCACAAATCACACACACACAAACACACACATATGTATATGGTGACTAAATAATTAAAATAATATAAACGAACATTATACAAATTCTTACTAATATTACTTTTTCTTTCTCACTTTGCTTTTCATTTTCAACCTTCTAGGAAAAACTGAAAATGACCTCCTATATATAAAAAAGTAACCCTAGCTACTACACTTAGCTCCATTATTTATGAAACTTTGCTTTCTTTGCTAGCTAGCATCTCCAACAAAGTCATGTGTGTGTGTGTGTGAGAGATTTTTTAAATATCTTTTTGACGGTGCCTAGATATATAGAACAAGTTTAAATAACAATCACTCTATTTTAAGCAAAAAATAAAAATGACATAAACAAATGTACAAATGGGTGATAGTTTTAAGAACAATTCTAATATAGTGTTGTACTAATTAATTAGCAAACTTCTTATTATGTGAAGCACATGTAATTATATGAGGTAAGTATATAAGTGGAAATATTATTTATTTAAATATATATGTATATATATACACGATAGTCCAAAAGTATACAAGCTAGCTGCCACTATATATAATGATGATATAGAAAAAACCATCCATGAGGGGAAGAAGAAAATGATGATAGAGAAGAAGATGAAGCCAAAATGGGTTTCATTTTCCAAATAAATGAGCATGTCTTGGGTACTCAATTACTTTAAGAAAATGGACAAAAACCAAAGGGACCTAACCACATTATTGACTATTGCATCTTTCATTCTCATTAGAAATTTTTAATTTTTTTACCTCACGACATGTATATCTAATTTCATCGATTCTGTATCATTGAGATGAGATTCGGAGAGACCCTTGCTTAGTTTCTTGTTTTGAAAACTTTTTTTTTTTTTTTTTGGAAAAAAAAAAAAAAAAAAAACTTGTTTGATGGCTGATTTTCAATTACCGTTTTGTAAAAAAAAAAAAAAAAAAAATAGAAGTTTGTTTTTAAAAATAAAAAATTCAAAAAATTTTTTGCAATTTTTTTTCTTAATTTCCCATTTTGTCTCTTACATGTTTTAATTAAATATATAAAACAATTTTTACAAAATTTTTAATTTTTTAATTTTCATAATTTTTAAATTTTCTTACTGCACGACTTGCATATCCAGAGTCTATATATATATATATATTATGATTTTAATCTGTACTTTTGAGATAATAATATCAAGCAAACTAAGTTCAATTTTAAATATTTTTTGAAAAATATTATTCAAATTGAAAATAATAATCAAATAAATTATATCTCTTAAATCTCATCTATATAAAGTAGGAATGATAGATCCAAAAATTACCTATCACACGACCGTGCTAGCCATGTGATGCTTCTTTTAAAGTTGAACTTGTTAATAATTAGAATTAGGGTGGCTCTAAAGGCACACCTAAACTTTTGAATTAATGGAAATAGCTCTACCTTTAATTGGTTGCGTTTTGATATTTTAAGATTACAGTGATATTACGTCTCAGATAGGCAATCCAACCAAGTTGGCCGCCGTGAAAATAAGTAAACATACATACATACATATACGTATGTATATGCCAATAAATGCCAATGAAAGCCTGTTTCGTGCTGGGTTAACGTTGACCAGGAGCTGTTCAGAAAACATGTGTTTCAAAGATTCCACTCAGTCAAGCCAAACAACAGCATCATATCATGGGCTTAAAAAGCTTATTAAACTGGAAGTAGATGGTTTCAGTCCTTTAGTCAAGCAGCTATACATGTGGAAGCGTACTTACGGATCAGGAGGATAACTAAATATGCAGATTCAGTTGCAAATTTACTGGTGTGCCAACCACCATCGTGGAATTACTATCAATGGGCTGCATATTTGCTGGACTAGATATAAGCTATCGTAATATTGTCATTTATACTGATTTCTTAGAGGTAGGCAATCAACTTGCTCACTGGAGATTGCAATGAACATCGATCACCCCTTCAAGGATGATGTCATTGAGAATGCCAGGATGATCTTGCTGATTACTTAGCTAAATTGTCCCATGGTTTAGAATTTCACTGGTGTATTTTTGAACAACCTCCACCTGACTATGTCAAGGTGTAACGTGATGTAGGAGACAAATAGTTACTTGTTTTTGTTATTTAGGTAATGATAGTTTTAAGCTTTTACTAAAAAAAAAAAAAAGAAAGGTGTGATTTTGAATAATTTTTTTGGTATATGAACCAAACCTAATTAAGAATGGAAAATACACTTGGTACTAGAATTAATCTCTCCTACTTTATCAAAAAAGAAAAAGAAAAAGAATTAATCTCTCCTATATTATAGTCCCACAAAAAGAATTAGAATAAAATTTTATTTTTTAAGTAGTATCATTATTTATTTGAGGAATTGAGGAAAAAAATCCGGGCTTAGATGGAGATTGTCAGATACAGCGAGATGTGGATAATGATTCGAGTTGAAATATTCACGATGTGACAAAAAATAAAAACAATCTATTGAATAAAAAAGATAAAAATGTTTACCAAATAATTCAAAAATAAAGGGTAAACTAGATGTTTTGAATTTTCTAATATACACGTTTATCTATTTTTAATAATTTATTGATCTCGCTCCTCCTAATACGTGAGACTATGATTATCTACGTTTACTTTTTGTTCAGTAGAAAGATTATCTAATATAATACACAAAGTTTACATTGGATTTAATTAAATACAATAAAATTAAAGCAAATGATTAAGCATAATGACAATACTTTGAATTGCGTTGTCGAGATTGGAAGTCCAACACGGCAACAAATGTAAACACGTTTATATAATGTGAAACCAACAAGGATTGAAAAGGATTTTTATATATTAATGCAAAAAACTAAACTTTTTCTTATGTACTTAAGTCCAGTCTTATCTTAAACTAATATGAAACAAATTATAACTTTTTGACCTTATATTGCTCCCCTTTTGTTTTCTTTTTGTAGTTTGACTCTTCCTATGGTCCCCCAATTAGTTTTAATTCATTGATCAAATTTCCATAACATCGCTCTAATTGCATGAATGTTCATATTTTCAAAGAATTATTCTTTAAGACACAAGGGTAGACAGGTCATTTAATAACACCAATTAAAAAGACTCTTTTACATCTGTTCCCCAACTAATACAGATACAACAAATGTAAAAATATATTTTCTTTTTTTAACCCTGAATGCTCTATTATATTAGTGTAGAAAATGACAATTTTACAATCAGTTTTAAACATTCAATATAATTCTTATTGATATAAAAATGACATTTTCTATAAAACTCTTTGATAAGAAGTCTCTAGTGACCAATATAGAGTTTTGCCTACGACATAAGGCTCCGCTAAAACTTTTTTCTCAAATTCAAGTTCTATAGGAGATATTATCTCCAATCTTAAATATAGGATAAAGTTTGTAGTGTAGATTGCACTACAAACTTTGTCCTATTCTTAGGACCGGAGGTAATACCTCTATTGGGAGGGGCAACCATGAATCTTGAAAAAATTTAGGGGCTATTTGGTATGAGGGGAGGGGAGGGGAAAAAAATTTAAGTTGGATTTTTTTTTAAAAAAAAAAAGGAGTGAGGTTAAAATTTTTTAATTAATTATTTTCACTCTTTTATCTTACACATTATCTTTATTAAAACAATTTAACCCCATTTCTCTCTTCTTTTTTAAATTAAAGTCATAATAATTTTCCCTGCCCTCCAAATTCCTCGTACATACCAAATAAAATAAAAAAAAAAATTAGAGAAGTCGATTACGATTTTGATTTTGATTATACGTGGAGTAGAAGATTTGAGACAAATGAATAGGATAGCTAGCATTCAATAGATTGTTTCTGCTAAATAGGGATGGACTTTAATTTGTTCTCCTACGTTCTCAAAATCCTTCGCGAATAAATTATCCTCTCTTTGTTGTCAATAGAAATACTCTTTATCTTCTTGAAAAACATTAATTTTTTTTTTTCTCAGCTTTAAAATTTGAATCTATAAAACCATAAGCATCATCATCATCATCTTCTTGTTTTGTTCTCATTTAAAAACTTCAAAATGATACATCACTTTATATTAGCCAAAATAGTTAAAACATTGCTTTTATAGAATGAGGAGTACCAAAAATAATATATAGAAACTTTTTTCCCCCTCTCTTGATCGACTAAATCCTTTTTGAGTATTGTCCACTTTTGAGTGTGATGTATGTCAAGTTTGTCTTGTACCATCATTATCTCTCTATTTCAGTCTCACCTCCACACAACTTTATGACTACTGCTCGTTCCAGCCTAACATCCAGCGGTAAAACCCAAAGACTATTCAAACTTTACATACGCACATTATTATTGACACATTGACTCAAATCCTGAGACCGGCTATTAGGTTTATTATTGTTTTCTACTCCCTGTAGTTTTAGTAGATATTTAGATTAATAATAGAAGTTGTTTTTCTAACATTATCTATGATGTATTATGTAAGTATATGAGGAAAGTTTTGTCATGACTTACGTTAAAAGTGTTTTTGTAATGCTAATTCAAATAGGCCCTTAAATATAGAACGTGTTTTTTAAAAATAAGAATTTTTTGTCTATAATATAAGTCACTTAAGTTGGTTATTAATGGAATTTTTTTTTTTTTTTTTTTCTCCCAAATATTACCCTTCTTACAATTCACTAGGAGGAGATCTGAAATATAATGCAGTGTTTCTTTATGCTCTTAAATATGGGTAAAGTTAGAAAAATGCTTTACTATCAGGCAAAAATAATGAGTCAAACACGTTTCCTTAGTTATGATGAGGTGTTTAATGGTGACTTTGTAATAAAATTCCAGATGAAGTATCACGCACTATTTTTTTAGGCAATGTAAGATAAGTCTTTCTAGTTTGGGGTTACATATTTGATGAGTTGATATTGATTTTAAATATAAAAAATATTTTTTATATTTGTCAATTTTTTTCTAATTTACTTTATTGATATGCTCTTTCAACAATAATTAAAGAGAAAAAAAAATGATAAAATTAAGAAAGATGACTATAATATTTTACTAACATAATTAACTTCTTTAATATTTTTAAATTAAGAAAATATGTTTTATATTAAAAAGCGAAACAATAAGAGTATATAAGATTGTATGAGTGTGCGGATCCGATCTCAACGTTACCCACAACATAAGTTAGAGAGAAGAAGAGAGAGGCTTTTGGACTGTGATTTTTTTATTTATTATTATTTTAAAAAAGAAGTAATGATAAAGCCGTGAGAATGAAAGGAAGAAAGAAAGAATAAATTAAAGAGGCAATTTTTCTTGGCTCTCTCTCATTTCTGCATCTTCCATCTATTGCTGCCCATTTGTAATCATGACTTTGCTTCTGCCATCATTACATTACAATCTCTCTCTCTCTCTCTCTCTATCGATTTTATTATTATCATCTTCAACATTTTCCTTCTCCAACGATATAAAGCCCTTGAAGCCAACCCCATTTTTCTTCATCCTCACACTTTCTCATTCAAACTCATCTCTCTTTCTCTTCTCTCTTAAAGCTATGTGCAGATCCTCCTCATCCCCAAATGAATCTTTTGGCCTTTCATGGCCTTCTTCCAAAACGCGCCTTCACAAGCATCTTCACTTAAGCCTCCTCCTAATCAAAAGGTGTACTCTTTTAACCCTTTTCTCTCTTTCTGGTTTATATGAACATTTATAGTGATTCGTCATAATCTGAATATAACTGTACTGTACATAGATAGCTGAGTTTTTTTAGAGATGTTATCGTTTTTTCTCCTAATTAATTTTTCCAACATATAAACTAGTATACAATTTAGTCATATATAATATATTATATGATTAATAACTTTTTTAGCTTCCTTAATCTCTTTAAAAAAAGTCAACACTATCTTATATTTAGGACTAAGTAGTATTTAATATGAAATTGCAACTTATAATGGTCCATCTATATATATGTGTGTGTGTGTTTGTGCACTGTTATATATGTACATATATGTTGTGAGTTGAATGAGGTGTTGATGATGAACAGAAGGAGGGCACTAGAAATGAAGGAAGGAAGAGAGAGAAAGAAGAAGAAGGTGAGATCAGAGATAGAGAAGAAGAATCTGAAGCTGATAATGGAGAATCAAAGCATAATAGAGGAGAATGAGAGGTTGAGGAAGAAGGCTTTGCTTCTTTCTGAGGAGAATCGGGCTCTCTTGTCTTACCTACAAAACAAGCTTTCTCAAAAAACTATACCACCAAATTAATTAATTAATTTTACTACCTACTCCATATATACACTTGATCTTATTTTATTGTCTAGTTTGATCCTTAGTTTTTATTATATATATGTGGAGCCATTAATCTTGTCCTTGCCTTGTATTTTTTCTTTTTATTTCTTCTTTTAATTGTATCTCTCTGTTAATAAGTTTGGAGAGTGTTAAGTAAGGATAATTGTAGGCAGTGTTCAAGTATGCAATTGTAGCCAATATAATATAAGGAATATGTACCCATTAATGTTACTCCTGCTGTGCTTAACAAAGGAGGAAATTGGAGGGTTTGTTTTTGCCTTAAACATAAGACATCTCCTGCATGTATCAATTTTTCTCCAACTATCATTATCAATTGAATTTCGTGGTTTAAGAAAATAGTTAAAATTAATTAAAAATAATAAGTATGTTCAAAATAAACTTTCTTTTTCAAGTTTATGTTTATTAATGAGGAGTAAATAGGAGGGAGAAATAAAATAAATATGTATAAGTATCACTAACATCTTAATTAATGATGAATTTTTTTTTTTAAAAAAAAACTCATTAAATGTTCAGACAATTTTTATTGGGATATTGTAAAAAGATCAAGGCAATTCAAATTATGAGTTCTTAGAAAAAGGAGTGAGAAGTAATAGATGTTAATATTCCAAGATTTGACAGTGTTATTTTAGGATATGACATTAAATATTTTTGTCAAAATTTGACACATGTATTTCAAGTAAAAGATCATAAGTCATCAATTAATTAAACCCTATAGTATTCCAAAATTTCTTACTAATTTTCCAAAATATATAATAACGCAACTTTAAAATGCCAACATATTAGAATAATAGTGTCAAATTTCAGAATGTTAATGTTAAATTATTTAAGCATATTTGATCATTAATTGAAATTTCAAAATTTTGGCTTAAACTAAAATTAAATTATTTTATTGGTCTAAACTATTATTCTCCCAATATATTTTTTTAATCGTATAATTTGTAGGGAAAATTGCACCAAGATCCTAAACAAAGGAATTTATGACAAAATGGTCCATTGAAGTCTCAAAATTGCGTTGAAGTCTCGTGAGACTTTTTTGCAATATTTTCTAGGGAAAAAATTAGGCGTTGAAGTCTCGTGAGACTTTTTTGCAATATTTTAACCACAACTGACCTTCAATTTGTAAGTCTCACTTTGCGATTAACAACACAAAATGCATAAATTAACCACAACTTAGAAAACATTAAATATGTCATGTTTGACGATTTCATAAATTGCAAAATGCATAAATTTTGAAAACCTTCAATCATGTCTCACCCGTAGGCGATTAACAACACAAAATATACATTTTGTGTTGACAAATCCATGTAGCAAAGCGAAATAATTACTCGAAGTCCCTTGGGATGTGTTGACAAATGAGCATTTTCTATACCTGTATTGATAAGTTCATATACATGTTTTTTGACAAATCATATACATGTTTTTGTCCATATACTTTTGTCTAATTTGACAAGTCGATGATCATATTTTGACAAGTCCATGTTCTTGTATTGACAAGTTCATGAGCCTCTATGGGGACATTTATGTCTTCTCACATATGGAAAATATTGCAAAAAAACTCTTATGAGACTTCACCTCAATTTTAAGATTTTAAGGGACTATTTTATCGTATTTTTTCTTGTTTAGGGCTTAGGTGTAATTTTCCTGATTTTTACTATTACTGGGTACGAGAATTTTATGTACCATTTTTAACACTATTTTATGTGTTCTTCATGATGTTGACATCATTATGTCCATTTTTTGCCGTCGCATTGACAGAATTACATTGCATAATGGGTCGAAAAAATGGGCTCAACAATATTGAACGCGCTGGCCCAAATTCTCCACCAAAAAGAACGACTAAATTATGTAAAAATCCCACTTAAAATGCAGGGAAAAAACACAAAAATATTGATAAAATTGATAAAGGATAAGTAACGGTGTTAAATTTTAATAATTCTAAATGGACTAATTTAGAATTTTGAAATGTTTTGAAATATGGGAAATTACCTAACTATTTTCATTTTTTTAAAAATCCTCAAATCTCCTAATTGGTAGCTAGAGACAGTGACCGTCACCGACGACCTATCTCTGATGAGCTTGTAGGTGACTGGCCACCAGAGTTCTAGTGCTGGCGATCAATCCCTGGAGCTATGGTGGTATAATATTTCTTAAAAAAAAAAAAATTCAAGCAAAAGTCATTCTATATACACACACAGCACACACACAAATATACACACAAATTGTTAATATGTATACTAAAGTAGTAAACATGAAACTTGTTGAATATTTTCTAATAACTACTTTTGTTTCACTATTAACTACTCAAGTGTACATATTAACTATCTTAATTTTGATATTGACTACTTTTAACAAATACCCTGTTTACTATTTTAGTTTTAATATTGACTACTTTAGCTGGTTACTTTATTTGAAAAAAAAAACTAAAAAAATTGTTTCCAAAATGAGAAATCAAACTTAAATATGAATTTTTAGAAAACTAATCTAAATAAAATTTTTTATTTTTATTTCTCAAAATTTATTTTGAAAACAATTTTATAAAAGAATAAAACGTAGGTAAGTTGTTTATATCCATTAGATCATGATCTCTAACCATATTAGTTTTTTGCTATTTTCAGTTTTAAAAATGTGTATATGCATTTGGACACTTGTTTTTTTACTATTGTTAGTTGTTAAAATTATGATTTGTAAATTTCATATAGACACTTGTTATTTTGTTAATGTTAGATGTTAAAATTAGGATTTTTTAAATTTTCATATAGGCACTTTTTTTTTTTTTTAGATGTTTTTTTTTTTTTTTTTTTTTTTTTTTTTTTTTTTTTACTCTTTTAGTTATTAAAATGCGTGTATACACTTGTAAATTTGCCTATGAACCCAACAAATATATATAGCCAACTTCAACCTAGGTTTTATTCTTTATAAACTCAACTATAAACCCGACTTAATGTGTATCTAAGTAATTTGACATATGGTTTGTTGTTGGGTTAAGGTGCGATTTGACCAATAAACTATTAGCTCAGGAGCGTCCAATACAATTAACTATTAATTGGACCTTAAATACCGACAAACTATTTAAAATATTAAATTTGCACAAAAACGGTAGTCTTTGGGGGAAATAAATTGGCCTCAAATGCACATGAAGTCTCTCACATGTACATTTGAAACAGAAAGCATGTCTTCCCAGATTTTTAGCTTTTGACAAATTATCATCTTCTTTTTCTTGCTATGTTCATCTTTGACTTCTTCTTCTTCCATAGTCCCTCTTCTTGTCTCTCCTTCTTCGTCATTACAGCACGACCCTCCATCTTCTGCTGCAACGCCATTTTTCACCTGCTCCAATGTGTTGTGTAGTGATAACGCTATGGCTTCTTTCTCCTATGCCTCTTTACACCACGCCTGGTTCTCTTCCTCCAACCGGCTTAAAAACTCTTCTAACTCCATTCTCTTCTTCACTGCTTGTGCAATTTCTTTGTCTTTCTACCTCAACATGTAAATCACGTTTGATTTGACTTTTTTTTTTTTTTTAGCAACAATGCTTCTTGCTGCTTCCTCTGTTCTTGCAGCATCATTCGCAATTTCTCATTCTATACCATTCACATAAGTAACATCCAAATTAATCCCCACACAACCCATAAACCGCTTGACATGACACAAATAATAAACAAAGGTTTTAAAAATGAACTCTAACCTGGAGTCTGATGTAGTGATCAATATCCTGGCTCTGTTTCTAGAATTGAAGATTCAAGCTATGTGAAACAGATTGTGAAGACGGGTTGAGGTTGCTGTTGTTAGCGAGGGACGGAATATTGAAGAGACAAGGGGGGCCATGGCCCAAAAAAAAAATTGTTTAGATTTTTTTAAATTTTTTTTAATATAATGTAAAATTTAATTTTGGCCCCCAACTTCTTTTTTTTGACATTTTCCCTCTTTTTATATCTTTGGGGCTTATAATTCAATCTTTGTTCCATGTGGGGTCTTATATAATTTATGTTAATCTTATCATTTTTTTTTTCTATATTTCA
Organism: Acacia acuminata; assembly: GCA_019022655.1. NCBI lineage: Eukaryota > Viridiplantae > Streptophyta > Magnoliopsida > Fabales > Fabaceae > Acacia > Acacia acuminata. The sequence goes on from JAFJYI010000247.1 coordinate 649,255, forward strand.
TTCTAATTACCTGAAATTTTTAGCTTATCAGTGAAATTTATTTTTGTGATGTATCATTTACTATGCTTTTACCCATACTCGAACTTATTGAGTGTCCATCCTTCATTGTAATTTATATAGCTACATTTCTAACAACACTTAGTCTTACTTTTCTAAATGATAGGTTTGTAAAATAATTGTCTCTCTTATTAGATCCTCGTATTCACTTGATTTCATGAATATTTTTTTATATTCTTTTCTTTTTTGATGTATTTAAAAATTTCCTTTAAAAATGAAAAAAGGGGCGCCCCGAACCCCGAATCCCCCACCATTTTTTGCCCCCCCCCAATTTTTACTCCAAGCTCCGTCCCTGGTTGTTAGTTTTCGTATTGTTATTACCGAGAGAAGAAAAGATTTGTGTCGACAAACATGTTCTGATTCCTCTGCCTCTCATTGAACAAGGGTTGCAAATCCTGTTCTTGTTGCAGATTGAAATAGGATCGAGCCAACCCATTCTCAGTCATCAAATCTTGAGGCGACCCACATAAAGGGAACCCAAGATTGTTCGTGCTTTCACCAAGAGACTGACGTTTTTGTGCAAATTTAACATTTTAAATAGTTGTTGGTATTTAAGGTTCAATTAATAGTTGATTGTACTGGACGCTCCTGAGCCAATAGTTTATTGGCCAAATCGCACCTTAACCCTTTGTTGTTTATAAAACTACCCATATGATAAAAACAACAAAAATTAAAAACAGAATTAAACAGCTTGGAATAATCATTATTAGGTGGTAAAGAAAAGTAAGCTGAAAATACCAACTTATATTATTTTAACTTTTGGAGACTAGTTGTAGACAGAAGTTGCCTATTTTTAAATATCAATTGCGACTTCTTTGCACAAGATCGCCACATTTTCTTTTCTTATATATATGTAAGTGATGTATTTCCAATTACTGAAGAGTAAAACGGTTAAGAATAACTAAAATATAACAGGGGACTGCATCAACTTGGTTGTTTAATTTTGGTTGCTAGATGTAGAGGGCATGGCCATAGTTGTTTCATCCTCCCTTAAATTTTTTTTTGCACCATCTGAATTGCCTATTGCCTATATAATGCTTATGATTTTGATTGAAATATATAGTGAAGTATTTAGTTTCTTCCCTCTGTTCTACTTTTGGTCTCTCCTCCCCCGAATTCTTCTCTCTTCTCTTAAACTCCTCCCTCCCTCTTCACCTTCTTTTCTATAGCACATTCCACACTTAAAATAAAAGAGAGGAATAAAAATAAAAATCTCCGGATTTTTTTTTCCAATTTGGCAGCACAACAAAAGAAGCTCCAAAGGACTGAAATTTTGGGATCTCATTGCCCTACTCTTCTTCATCCTTCCCTTTGCTCACAGGGCTCGTGCTTCACTCTATGTTCGTAGCTTTTATGGATATCTTCGTTGCGTCGGTGTACGTGGGTGTACGCTTCAATCTATCAGTTTTTCTCAGTTTCAAATGCAGTGGATTCTCACACAAGAGAGTATATTAGAGTTGTATCCTTTTGAACATTACTGGATTTTTATTTTTTATTTTTTACATCGAGAACTCACCCTGATTTTGAAAACATTCACGTTATTCCACATTCTTATTTTTCATAAGGAATATATTAAAGAATATAAATTTCAGTCAATAATTTATTTTCAAAATATACCAGAGGCAAAAGATTTTTATTTGTTTTTTTGGTATAAGGGAGGCACTAGGCCTTATATATTATTCCCAGAATATTCAAGAGGATTATTATTATTATTTTTTATATGAAAAAGTTTAGGTGGGGGTAGACACGGTTCCACATCGTGGCAGTATGCTCCAGCTCAAAAGTCTTATAGAAAGCTTTACAGATCATCCATCAATAACGCCTCACATCAACCACCAGGTATCGAATCTCCTCCATTTGTGACTAAGTGGTCAATAGTTTGATTATTACCGGCCCAACTCTCTTAATCGGAATTAAATTCAGCATGAAATTTGGTGTATTCATTTACCAAGCACAAAAGTTTTTTGGGTTTTGGTGGATTCATTTATCCGCCCAAAATTTTTTTGGGTGAGGAGACGTGCCCATTGTTATTGGGCCTGGCCTAATATTCTAGAGACATATCCACTCGTGTGTATTCTTTAGACATATTATTTGAACTTTTGGAGACTGTAGACTGAAGTTGCCTATTTTTAAATATCAATCAAAAGTTTTGAGGTGGAAAATGTTCGATTTCTAGAGTCGTCCGTTTGGGAAGGGCTTTACCGTTAACAACCCCGATCCAAAGTTGGGTTGCACACTTGCCACCATTTTTATTATCAAAAAAAAAAAAAAAAAAAAAAAAAACCAATCACGAGTTCTCCGCCTAAGATCATAAACATGAGATTTTTTTTGGAATTATCCCAGTCATTTGAGGACTTTAGTAGCTAATGACGGTCTAGGATTTAGTGAGTGTTTGGGTAACTTTGAAACCATAGTTTTAGAAACCATTTTCCATAAGATGAAGCAATAATCATCTCACATGTCTATTTCACAAATCATGAAAATTATTTTCCAAAAGCTAATCAATCCTCTTACTTTGCTGTCTTCTTTTCTAGGCCATGAAGCCTCCATTTGTACCAAAAAAGAAAAAAAAGAAAAGAAAACAAGACCGATAATATTGTGAAATTCTTGAATCATCAACTCAACCAATTGTTCCAACCTATTAAGAGTCTGCTCATGCACATTTTTGCACGCTAAAAGTATATTATTATTTCTGAGATATTAATTCAATACTAGTGTTTGATATTGGATTACTATGAAACTTGGTTGAAGATAATTTTCTCAACATAGCAGACCACCACAAATAAAGCATTTCAAAGTGTTTTAATTTGGTTTAGTAGCCTATGCTGTAATCTTAACTGATATAAACAAATTTTCTCAAGGAAGAGTTGTTTCATGTTCCTTTTAGTCTTATTCCATCACTTAAAAAAGGAAAAAAAGCTTATGAGCTGTTCAAATTAAGAATCATAACATTCTTGACTAAATGCAAAAGCTTTCATCAACAATTCATTATACAAATCAAAATCAAAACTCCTGTTTTTCGTTAACCATTGTTCCCAACAACAAAAAGTTACTCCCTTCGGTTTGAAATACATGAGTTAGATAATTCAATTGCATAAATTAAAAATCAACAAGTTATGTCAGTTATTTGTAAAGACTGTGCTAACTTTTCTAAAGTACTCAATGAAGAATTAATATGAAGTCCAAAGAAAAGAATGTAATCACCAAAAAATTTCACGTGAGAAACATGCAATGATAAGTTTTAATGTAAGAAATGATAACTAGTCTTTGATACTCTTTTGATAAAAATCTCCTAAACGTATGCAACCAATAGGAATAATTTATGTAAGAAAAAAAAGTTACAAATTTCAAAAATAATTTGAGTTGAGATATTATATTTAACATCAAAATGAATCTATTTACTCATGAGCTTTTCCATTTAGGACATGAATTGGGTAATTACAAATCCTCCTCATGTGCTATTCTCATCATCAATCCCACGGCAAAAATCACACCTTTTGATCTCGAAAGTTCACTATCTTAAAAAGGTTAGGGATACATAGAGACTCATTTTTTTACCTAAAATAACTATTACCCGATTTTAAATATAAGACATATTTTATAATATAATTTGTATTACAAACTATGTTTTATATTAAAAGCAGAGAAGTAAGATTTTGTGATAGAGGCAAGTCTCTAACTGGTTTATGAATAAATTAGTTAATAAAGTTCACTGTCTAAAACAACTTTCTTACAAAGTAAAGTAATTAATTAATTAATTTTAAGAAACTATAAAACCCAAATTTGGATTATTAATTGATCAGAGAAAGTAATTAGATTTTTGTAAAGACAAAGAAGTAGTACCAAACATAGCATACTTGTTGAAGGGTTAAAGCTTGATCAAAGGCGCATGGGCATACATATTCTCTCATCATTTCTTGTCCTCTAATAATTATTTTTATTTTTCATCATTTTTCTCTCTTTTTTTGTGTGCACCAAATGGAATTATGTATTGTAAAAAGGCATTTTGTGGCTAACTATATTATTTTCATATGTTTTTTTTTTTTTTTTCTTTAGTTTTTTTTGGGGGTTTCATTTAATTATTTTTCCTTTCATTTATTAACTACATATTTTTTTTTTAAAAACTACGTATTGGTATATATGTAATTATAAATAATAATGGTTCTAAATGAAATAATAATATTGTTGTGTGAGTTATAATAAATTTTCTCTTTCTTCAACTGGTGGGAATAGCTTTCATAAAATATATAATTAACCAATAATTGAAAACTTGTATAGTTGGCACTACTGATATAATTGCATGATTTGGATAAAATTTTAAATTGGGACAGTTAAATTTTTTGACATATAAAATTCCCCCTTATTTTTAACCAAAATCTAGCCAAGTCACTTGGATTTGAGTTTAATCTCTGTTGTGCCGAGAGTGTTAATGTTAAAATCCTTCTAACAATTATGTTTTCTGATATTTAAATTTATATTTTCCTCTTTATAGAGTAATATTGCTTACTCTTTTAATGAACAACTTGTCTATATACTAGTTGCCTTTTTGATTGTAGATATTATGACTCAAACATCTTTAATTCATGAAATCATTTTTATTTATTATTTTTGCATAAAATCTATCATATCGCCATCATATTTAGTCTCTTCATCTTCAAAAATACGACGCAATAATTGTAAACTCTACATTGTTATAGTATAATTTGTCACTCACTAGTTTCCGGTTTTTTTTGTCCCTCAATTTGGGGTTTCCCAAGTTATATTTTGTTTGCAATTTTTAAGTTCTGTCCTTTATCTTATTTTTACTTACCTATAATTTTTTATACCATAATATATAAGAATATTATATTCAATTCCGTGACCATTTCATTTGAGTATTTGACATACATTATTTGTAACTTTCCTCATCTTAATTCATATCCGATCTCTCGTTCCACTGAGATAATATAAACGAATATGTATAATATTCTATTTCGACTAATTAGAATTATTAATTCATAAGAATTTCAGCCAATTTTTGGGGACTCTAATTTTTTATTCGTATGTATGTGATATTCCTTTTAGTTTGTAAAATAAACAAAACTATATATCACTTTGGTCTCCCGAATATGTGATAATCAATATAGAACACGAAGGAAACAGTTTCTATAAACTTAATCCATTTAATTTGTTTTCCCATAAACAAAATCAACGAAGACTCTAATAAGAAAGAAAGAAAAGAAATAATTGAACTGCGTATCCGAGCTTTGTTTAGAATCTACACAACGAAGAGCAATTTCTAGAATGAAAAAATACCACCAGAAATGGTATCTGTGCGCAGAAATTCATCACCCCAACGACGTGTATATTTCTGGGGATTAATCCACCGGTATTCAGCAACCAATTAATCTGGTTCGTCGGAATGTAAGTCCATAATGGGAAAAGCTTGCTACCTCCAAGTAATTATTGCAACTGCATATACCCAGAGTTTGAACAAGAGACCATTGGTTAAATTAAAACAACCTATAGCCGGTTAATCCAATCGTTTGGTGGTTATATTTCTAACTTATTGATTTGACTCCCGTTATCCTAAAAAATAAAAACCATTGCTATGGTTTATATATATATATATATATATATATACATATATATTGGCACACACGCACTCACACTTAAAAGCCAGATAGAATGATAATTGCATGAGGTTATTGAACAAAACAGATAAGAGCGAGGAGGTTCATTAAACGAAATGCAGATATCAGTTCGATTGATGGAGAAGATTATAGAGAAGGCCTCTACTATATTATAAATTGTGTAGAAATATAAATTGAACTAAATCTCTAAAACTTATTGTTCGAAATTATTTAACTGACACTACACACACTCACACACAAAAGTCTTATATTGCTTCAAGATTTAATTCAAATTCTAGAAGTAGTTGTGACTTTTATTACGACCCATGCTTACTGTTCAATGAATGGGAAGCAAAAACATTAAATCCCTTCATAGTCCCTTATAAGATTATCATAGATATAAACAAATAATAATATTTTTTTAAAAAAAATCCTTTCATATTGACTTCCAAACTCACACACACAAAGAAAAAAATACTTATATGAAGTTTCTTATATCCATCATGTCAAGTTCCTTATATATACAGGGGTATGTGTCCTATTTTTTAAATGTGAGTTTAAAATTAAATGATAATATTTCAAGCATAGAACACACATGGACATGGTCATATATGAGTGAAACTTGATGTAATGGATATAAACAACTTGATGTAAGTATCGTTCATATGTGTGTGTGGATAGAATTTTGCCCGAGTGCCAAAATGATAAAATACACAGTTAATTAAGAAAGAGTATATATGAAGATTCTTATCATTATAGAATCTTCATATTGAATATATATAAACTCATATTGCTATTATTATAAGGTCTGCTTTGAGGTTCCAAGTGATGCTCATCATAATGAAACCAGAAAGGTATAATCATCTCAACCACTAAATAGGGCATGGTCCACTAACTCACCTTATTATATATTGTTCATCCAACTTTGTGCCTGGAAAAAAGTTAATTAATTATGATAATCATAGTCCTAATTACATACACAAACTATATAAAAATAAATGACTAAGAAACAAAGCATATAGACATATGAAACACACTAAAAACACTAATGGTTGTATATATATTGCTTTTTAAGCTATTGATTAGAAGTTCCCTAAATACTGACTAGGTTCGCCTAAAAAGAAAAAAGATTCTCTCTCTGAAAGGACCAAGTTAGGGCAATTTCTATCTTCCCAACATATATAAAAATGAAATGACTCTTAATAAGACAGTTATAACAAACACACACATAGAAGAAGTTAAGTTCATGATTCTATGGGTTCCTTCTTTGCTGAAGGAATCACAGCTTCAAAAGAACGACTTAGAAGCGAGCATATATATATATATATATATATATATATGAAGCATGGATATGAAAATATGTAAAAGCTTTAGATTAACCTACTAATAATAATAATAGTGATGGCTATATAAATTATGAAAATAATTAAGTACTAATTCTCCATATGTTTCAGTAATGATCTACGAGAGGTAGAGGAACCAGACAGGCTAAGAATAGAATCCAAGGAAAACTATATATAAATGATAAGTGAACAAATAAAAGAAAAGCACATGTTAGCATTGGTGGAAATAAGAGTGAAAAAGAAAATAACAGAGAGAGAGAGAGAGAGAGAGAGAGAGAGATAGCTAGGGTTTCAAGGAGCATCTATTCTATTCCATAACCGAGACAAAACTGTGAGTTATATTTAAGTGTCATGCTGCAGTACAACTATATATATATATAAATTATTATGAGAATTACTCACCTCTCAACATTGAACCAGGCCCCTTTTATAATTTTGTCTGATGGGAGTTACAGTTTTTTTTTTTTTTTTTTTTTTTTTTTTTTTTTTTTTTTTTTTTTTTTTTTTTTAGTGAGAAGAAGAAAGAGTAAAAAAAAAAAAAAAAAAAAAAAAAAAAAGCGCTTGGTCATTGAGGTCCGTTTTGCTGCGAGTTTGTTTGCCTCGGAAAGGAACTTTTTTTTTTTTCCAGCTACAGACCAACGCACGTGTGACTCTGTACCCAATGCTCATCTCTGCCTCCTATCCCATATTCAACCCTAAATCTCACACACTCACAGAGACCATAACCTCCCATCACCTTATTCCTTGGAAACAATGAAACATGTATGACACTGTCTCTATGTCTCTCTCTAGTAACATCTTCGAGGTTTTTTTTCCTTCTTTCTTTGTTTCTACCGTAAAAGAAATACTAAAAAAACCAAATAGACACTATTAACATTAAAAGTACAGGTCTATTTGAGTTGACATTAGAAAAGCACGTTCATGTAAATCAAGAAAATTCCTCTTATAAACTTACCTTTATACCGTAAATCATATTAGAAAAACAGTTTCTACTGTAAATACAAAGAGGCACTGTAGTGTGGAGGGATAGAGGAGATGTTTTTGGGTGTAATGATGAGAGTTGGTAGCTGAGAAGGGAGTAGTGAGAGAGCGAACAGAATCATGATAATGATATTGTTCTAAGTACAGTATTAAAGGAAGATTACTAATTATTATGTCTAGTTTTGTATGATCGATGCTTTGTGTGTGTGACTCTTTTTCTCGGAATAGATAAAATTGAGGAGTTCATATATTAAAACATGGTGGGGTTATTTGTAGATAATAATGTGTATGTCCTAGAATCTGAATCCCTCTCTCTCAAACTCCCAGAACTACTTATATAGTACCCAACAACCAATCAACCAAAAAATAAAAAGTTACTGTGAAAGGGAAAAAGAAAAGCTGGGTGTTCTACAAGATCTCTTTTACTTCATATATGCAAAGAGGGACTGATGAATTATCAGACAAGATACCAGAAAATGCAGCAACAAAATGTGGAAGAGAGAGAGAGAGAGAGGAGAATATTATGCTTCTGCTTGGTGTTGAAGCAATGACCAACAACACTTTTAATTAATTAGCTGAAAAACATAAGAAAATTTATAAAAATTAAAGGCATTACCCAAAAATTCATGAGCGAATTTGTACATCCCTTCTTCAAATTTTCATAGCGCACCCACATAATTACTGATGATGATGATATCATATTATCACAGGCTTTTTAAGTAAGCATAAGAGACAATATAAGTTATATGATGGAAGAAGGAGAATGAACAGTGGCTAAATTTAAAAAAAAAAAAAAAGAAAGAAAGGAAAGAAAAGAAAAGAGATAATGAAAAAGTTTCAAACTTTTTTTTTTTTTTTTGGGTGTGAATTTTTTTTTCTCTGGTTAATTAAAATGGAGGACGAACAGTGTTGTGGCCTCCACCCCAGAATCCTTCAGCTGGTAATTGGCAAGAATTCAGAAGATTCTGAGGAACTCCATGAAACATCGATGTAGTGTTAGGATCTCCCACGATTTGATTCTGTTGTTGCTGTTGTGGCTGTGATTGTTGTTGTTGTCCAACGATTCCCGGCGAGCCTAACCCTCCGCTTCCAGTCACTGCCGCCACGGGCGGTGTCTCTTCTTCCTCTAACGGCAGCCTCTCGTACGCCGCATTTCCGAATGAAGCAGCCATTATGACCACCGGCCCGGACGCCAACAACGGCCCCACCACGGTGCCTCCCACGACTTGACCCTGTCCACCAGACAGATATATGGCCATTCCCGAAGCGGCAGGTGGTGCCGGCGGCGGCAGGAACGAGCCAGAGAGTGATAGAATCTCGAATCTCCCGTGTAAGGTCACAACTGCACCAGGCGAAGCGGGTTGCCGGAGGGTGACATTCGTGACGGTGCCACTCCCACTCAGAATGCAAACGCCACGCTGCCTCCGCCGCGCGAAGTTAGCGACACTGTCCATGATATCTCCGCCGTTAGCGATCTCCATGACATGAGACCTAAGTGCGTTAGGGCTATCCCTCGTTATAATGATCGGAGGCTTGGGCTTGTTCTTCGAACCGGCCGGTCTGCCACGAGGTCTTCTCCCACTATTATCCCCACCGCCACCGCCACCAGAATCTCCGCCCGCAGGAGCTGTGTTATTAGAACCCAATTCCTTCCCCTCAGTGGCAGTGTTCTCATGATCTCGCTTCTGACCGCGGTTCAATCTGCCATTACCGGCCTGCTCGTCCACGTCGGCGGCGGGGGAGTGATTGTTATTGTGGTGGGTCTGATGAAATTGGTGATGGGGATGAAGATGGAGATCTCTGGTGTGAAAAGGTGGTGGAAGAGGACGACCCTGTGCAGCTACTGGATCCATTATTATTATAGCTTCTTTCTCCGATACAATCCTCACAACCCTAAATAGCTTCGATCTTTGAACATACAAAGGAGAAAGCAAAGGAAAATTGGAAAGAAGGAGAAAAAGGAGAGAAAGATGATTCTTCTGGGGCTTCGTTTGAGGGATTGATTCCTCTTTTTCGGAAATGGGAATGAAGCTAATAAGCTAGCTAGAAGCTAAGGTTACATACCTTGAAGAGGAATTTCTGGGAAAAGAGGACCAAAATTTGAGCAGAAGGAGACATCATAGTTCTGATCTGTCGTGGTGGTGGGCGAAGAAGAAGAACTTGAAGGGTTTGATGTTAGAGGGAGAGAGGTGAGAGTTAAGAGTTTGGAGGAAATAAGGTAAGTGGGTTATAAGAGAGGAGGAGGACGGTGTTGGGTTAATAAGAGGACTATGACGACTAGGGAGGGTGGTATTTAGTTCGTTTTTCTCTATATTCCTTTTTTCCCCCTTGAAAAAATGAAAACTGTACTTTTGACCACTATGACTTTATTTCCATTTTTAATCTTAATACTTAATCTTTAGAAATTATAGCTAAGTCTCTATTATTAGTAAGGTTTTGATAATACTCACCCTGGTCTTTAATAAAAGGTATCAACTAACAATTCTTACAAACTAATAAAAATAGTTAAAGTCAGTAAAGTTATCCTAAAATTTAAGTAATTTTTAATATTACTCATACTAATTGCACTAAACTTTAATATCATATTCATTATTAGTCTCACCCACTACCCTTATTAATTAGGGGCATATATGAAAAAAAAATTAATTCTCATTGGAAACAAGTAAATACCTTATAAAAAAAATTAAATATAGTTGTTGGTTAGTGTCTTATAATAAAGACCCGAAAGAGTATCATTTTAGTGTAGCTATTTCTTTTCTTTTTTTTCCATGACTGTTCGTGGGAATATAGGCCCATCATGAGAGAATTATGCTACCTCCAAGTAATTATATATCATGCCTGCAGTAGTTAAGTTGAAATGATCTATAACCAATCGATCCAAGAGTTTGATGGTTTTGTGTAGTTATTTATATGTGGTATTGTTGATGATCTAATCTATAAATCTGACTAAGTATATATAATGTGTGTAAAATAGCATTAATATAAATATTAACTAAGTAATATAAAAAGAGTATTTTTAATTTTTTCCTTCAAACCTATTAGTTTGACTAATAAACTAATATATAATCTAAGAATATTTAACATATGAAATGATTAAGTCCCCCCTTATAATTAGGACCAGGTAGTATTAATCAGAGAATCCTTATGAGGTCCCCAAAAAAAAAAAAAGTAAAGTAAATTACCAAAAATTTTTAATAACCGTAGAGTAATATGGCTATTGTGATTTTCTGTTTAGAATTTGCCACTATGATGCTTATTTATTCTCGTTTTCCCAAGCATTAATCACATACTCTCTCCATAATATATAACACTTTAACAAATTCACAGAAAACGGGAAGTGACAATAAAATCGTTAAATCTGTATTAAATTGAAAACTTTTCTACTTTTATTTGAAAAAATGTGCTTGAAAAATTGATGAGTGGGTAAAATTGGAAAAAGTATTAATTATAGGGACAAAATGAAAAATGAGCATTAATTATTTTACAAGTGACTTTTATTTTGGATCAAACTATTCGTCTAGAAGCATCTGTATTACGGACAAGAGGGAGTACCATAATTTGAACCAAATATGTATATCAATAAAATTATTGGAGGATAAATTAGAAATTTGAAAATTCAAGTATTTAGTAATACATTTTTTTTTAAAAAAAATAAGAAAATGGATAAAATTGCAGCGACTCCAAATATTTTTACTAATTTTCTTCTAGTTTTTTTAAGGAAAAGAATTTATATTTAATTTATTTTAGGGGACTTTGGGGTGGATGCTGCGTTGTTTTTGGGTTAGGGTTAGGTCCAAGGATTCGGATCGATAATGGGTTTGATTTTGGTAAGACAGCGTGCTGCGTGCGCATGGGCGGTGATGTGGGCCCCACCGGCCTCTCCCCCCTCTATCTCTCTCCCCTTCATCTTTACCCTCCCTGGGTGGGTCCCGCCTATTCAAGGCTATCTCATGCTCTGATTAAGGCCGCTAAAATTTAATTATATTACCAGATCCGGATCCAGCATCGCATAATATCATGCATTTTAGTTGTTTAAAAATTGATCTAACCGTCTAAAGAGAGACACATTATCTACTTTTTAAATTTTTATCTTTACCGCATGCGGTAGTTTGAAATAAATGTGTCTTTTCTTCTTGTACGTTAGATCAATTTTTGGACGGTTGTATAGAGTATACAAAGAATCTTGAAGGATCTTGAGGGAAGGGATTATGAGAGAATACGGTTCCTATTTTAATACTCCCTCCTCCTATCATAAATCTATGATCTAGTTATCCTTTTTTTCAAAAAAAAAAATTAAGGAAGTTAAGCAAACCGTTTAATTATATCATATATTATATATCATTAAATTATATATAAATTTATAATTTAAATAAATTAGTTTTAAAAAATGATAAATATAAATACTACCTTTAGCCTGATCCTAAAGGAGATCAAAAAAGATAATTAAATTAATTTAAAGTATTATATTTATCATTTTTTCTCTAAAATAATTTATCGATGTATAAACTCATATATAATTTAATCTTACATAATATATAATTTGATTAAATAACTTATTTAATTTTTTAGCCTATCTAAAAAAACCAACCAGGTCATATAATTAAGAGAGGAGGCCAGTAGTAGCTTTATTATTTAAATTCAAAATTGAAATGTATTGACATGATTTATATTCTATCTTTTACTCAACATTAATTAAAAAATTATCAATTTCGTTACCTCAGCCATTTTTAGGAGACATTTCACATTGTTGAAAACTTTATTCAATATTTCTCATGTAGAATTCATATACTAGTACTAGGAATTAGTCTTTGACTTGACCTTCAAAAATAATTTATAGTTTCATAAATAAATTGAAAAATTAAAATAATAATTTAAAATTTATATCCTAGCTTATTGTAATGTAATGCCAAAGATGAAAATCTCAAATTCATGATCAACTCATCACTCAATTTTATCTGTCAGCAGCATTTATTTATTACTTCTCTTGTCTTGTAGAATTGATTTTAGTTATGAATGGAAGACATGTTTCTTATATTTATCAATCTTTTACTAATTTATCTCTATTGATGATCACTTAATAATAATTAATCAAGAGAGATGAAGGTAATTAAAGAAGATGATTATGGTGTTTTGAAAGAAAAAAAGAAGATCATATTAATTAAACTAACTTTCTTAATCTAATCAAATTATCGATAAAAAATCTAATCAAGTTAAGTAAATATATCTTACGTTGGGCCTATTTGGATTAGCGGTGGAAGCGGTGATTTATTTTTTTCTATTTGACTGTTTTAAAAGCCCGATAGGAAAAAATCAAGTTGTAAATATAATTTATATTTAAATTGATAGTGATAGAAGTGGCAAGGCCCACATCAAAAAGCTACCTCATGGAGCTTTTTTCCTTAACTTTTAGGAACTTTTTTTTAAAAAAACCCAATGATTTTAAAGCTCAATCCCAACACTATATTTCTGGCCTTTTTTTTTTTCTACTGCTCTTTTTTTTTTGTTTTGTTAAAGTTACTTAAAGCTCTCTTCAAACAAAGGATAAGAGGTGTGCTTCCTTCTATAATTTAACTTTCATGTTATCAAGACATAAATATATCTGGGATTAGGAGTATCTTATAAAAGAAGAAGGCTCAAACTAAAACCCACTCAGTGTAAGTTTATAACTCAGTATATTCAGTATAATTATATGTATTACGAGGTTGGAAAACTTTTCTGAACTTATTAAAACAGATTTAATGAATTAGCCATTCTTTCTTAATTTTGTTAAGTAGTTGAAAATAACTTATATTTTAGACATAATGGAGTAGAACTTACCCGGATTCTGGTCAAGAAGTTACTTTCCTAGTTATGGGGAAGTGTGTGAAACTTAACTTTCCGAGAAATTCAGCATTTTAATGACCCAAATGAAATGTGTCTCACTACTTTCTAAAAAATCCTACTTCTCCTCCTTGCTTACTCCTAATCACCTAAGACATATGTGTGTGTCTTTTCATTTTTTTTTTTTTTTTTAGTACAAGTGACAAGCATCGGCTTAAAGTTCAAAATACACCTTCTAAGATAAAGAACTAAATTCATTCCCAACAAACATTTTGTCAAGAATGAATCGAGTTCTACATCTTGGATATACTTCTAGGACTAATTGTAACTACATATCTTCTACATGTGCTTCCTTTACTAAAATATCTGCATATTCAATAATCTCGCTATTTGAGTGTGTCTTTTGAATTTGATTATATATGTGGCAAACATAGCTGATTGCTCAAAATGAATTTATTTATGTATACTTGTAATATGAGAGATGATTATTTGAATGTTTTTTGTTAATGTATATTTTTGAAATGAATAAATGCAAAAATTATAGTTTGGGTATGTTTAATATAAATGTGAAGATAACGTGAATACTAGGGACTTTGTTACCTTCAATTAGAGTTGGGAAAACGGATTGAACTTGTCGGATTGACCCATTTAAGCTCTAAATTTGTAAGGGTCGGGCTTAAAATATTTGCCTCAAAAGTGTCTTTTTATTTTTAAAAATTATTTATTTGATAATATCATTATTTATTTTTTTATACTTTGTTAGTGATATTGCAAATATTTAGTTGTTATTATCTTTTTTAGAGTTAAGTTTCATAAGAACATCTTATATTAAATAAAAATCTTAAAAATTTAAAAATTATAAAAGATATTTCTTATTTATAAGTATTCTTACTAATTTTGTATTTTTTGACTTATTTTTAATGATTGTTTTGTTCATATCGTGTATTGTTTATTTTGTTGACCTACGACACTTTTAAAAACATATTTATAAGAAGTATTTTTAATTTTGTTAAGTCTTCTCAATAATTATTTGTAATTGTGGTATGTAAACAATAGTTTACCTTTGATTATTACTAAGTGACTGTGTTTGTTTGTTGTATGATGCTTATCGTTTACACCTTAATTTTGACAAAATTTATGTGTTAAATTAGGAATTTCATTATTCTAATTTTATTTCTTTTAAAAAAGTTAATAATAGTAAAAGATTATTAAAATAGTTTCAACTTGGCTTTGATGCTTAAAGGCGAATCTTCAAAAATGACTGTTTTTTTTTTTTTAAAGGGCTAGTCCTTTTAGGCCCTGGCTTTGAAAGGAGGCTAGCGTTTTTTACCAACTCTATTTTCAAAAATATTAGAATTTGGTTTTTCATATTTATGTATGAAATAAGTGCACCATATATATCTAAATATTAAAAAGACTAGGGTCTGATTATGATTTGTGACAGAGAACACGGCTTATCTTAGCACTATTTTGGTGCTTAATATGAAACTCTTCTAAAATATTATAGGCTTCTAAATATAAGTTAGTCGTACTTTACAAAAAATCAATATTAAATTTTTTTAAAAAAATGCCCTTATTACTAATATATTGGAGAGAGAGAGATTTTAAAAGAAAGAAATTTTTTTATTAAAGAAAGAAATTAAAAGTACTTACTACATTGCTTTTAATTGGAATGTGGTCTTAAAAAATAGTAATATGTTTTATCATTTTAATTATACAAACTATGAGAGTGTGTCTTCGAATAATGATCTTTAAGGTTTTGCTTTTGTTGTAATGTAACTTAAAAGGTTGTGATTTAAATTCTGAAAATAGTCTCTCCCACTTGTCATAATAAGAATGTGTTTACATCCATCCTAGATAGATTTCACTTGAAAGAACCTTGTGCACAGCAAGTGTCTTATACAACCTCCATCTCTATATATAATATACTTTTAACCGCACTATGAATTCTAAAAAAATAATTAAAATTAGTTAAAAGTAATAAATATATAAGAAATGTAATTTTTTTCTTTTTTTATTGATTTAAAAAACCCTTATTTATGAATGAGTAAGAGAAAGATTAATAATGAGAAAATGATAAAAGATAATTAGGGGAAAAATTATTTGAGAGAATAAAGGGAATGTAGAGAATAACGAGAATGAGTCAACATTTTAATTAATGCAATGCATAAAATTAATTGAAGATAAAATGAGTAAAAATGCATTTATTATTCAGATCAACTCAAATGGAACATTATAAAACGACAATTAAGGTCATTCAAAAAATGATGCCTTATATATAAGAAAGGAGGGAGTATTAAGGACTAAAACTCCCTCCGGTCATTTTTATAAGAAACAGTTATCAAAATCACACAATTCAAAATGTTATGTAAAAATAATAAATGTATACATTTATTTATAAAGAGCATACATGAGAGATAGTGAATAAAATTTTATTGTAAAAAGATAATGGATGATATATACTAGTACTAATGAAGGTAAAAATATAAAGAACTGATATAAAATTTCAAAAAAAGAAAAGAAAAGAAGGATTTGTTACTAGATCACCTTTGTGAGAAAGAATGTTTCTTATAAAAAGGACGGAAGAGGGTATAATTGAGTAAATGTGAAGAGAAGGGAGGGAAGAAAGTAGAAAGAGAGGTGAAAGTGTATTAAAAAGCGTGCAAATAAGAACAGAAATTGTGGATCAAGTTACTGTTGGACGAAATGCTCAGTTCACAACTTCAGAGAGAGAGGTAAGCTGTTATGAATTGTTCCAATAAGGTTCCTTCTCTTTCACTACTTGTGTCTGTTTTTTCTGCCTTCTTTCATCAAAACTCATTATTGTTTCTCTTTGATCTGCCAGTACCGATGTATATATGTATATGCCTGCTGCTACTCCACCACCTTCTTCTTCTTCCCATTCACTCACATACATCCCGTGCTCATCCACTTCATCAATCCCCATAACTCACAACCACTTACTTGTCTTCCTATCATCTCTACAAGTGTATTGAGCTTTTAGGTTCATTATTGGAAAGTTTGAGTGCATGTATATAATTAATGAGCCTCATGTCACACGTTTGTTCGCCTCATTTAAAAATTTTGAGATATTGACTAGTCTGTAACCTTTTTGTTTTAAAAAATTTACATTTACAACTTCCCTTGCTAAATATAAAAACTAGACATATAAGTAATTTACGCAAATGAAACTTCTAAGTTGATTTCTTCTAAAATATTATCTTTAATTATTTGTATTTAAACTACTGCTAGAAAGAAATATCTTTAATTTGATGCATGAAAAAAAATTCCTTGTTGGAGGGGCTGGATCTCTTGAGAGGATAAGAATAAGAGATAATAAGAAGAAAGTAGTGCACAATGTCTTCAAGGCGTGGACAACACTGTCCTTTAAGTTTAATTCACTCTAACTTATAGCTATCTTATAAGGTACAATTTAGATTGACAGATGAATTTACTGCAAGATATATTGAAAACTCTTGAGTATGAATTGCTCTCCAAACACTCAAGTCAAGACAACAATGCCTTTTACGAAGTGATAATTTGACTTTATCTTTTTAATCGCACTCAAGGACATAGACAATATATTTGATCTCTTGTTGTTATGTGGTTTTTATTTGATACATATATTATATTTGTTTTGTTTTGTCAACTATTAAAATAACCATTACATATCTATCATATTATGAAATGTTCAAGTAAAACAAAAGTACAAACAGAAATATTTTTATTGAGATTAAAAAATCATTTAGAAGAAATATTATACTCTTGTATATCTTTATGCCATGTCTTGTATATTAATCATATAAAAAAAAAAAAAAAAAAAAAAAAAGGGCCCCGCCTATTAGTTAAACAAGCGAATGAAAAATGCCTAGCCTATTCCCACATTCCAACCCAGATCGTAATTAAGGATATTCTTACAGAATAACAATTTTTTTCTTCCAAGTGATATAATTGAGAATAATTTTGCAAAAACTAGTATTGTCTAAATCATATGTGTCCTTGATAAAAGTGTAAATGAGAACTTGGTGGGTGATGCCTAACAGATCTACAAATGTTCTTTTAAATCTAAAAATGCTTTGACCAGATAAATTTCGGAAATCTGACTTACTTAAACTTTCATTAAAAAAAAAAAAAGTATTTGCTAGTTCAATAGCAAAATATATCGGTCTAATAATTTGACAACGTAACAATTAATTAATTAATAGCAAGAGAGAGTTTCAATAATGATTGTCTTATGATATTAAGCTAGTGTTTTGTTTTGTGCGTTCCATAGGACTATTCTTAACTTATAAATTAGTGATGTTATTTGTTAAAATCTATATTTTATACATTTGTATATATTTCTACATATATTAAACTAAATTACACAAAATTATTGTCTTAAATTTTGAGTTACTTGTTTGTTTTTGGGGGTAGCATTCAAACTTGAAGTTGAAGCCCCAGGGCCAATTTGTACAAATACAAATAGCACATGTTCTAAACTAATTAAACTCTATTTCTTTTCTAATTTTAAGTACAACTCATATTAATTTTTTTTATGAAATAACATAATAATTGGTGGCATGAAACCAATGTTGAGCGTTACAGTCAAATGATCACTCATTAACAAGGTTATCAAACTTACAAGTTTAAACAAACTCTTAACAATAAGGTGAACTTGCGTTAAACTCAAATCATAAATTCATAAAATTTTGCTTTTACCATTAAATATATATTAATAGTGAATAATTAAATAACTAAAATGTAAAAGATAACAAAAATTTGATTTATATATTTCTAAATTAAAATAATTAAAATTAAATATATCAAAATTCATAATTTATCATATTTAACAAAGAAATTTTCTATAAAATTAATATTTAAAAGCTGCGAAATTAACATGATTAAATCAAAGAAGTTAACACTAGTTTAAGAGTGAGTTAAATGGTTTTATAAGCTATAAACGTAAAAACGGTAACCTTGGTATATAAATTCATGAGTTTAACCGAAGTTTACGTGATCATGAATTTATCAATAACTTGACTCACTTTAGTAAGTTAAAAACGTTAAACTCGGAGTGTTAACTCGCAAGTTTAACAACAATGTTTATCAATTTTATTTTTGAAAACTTCTAATACCCGGTTCATAAAAGAGGGGTTGGTTTGGACCTATTAATCAATAAATATAACTTATAATTAATTATTTCATACTTTCCATTTTTCATATTTCTTCATAGTTCACTAATTGAGTAATCATGTAATTCACTGATACTGTAATCATATTTCCTTCCAACAACATATGCCTTAATTTCAGGCGATATAATTTATTTATATCGTTGACTACATTGTTTTCTTTATGTGATTTTTCTTTAGGTAGGGTGGGGATGTTACAAAATATTCTTCCAATTTTACCATCATTAAATTATATTTATCTCACGCAAGACGAGAGTAAGCACTTATTAGAAATAAAAACATGTATAAACAATTTAAAATCTACGTTACTTTCTATTGTGGACTGGAAGGAGTAGTTAATGAGGAGGAAAATGGAAAAAAAATCAATAAATTTGTAGATGACTCTTATCTTGACCTTATAAAAAAAGTTAAGACAATTTAAATTTTAGGTTCTTATAAAAATGATTGAAGAAAGTATTTGAGAATTAGGTGAATAAAGTATTTGAGAATTAGGTGACTTATACATTAAAACATGACAAGTGGTAGAATTTTAGCTTGTTTGAGTTGTCATTTAAAAATTTAAGATAAAACACCTCTTACATATTTATTTGATATATCGGAAATCACATTAAAAAAAAAAATTCTACCTTAGATTAAACAAGCCAATGGAATACCTAAGAATAAGTCATAAGCAAGGGAAACAAAAACAAGTGTCGATACGTGAGAATAAGTCATAATCAAGGCAAACAAAAACAAGTGCCGAAGTGGCAAGAGCGAGGTGGAAAAAGGGGAAGGACATGTGGGGTCATTGGAAATTGTGAAAAGGGCCCACCCGAAGAAATGTGCGGTGTGAAGAGGTGGGTCGCTGGCCGGGCCACCCTTGTTTTAAGGAAAGCAATCCGTTTCTCTCTCTATTTTTCTTTTAGGGTTTTGGCGTTTTTAAGCTTGTGGGTCCCACCTCGCCTCATCTCCCTTACGTGTCCCCTCCCCCCTTTCTCTACATCTCTATCTCTTCTTCATCATCTCTCTTTTCCTTTTCCACGCGCCAATGAGTCGCCATTATTTTCCCTCCCTCGAATCCAAATGGGCTAGTACAACATTTACATAGATTTTTCTTCATTTATTATTAATTATTTTTTAAAAATTCGGTAATTTGGACAGAATTAGGATGTGACTTATATCAGCAAAAAAAATAATAATAATAAAATCAACCCATGGTCTTAAGGACCCGAGCCAACCTCTCATCCATTGTGGCTATTATTTTGTTTCTGTCAGCATCTATCATACCCATAGTGTCAATTATAAATAATTATATATCTCACTATTATTTAATTTTGATGGCGAGATAAGTTGGTGGATATGCTTTATTGATGAATATGACTTCTCTCTAATGAACACACCAGGTAATAAAAATCAAGCTTTTGTTTCAAATGTTGATTTTTTGACTTTGTTAGCTTGCAAATGTGAAATAGCCTTTGGAACAAGAATTTATATATGCTTGGATGGGTTGATATGCATGGTTGTAAATTTTATATGATTTTTTTTTTTTTTTTTTTTTTTTGTGTGTGTGTGAACGTTTGGGTTTTTTTATTTGATCAAAGGTTTCATATTTTAAGGCTTAGAACACGTATGATTTTTACATTTCCTAATAAATACATTCTCTAAAATTGTACTTATTTTATTTTTCTTTTAAGGTAAGGTCATTTACCACCTCAACTAATAGTTTGTTGGTTATTTGAACATATTTTTAATTGGAATAAGCAATTCAGACCTCATTTGTGTGGAGAATTTTTATAATTGGATGTTCGTGTGCATGTGTGGGTATGAAGTTAATAAGGTTTGTGTCCGAAGTTTTTATGGTTGATAATTGGATTTGATTTGAGGTTCTTTAAGCTTACTCGAAACTCTCTTACTCAAGCATGAAATATGATGCACGCTAATTGGATATTTGAAATCCTAATACATGGGCCGTGCAGACACTGTGTATTGATTGAATTTGAGTTACTCACTAGACTTGGCTAATAGTTGGAAGGTTTGGCGTTATAAGTTAGGGGGATTGCATTTGTGTATATAATCTCCACCAATAAAATTAAACAACAACAATTAAAAAAAAAAATGTCTTATCTCAATAGGTAGGGTCTTTAAACTTAAATAGAATGGATCACATAATATCATTATGCATTTGTGAATAGTCTATTTTTTATTTAAGGGTGAATATGAAATTATAATTAGAAGAACTTTTTACAGCATTCACACAATGAATATAGACATATACACCATATAATTTAGATTACTATCTACATCGGTGGCAGTTTTAACCAGTGTAAAAAGTCAACAATCTCGCATCTTATCTATGAAAATGGTATCGGTCACAATACTTTTTTTCACTTCCCTCGCATTCGGTATATAAAAGCCCGTCATAAAAGTGCTATTTTGTACTATTTTTAATTAATTGAAGAACCATCAACCTCATCAGTTTATGTCTGCAAAGCTCTTGCTTTGAAAGAACCCTAGTGCTAAAGCATGGTTTTATAATCTAGTGGAATTTAAGTTCTCATATAAGTTGAAGGTTTTATGAGTTTAATTCCATTTGCAATCTCATGTTGTTAGCATCGGTCACTTTAATTCAAAAACGAAAAAAGTTCAAATGAAGATGAAAGATCAGTTCTATGCCTTTTTATTTCTTTTTTTAGGAATTTCATCTTGCCTTCTATTTCAAACTTTTCTCTACGTCAATGCAAAGAGTTACATTAGATTATGTTTTTAGAGCAAAGACTTCTTTTAGCTTACCATGGATTCCCAAACCTAAGCTTGTAATTTGATAGCGTATTTGCTTTGCAAAGCTTTTTATAAGGAAAACCTATCGCTCTTCTTAACATACAATATCCCTCCTTCTAGTATGCTATCTTCAATCTTGATTTCTTGTAATCGTATCGGATGTGGTTGAGGGTGGCTTTATCCATAATAACAAAAGCTTCTTTAATGAAGCCGCCATCAACAACAAGGAGTAAAATAATTCTTCCGCTCCTAAATATATAACTTAGATAGCTAATTTATAGAATGTACTCTTCTTATACTTAATATATAATATATATTTATTTAATTTGATTAAATTATGAAAGTTTGTTGAGTTAGTTAACATTAACATGATATCTATTTTCTATTTTTTAAGATATTTGCCTAAAATTTTTCTTCATTGATCATTATGGTTTTTTATTGCTATGTTTTTAAATTTCAGAGGCAAAATTGCTATTTTTTTTTGGAGTAATGTTACCCTCCGTTAAAAACCTTAATGTTCATCAAGAGGCAACATTGCTACGTTTTTAAACTTTTCTCGAAAAATGGGCAAAAGTGCATACTTTAAACAAAATTGGCCCTCAATCCTTTTCTAAGATATCTTGTCATTTTTCTTCATTTCTTCATTCCCTCTTCACTTTGATTATCATTAAAGATCAAGTAAATTAAGAAAAGATTGACAAATATATTTTATATTTAGGATCAAGATCAACTCCCTAGATCAATATTATTTTGCCATTTAACATGTATGTCTTTTGTTAAGAACCAGAGGAGTACATTAGTTTTCCGAAAAACCTTCATTCAATCATTTACATGGGAAATTGTGTACCTTATTGATAGAAATCCATTATAATAAAAATAGATAGATATGATATTGTCATTACCATTTTTTTTGTTAGATCATAATCTCAATAGAAAAGATATATAATAAAAGTATATGTGATTTTGGTGAAAAAAACGATGAAAAAAATGGTAGTGACAATATCCTATTCCATAAAAATAATAGAAGACATTGTAAATTTGTAAGATAAAATGGGTTGAGGTAATATATTTAAAACCAAAATAATCTTAACAACTTTTATTATTTCAATCGGAATGAACAGTATTCCTTTTGATATTTAATATAAGACTTATTTTAATAAAAATTAACGATAAAATAGATTTTATATTAAAAATAGGAAGTAGGTACTATAATTTTTTTTTGAAAAAAAAAAAGAGAAAGTTTGTTCATGCCTTCATAGTTCATGGTGGCGGACGTAGACTTTGTAGCCGCCGATGAAACTTTTTCTACGATGCTATTGCGACTTTGGAATATTCGTTGGGCGGTCCATATCATATCATATCATGTCACTTCACACGTCGTCGTGCCCTAATTTAATCTTTCCATGTTTACTTTCTATTCATTTTCTTTCAATTCTATTTTTTTTATATGATCCAGATATTTTAAACTGATAAGAACATAGTTTTTCATATTCCATCAATTGGACCTCACTTTCGTCCGATGCATAAATGATAAATCTTCTGCTGCGCTTCCTTCCGATTTCCTCATTATCTTTTTTATTATTTCTTATAATTTCTAAATCACATCCGTTCAATCAACACAGTACTGCTTTTACTTTTCTCTCATTCATTTTTCCAAATTAATTAAATATTAAATGAAAAGAAGGATGAGAGTATCTCCTTCCCTCCTATCTTTAAATTGTGTTGTTTTTGGTGAAAATAAGAAAATGGTCTTTTTTTTATTTTTTTTTTTATATATATTTTAAGGTATCAACAAGTATTAAAAATGTATTATAATATATTAATCGGTAATGAAAAAAATATTTCATAATCTTAAAAATTATTTTAGGATATTAAAAAATATTTTAAAATATATTTAAAATATTAGTCAATAACCTAAAATAATTTTTAAGGTTACCAACAAGTATTTAAAAAGATGTTCAGGATATTGACCGGTATTGAAAAAATACTTCATAATCTTGAAAAATTGTTTTAGGATCTTGAAAAAATATCCCAAAGTATATTTTGACTAACAATCAATACTCGAAATAAATTTTCAAGATCATGGAGTATCTTTTTAGTATCGGTCAAGTACCTAAAATAACTTTTCAAGATCATGAAGTATTTTTTAGTACTAGTCAGTATCTTGAAATAATTTTTCAAGATCATAAATATTTTTTTCAGTACCGATCAATATCTTAGAGTATATTTTTAGTATTTGTTAGTACCCTTAAATATATATTTTTTTCAAAAAAAAAGACTATCTTCATGATTTTGAGCAAAAAAACGACGCACTTTGAAGGTATAGGAGCGTAGCGGACGATTTATGCATTAGATGAAAGCCAGGTCCCCCATCAAATATATGATTTCTACAGTAAAAGTATTAATTCATCACGAAAATGTTCATTTAAAATTAATATTGAATCAATCATATTATTCATAAAATAATTAATAAAATAGGTTTAGCCTTTTTTCTTAATTCAAGCCAGAAAACTAAGGAGGTATTTCATTCGTAAAAATAAAAATAGAAGGGAATAGATAGAAGATGATGGGTTCAAGACACAACTTGCATACTGAATTACTGATCAATCCTTCACGATCTATTTATGGTGAATTACACTCTATTTAAATAGTACATATTTGTATCAAAAAAAAAAAAAAGTACATATAAATTGATTATATGAAGAACCTTTAATATTTATTGGCATCGATCATCCAAATGAATCATCGTTATATCATTTCATTAATCCCTTAATAATATGAACGGAAATTACATTTGCATACTCATAATAATTAGAATACATGAAGTTGGAAAATAATACATGTAAACATATAAAAGAAGGCACGTAAACATAGCATAATACTGTATTTTTTATTTGTTAGATGTAGCCATCTTTCTACTAGAGAGAATCATATTCGAAGGACTATTAGACATTAAATATGAGTGCTTATTACAATGAGGAATTCGTACATTAATTACCATGTAATGAGGGATTAGTTCCACACTAGATGGCCAATCTCCATTGGTTTAGAATAATACTTTAGAATCTAGGTTATATGCATCAATTATCAGTCTAGGCGCTATGTTTTATTGGCTTGCTTACAAGGGCCATTCTGTGGATCCAAAGTCATAATTTTATATATGTATGACGAGTTGTGTGGTTAACTCATAGTTTTAAAACCCAATCCAGATTAATTGGTCAGACCAGTAAATCAGTGAACTAGCTCTTTTACCAGTCTAATCAAAAGTTTTAAATAGAGCAACTGGTTGGATTTTATACTTTTCCCTACTTTGTTTAATTGAATTACAACAAATCAAAGTTAAAATTATAAATATTGAGTTGAATCGAGTTAAAGTTTATAGATTGAATTGCTACCAAGTCAAAACTATAAAAAGAAAAAGATTAATTATTTTAAAGAAAAAAATACATTAGTTATTCAAATACATAAACATAAGTGGGAAGCTGCATGCTTCATGCTCATCAATATGATATCATCAAATTGATTCTTAATTCATTATAATTATTAAAAGATGAAGTAAGTGTATGTATATGAGATATTGGTAGTTGAACTATTAATTACGAATATTTTTTGTCCAATAATAAATAGTTTAATTTCAGTCCCCGAAAAAATTCTAATATATAGTTTAATATTTGGTTCAAGTTTTGGAATACCCCACAATTAATTAATCGTCAAGCAAGAACCATGGCCTTTTGATGCTACCAATTAGTAAGGGAAAAATTCAGTCCCAAGGAGAAGTCAATGTAACAAAATAAAGTGATATATTTGTAGCTTTGGTGACTGTGTGAATGAAGAATAAGCCACAATAAGAAAAGCTTAACAAGCATGAACTTTCTCGTGTACACTAGTTAAATAAATAATTCAGTGGATGAGATGGGAAATCAGCTATTTCTGTGTTCACGTACTTGACAATATTTGAATATGATAATATGATATCATAATACTCCTTTAATCCTTAATGTAAGTCTTATTTATCTAATTTGGGGAGATTAATCAAGCTAAATAAATTACTTAATTATAACATATATGGAATAATCTCTCTAAAATACTTTTAATTCACATAAAACAATATATTAATTCATAAGTTTGACAAATTAAACTGGAAAAATGATAAATATAAAAGATAAAATGGAAAAAAGCTTTATATTTAGTACCAAAATTTACCCTCAAACTTTATTTTACATTATAAGATCTAGTTTACTAGGTATTACATTTATGGGTTGTTTGATACGAGGGGAAGGGAGGGAAAATAGAATTTTTATGAGTTACATTTAAAAGAAATGAAATTGTGGGGTTAAGAAATTTTAATAAAGATAATATATAAGATAACATAGTAAGAAAAATTAGTTAAAAACTTTTAACTCCACTTCTCTAATTTTATTAAATTCTTATAAAAAATTTCTCTCCTCTTCCAGTCCAATCCCTTCAAATCTCTCATACCAAACAGCCCAGACTAGATGTAGTACAATATCAATTAGTTAAACAACTTTTTTTTAAATAAATAAATAAATGAGGGAGGGCGTGTATTGGTGTGTTGACTGATCAAGGGTGTAGGTTGAATGGCGAACCAAGGCGTGTGGGCGTAAATGCATGCAATGTGCTTTCTCTTCTGACACTATTCACTCCTCTCTCCCTCTCCTCTTTCTTAGGATTCTCTCTATCTCTCCACTTATATATTTCAATTTTATATTCCTTTTTTCATATATACCATTACTTCATGACATTATAATATAGGGAAAATGATAAATAAATACGATATGAATTTGTAAAATCCTCGAAGTCGCTCGAATTTGTAAAAAACCGAGAGGTACCAAGGATATATGAGGGATATACAAATTCGGTTAAAATTACCCTTTTGTCCTTAGTTTTAAAAAAATAAAAATATCCTCGCCCGAGGGCCGCCGCCACCGACGAGAGGGTTGGGTTTTTTTTTCCCTTAAAAAAATATTCATTGAAAGTGTGGGAGGAGGGGTTCGAACCCCCAACCCCCCCCCCCCCCCCACACATCCATAGGGCCAGTTGGACCACTTGGTTCCTTCAACGGTATTTACAAAACTTGCAACGGTATTTACAAATCCGAACGCCATTTACAAATTTAGCAATGGCATTTACAATGTTTTTTTTTTTTTTTTTAAATTTTACCTTTTTTGCCTCGAGTGAAAAACAAAAAAAATATGCACTATCACAAAACTTGCAGTGATATTTACAAATCTTACAACGCCATTTACAAATTTAGCAACAACATTTACAATGTTTTTTAAAATTTTATCTTTTTTGCCTTTTTAATGCCTCCGAGTGAAAAACAAAAATATATGCACTATCACAAAACTTTGCAACAAGTATTTACAAATCCCGCAACACCATTTACAAATTTAGTAATGGCATTTACAAGGTTTTTATAAATTTTACCTTTTTTGCCTCCGAATAAAAAAAAAAAAAAAAGGAAACCTAAAAAAAAGTTATAAATATCAATGAAAATTTTGTAAATAACGTTGCAAGATTTGTAAATACTTGTTGAAAAATTTGTAACTATTGTTGAAAAAATGTTAAGAAGAATATATATATATTTGTTAATGTATATATATATTAAATGAACCACTCCATGGATGTCTGGGGGGTTGGGGGTTCGAACCCCACCTCCCACACTTTTAATGAATATATATATATTTAAAAAAAACCCCACCCTCAATTAAAAATTAAAAAAAATTAAAAAAAAAACTACCCCCCTCGCCGGTGGCCCTCCGCAAGGGTTTTTTTTTAAAAAAAAAAATAAATAAAACTAAGGACAAAAAAAATAATTTCACCCGAATTTGTATATCCTTCATAGGTCCTTGGTACTTCTCGGTCTTTTTACAAATTTAGGGGACTTCGGGGGATTTTGTAAATTCAAATGGTATTTATTTATCATTTTCCCTACAATATATGTGTGTGTAATAAAATTTAGGGTGAAAGGGATAAAAGTTCTTCCACCAAATATCTAAACCTCAATCCATGATTCCGAAATGGCATAATATATATTCACTATAAAGTTATCTATGAACTAATGTGGGATTAAATTTTGTTGCCGAGATTACCTCGAACAATGCCACGGAAAGGGAAAAAAAAAAAAGACAAAGATGACAACCACAATTTAACAAATAACAACTTTAAAATGATGATAACAATATATCAACAAACTATAAGTTGATGTCAGGATTTTGAAACCGGGACCTGATCGGCCGGTTCAGCTTGAAAATTGGTGAAGTTTAAATAGCCCCGGACTATGGAACAAAGGACTATCCCAGATCTACACCGAGGTATTGATGGCGATTCTCGTTGGTAAACGAATCCAGTCGGGCATCAAACCGATTCACTATTAAAAAATAAATTATTTTTTAAAAAGAATTTCATATTAAAAACCTTAAAATCTTCAATTTCTCACTAATTTGGCTCTGGTTTCACTCTAGTTTGACCCATTGATTCTTGACCCAAGTACCCCAATTGGTTTAATAGTTTATTCGATTTTAATAACCTTGGTTGAGATGGTAAACGATTTTACCTTTGTAAAACAAAAAAACAAAAATATGAATCCTAGAAAATGCACCTATTAGAATAGACAAAACCCTTTTGTGTTTTAATTTTCCAAAGGGATTATACCCTTAAAAAAAAAAAAAACAACAGCAACAATAGTGATAAATAATTTCAAAGAAATTTCTGGCCGAATATCAATGACAACTAACAAAATAACAAATAACAACTTTAACATTGAAAACAACTACGGTCTTGAGTGATAGCTCATTTTAGTAAGTTTTTCCGTTAATATTAATGACAACAACAATTTAATAAGTAAGAATTTTAATTAACGAAAGATGCATATAAAGAGCAACAGATTAAATACACACCACCAATTGGTGTTTGTCCTTGTTGAAGGGGCTTTGAACCCCTTAAATTTGAGTTTTCATATTTAAGTTTTGTGTGTGTGTGTCTATATATATATATATATGCCTTTACAATGGCTACTCCATACGAGAACGCTTGAATTTGTCAAATATGGATATATACATAGTTAGATGTACTAAAGTGCTCAATTTCATATATTTCATAAATCAACGTTGTGTGTGATTAATTTCAAGTTGCCTATAACAACATCAATATATAGTTCTGGAAAGGAAAATAAGTCTAATATTAAGAAAATGAACTAATTCAGATGAGAAAAAGAGCTTAATCAAGAAGGATATAGTATTAAGAAAAGTAAATATTGAAAGTTTTGAAGCACACATACGAAGGATGATGATAATAATAATAATAATAAGCACACGTATACGAAAAAAATCCTAATTACTCAACACACACACACACAAGACATATATTAGTTGAAACACACGATATGTCTCGAGATGAAAATTAAACAAGTATTAATAATATGATAATTAATTTAAACTTAAATATAGCTAAAGTTTCAAGGGGGCTCTTGTGGGATACTTTAATGGCATTAACCCATTCTATCAAAAATATTTGTTGTACGGTTTCAATTCATGTACGATATATAAATATAAGTAAATATGGTGATATTACGATAATGATTTATAAATTTAATCATTTATAGTCATACAATATTTAAAAATGAAAAACCCAATATATATATATATATATATGTGTGTGTATATAATACAATATCAACGTAACGTAGCTAAGTGGAGGGTGAGAAAGAAAATTCGGTGGAATAAGTATATGAGGTTGGATCATTTGATATGATTGCACCGTTGTCTTGATATGAACTGATAATCTCAATTCTCAAGAGAGAGATGAGAAGATAATAATATGTAAAGAAGAAGCTTAGCGATTGGTTGGATGAAGAATCTAATTATTTATTTAATTAAGTGTCACCACCGGGAATAACGGTGTGCTACCACGCTTCCATGTTACTTTCGTCCTTCTTATCTCTGCCCTTTCAATTCTTTAATTGCAGCAGCTACCAAATTGAAAGCGAGCTTTTTGTTTTTGCTTCATATAAATAGTTAGGTGAGTTGAGTTTTGATGGTTATTAGGGTTATTAAGGTTAACATAGGCAACTATAAATTAGAGAATAGTACTAAAATTCAACTCGGGTCGGCTGGTTAGACTAATGTCCTAATCAATTTGATCAAGAATTTTAGATGGGTTGATTGAGTTTGCTTTTATATTTCCCCTCCACATGCTTACCTTGAAAAATAATGTTGTTTTGAGCTAACAAAATGAAAAAGAAGAAGCAATAATCCATCATATTTAAACTTTAATTAGCAACTTTGTTTTACTTAGTTATACATGAATTTATTTGTGGATTATTAGTTTTTATTTAAATATTACTCTTTTCCAAGGTTACACACACACACACACGTATATATAAGTATATTTTTATAATCATAATTAGTTAATCTTGGTTTAACCCGAATTAATTATATCACTGATCCTTAAATAATTGTTTCAACCGATTTAAAAATTGGTCCAGATTTCAGTAACTTGAATTAAACCCATGTTGTTCTAGAGTTTTCTTCTTGATTGAAGGAATCTAAAACATGAAAACTTCTCTCCCTGACTCTCCCTTGAAGACGCAAACGAAACATACAATTATTTAATTAATTAAAACAAATGGCAAGCTCGGGCAAGCCGTCTTAGGGATATATATATAACAATCCAACAAAAAAGCATTGCTTTTATAAATTTGAAGTCAACGATTCCTCCCACCAAACTCTTTACCTGCTTGTACTCATATCCAAGTTTCTTCATCACCAATATTCTTATAGACTCCTTTTTTCGGAAGTTGATTAAGCTTAAATATAAAATCTAGTTACTTATCGGTTTATTTAAGCAGAAAATAGTTTGAGAAAAAACCATTAATAAAAATACTTTAAAGTAATTTTTTAGCATTTTTTTTTTAAAGAATTTAAAGAAGTTGATTAAATTACTTAATCATATAGTGCATATGTTTATTTTGTATCATTCGATTACATATCGGTTTATAAGTTAAGCAAAATAGTTTGGAGAAAAACCATTGATAAAAATACTTTAAAGTAATTTATTTAGCATTTTTGGTATCTTTAAAAAACATAAACTCAAGTAGATATTATATTAGGACCCGAAGTAATATATATTTTCATGCCTATCTCTGTAATTTCATCGAAAGTTTCTTTTCAGTTCATTTTATTTTAGTTATTTATGCGTCAAATGAATTGTTTAAATATAAAAACCCATCTAAATATGCACATAATGAAGAGGAAGGATATGGGGGAAACCAAAATGCTTCGAATTTTCGAACTCTCTTGTGAACCACTCTTCCATTATGGATATTGACCTTAAAAGATAGCTAATACATACCTGAATTATTATTCTTCTTTAGTAATTTTTTTGCTTCATATATTAATTTAATTAGTTAATAACGCATTGGATAATTTATTCACTTTAATCACGTCGTAGTAGTATAACTGCACTGAATGTGTCTTCACATTATATTTTCTCTCAGTCTTCGTCAGAAGAAATTACTAGAAAAATAATAGGCAATTACTTTAATTTGTTGGATTAGATATATGGTAATATAGAGTTTTTTTGAATATATATTATCTACTAACGTCTTTTTTAATTTGGATTTTGTTACCAGGTATCTGAGCAATTGACTATTCTAGTTTTAGGTTCGTGGCCGCTCCTCTCAATACAGATATCTCCTCTAAGACTCAAACTCATATTATAAAGGAATTTAGTAGAGCGTTACACTGTTAGACCAACTTTTAATGGTATATGGAGATGTTTTAAGACACTAATTCTTCCCATTATCACCCTCAAAACAACATTGTGTATAAATCATGCTGCCTATACGTTATGTGCCCACGAATCTGGTCTAATAAATAATATTGGGTACCAGGTAGTTGTTAAGACTTCTTAGAGAATAAAAACTTCAAAAATAAAGCCTTCATATATGTGAACTAGTTAATTAAGTCTATTTAATACACAAGACTATTAAAAATGAACAAACATTATGCAATTTTTCTTTCTTTACAAAATTAGTGTTTTTTAATTTGTTTGCCCTCAAATATGGTATTGAATTTTTTGGTAACTAAAAAAAAAAAAAAAAAAAAAAAAAAAAAGTCACTGTTTTAGGTTGTTTGGTCGTGTTAGGGTTAGGTAAACATTTGAAGATTCCTTAAGTTTCACATTATGCCATATCAAGACAAGGATTTAATACAAAATACTCTTCAATGGCTTAATATTGTGACAAAATCCACAAGGTATTGTAATTAACCATTGGATGATTAAATTAAATTATTCATTCACTTAAAAAAATAATGAAAATTAACTTATTACTAGCTAGTTTGCATGGTTCACAAAACTAATTTATGAATTGTTCAATGAATTGAGAGGTCCATACATATCCATTACAAATTTACAATTAACAAGCAATAATCCCCAGCTTTCCGATCCAACCTTTTAGACAAATGAACAGCTTTTAACTTACATAGATGAACAATTAATATACTATTCTAACAAAGATTCATGTCTAGTTGCAACGTCTGTGAGAAGCCATCAGTAAATTTTTATAAAGCAGAAGAGTGTGTGTGTGTGTGTGTGTAAAGCTGAAATGAAACGCTATACGTTGATCAAAAGTAATTTTTGAGTCATTGTCGTAAAGTTAAAGCTGATATCGAAACACCAATACAAATATGAGGTTGATATATAATGTCCATCTAACGTCGTTTGGTTCACGGAACTTGTTAATAAATTAAGGGTTAATTAACCAACTTAGCTTTTAGATGCATCTTCATGTTATTATCCATTAATAATAATCCATTAGTACAGCCTTAAAATACATATAACAATATTGAATCATCGCCCATCAAATAAATTATCTTTGTTTCAAAATTTCCAGTCTTTATAATTATTTTTCACACTATAAAAAAATAGTGCGGAATTGAATGATTAATGTATGCATGTTGGGATAACAAAAAATGATACATATAAGGAGAAAAGACCATAAGAACAACGTGCTAAGATTTTGTGTGTGTCCAAATATGGTATGGACACACACACACACACACATATAGTCTAATAGTGAAATAAATATAAATGTACTCTGTGTGTGTGTGTGTGTGTTTAAATATAGGGAGAACGATAGAAAAATGTACTCAAGATATATGAAAATCCCAACTTAGTACCTCAACGTGGCCTATTTACCTTGAAGTCACTAGCCAGATACTGTTTAGATTAAACCATGAAGCCAAGTTACTCATATACCCTTCATTTGAAATATGAACAGTAATAAATCTAAATGACAGCAAGCTTAACGAGTAACAACTTATTAAATGTATAGCAACTACTGCAATGGCAACTAATTTCATATTAAAAAAAAAAAAAACTGAATATCAATGACAACAACAATTGAATGAGTAACAACTTGTTAAATAACAGCAACAACTAATTTTACTAAGTAAGAATAATTAGGTAAAAAAAAACCTTGATTTCCTAATACTACATTGGGTCCTAATTATAAAAGCTAGTTGACTTTCTTTGGAGAGATTGAGGAAGCTAAATAAGTTACTTAATCATTTCATATGTTGTGTATCCTTAGATTATGTATTATTTATTAGTTAAACTAATTAGTTTGAAGATAAAAATAAAAATAAAAATACTCTAAAATAATTTAATTAGCTTCCTTAATTTATCCAAAAAAGTCAACTAGTTCTTATAATTAGGATCATTTTAAGATTTTTTATGTCTATTTTGATGATCATTACATGTCTTATTTCCATTAAATATATATTTTTTGAATTGTGTGAAGTGTTCAAGAAAGATAGTGTTATCCCTCTTGAGAGAAGTGACTGAAAATGAGACCGAGAGAGAGAGAGAGAGATGGTGATATTATATAGTGGAACAACTTTAATAGGATGCTTATCTTAATCAAGTCTTTTTATATTAAACAAATGGAAGCCCACTGTGGGAGTTCAAACTAAACAATTAATTCACTGGCTAGTAAAGTTAATCGAAAGAGTAAGGACCATCATGATTACAAAGTAAAGAAGAAAATATTAACTTAATTATTATAATATTAATTAATTAAAGGGCACATGTGAAGAGCACACTATTGCTTCGAAGCAAGAAAGCACGATGGTGCATGTTCTGCTGTGTGAGTGCCAACTTTTTCACTGAAAGTGGCTGCGAAGATGTTAATTGCTCTCTCTTTCTCTCTCATTAACAACTCACACCTCTTGTTCTCCATGGAAAGCCAATCCAAAGCTTTCAATTTTAATCTTAATTAATTCCATTAATTAATTCTAAAACCTCTTTCACCTTCCCATTATTTTATGCCCTAATTGGCCGACCAAACTGAGGTTGCCATGTGATGGACTGTGATGGATTTGGAACCTTTCTAGTGTGTGTGTGTATATATATATAGTCTATCTAGTTCAGTTCATATCCCCCACCCCCCAACCCCCAAAAAGAAAAAAAATTAAACTTTAGAAACTAATGGCTATCATAATGTCAACGATCGATTTTTTGTGTTTAATCTGGATTCTCACAGTTGTTGACAATAACTTGTAATTCAAAGGATTTTGGTAATTTAGATTTTGACATTGCGAACTGAAATAAATATATTTAGCAGAGTTATATCATGTTAATAATGTTTGACGGATCAAAATGTATTTAAAATGATAATACTCCTTCAGTTTCACAATATATAGATATAAGTTATTCATAGAAGAATAATTTGGCTCATAATACAAGTCACTTTGAGAATAATTAATGTTTATTTATTAATTTTATATATGCAATTAATACTTGAAAGTGACTTTTTATAGTTTTCTCTTTCTTTCAAAACCATATTGAATATGGATAAAGTTGAAAAAGATTTTAATTTAAGAAAAATTTAATGAGTTAACTATTATTTTTTAATTCTGATGAATTACTTAAAATGATTTATATTGAGCATGAGCAGATAACCCAACTTTGTGAGTAAATCCGTTGGTAATTTTCTTTTGGCTCATTAATTGAATTTGATTGTGGTCACTAATTCATTATTCCTCCTCAGTGTCCATCGTTTTCTCTTCTTTTTATGTACTTTGAAATTTGAATCCATTGACTTCTATGAACTTACTTGCTTAAGGCCATTTTTTCTCCATGAAAAGGATCTAATGCTTAATTAAATATGCTTAATTTTAAAGTGGGGGCGTTAGTGCACTGTGTAATTGAACTGGTCCATCAGTGCATGCAGTTGGATCCCACAAAAACTTAAAAGTCCGTCTAACATTTTATACACTCTTTCTTTTGTCCGTAATATAAGTCGTTTTTTTAAAAAAGATTGTATCCATATATAACCCACTTTTAAAACAATTGACTTTTTTTTTTTTTAAATTTTGTCCCTATAATTATAATTAATGTTTAAATATGACTCATTGTAATTCTCTTTAATTCAAAACCTCATTTAAAATGGATAAAGTTGTAAATTTCTTCAATTTAAGACAACTTTAATAAGATAACTATAATTTAATTTCTTGGTTATGATGAATTGATTAAAGTGACTTAAGTTATGGACCAGATGAAGTATATATAAAAGATCACTTCTAAAATAATGTCATGGTCCACAACGATGGCCTTTGCCCACTTTGCTATCAAGAAGAAGAGACTAGTCTTCATGCATTTAGAGACTATCATGTGGTTCATGCTTTCTGGTATGGGGTGGTACATGGTGATCAGCTACATTCTTTCTTTAGCTATGATTGAATTGACTGGGTAACGGAGAACTGGAAGAGTGATGGAATTACTCTAGGAGGATCTCTTTGGCATGAGGTATTTATTGTCTCTTATTGGTTTATCTGGAAGTGGCGAAATGAATTTATTCACAACACACAAGATGCAAATAGTAAATATTGCTTGAGGCCCATTCTTGAGCTACTGGGAGTACTTAAATCTGGAATTGACATAGGAGCCTCTCAATGCATAGTACATAATCATGTTAATGTTCTATGGTCCTTTCCAAAAGATCCTTTTGTGAAACTTAATTCAAACGGGGCATCAAAGGGAGCTGAATAGTCGGGGCATGTGGGCGTTTGCTGCGAGATTTTTCTGGTAGGTGGCTTGGAGGATTTGCTATTCGTCTTGGAAGGTGCTCAGCTAGGGGAGTCTTGAGAGGCTTAGAGATGGCTTGGGAGGCAGGTTGGAGGCATATAGTTGTTGAAAGTGATTGTCAATCAGTCACTGCATTACTTTCCAAACAAGGTAATGCAGCTCGTGAGTCTCATTTGGTGTCTCGGATACAAGAAGTCACTCGCAGGCAATGGGTTATACGTTACAGCCATGTTCTAAGGGAGGGCAATCAATGTGCGGATTGGTTGGCCAATTTTGCTTTGACGCATGTGGAGTCTCCTGATGAAACCCATTTCTCTGATCCCCTGGTTAGTCTCTATTGTTTCCTTGTTGCCGATCTGGCGGGAGTACAGTATGATAGGAGACGTCTAAGACGTTAACTCCTTAGTTTTCTTTCGTTTGTTTTGCTTTTTAGTTGTTTATCTTTCCTTGTATAAGAAAAAAGTAATTAATGCTTATTTGTAAATTTTGTCCATGTAGTGAATACTTAAATGTGACTTTTTGTATGTTCTCTCTTATTTGAAACCTTATTTAACATAGGTAAAGTTGCCCAAACAATGTTTTCGAGATGAAACAATTTTTTCTAATTCTGCGCTTTGGAAGAGTTACGAGAATCGATTTACGTTTGTTAACCCATTTTATTTTTACTCGAGAATCGAATTACGTTTGGTAACACATTTTTTTTTTCATCCATAAAAAAATTATTTATGTAATTTTTATATTCAAAAAATTATTTATGTGGTGGCGGTGGTGGCGGCGGTAGTGGTGGGGTGGTGGGGCGGTGGTGGTCGTGGCGGTGGGGGCGCGATCTTGGTGGTGGTGGCGCGCCGTGGTGGTGGGCGGTGGTCGGGCGGACCCAAAAAATTAATGAAGGAGGGGCACCATTAGGGGGGATTTGGGGGTTTGGGGGCGCGCCCGATTTTTTTTTTTTTTTTTTTTTTAAAAAGGAAAGTTTTAAATGCATTAAAAAATAAAATAATATAAAGAAGAAAAAATATCAAAAAAATATTCATAAAATCATGTGAACACGATGATGTAATAATAGAGGTAATTATTTTACAAACCTGTCATTTAGAAAAGTAAGGCTAAGTGCTTTTAGAAATGCAGTTACATAAATTACAATGAAGGATGGGCACTCAATAAGTTCAAGTACATATATTTTAATAACAAAAGTATATTACAATAAAAATAATTACAATGTCATTCTTCTAGGCCTTATTTTTTAGAATTTTATCATAATTGCCTTATTATCAATGCTATCAAATACATCTTTTTTAATATAAGGCACTAAACAATCATTTAACCATTCATCCCCCATCTGATTATGAAGTGCAGTCTTTGATGTATTAAGGGTGGGAATTTAATTTAAGGGTAGACAATCATTCAAATATGTGTGTGTGTATTTTATTTTATTTTTTAAAGCAAATCTTAAATTCAAGGGGGGGCACTTGCCCCCCT
This sequence comes from Acacia acuminata, assembly GCA_019022655.1. Classification (NCBI taxonomy): domain Eukaryota; kingdom Viridiplantae; phylum Streptophyta; class Magnoliopsida; order Fabales; family Fabaceae; genus Acacia; species Acacia acuminata. The sequence goes on from JAFJYI010000247.1 coordinate 686,581, forward strand.
TGTGTATAAGGTGGATCCGCCTATCGGTAGTGGTGGGAAAAAACTTCAATTAAAGACATAGCTTCTTTTTTATTCCCAAGCACAAAAAATAAAGTTAATTACTATACAATTTCTTGATTTTTTTTGATGAATTAGTTAAAGTATCTTATATTATTGATAAAATTTTGATGAATTAGTTGTATCACGCTCTATTCCTATTTATAAATCTCAATTAACTAACTTTCACATATCAAGGAAGATTTAATTAGTTAATTTATTAATTATAGGCTAAAATTTCAATTTTATCTTTATTTATGAATATTTTTAAAAGTCAACATGAATAAATTTTTTTATTTATTGCAATTAATAGGGCATATTGTAAAAATTGAATTTATTACTCGAAAGTAGACTATATATATATATTATGCAATATAAATCCATTTTATATAATTCTCATTTATTAAAGAATGATAGCTAAATTATTAATATGTTTTTTTATAATTGATAAAATGTCTCAAGTTTACCCTTAAAAAAAAAAAAAAAAAAAAAAAAAATCTCTCTCTTCTCTACATTTAAAAATCATTCTCAACCCCCTCTTCTCTTTCTCTCTTTCTAACAAGAATTAAATAAAGGTCAAATAAGGAAACAATCATTAATAATATCTAAACGGACTTATATTTAAGACAAAAAATTTCTTCTGCAAATGGATTTATTAGAAAAACCAGAGTTATATGTATGAAAATATATATATATATATATATATATATATATATAATTGTCTTATGATATAAGAAAAATTAATTTGTTAAAAATAGTTATTTTTGAATTATTTTTTGAATCCTTGGTATTTAAACTTTTTTCCTATAGGAATCTAATGAACGTTAAATAAGTTAGTTTTTTTCTTATGAATAAGATTAAGAAAATTTTTGTATATGAGACTGGAGGGAATATTTTTTATCAATTAGCGCAAAAAATTTAATCGAAATTAATTATTTTTTGGGAAAAATATAAAATAAAATCAATAAGATAAATAATTGAAGAGTAGCATAAGTAATAAGACAAAAATATTGGGTAAAAAAGATGCAAAAGGTAGAAGAAGATTGATTATAACGTCATGTTAGGACACAATTTTGATAGTGATCCATTATTTAGAGATTAATGATAAAACACAAAACTTGTTTAATTTTGAATTTACATATATTGACAAAAGTCAAACTTGCATTCTGATCGTACATATCTATAGATTGATAAATCATTAGGAGTTTGATTTGACAACGTCAAACCAACGATCAGTTCCATGCAAATTATAATGTACGAAAATATAAAGTTATATAGAAATCATTATATTATAAACTGGAAAATAATGTAATCTAAATTAAATCTGATCATATTTTATATTGTAGCTTTTTTCTGAGCAAAGGACTGTGTATATGAATTTTTTTTTAATACAGATGTTTAGATTGTGGTATTGAATAAAGTAAATATGGGTCGAAGTGCCAAGAGAAAAAAAATAGCTAATATATGTGTTAAAGAATTAAGTTCCAACATATTTGGAAGTGCAATTATTGTTTAATTAGAAACTTCTTTTACAAAATTTGAAAAGATTTCTAGTGATTAAATTAAATTGTACGCTTTGCTGGAGCTTAGGAAACTTCTAATTAATAATATATATACATATTAAATAATAAAAAGAAGACTAGCTAGAGCTGCTATGAGACATTGGTTTTGAATTTAATAATTAGGTTTTTCCGTTAAATTAACATATTTGGAAGATATGAATGTTAAAGAACTGAATAGATTAATGTTAACAAAGAAAACACTATGATTGCATTTCAGACATGCATAATATCTATGTGTGTGTGTGTCTTAAGATACTATATATTGATAGTGTCACAACAATATTACTTATGATCTTTTTTTTTTTTTTTTTCATAAAGAAAGATGGACTAAGCCACTTGAGATATAAAAAGTGAGGTTAATTTTTTTAGTATATACTATATATATAATTAATTTTTACTTATTATTTAATAAAAGGGATATATTGTGAGAAAGATTTAGTCACAGAAATTTATATTTCTTGTCCCTGCGCTGTCTAGCTACTCAAAACAACTTACACGAGTATAAAATTTACGGGTTATTATTTTATATATACATTATATATTATAGTATTATAAATCCAAGAGACTCCTAATAATTGCTCAAGTGCTTTGTTCCCTATGTATATGTCCATTTAAAATATAATAACTTTTTTTTTAAAGTCTATGCTTTAATAGGAAGGATATTTTTAAAAAAATGTTAAGGATAGTTAATATATTTTGTATTTTAAATACCTTTAGGATAAAAAAAATTTACTTACCTATCATTATTCTATTTCATTGATATATTAGTAATACTTTTTAGTAAAATAGGATAAGATTTTTTAAAAAAATTAAAATCTTAAATAACCTAACTAATTCTCTTATATACATCTGAAACCAATGAAGTATATATTTTTATTTTCAGAAAAGTATGGTCATAAAATACATTTAAGGAGTAATTGTATGATAGCCTTTCTATAATAATTGTACTTTTCATCCTTATTATGTGTTTATATTAGTCAATGAATTAATTTAAATGATAATTTCTTTATTTTTTATTCTTATTTTTGGTGACAAGTATAAGTATCTTTTTATTGAAGACAATTTTGTTGAAACAATGTCAAGCACTAATTATGGGCATTTCTTCAACGCGGAGATTGAACTGCACAAAGGGAGAGAATTAATTTAAATGATAATTTCTTGATTTTTTTAAAAAATATAATTTCTTGATGTTGATGATTAATAAAACTGAACAAAAGGGAGAGAATTTTTTGTTTTAAAATATTATGCTTAGGGGTTTAATTTTTGGGCCCAACATTAAATTGAATTACAAGGTGGCCAAATAAGTATAACGGGCTTCATATTAGGCCTAATCAGATAATATGGGCCCACGAACAAGTCAGATTAAATGGTTCACTCAATAGCCCCCCCACCCAAAAAAAAAAAAAAAAAAAAAAAAAGATTAACATTAGGAATTATTGTCAATGAATATAATAATGATGAGGATAAGAAGATAATGACCTTTCTTCAAATAGGTCATTTCATTTGAAAATGACGTATAATAATGCCCCTTCAAAATTGTATTTTATTTTTTTCGTACTTGGTCCTTAGAATATACTTTATACCTCCAAAATATCAATACCAAAGAAAATATATAATTATGTAGATAACCTCCAGAAAACCATGATTATATGTCTCATTTTTCTTAAACTTCGTGCAATTCACATAATATAGTTGAAGTTAAAAATAATTTATGAGAAGACGAGAGCTTAGATATGATATCTCATTTTAAGACATGTTTAATTGGAGAAACAAGTAAATTAAGAATGGAGATGTGTTAGACCAAGCCAAATAATTTTTCTTGTAATATTTTGTATCAATAAGGATTACATTATTAAGCAAACTTATTAACTTAATTAATCCACTATGCTGTCATTTGATTGGTTATATTGTTCTTGATCAAACGAATAATGTCTCAACTAACTATTCTCTTCGCTTCCTCTTCATTTAATTTCTTTATCATTGGATTGACTTTTAATGGTTGAGATTTATTTTGTAAAAATATTATTATCATTTAATATGTAATACTACAATAATATTTTTAATATAATAAAAATCTTAGTCATTAAAAGCCAATTCAAAAATAGATAAATTAAGTCACTATGGTAGAAATCGTCATATATGACAGTTATTATTTACTATACACTATCATCTATGATCTATTGAGGCCATGATATGCACAATTATGTGATAATAATTAACAGGGACATGTGAACAACCGTCATAATATACGATAATGCTTACATGATACATATCGGTCTCATTTAGAAAACTATAATTTGTTCAGTAACATACATGGCGCTTTCTATTGCCATTTAAGAAAACTAAACAAAAGTCTCAACTAGGCAACCTTTATGTATTTAATACATAAATAATGGTTCCTAAATAAGAACATTGAACTTTTATAATACATGACGATTGTTAGATAATAACTGTGATATATGATTGTGAGACTCTTCAAGTGAGAGTTTCTAAGCTAGCTGAACTAGATTGTATATAATAGAATAGTACTTCCGACATCTAGTTGTTATGCAATATGAGATATATTAAGATATTTCAGACTTTGTGGAGAGAATCAATGACAACTATTGACCTACATCAGTGATAATATAATTGTTTGCCTATAATCGTGCCTATTCACAGAAATTAACCTTGGAAATCAATGGATGTAGGAGAAATATACGAATATCCGTATTTTAAAGGCTGCATAGGGTATGCAAACCATTGTCCAAACTGCTCAAGGGTTTGCTTACCCATTTGCAGCCTTTCCTATGTGCATATTTGTGTTTTTTTCACCCATCCATTGCTTTCTTGCCTTAATTGTGGATGAAACACAAGGTATATGTGATGAACACTTACATTATGAAATATATAGTTCAAGAATGCGATTGATTCAAGCCACAATGCTAAAAAAATCTTGATCCATCCCATATTGTATGGCTACTCAATGTGGGAAGTACTACTCTATTAGATAGAGTTGAGACTAAGTAGCTCAAAAATTCTCATATGGAAGAGTCTAGGACTGATAACAATGTTGAATTTCAGACAGTGGCGGACCCACATTAGTGCCAATGTGGGCAAGTGCAGACACAAAATATATATAATTTGAAAGAAATTTGTAACAATATGTATAGGTGGTAGAGATGGTAAAAACTCTAATCCCTCCTCTTACTCACAGGTCGACGGTTCGAGCTCCCAAAGTTCTTTTTACCCCCTTTTTTCCCCCATTTCCATTGCCCTCTCTCGTCACCTACTTTTCCCCCCAACTTTTTCCCCCAAATTTCCATCGTTCTCTGCCCGACGCTCTCTGCCTCGTCCGCCGCCACTCTCTTTGCCTCGTCCGCTCGCCGTCGTCTCTCTTGTCACCTACTCCCCCCAAATTTCCATCGTTCCTATGCTCCTTGTCCCCCAAATTTCCATTGTTCACCGCCACGCTCTCTGCCTCGTCCGCCGCCACACTCTCTGCATCGTCTACCGTTGCTCAACCGTCGAACATCATAGAATCGGCTCAATCGATTCTGTCTCAACTCTCAAGGTAATTTTCTAGTTTCTAGGATTGGATCTGGTGTCTAAAGTTAATCATCTAAGTAATTTTTCAAGTATGGGAAAATTTGAGTATTACTGTATTACATTTTCCTTATCTATAACAAACGGTGGGTCTGCTCAATCTCATTTTAATGCCTTTGTTAAGAAGATCAACAATACTGCAACATGATGTAGCCTTGTTTCGGTGTGGTTGGTGAACCAGGCTTCTGTCCTCTGTGCTGGAATAATGCTCATTTTGTGTGTGTTAAATTATCACAACATTATAAGACTATTTTTATGTTATTTCCAACATTTTCATAACTTAGTTAGACTGCTATGTGATTTCTCATTTATACCTTATGATTTAAATGAGACTGTGATTTTTATCATTCAACTACTAGGCCACGATGTTGAGTAACTTTTATTGCTTTAGAAGTATTATTTAGTTATATTTGTTGTTTAATCTCCCAAAATTCTCCTTTGTTTGGAACTTTACCAACTGATCAATGTATTTTGCAGCTTAGCAACTACAATTCTTTTAAGGGAGTTCTTTATTACAAGCCACACTTTGACCAACTTTTCAAAAGAACTGGTAGTCTTGACAAAAGCTTCGAAGGTAACAAAGCTTTCATTGATTAGCTTTCTTTAAATTTCATTGCTCTACATTAGCTTCATTGATTAGCTTTATTTAAATTGCTTTGGAGTTGGAAATCATAGCTACAGTTGCTTAGTGTCCCTGTATGGAAAAAAAGATACAATCTTATAGGTTTTGATTGATGATGAAGATATAATGCAATATTTTCAAGGAATGAAGAATCGAAGAATGCTTTTATAATCGTTCTGATGTAAAGGTTAGTTGACTCTTGATTATTATTTTTCTCTGTTAAGTTGAAGTTTTCTTTTCTTTTATTGTTTTATATTCTTTTGTTTTTTAATGCGTTTAAAACTTTCCTTAATTTTTTTTTTACTAATTGGCACCCACAAACCTAAAATCTTGGGCCCACCACTGATTTTAGAGATTGTAACTTGATGCCACCTGCTTAATATAAAAACAGGAGAGGAACCTTTGATCAAAGGAATAATGGCTTTTCCAAGAAAAAAAAAACTTCACAAAAAGCAATTTAATATGTCTCCTTGAATGCTTTATCATGTTATGACTTCAAATGTTGTAGGTGTTCACTTGTTCATGTATGACTCTTGGTACAACTAAACTAGTGTATACGTCACATCTCTATTGATATTTTCAAAGTAACTTTCAAAGATATGGGTATTTCCAAAAAATGAAATGTATTTGCATAAGGATCTATATCTCTTGAAATCACTTCGAAAAAGATCAATAGAGTAGGAATCATAAATCAAAGCAATGAGTTGAAAACTTCCTGTAATAGGAAAAGAACCTTCGATTAGAGCAATACCATTGAATGCTTTATCGTGTTGTGACTTCATAAAGGCAACCTAATCAAATGGGTTCAATCTTGCAAGAAATAGGAGAGGAACCATTAGAAGTAAATGTAGGAAGGATAATGTGAAATGGATGAAGAAAATCATAACTATACCTTGATAGGGTTCATGAAGAAAAACAACTAGTGTAGTAGTCGCTGAGATAAGAGTCAAGTGTATTCACTAATGCTGCTGTCGCTGAGAAGTTAGACGAAGGCTTTTTATGGTGGGATTTAACTGAAAATGACTTCATATGGTCGAAAAAGACAACATGAGTCATAAGGTTATGATGTTGGTGGGTTTCGTTCGAATAGACAAAATGTCAAATGTATTATGTTTCAGACTTTTAAATAGAAGAGGAATAGTAGGGTTTTTTTGGGTTGTTGTGCCTAAGACTTTACATCACGGTTCGTCCACAAGAATTGTTATTTATTTGTTTATATTTATCATGGTTCTTTGATAATAGCAGTTATGTATTTCACTTTTTTTTCACATGGTATTCTAATAAGTGACGAATTTTACTTAATAACCATGATGTATTTTTCTTTTTCTTTTTTTTAAAAAAATGGTTTTGACCGGAAAAAAACACGATATATAAAAAATTGAAAATGACAAGTTATGATGTTGAATTAAGAATATGATGCATCATTATATTATTCTTTCTCCTATCACTTGTCCACCTTCTTATTCAAAGAGAAAAAGAGAGTGGTAAGTTCTTTCTAGCTTTGGTCCTTGTGTCTTTGTTCTCGCAAGTAAACTTCAACATATGATGGAGCTTGTAGGTCATGTAGACGATCCCTTTAATGCTTGTTGGTGGAGGGAGTTCATCTTTTGGTTTATTCTCGGATGATGAAGCATAAGTTCTCTTGTGTTTGCTCATAATTTTGGTGAAGAACAAAATTTGCAACTATCTATGAGAAGCTGAAATAGAAGTGCAGAAGTGGAGTTTAGTTTTCGGTCATTTATAGAGAGAATTTCGTGGATTATCGAGCCGTTTCATCCTTTAGATTTACAAATCATTATATTTTATAAATGGTGACGGTTGTTTTGATAGAAAAGTTATTTATTTTATTTCATAACGGTTTTTTTAGTAAAAATCGTTGGATGTATGTATTTATTTATTTTTACAAATATTTGAGAAAAAAAAAAATGGTGAGTAGCCTCTTGTAACATCCCAAATTTTGGGGTTTTAAAATTTGAATAATATAAAAAATTGTGAAACAATGGTAAATGAAAGACTTTTCAAGAAAAGAATAAAATTCAAAGAGAAACATTAAAAGAATAATTTTGGCCTAGAAATGAGTAATATATTTTGGTCTAGAATTGATAGGGGAAAGAAAAAAAAATCCTTATACAAAATTTAGGATTAATTTGTAACATGATCATTTTAGATCATGGCAATTAATCTCATACTAATCAAGTATGAGATTGGCCTAATTTTAGTTATCACACAATATAATATATATATATATATTGTTAAAAGCCCATTTATCTTTCCTATCCACTTGGCCCAACACGTGAAAACAACAAAACAATTCTAACCTATGTCTTTAAGCTCATACGTTTTGCACTTGATCAATATCCATTAATTCATTTAATCTCACCTCACCCAAGAAGCATAGCACAGAAATTCACAGTTGGGAAATATACATTAGCCCATTACATAAAATCATCCAGCCCAAACCTATGCAATACTATTCTTTGTTTTTTTTTAAAAAATTTTATTATCACAAGTTAGCCCACATATGACCCAAAGCCAATTTATGATATCCATTTAATCTATTTGACTTGTATAGTATCCGCTCCCTGATTCATTCTTTTATCCAAAAAAAAAAAAAAAAAAGGAACATGGAATTAGTGGTACTATGGGATGATTTTTGAATGGGATACTCACCTATCTCACAATTTTGCAACACTCCATTTTATGAACAAAAGAAAATGGTTGAACAACATTTCAATGGCTAAATACAACCATAATTTGCCCATCTTTTGTGCATCATCCTTTTGGGCCCAAATTTTCTACCAAAAGCTATGCACAGAACCCATACTCCTCCAAAACCTCTTATCAATTGAACACTCCAATCGCATATTTAACCATTAGATTTTAGCGTTATATATTGGTGTAAGTGCTTCATAGAGGCCCGGCCTTGTGGGGACCGATGTCGAACCCTCCAAAACTTTTTTATATCAAAAAAAAAAAAAAAAAAAAAAAAAAAAATTGAACACTCCAATCCATTAGTTAACATGATCACGTTTTTAAGTATAACCTACCTCTTCAATATGTCTATCCAACTAAAGCACGTTATCAGGAAGAAAATCACGATGTCAATCACGGCAAACATATGTTTTTCAACCCAGCCCGAGAGCATGGAGGCTAAGGCTGGAAGCCATTTTTCTAAATTTTAACTATTTTTTGTTCTTTTTTTTCCAAAGAAATATAATTAGTAAATACAACAATTAAAGTTCTAATTTATCAAATAAATATTGTCAATATTAAATAAATTAGAGTAATGTGAAATAAATTAAATGAAATATTTTTATTTTTATTTTTGGGCCATTAACCAACTAGACCATATTAACTACTCCCTCTGGTCCAAAATATAAGAAAAAATTGACTTTTTTGAAGAAATTAAGGAAGCAAATTAAATTATTTTGGAATATTTTTTTTTTCTCTGACCTAATAAGTTTGACTAATAAACTTATATATAATCTAAAGATACACAATATATAATATGATTAAGTAATTTATTTAGCTTCCTTAATCTTTCAAAAAAAGAGTCAATTCTGTCTTATATTTAAGACCGGAGGAAGTATTAATTAGTAATAATATAATAGTCTAGTCTTCAACATCTTCCCACGAGAAGTTGCTTTAAACACCTAACCCTTCCATGACATAAATAAATTTTTTAAAAAAAAAAAATTATGCAACAACAACTTCTTAAAAAAATCTAGCAATAAAAAAATATATAAACGGGCCTAACGGGCTGGCCCTTGGCCTTACAGGGCCAGCCTTTTTAAGCCATCAATCCTACAGCCCTTTTAAGCCCCACTTCATTTGGAGAATTGGAGGGTCCATTTTATAAGTCCAGGCCTTGAAAGGCCATAGCTTAAACCGGCAAGCCCAACGGAATTGGCCCGATTTCCTGACTCTAGTTATATATCCTTGTGAGACCTTTGCTTTGACATACATGAAGTTTATTCACTATAACCATTATTTATTAAGCGTTATATATACTTGAATCTATAGTAAGTGAGTAGAGAGGAAGTTGAGAGAGGTTAGCAGAGATACTCATTTCCCTACAAATGCATCCTCTTGCACACAACTTAATACTACATGATCTTATCCTTAATACAAGATCTGGTTGGGGTTTAGAGTTGATCTTAATCTATTTTGTCTTCTAAATTTATATATTTTTAAATTATCCCATTGATTACACACAATAAAATCTAAGAGCTTATTTGGATAATTTCAAAACCTAGGTTTTTATAAAAGTTTGTCAAATACATTCCAAAATTGTCTGAAGTTATTCTTCATCAAAACCTAGGTTTTGGAAAAAGTTTGTCAAACATTCCATAATTGTCCCAAAGCTATTCTGCATCAAAATCTAGGTTTCAGAAAAAGCTATTTTTTTAGATTTTTCTCTCTCCTTTGCCATCATTATTATTTTTTCAGTACCAGTCAATATTCTTAAATACTTTTTTAGTATCCTTCAATACTCTAAAATATTTTTTTCAATATTATTCATTACCTTGAAATATTTTTTCAATATCCTAAAAAAAAAAATTCAAGATCATGAAGTATTTTTTCAGTATCCTTAAGTATCTTTTTAGTACCTATAAATACCCTGAAATTTTTTTTTGAAGATTAGCTACTACCCTGAAATATTTTTTCAAGATTCTAAAATAAATTTTTAAGACCATGAGAAATATTTTTTCAAGATCAATCATTATCTTGAAATACTTTTTCAATATCCTAAAATAAATTTTTAAGATCATGAAGTATTTTTCTCAGTATACTTAAGTATCTTTTTAGTAGCCGTCAATCTCTGCGAAATATTTTTTCAAGATCAGTTGTTACCTTGAAATAGTTTTTTAATATCCTAAAATAAATTTTTCAGATCATAAAGTATTTTTTAAGTAGCAATCAAGTACCCTTAAATATTTTAATTTTGTACACAAATTTATGTAATTTTTGGTATTTATTATGAAATATAATGTTTATAATATTTAAAATACAACATTTTCTTTTATATGCAATTATACCAAAAGCTAATATTTTTTTTGTAAATTTGATTGAAAAAGCCATTCGATAACAATATCATTTTTTTATCCAAAGTCATTTTTACCTCATAAATCTCAAAAGTTATTTTCCAAAAGCTAAATCCAAACAGGCCCTAAGTGTGATTTTGATAAAAGATGATATTTTAAGAAAAATCAACTTCTATTTTTATAAAGGGTTAAAGTGCAGATTTGCCAACGAACTATTATCCGAGGAGCATCTAGTACAAAAAACAATTGAGGGTGCCAAAATTACCAATAAACAATTAAAAAGTACCAAATAACTATTAAAAAAACAACAATCACAATTACATTAAAATATGAGTCATTGGCTTAGGACAGTGGCGGAGACACTGGAGAAAATAGCGGTTAAGCCTTCTTGTTGGATAAGGCAAACACCAACAGAGATGGGAGCCATGCGAGCAGGCATTGTGGCGGCTGACGATCTTGCTTGTGGCATCGGAGGGATGGAACAGGGTGCAAGGCGCGCTTTGGTCAAAAGTCGTGGGCTCCTAGATTTGGTTTCATTGCGTGATTCTCACCCCGGAAGCTACATACGGACCTTGATGAGTTCAAGAGGATGAGTGGAACACCCAGCAACAATGAAAGCTTTGGAGACGCTAACGTCGCCGACATTGTGACAATCAATGGAAGACAGAGACACCAAGACAGTGACGGGGTAATAGTTTGTTGGCCAATTTGCACCTTAATTGTGTTTCTTCTTTTTTTTCACTTTTTAATTGTTGATTGGTAATTTAAGTACCCTCAATTGTTTTTTTGTGTCAGATGCTCATTGGATAATAGTTCGTTGGCAAATCTACACTTTCACCCTTTTATAAATAAGTAATACAACCAACTTATTTAATCTATTTAAGTTATTCAACTAACTCTTTTATATTTTGAAGATAGTAATTATTTGGCACAGTCCTGTAGGCCTTGACCTCGCAAGTAGGGACATCAAGTTAATACAAAAGGGTACCCCATATAAAAACAAATTAAATCTGCTACATAAAAACATGAGATTCAATTAAGAAGAGGTCCCCACACCCGTAAAGGAGAACATTAGTTATCATGTATTCAGTGGTCATATCTGGTTGGTCAGCTAGTCAGCACAATTATTAGTTTTTTTAACACATGGAAGAAAGTAATTGACCAATCCCACATGACTACCTCCCAACTAGTCTCCATGCTTATCTTCTATATCTTTTTTTTTTTTTTTTTTTGGCTCGAATCTTATCTTCTTATCCATAATATAGAAGGCAGATAAAAATAGGTTTATTTTGGTACTCAATAAAGCCATTTCTTTAAAATATTCTAATTGATTGTATGAATATTAATAGGGTTTTCATAAAGAATTACATCTAATATACTTTTTGTTCGATCCTAATTATAGAACATTTTTTATAGTATAAATTATATTACAAAAGTGTTCCTATAATTAACCCAGAAGATAAGTATATAATTAAAGATGGTATTTTATTTGAAATGATGCTCAATTGTTATATATAAATAATTTAATTATTTTTTTAATATTTATAAACTAGTTATCTAGATTTTATATTAAGAATTTTTACTAATGTAGAAAGGTCTTTCTAGATAAATCGGTTGAAATCAGACCAAAAAACAAGGATAGATATGTTTGAAAAAAAGTATCTACATTATATTAGTTCTTCAAGGTATGAAAAAAGGATTTTCTACACCACTTGTCTTGGTATAGAAAAGGTCAACTAAAACCCAAAAAAAGTCCTCTTAACTTTTCAATCTGATGGTTAATATAAGCCGTACAAACAGTACTCTTTCTTTCTTAAATGTAACACCTAATTTATAAGGCAATTTATGTTATAAACTAGGTCCTATTTTTATAACTAAGCTAATAGTTCCTGAAAGAATTATTGTAAATAAAAGTCATCAGTCTCACATCTTATTTACCAAAAATAACATCACCACTTTTTACATCGTTAACAATACATATAAAAACGGTTCGATCTTAACACAATCTCCTCTCCTTTTCCTTTCTTCCAAAAGATGATCATTTCTTTCCAAATATGGATTACCATTTGAAATTATCAGAATTCAGAAACATGAGGGATAAACAAACAAGAAACCAAAAGAAAAAAGAAAAACCCCACAAATAAAAAAGACAGCTTTCATCAAAATTAATGATTGGGAAGTTGTCGGCGATTAGAGTTAGACCTCATCATTGATCGGAACTCATGAAAATCCACAAACCCATCTCCGTTCAAATCAACTGCTCTGATCATATTCTTACAATCTCTGATGCTACAATCCCTCCACCCTAAATTCACCATCACTCTCCTCAGCTCCTTGGCCGATATCAAACCATTCCGATCACTGTCATATATCAAAAACGCATCCTTCAACTCTTCTCTTTCTTCATCATCGTCGTCGTCGTCGTCTTCTTTCTCTTCCTTCTTCACCACCATCATGAACTCGTCCATGTCCACGAACCCATCTCCGTTAAAATCCAACACCCTCACTATCCCTTCTGCTTCTTTCACGGCCAACCCCTTGTCCATCTTCTTGGAATTCGGGCTGCTTCCAAGGCACAAGATGATGTCACCGAGTTCAGACGCCGATATCTTGCCGTCCCCGTTGGCGTCGATGAGCTTGAAAACTTGCCTGAATTGGCTGGACACACCGGATATGGCTTCATCTTCGTCGTCCCTGAACAACGTTCTTGTTGTTCTTCGTCGTCGTCTTGGTCCGGTGATTGGGTTGTGATGGAGGAGGAAAGTGAAGCAGTTGGTGAAAGGATCGAACATAGTTTGATTGGTGAAGTTGTGATGTGCCTATAGGAAGGAACGGTAGGTGTGGTGATGAAGAAGAGAAATTAGAACAAAACTCCTAACTGAATAGGAATTAACGTTTGTGTAACTTTATGAGAAACCTACTTTTGTCCCTTTGTGATCAATTAAAGTTAATTTCTTTTTAAAATATTTTTGGTGGATGGAAATAACAAGGCTGGAGATTACTTGTAACACCCAAATTCATGAAATGCTCAAATGTACAGCATTAGACAAAAATAAAAAAGAAATATTAAATTTATTGTAGGTAAAAATAAGCATTAGACAAATATATATAAAAGATATATCCCATTAAATTTATTGTAGGTTTTTAAAAATAATGTATCTTTACTCCTTTAACTTCAAACAAAATTTCATTTTATTACTTAATTTTGTAAAACTTCCCTTTTAGTCCTCCAATTCTAACACAGTTAATAAAAGATAAACTGACATTGTAATTTTAAATTGACAAAACTTTCTCTAATGTTTCTTAAATCCATGCACCTCAACTTTTCTTCCTCTCCCTTCTCCTCCAAATCCATACCAAATAGCTCCTAATATGAAACTTGAAAATAAAAACTTGGGCTTTTTAAGGTAAAAGTAGACATTTAGTCATTTGAATTTTATATAAGATTTTAATTTAGTTCCTTAATTTTAAAAATATCTTTCCTTTAACTTTAACACAATTGGTTTTTTGTCATAATCATTATTGTTTACAAAATTAAACTTTATTGACCATGTTTTGTTGAAGTCAAAATTTCGATGTCAACTTTTTTATTTTTTATTAACGATCATTATAGATAAAAGACTGAAAAATATTTTTAAAAGTTAAGGGATAAAATTGAAATGTTGTATAAAATTAAAGGATTAGAGGTATACTTTTTGTGATTCTTTTAAAGAATTAAAAATTAAGTAGATTAATAAGACCGTTTGAATTGTGAGTTTTGATAAGGTCTTGTTTGATTGAATCATAAAAATGACACAGACTAAGGTGAATGCCGGCAAAATATCTAAATTCCCCAGATACAAAATAGTACTTATTCATGTCTTTTTAATAAGAGCCTAAAATTTAAATTATCTTAAATTTTTTTATAAGACAATAAGAGTTTTTTTAACATTTAAAAAGCTTTTTTTTTTCCCGCTCATCATTAATTATATAATTTGCATATTATATTAATTAAAAGGTTGATGATATTTATATTTACCTTATTTATATCTCTTACTTACCTCTTATAAATAAAGATATATTTTTTTAAAAAATATATTTTTAATATACTTATTATTTTTAATTAGGTTTAATCACTTTCTTAAATTATATAATTCGATTATTACAATGTTATACAAGGACCACAGCGTCTAAATCATTCGGCAAACTTTGTTTTTACTATTCGTGCCGCCTTTTGATTTTCCCTTCATCATAAAAGTCTTCTTGTGGGACCTACATATGAGACGTCTCTTTTGAGTTTGGAGATTGAGATTCAGATAGTCTAAACGTAAAAGGTTTAAGGTCGAAATTTTTTAATGGAAGTTTTTAATGGAATTTTTTGTTTTATTATTATTTTTTTTTTTTTTGCTATAAAAATTTTTTTATATTAAAATCGCTCCAATAGTATTAAAAAAATGAACAATTGACATTAGACTTTTAATAGTTGATGTTAGTTTTTCACAATTAGGATGACTTCTCTTTTTTAATACTTCCCAGATAATATTGATCCAACAAATACTTTCAAATACAAAAAATTAGAGGTAAAATTAGACATTAACCCAAATAAAAATATTAACCTTGATGATAGATAACATACTCGCAACTTACTTAGGAACTTTTTGAAAATGAATGTTGTTAGATCCTATATTTTGATGATAACAAAGTTTAAAAAAGATTAAGAAAAGTGTTTTGGAAAAGATACATCATTAATTTAAAACGATTTTGAAACCTATTATTATGAAAATCACTTTACATTTGAGTAATGTGACAAAACTTAGTTATTTTATTTCTGAAATAGTAATGAGGTGTTTATGAAAATTTAGTTGATTGCTCGAATGACAACTTGAATGATGTGATTTTTTAAAAAAAACCTCATCACCACAATGCTCACCAATAGTGGTAAACAATGATTACTTGAGTGATCACTCGATTGATGCAAAAATTTACCATCACTATCACTTTACCATAATGACCAATTAATGATTTGATTTCTAGAAAACATTTTTCTAGAGATCACTCAAATGACTACTCGAGTTATGAGATACAAAGTACATAACTACTAGATCACCATAGTGAACCATCGGGTGATTAGTTTTATGGTAAAAGATTTCACACTTGATCACCTGAGTGATCACTCAAGTGATGTTTTAAAATTGTCATCACTATTACTTTACCATAGTGATCTGTTTTAGTGATAAGTCTTGATTTTAGTGATAAGTCTTCCAAAATTTTCTAAGAGAAGATCACTCGAGTGATGTGTGTTAAAGTATATCACTAGCATAGCACCACAGTGATTCTGATAATGCTCAGCATTTTCGAAAAAGTTTTTAAGACTAGACCACTCGAGTGATGTGTAAAAAGAGCATCACTACCACTACACCATGGTGATGGTATATGGTGATCTATTTCTTTTAAAAGAAAGAGAAACAAGATCACTCGAGTGATCATGTTGTACTCATTACCACCAATTCACCACAATCAAGTACATAGTGATTTGTTTTCAAAAGAAAACAAGATCACTTGGGTGATCCTATATTTACACATCATTGCCACATCAACTGATTCACCACGATGAACCATCCAGTGATCTGTTTTGTTTCCAAAATGACTTAGTGAAAACCATTCGAGTGATGCAATTTTTTTTAAAAAAAAGTATCGTATCTTAAATCTTAATACTCATTTCAATCTACCCTAAACTTATTCTAATTGCTTTCAATTGGTCTAACACTTCATTATATCAATGCTTGATCATATTACAGGTGGTTAATCAACGGTTAAACACAGAAAGCACTTTTGTGTCAGAAACATTAAATGTTCTAAGATTCAAACGCTTCACATTATCTTTGTTCTCAACGGCTAATTCAAAGACACAAAGAATAATATGACAAAACCAACGGCTAGAAACAAAGACCATACACTCCAATGGCTGCAGTTAAAGAGCAATGGTCTTCAAACATTCTCACATTATAAATAAAAGATCATTGAAGAGGAGCAACTAACCAACACTATGCATTTATTGTTACATTCAATGCTAAGTTTCAAAGCTCAATTTCCGTGTAAATTTGTATTTCGGTGTTTATTTATTTACTCTTGTGAGAGAATATACTTAAACATTTACTTCGGCTGAAATACTCAAGGTAATGAGACTTTGAGTGAGTATTGATTGAAAAGTGTTAGAGGGCAAGTGTTCTTTGAAGAAGAACTAGCTTATACTGAGACATCAAGAGTCCCCTTGTAAATCTTGGAAAGATAGTAAAAATCTCAAAAAAAAAAAAAGCTTTATAACGACTGAATGTAGGTCAAGTGGATTGAACCATACGAGTGTAAATCGTTTATGTCCACCTTTGGTAATATATCTCTTTACTTAGTTTGTGTTACAGCTTAAAATTCTTAAAATCGCCTAATTCACCCCCTCTTAGGTGAAATGCTCATGGAGAACTCATGGAACTTATCTTACCTAAACTTTTTATAGAAAAAATTAAAATATTACTACCTCCGATTCTAAATATATAGCGACACAATTTTACCACAAAACTATGTCTTACAATTTATATCAAGAAAACTATTTAGAAAATAATAATAATTATACTTAGTTTATATAATTTTAATTCAATTATAACTTAATAAAGTACAAGTCAATCACAATAACTAACTTTGACTCTTAAAACATAGCCCCCTAAAGTGATTAATTATAACTCGGTAGTCTCTTTAGTTTTATCTTTTAAAAACATTAGTTTTTAAATTTGAAAAATAATTTTAATTCTTATAATTATATTTTAAAATTTAGGAAATAACATTGAAAATCCTGTAATTTTCATTAATTTTTTTAAGATAAAAGATATTGAACTTTAATAAAAACAAAGATATGAATGATTAATTCGGATAAGATGGACACGTGAGAGAAGATATGTTGTCACTTGTCATTCTAAATTTCACTTCCATCTCTGTCCTTTTTTGTTTTTCCTCCGCACTTGCGCCTAAAAAAAAAAAAAATACTAATTTCTTATTCATTCAGTTTCCATTGTCTTTGATGGAGCCCACTGAATCATACATTTCCCCAGGTTTTGAGTCCATCCCTCTTATTTCAATTATTATATTTTTGGGTCTGAAATCTAAATATTTAGTCTCTAATTATTAAAAGGGTTAATGCGTAAAAATACCTATTAACTTATACTAAAAATATATCTAACACCATAAACTCTTCTTGAATGCAAAAATATCCACAAACATTCAAAATCAAAGCAAAAATAATACACCAGTTAAAATGAGCAAGCATTCGTTACTCTTTGTAATGGGGTTACTCTTTGTAATGGGGCCCGCATTATTTTTTTGAAAGTTCCAAAATGGTAAAGACGCAAAAATATCCATAAACTTTTATCCAAAGTACATCAAACAAAGTATGTTTTTCATAGGTCTAAAAAGACTCATGATCATTCAAAATAGACATGAAAGTACCAAAATACCCTCAACTTATAAAAAAAAGTAGTTATCTAACTATTCAAATTCTATGCTATTGTTATAAACATAACATGTGAAATTTTATACATCAACGTTAAATTAACAAACAAATTAATATTATCTACTCACTTACTCCTATTTACGAGTCACTTCTAACATGTTTTATTAAAATTAAGAAAAATGTTAAATTTCATTAATTCTATCTTTAAACTTAATAACTTTATAATTTTGTCCTTAATTAATATACAATAACCCCAAATAATTGAACGTGATAATTTAGCATTTGGATGTGATAATGTATATTATGTCAGATGGAGTACATGCTATTAAATTTTCTATTAATTTTTTATTTCTGTTTTTTCGAAATATTCTTTAGAAATTAACTTACACTTATCACATTTAAATTATCTATTTCATTTTTTTTATAAAATTTTCAAGATTTAAATTTAAGGTGTAAAATATAAAACTATAAGAAAATAATATGGAGGAGCATATTATTGAAAAAAAAAAATGTGGCCGGGATATAAAATTGACTTAGTTAAAAAATGAATTAAGTCATTAAACTAAGCTAGATTCAAAATCTTTAGACCTAAATAAAATAGAAACAAAGAACTAGATGCAAGCTCTAAATTTGACTAGAGTACCCAGTAAATACATATGAATAATTTTCATAAAATATATTCACCGTTTATGTTTTGGTTCTTCCAAGTATATTTTAAATTTTTTGTTGATAAGAAGTATATTTTAAAATGTTTATAAGTATTTTTGCACCTTTATCATTTTTGAGCTGGGGCACTTTTGTATTTTCAGAAAACTAGAGTAGGCCCCACTACAAAAAGTAATGGATGTTAGCCCATTTTAATGGATGTGTCATTTTTGCTTTGGTTTTGAATGTTTGTGGATAGAAATGGAAATAGGCTAGGCTAAATAGACCTAGGCCTACAATAGAAATTTAAAGC
This sequence comes from Acacia acuminata, assembly GCA_019022655.1. Classification (NCBI taxonomy): domain Eukaryota; kingdom Viridiplantae; phylum Streptophyta; class Magnoliopsida; order Fabales; family Fabaceae; genus Acacia; species Acacia acuminata. The sequence continues at coordinate 705,866 of JAFJYI010000247.1, forward strand.
CTGAGCCTGTGTGAAGACTTTTTTTAAGCTTCAGTCTACAAGGCCTAAAGTCTATTTAAAGGCTTACTAAAGCGTAGGCCTTTAAATAGCCTTTAAAGTTTACTACTTTAAATTTATATATAATTATTCACGCTTATTTACAATCTCACATTATGTCTTGAAAGCCTAACATCCATTCTTGTCATAATATAAAAGCTTATTAATAAAAAGAATAGAATATATATTGACAAGTAGTTGTCCGAACAAGTAGGAATAACAAAAATCAATCGACTGTCGACTAATGTGATATATTTTCTAGCATCGACTAAGCATAACAAGCATCATGTAAAACCGAATTTTACCTCTTTTATTTTCCCACATGAATTAAGACAAACTCCTCCAACTAAGATTATAATATTTTATTTTGCACTAAAATAAACTCAGAAATTAGAAAAAATCACATTTAAATACCATCTGAATTTTCAAAACCCTACAAAGTATGTTAACATTTGGAAATGACATAGAGGTGACAGGGATCAAATTGAGATTTTAAAATATTGATGCATTTACCATTATGCCCTCGTATTTAAATTATAAATAAATAAAAAAGAAAAAAGAGCCTTAGGGAGGTCGACTTTGGCCGACAAGCTAGAGGACTTTTTCTTAGGGGGTGGAATTGATTTTTATTTTATTTTTTGAAAATGAATCAAGGGGTAAGGGGTGGGATTTGAACTCACCCCACCATTTTGGTCAAAGAGCTAGGTGACCATGAGGCCACCAAAGTTCCTTTGTTATATATATGCATTGGTATATATGTACGTATAATACGGGATTAAGGTGCAATTTGGTCAATAAATTATTGGCTCAAGAGCGTTCAACATAATTAACTATTAAGTGGACCAAAAATACCAACAAACTTTTAAAAAGGCGACAACGCTGCCAAGTTAGCAAAAAGTCAACGTCAGTTATCTAAGGTGTATATTAGCCAATGAACTTTTACTCCATGAAGCGCTTGACACAAAATTCTAAATTTTACTAAATTAAATAATTTTTTCCTCAATTGTCATTATTCAAAACTATATGTATAGATATCTATCGACAAAAATTATTCATTCTTCAATTTGTCAAAATTATAATTTGCTAAAATAAACAAAAGTTTTAATTAAAAATATAATTATATTGTTTAAATAAAAATCAAGGTGTTTTATAGTTTATTATATATGTTAACCAAAACAAAAAGTATATGATTTATTTTTATTTTAGAAGAAATTTATGTGAGTTACAAAATTCATTTAATGTTAATAAAATTTAAAAAATCTATTATATCTTGAAAGAAATGAAATGAGTTTAATTTTTATTTTTATAAAAAGAGCTTAATGGATATCGGCGTTGATCTTAATAATATAAATCCGTAATTTGATGATATATTTGTTAACAATCAAAGGCTTTTACACAATATGCATATTCCATCTATGTGAATCTATCCAATATGCTTTTACAATCAAAGGATATCAACGTTCTTATGGTGACGTGAATGAAGCAACTGAGAAAGATCAGAAGAGTGCGATTACTCCTGTCCAGTGAGAGACATGAAACCTGAGAGAATTTTGGATAGGTTGGACCGTTTGCTTCGGATTCTTGATCGTGTAAAAGCCTTTAATTGTTAACAAATATATCATCAAGTTATCATATTTATATTATTAAGATCAACGTTGATATCTATTAAGCTCTTTTTTATAAAAATAAAAATTAAACTCATTTCATTTCTTTTAGGGTATAATAGATTTTTTAGATTTTATTAACATTAAATAAATTTTTTAACTCACATAAATTTCTTCTAAAATAAAAATAAATCATATAATTTTTTTGTTTAACATATATAATAAACTATAAAACACCTTGAGTTTTATTTAAATCATATAATTATATTTTTAATTAAAAATTTTGTTTGTTTTAGCAAATTATAATTTTGACAAAATTGAAGAATGGGTAATTTTTGTCCATAGATAACACTATACAAGTAGTTTTGAATAATAACAATTGAGAAAAAAATTATTTAATTTAGTAAAATTTAGAATTTTGTGTTGGATGCTCTTGGAGTAAAAGTTCACCTTAGATATGGCGTTAACTTTTTGCCAATGGCGTTGTGCTGGGTGCTCCTTTTTAAAAGTTTGTTGTGTTGGGCGCTCTTTTTTAAAAGTTTGTTGGTATTTTTGGTCCACGTAATAGTTAATTGTGTTGGACACTCCTGAGCCAATAGTTTATTGGTCAAATCGCTGCTTAACCCTATAATATAAATAAAAGCATAATAACATTGACAAAATAAATAATGGAAATGACTAAATGTGTAATGGCTTTGACTAGAAGCATAATTGTATTAATTAAATGAGTGATGACATTAACTAAAGGCGTAATGATATTCACTTAAGGCTTATAAACTTTCTAAATGTGTAATGGTTAGGCGTCACACAAAACTCGGTGGTCCGGTCCATGCTCATCCCTAATAATGGTTTTGACTAAACGAATAAAGATATTGACTAAAGACGTAATGACATTGACAAAATAAGTAATTGTATTTACTGAAGGCGTAATTGTATTGACTAAATTAGTAGTAAGATTGACTAAAGGTCTAATGATATTAACTAAATGAGTAATGAGGTGTAATGGTATTGTTAAAACCATTATGATTTTTATTAAAACCATTACAATTTTTGTCAAAATCATTACTCAATATGTGTAAAGGAATTGACTAATGAGATTGATTGACTAAAATAATAATAGTTTTGATAAAATCGTAATGGTTTTGACAAAATTAGTAAATACGAACAATATGTATAAAAGGATTGACTAATGAGATTGACAAAAATCGTAATGGTTTTGACAATATCATTATGTCTTTAGTAAATATCATTGTTCATTTGGTTAATGTCATTGTGCCTTTAGTCAATATTACTACTCATTTAGTCAATATCATTACGGCTTTAATAAATTTTATTACTCATTTTGTCAATGTCATTATGCCTTTAGTCAATCATATTACTCGTTTAGTCAATATCATTGGATGAGCATGGACCAAACCACCCCACACCTAACCATTATGCCTTTATTAAATTTATTTACACCTTTAATTAATGTCATCACTCTTTAGTCAATACAATTATGATTTTAGTCAAAGTCATTACGCATTTAGTTATTTTTATTACTTATTTTGTCATTGTCATTATACCTATATATATATATATATATATCAAAGGTCCTTTAGTGACCCAATGGCCACCTAGTTCGAATCTCACCCCTTACCTCCTTGATTCAATTTTTTAAAATAAATTCAACTCCACCCCTCAAAAAAAATCCCCCAACTGTCGAAGTTTCGGCTGCCAATTGTAGCAGGTTGAACAAAGTCGGAGCTTCGGCGATGGTGCTTTGGCAAGGGTTCATTTTTCTTTTTTTTTTTATTCATCAACATTTTAAAACTCAATTTGATCCTTATCACCTTTGTATCCTTTTCAAATGTTAACAAACTTTTTGGGGTTTTAGAAATTTAGATGGTATTTAAATAAGATTTTCCCAAACAATTATTATGCTATTGTGGACTATACAAATTAGGGGTACCATCTCAAGTGATTGAAGAGAAAAGAAGTAAAGGTGAATGATTGATGTGAATGCAAGGGTTGAGTGTGTGAGTGACGAAGGGGATGTGAAACTTAAGACTAAGGCTAAGTTGGTAAATTTATAAATAGTTTATAAAATTATTTAGACAATATTATACGTATATAATAACATAAATTAAAAAAAAAAGTTAAATAGGTCAAATGATAGGCTTATAAGCTAGACTTTATAAAAATAGCTATGTCATATTTATCGAAATAGGCTTGGCAATAGATCTGAGCCTGAGCATGGCCTATTTATTAAGTAGTCTAGGCTAGGCTTTATTTAGCTTATGTCGTATGCCCTTATTAGAAGCCTAACCTATTTCTATATCTATTTGTGGTACCTTTGTGAGTTTATGGTGTTAGATTCACTTCTAGTATAAGTTGGTAGGTATTTTTGTACCGTAACCTTTATTAAAACCTAAAATTATGTATACTGACATAAACGTGTAACTTCATTCATTGACACGGTTATTGCCAAGGTTCTAAAACTTGGATCAACTACTATATTGGCCAGGGTACTAGGCTAAAGGTCAATGGGTCAGACCGGAGCTAAAGAAGGGCAGCTCAGTTCTAACCCACTCACCTTAAACCAACTCTTTCTTTACCTTCAATCATAAATACATCTCTCATCTCTTCCTATTGTGCCTCCATTCTCTCTCTCCTTTGTAGCTCCCTCCTTCCTTATAGGTTCCTGGATCAATCTCTCTATCTCCCCCATTGTATGTCTCAGCTTCATTGAGAAATGAGTGAGAAAGGGGTTTGACGATGAGAACTACGCGACCAACCTCCCAGAACAGTGAACCGCAAGATTGCTATCACTACTCAGCGAGAACAAGAGAGGGTGATGTCTTGATAAATCTCTTTCTTCATCATCCTCTCTTTGAATTTTTTTCTGGTGATTCTTTAAGGAGAGGAGATGCAGATTTTTTTTTATTGTTTCCTACGGATAAATCTAATTTTAATTGTTGATTTGGTGGCATGATTTTTTTTTCTTGTGGCCTGATTATTCAATCAGGAGATTCTTTGTTTTTTCTACATCATTCTTTAGTTTTTTTTTTTTTTTCTCTATTGTGCCTTCATTCTCTCTCTCCATCTCTTTGTAAATTTCATGGCTGCCACTACCACCACTAAGGCCTTCAATGTTGAGAAATCAACCTCTGTCGACATTACCGTCAACGAAGATGAGGTCTCTCCCATAGAGGAGGTTCGATTGATGGTTATGAAAACCTGCAACCCAAATCTGCCCGTATGAAACTCGCCGCTATGGATGAATCTATTGAGCAAGGTGGATGAAGTCGGAGGGAGAGGGTTTGACGAAAATGAACTTGAAGTTGGAAGGAAAAGGTTTCGTTCGATGATTCAAGTCTGTGTCTCTGAGTTTTCGTCTTTCTTGCTTTCGACTGCAGTTCAGTCAACTTTTTTTTTTTTTAATTTTTAAAAGGGAAAAACATTTCTCATATTGTAGGAGAAATGTTATCTCATATTACACACACATAAAATGGTGGGACCCACACATATATGTAATTAGCATTATATGTATATGTGAGTCCTACTAAAAAGGCCAAAATGCGTGAGAAAATTAAACCCCTTAAAAAAAGGCCAATGAACTAACTCTATGACTCGGTCAACTTGGCCGAGTTTACCCAAGTCAACTTGGAACCGGGTTTTCCTTTTAACTCGGACCAGTTTCGCCAGTTTCCAGTCCGAGTTCCTAAACAATGGTTATTGCAGCTGACTTTTACCTGACATATACAGCAACACTCAAAGTTACGTTATATAATATGTGTATCTATGCCTTATCCTAAGTTCTAGAAAAACAGCATTGTTTATGATTTATAAAAGGCTAACGTATATGTTTGGTCCTTTATGTTTGCCTCTAGTATCATTTTAGTCCCTTAAGTTTATAAACTGCATGTTTGGTCCCTTAATATTAACATCGTTAGCCTGACTTAACGGAAAATACTGACTCAACAATTTTAAGTGATGACTGTGCAATTAAATGCTGACCAAGCATACTTATATGTTAGTATTTTAATAAATTAATATTTTAAATCCTATTAATTGAAAAAAAATTTAATCTTCACAGACTATTTTACGGCTTTTTTACGGTATTTGAAGATTAAATAAATATATATATATATATATATATATTTTTTTTCCGAAGAAGATTAAATATTGTTCAATTAATAAGATTTAAAATATTAATTTATTAAAATACTACCACCTCTCCTATAATTCTAGGTGGGCTCCCATATGACTAGTGCATAAGCAACCAATTGGGTTAAGCCACAAGAAAACTCTAATAGCTGTACCAACAAAAAAACAACAACTTGCAGCCGCTTGGGTTCAATTGGCAAAAGGTTCTTATAAAAAAGGAGGGGGTTCGATCCTAGAGTTGGTCGAATCTTAGGGGAGCATCCAGAGGCCTATAAAACAACAAGAACCCAGGCTAAAGTAGAGGCATATGTACTTAATTCTAAATTCCTTACGGAGTAGATTCCAAACACCCTGCCCTTAGATTGTGAATAAACCCAACCCCTCTCTTAAAATTTTTGTATCAAAAAAAAACTTGCAGCCGTCAATCTGAGCCAGCCTCATCATCACGTTATACAAATTATTTTTAAAAAAAAAAAAAAAAAAAAAAAAACAAAACAAAACCTGTACACTTATTCAAAAGGGGGAAACACCCTTATTCATAAACTTATTACGAGTATATTTTTATTTAAATATGAATTTATCAACTCATTCATACAAGGCAAAAAAAAATTGTGTCACCAAAAACTACAGAGCTGTCACCCTCTATATATATCAAATGTGTAGTAATGGGATCAAGTTTTGCATCATCAATTAAATCAATAAATATATCAAGAAAATCTCACGCTTTATAGGGTACCATTCTACAGTAAAGCTCAATGTCAAAAATGAGGAGAGAAAAAAGTGACCATACAACATTAAACCACCTGTGTCGATTGATACAGAATTCGAAAGGAAAAGGTAGGCTTCTAAATACAGAAGATTTGGAAGGTACAGCTACAAGAAAACTGCTACCATCTTTTCTCATATGCTACTATCAAACTATATCTGAGAAAGTTGAGGCAAACGAGGGGAAAATATAAACAAAACAAAAAAATCTTAGACCAAAAAATCATATCCTACACCTTGAAAGCATGGCCAAGATAAGATCAGTTCGAACGAAGCAAAACAGGACCAACTGTTAAACTAAGCATGTCACTAAGAGCTAACTGGACCTCATTTGAACCGTGCTCGCAGCTTATCAAGTTTGAGAGAATAGGGAAGAAGTGTGCCAAGTTCCTCTCAAAAGAAGAATCTCCCAAACAACTTACCGCCTGAAGAGTAGCCACAACAAGAGGCGCACGCACGGCTAATTCTCGTCTCTTTCCAGAGCCTGAAGGGATTAACCAATGAGGCTGTCCACTCTGAGATGATTCAGGTGTTCGTCTGAGACATGCAATCTCAATGTAAAACTCCAAGACCTCCTGACAAAGCCGGACAAGAAGAGTTTCAACTTCAGCCTCCTCATAGTTAGAAGGTCTGTCCTCAATAAGGTTCTGTAAAAATGTAAGGCATATTTGGTAGGACTCATTCTCAATGCGTAACAGCGGTGGATCTTGCATTTGGGTCATAGAGCCAAACTCTAGAAGCTTAGAACGTAAACTATGGTTGCTGTTAATCCTGTGTGCATGCAATGCCACGTCATGCAAGGCACCAAACAGGACTACCATGTTTTTGGCTGAAAGGTGAGACCGATACATGTTGTAGATCTCCATTACCGCCTGCAAATTCCAGCAAGTGTTAACATCTATCAATAAACAAAGGAATGCCTTTTACTGGCATAGTGGCAAGCATGACTGTGATAGCGCACATTAATATGCATTCAAACCAGGCGTGTTTTTATACAACCCCTGGGTCAAAAAATTTAGCATATCCAAAATAATATTAAATATTAATACATGTCCATTAACATAGAAAGTATAGGCCCGTCTAGGATCACTATGAATATCTTCCTTGTTTTGACTTCTTTTTCCCAAATGAAGTTACATGAAGAGTATTATTATAACTGGAAAAAAGACAATTATTACTTACCAAAATCATCAAGCAAGTAACCTCATTAACAATATTGTGTTTGACTAGTCTTCCAAGAACTACACTTTCAACTGACAAATAACTCATTGAAATGGACCAAACTTTGCCAAAAACCACCGGGAGGGTGGCCTCTTGGGTAAAATATGGGAGTACAAGAGTAGGAGATATAGTTGTATTAAGACAAACTCTACAATGTACCCAAAAAACTAACGTTGCACTTAATATTGATTCCATGCTAATAACAATTTTAAATACTCACCACAGATAATCTCAACTTTTTATACAAAATGTTCCCAAAAAGAAAAAAAAAAAAACAATTGTATAAACTATTTACATCAAGATAAACACACACACACACACATATATGATACATATGATGTGTGAAAATAGGAATAGTAAGGGTAATTAATAAATAACAAGAAAAGGGGTAGTTTGGAACCATACTTAATAGGTCTATAGATAGGGTATTGAAGGATGTAGTTGGGGTCTAGTAAATCATATTTGACTGTTTTGATCCCCTTTCTCCTTATATATGTATTAAAATACAACCAAAATCAAAATATACATAAAAGAGAGAGGTTGTGGCAAAGTTAAAGCATGAGAAAAGAAGACAATTTTGTTGAAATGGGATATGTTCATAATGAATGGTTGAGTAAAGGTATTTTAAGAAAAGTAATGATGATAGATTTTACTTTTGCTTCAACTTGAACAGTGAGTTCCAATTCTCTTATCCCTATGATTGAAAACAAACTGCTTTTACTACTACATTAAAGCTTCATTGGATTTTGGCCAAACACGACAAGAACTTCAAAAAAGGTACTCTTTCAAAAATAGCATACCCATTGGGTTCTAGCTAGATCATTTTTATATTACATTATTTGCTAGGAATACTGCATTTTTTTCCCCTCAAGAAGAATTTTAACCACAGCTGAAGCAATCTGAAGCAACAGAATGAGAATCTACCTGAATAAGTAAAAGCTGAACAGCAGCTCGGCATTTCGCATCTGATAAATATGCATAAAGTTGATGAGTCCTCTGCCTTTCAGAATTATCATCAGGAGAGCCATACTCATCATGTTCATTGTCATATTCATCACCACCTGAATCAGGTTCTTGACGTCTAGCCAATAAATCGCCATTTTCAAGGAACGAAAAGTCAGCAAGTGTAGCATTTGCCGCTTCTTTTAGTGACAAAACCACTTCTAACCACTTTTCTTCAGAAAACAACTCCCCAGCATTACTCATTAAACGAACAAATGCAGCAATACCAATGCCAGCCAGACTTTGATGAGGGCGCTTTATAAAGCTTACCAGGAGCATCAGAACCTTATTTAAAAGTGGATTGACTGTATCATAAAATTTAACAAAAAGGTCCACCACCAATTGGAGGGCCAATGTGCATGTCTCATAAAGCCATGCATCTTGATCAAGCTCACCTTCAGTCTCCTCTTCATTCCCAAGTGCATTACTGCCTGAAGGATCAATGGCATGGCGCACGTAATCAAATATAGGAAATAGGACTGATTCAAATACCTTTTCCCATAAGGCTAGCGAAAAGAGGTGGCCATGGTTTCGTAAGGTTTCAAACAGAACTTGCAAGGCGCCCTTTCTTATCTCTGGCCTAGGATCGAAGCTCAGTTCAGACAAACCTGCACATATTTACGAAAGTCAATTTCGTCTCACAAGCTAAGCTCCTTAATTGTCTAATTTTTCGAAAAAAAAAAAGTTTCATATAATAATATCAAAATATTACACTAAACTCAGTGCTCACCAGCCAATAAAGGAAACCAAAAATAGAGATGATCATCCTTGTCAGTCACCTCTCCAATATCGTGTTTCCCCTCTTTTCCCGTTTGTGGTGAAGGTGTAGAAATCTTTCCAGATATTTCCTTGTCCTTATTCCTTGAAGAAGCACCAAGGTCTCCTTCTGCTAGTTTTGTAGCACAAAACCGGAGAAAAGCAATGGCATTTAGGCTAATCTCTTTGTTAAATCTACTATTGGTAAAAGCAATTAGACAATTCACACAATCTGTGAAGGTGGTGGTTTCAGTCTCGGTGATATAGGGAAAGTAATCTCGAATAATCTTCTCAATTATTTCAAAAGCTAAGAGCACAATGTTTTTGTGGTCATCATAAGCTGCTGTTGTGAATACCTGAAATCAAGTCAACAAACAAAATGTGACAAGAGACACATTAGCAGAATTGAAATCTAAAAATTGCATGCAAATAGATCCATCTAAACAACAGTGATTTATCAACTTTACCATGAACATGCTCTTCCATCCTGATTTGACATTGTTGACACGAGATAAAACCATTTGAGATACACATCTGATAATCAGTTCTCTAATTTCAACAGCACTACTCTTTCTCATAACAATGACGAAAGGCTTCATGAATTCATTTTGAAAGTTATAATTAGCCAACTCTTCACGCTCTAGAAACTTCATTGACAATTGACGTAAAGAATCCATTGCAAAAATTGCAATTGAAAGGTTTCCAGAACAGCCTATGTTTACAAAGAAATCAGAGAGAACATGCCAGATGCTAGACCACACAAGCCTGATGCGGTTCATATTATAGTGCCTGTTTAACAATAATCATGCCAAACAATGAAAAGTTAAACAGAATAGTATAAACATTAGGGAATCATGAAACTCAATCATAATATAACCAACCCCAGCCCCAACTTGTTTATCAACTGCCGTCTTCACACATTTAGTCTTTGAGGCAATTGTAATACCCCCTCACAAAATTAAGCACTACCTGTAGGTTAAAGTACCCCATGAGACATTTGCTCTAGTTGTGTAAGCAAACTAATTGATTTGATATTAGGTGTAATAGAGGCGAGGAGACAAAATTAAAGGGAACAAGGGTAAAAAAGTTAATAAATCTACACATTAAGAGGGGGTATAGCAACTGCCACAAAGAACACAGAGCCAAAGACCAATTAATTTTACTTTTTTTTCTGAGGAGAAATCTTAATACCTATTGCCTGAACAGAAAAAGACTCAAGAGGAAGGTCCAGGAGGGGTTCATGTGTTAAATTTAAATATCAGAAAGAAAATACATACGCAATCTCAACAATCTTTGTAAGACTGAAAACCCGTGGATCAGATGGAGATTTCAGTTCTTCCATGGAGACCTTGCATAGAGCCTTAACAAAATCAATTATGGCCTCACTATTTAACTTCTGACTCCGGGTGAATATTCTATTCATTTCTGAGCTTCCAACTTGTTCCAACATATTCAAATTAGAAACTAGGTTGTTCATCTGTTCTGACGTGACTCCAGAAGTGTTACTCCCAATACCAGCACTATCATATGAACCCCGCATCACAGTGGCAGCTGCATATTGCATCCTCCCAGGTCCCTTCTTCTTCAAAACAGGAAGAGTGGTTGATTTTCCTTGCTTTGTTTTCTCAGAATCATTCTGAGGAAAGGCAAAGAATGTGGCATCGGGCGGAGCCCCCTCTCCAAGAAGATGTAAATGCTCAAACCGGGAAACACAAGTCAAGATATGCTCCCAAGCTTCTTGTAAGTAATTCCCATCCTCATCAGCAATAGTCACTATAGCCTATCAATAAAGCAGATGGGAAATCCAAAGTCATCCACAATGAATTACCACTTTTTTTAGCAGACAACAAAGTAACATTTAAGTACCAAGAATACATGAGGTTCCATATTTAGTGGGCCTTTACTGCATCTGCAGGCATTGCTCCTAGATTAATTTTCAACAAATATGGGTAGACTTCAGCAGAACATTGACCATTAGAAAGGTCATCCTTTTTTCAGTTTGCAGTGATTTAAGTGCTTACACAAATGAAGATCCATTTTGCAGGGGGAAAAAAAAAGAGCATACTTGTTTGAGTAAACCTTGACAAGAATATGAGCCAAAAAAAAAAAAAAAAAAACCTTGACAAGAATATGAAAAATGATATACTAGTGATCATGGATGAAAAATGGATCAACATATCAATATATGAACCACAACAATCAGCAAACACGGACCTGAAGGCGTCATGGAAGTGCATTATATACCCTTAAAATCACCATGCATTTAGAAGCAGGTGCTAATTCTATGACTACGAAATTCAACTCAAGAACTGATAGTTGATAATAACTTTGGTTTGTTACACTGCATATAAACCCACTAGAAGATAAGTTTAAAGTTCAAACCTTTGATGGGAGGGGGCAAAAAAGGTATACTAACCTTGATAGCATCTATGTTTTTCTGTTTAATATCAGCAGGAGAATGTAGAGAGGTAAACTTGGCTAATGAAGTCACAAAAGCGTCTCTATGAGTCTTCATGGTCATTACGGAGGTAACGTGAATAGCATAGCGGAAGCCTTCAAGACAGAGAGCTATTACAACTTCATCATCACTTTGATCAAGAGGAACACTGAAGGCAGCTAACATTGGCGCCCAACACACCTCAATCATAAATCTAAGGATTACCACATCCGTAGCCGCATAATATGCTGACCTACAAATTGCAACAGAGAACACATAAAAAAGGAAATCAATTTTTTTCAACTATTTTTTTAACCTTGAGAGAGACAGCAATAAATGAGAATAAATCAAATTCAAAATTCAAAATATGTAATTATTGATGTAAAAGTAAATAAAAGTTCAACAGAAAACTGCTTAGAATGTGTCCAATCCATACATCAAGTTTTGAGAGAAAATTGACAACTAAGGCAACAGATGGATACTCAGAAGACTAGTAGGACAAACAAATAGCCTGAAGTTGAAGTGAATGAGAAGCAGAGACAGAAGATTTTCATGCCAGAAAAATAACGGATTAAACGGAGAACAGGGAAAGAATTAAGACAAGAATCTCTTCTAGGAAATTGGAAATATGAGTGAACGTACTCAGACTTCCGAGCTTTTTCCTTGAATTGTTCTTGCATGTGTCTGATAAGGTCATCACTGGTCCCCATATGACTGTCATCCCCACGCTTACGAATAACAATATTCAGTATAGTATCCAAGCCTAACAGTCTGTTAGAGTTCACAGCCTGCTTTTGTTGTGGAGCTAGATTGTCATCTTTCATTTTTATCTCATTTCTAGATATTCTTTCAAACAACGATCTCAAGTATTCCTCTGGTAGATCTTTTCCATCATCTATACCACGATTGTTTCTTATGAAATCATCAGCAGACATCTGCAAGATAAAAAGGTATGATAAACATGTAGGATTAAAACAATCAGAATCATATGGGCAGGATTATATGAGCACACCTTATTTTTCACCATAGGATTGTGAGCATCAGTATTAAGCAAAATGACAGAATAAGCAAGAACATAAGCCGTGTCAGCACTAGAAAAGGCCTTAGGGTTGCATTTACAATATCGTTCAGCAAACTTCTCCATGATTCGATCAATCTTCTGTGCCTCACCAGGCAGTCTAAAGCCTTGAAGAAAGGCCCTGATAGCATCATCAAACTCCATCCCTTGAAAATCAAAAGAATCAACATATGCATTCATAACCTTCAAGGACATTTCTTCCCTTTCTCCCAGATAATCACCAATCAACGTCTTGTTCAACCCAGATGCATCTTTAAGAAAAGATGCTATTTCCTCTGGTGAATTGCCCACCTTATTAGCATTGATGAGGAATTCAATTCCTTTCTTAGGCTTCCTATTAAAAAGGGATATACCTTCCTGCCATAAACTTAGAATTAGATTCATGGATGATGAAAAGCTAAAGCAAAAACAGAGACATATTTGATTCTCAAAACCTCATGCGCTTGCTTACCTGAAGTTCCAGTTTGTAAGCCCGGCGTTGCTCAATGATTGATGCATCAGAAGCTTCACTAGAGACTTCAGAATGAGAGTCTGATCCATCAACAGGCTCTTCTCCATTGCCATTTGCCATTGAGAGGCCTCCAGTTTCGTGGTTGTTATCACTAGCTTCAGTTTTCTTGGTTGAATGAGGATCTGGAATGCGCAATTGTCTGTTCATCCAGTCTCCCATTGATTTCAAAACAGCAACCAAACATTTCATGGCCTCAAATTTTAGGGTTGCCTCTTGAGGGGGCAAAAGTGAAGTTGCTACACCAGGTGGAACACCCTGTGCAGTTTTAAGAAGTCCATTGACCATCCTATAAGGACCAAAACAGTCAGATAGAAATGTGAGTATATTGAATGACAACCACACCCACCAGCTGAAATAGTTTTTAAATTGATAAAGGAATGCAATGCTAGAAATATAATACATAGGAAATGAAATTGGGAAAAAAATACCTCACCTCTCAAATATGTTTGATGAATTGACATCACAGTCATAGTTGAGAAATATGTCCACCAATATCTGTGAATCAACACACAACCTCTCTAGAAAACGAAGCACTATCATCTTTTGCTGAAAATTAGGTTGAGCTACATTTTCCAGAACCCTCAGAACAATCATAGGGAAAAATACTCCAATTTCTGCTTTTAATCCAGTTCTAAATCTGGATACAAGACTGATGAAAATGGAGCAAGATAATTGGAACACTATCATAAGAGTTGAAGCACTGTTCTTCAACAATGATAAACATAAGTACTGCTTGATGGCACCCAAAAACCTGTTTCGTTATAAGCAAACACAGATATTACTATTCTTCATCATCATTGAGGAAATTTGTAAGGTAAAACAGGAGGAAAAATACAACGTCAAGAACTTGTACAGAGCACAGAAAGATTGCCTCACCTTTTATCAGTGAATTAATATTAATAATTTAAACTGAAAAGCAACAGGCCATTCGGCATTTAAGAGACAAGAATTTAGGAACTAAACATCACAGCAGAATAGCAGTCTATTTACAATGAAAAGTATCAAAGCAAAGAATGAACTGCTGCAATTTCTGAACAGTTAAGGGCATCTTATAAATGATTTCTCAACTAAATAAAGTTTACTGGTTTCAAAATAATAGATAGGAGAACAGAGGAAGCTTTAAAGCACATGGGCCAAATCAAATGAAGTTTACTGATTTTAAAATAACGCAGAAAACAATTAACCCAATCAAAGTACATTGAAAAAAATATAAAAGCAAAAACTGAATCAGTGCAACTTATGAACAGTTTAGGGCATTTTAATATGTATTGACAAAAAAGGGGGCAATTTTAAGTTTTAATCATTTCCTCAACTAGATGCTGAAGGAACAACATACAGGGGGACAAAGGTAGCTTTCAAGTAGCATCTGGTAAATCAAATAAAAGATTATTAAATTTTCAAGGAAAGCATATGCAAATTTGCCATATTGTCACAGCATACCAACAGCCTCTTAGGTCTCCAGCAAGTCCAGATTGCTTATACCAGAAGCTAAAAGCAGGATAATGGACATGGAAATAAACAGTGTTACTGACATCTGAATTCAGGAAGTCCATAAATTTGGAATTAAAAAAGATTAAAACAAAATCCTCAATTTTCTGGTCAGAATGTCGTAGGTGCTTGCCATACTGCAGAGAAAAACTATATAAATATCCATTACAAAACTCATTTCAAGGATAATATGTCCCTCGTATTTACATAACCATTGCAAGCTATATAGAAAGGAGAGAATGTGAGACTACGATCCACATGTCAACAAAAACAAAGAGTGCCTTTATGCTCAGCATAATTGCACCAACCTACTTTAAAGTTCCAAATATTCATATATTATAGTAGACATTGGCGATTACTACTCCAACATAGTTGACTAGCTTCCTATGTATAATTTTAGTTTAGATACGACTCTGCACAGAGATAATTTCCATTTTTATTTGAATGCTTCTCTTTAGATTAGCTAACTATTGCAGCGTAACTCCCTAAAATTATCTTTTATTGTTGCCAACATATGACCTTTACTTAATTATGTATGTTATGTTTAATAAAGAAGGCGCCAAGTACCAATGTAGAATCATACTCCTCTCCAATGGCCATCCACAACTTCCTCATGATAACGTTTCAAATTGTTTGATATACTCCTGTCTAAGTAATAACATCCATTCAACAGAACTTCCAGAGAATGCAGTGGTGCCTAACACATTCAAAATTAGCAGAACAGCATGCTGCATATCAACAAAATTTGGCCAAGTTCCATTCTTGTGCCAAGTAATAAAAATGATCACGTTGAAAATATTCCCAGGAAAATTCTTGTCAAGCCCAACAACAGTAACAAATAACAATAACAAGTTGACTAATAAGTAATGATATATTTCACTGCTGTTCAGACTTATCCAGAAAGACAAAAACAAAAATGATACCTTTCACTAGTCCTGAATACAGCTCCAGCGTTCTCTAGCAAAATCTTTAATAACTCCAGTGCCACAATCTTCCCCTTCATCAGCTGCGGATCAGCTGATGCCTCCTTGGGAGGCGTCTTCATAGATAATTTACAAAGAGCTCTAAACACCAAAAAGGCATCCCTCCGCAACTTATTCCCGATCTGAACCTCCAAGTCATCATCTCTCTCGACCTCCCCATCCACCAACTCCCCCTTCCTTCCTTCCAATGCTGTCTTATACATACTGATCTCCCAATATTTTGCATCTAGCATGTCTTTATCCGTGGAATCCAACAAATCCGTAGGATTAGTGGTCTCCACTGCAGTGGTCTCAAATGCACCATCGTGTCCACCCAAAGATATTTTACCAGGCGTCACAGGGTTAAGCACCCCATCTATATCCTGCATAATTTTCGTGATAAAACCTTGCACAAACTGCGTCATTGAACTGTCTGCATCGGATTTTTCAACAGGTTCCATTAACTCAGCCACTACAATTGGTTGAATTGGGACGGTGGAAGAATCCGCCTCCATTCTCCGAAACACTATCACTAACATTTGAACCAACGACGCCTTGGCCGTCGTTTGATTCACCACATTTTTACTAACAAGATATATATCATAGCATGTCCTTACAATGAGGAGCAAGCAATCGCCATGAATTCTCAAAGATATCGAGGTTACAGCAGACAAAAGCGTCTTCAGCACCAACAATTCCATCGCATCGTCCCCCAAATCGTGGCATTTACAGACTGACTCAATCAAATTGGCCAAGAGCTTAGCTTCAGAACCGCCCCCTCCGGAGTCTGCCTCGCCGCGTAGATAACCATGGGCAATCAATTTTTGGATAGCATCAACAGCGGGATCAGCGATCTTCAAGAACCCAGAGTTGGCCGCATTGATCAAAGGGCTGAGAATCGATTCAGACTCCGCAAGCGAGTACTCCACAGCACCACCGTCATGGAGTGGCCCCGGCACCGAACTCTCGGGATCGGTATCCGAGGGTGAACCAGGTAACTCCTCCTTCTGAGGGGAATTAAGCCTTTCGATTACCGATTTGCACTCATGAGCAAGCTTCGCGTGCTTCCGCCAGGAAGCGTTCTTGACGATTTTCTCAAGGGCAGGGACAACGACCTGACTCAGACGGGAATCGGCTTCCGAAGAAGCCATTCCCGAGCTGGGAAGGATCTCTGACTCTGACAGTTGGGATCTTGAAATTGGAGAAAGAAAACGAATCCGCTTCAAGCTAAGATCTTTCCATGAGCTCAGTGAGTTGCTTCAACAATGGCAGCGAGTTAACCCAGTGAGTTATGCGGTTGCGCCCTGGCTCTTGTTGTGACTCTCGAATCTGTCATCAATGGAGGAGGAAATGAATTTCCAGGGATCTGATTGTGTAACGACGGAGGAGAAAGGTCCGATTTGAGATCTCGTTGAAGTTCGCTGCTCGAAAGTCCAAGATTAGTTAGAATTGACCGAAACACCCTTTTCGTTCATGATGAATAATTGGGGTTTATGTCGTAAAAAAATTATCAAAGTAGGGGTAATTGCGGGCTAGGAAGATATTGCTTCTATTGTAAGGTGGCTTAATTAGTACAGATCTCGGATAGTGTCTATATAATTCTTTTTGTCCGTTTTCTTCTTTTCTTCCAATTTTCATTGAAAATCTTTTTATTTTTTATTTTTAAATTCCGTGAAACAAAAGCAAAACTCCCAGTAAAAGAATTTTAAAAATGCTAAAAAGACAAAAATCTGTTTTAAATATGGGTAAAGGTGCAAAAATACACACGTATGTTTTTTTAAAGACGGGGCCTAAAGACCACGTGATTTTTTTGGGAGCAAAAATGCAGATGAGTTTTCAAAACCGGAGCAAATTTACCATCTCTATTAACAGTTGCTAACTTCTGTTAACTGCCATCTGAAAGTACCAAAATACCCTCTACCTCAACCTCAATGTTCATCCTCTTCCCTCCTAAATTCATCATCGACAATCACCATAATCATCCGATCAACCTCAATGTTCATCCTCTTCCCTTCCAAATTCATCATCGACAATCATCAACCAAAATCAGGTATACAAAAATGTCAAAAGATAAAGCCTAAGCACACATAATCTTCCCTTATCTGACCAAACCTTACGAAACAATACAGGGGACGGCTATGAACATTTCAATATTTCCAGATTAATCGAAGTAATCGAAGACTGGAATCATTTAGCAGAAGAACATTTGATAAAGCAATTTTTCCAGATTAATCGAAGCAACCGGTTGATAAAGCAATTTTTCCAGATTAATCTTGCAAGAAAGACAGATGAACATTTCAATATTATTTAGCAGAAGAACTCATTAGGAGTGACTTACTGGGAAATTTGACGATCCAAACGATGAAGATTGGAATCATGTAGAAATTGCGGCAGAGTTCATTATTCCGAAATTCTAAAGCGGATTGACCAAAACTGATTTAGAGAATTAAAAATGACTAAAAGCTTTAATTCTTCGCAAAAAGCGGGGAGTTGAGAATGACAAGTGAAATGCCCAAAATAATAAGAAAACGCCTAAATTTTATCGCCTTTTCTGAGCAGAGAAACGAAGGTTCCGAGATCTGAGCAGAGAAACGAAGGTTCCGAGTCAGCCACGGACGGAAGGACTGGACTTGCAGAAACCTCCGACGAAAGCGATTGACGGGCGGAGGAGCATCCGGCGATTGGTCTTGCAGAAGCCTTCGGTGTCGCGTTCGATCTTCACCTCATCACGTCTTAGACTTGCAGAATCTCCGGCAAAAGTGACGGCTGAGTGAAGGAGCCTCCGGCAACCAGTCTTGAAGGAAACCCCAGCACGGTGCACGCTCTTCTCCTCGCCGCTGCCGCTGCCACAGGCAACGGCTAGGGCATGATTACACGGAGGGATAGGAGAGGTTAGAGGGAGAGGGATTGGAGACGACGGGGGTAGGGTTGGGATATAATAAAATATTTAACATTTTTTTTTTTAATATGGTGGGCCCCACACAAAACTAACAAGGTTAACGGCTCTTAACGAAGATGGTAAATTTGCTCCAGTTTTGAAAACTCATGTGCATTTTTTCTCCCAAAAAAATCACGTGGTCTTTGGGTCTCACGGGGAAAAATACATGTGTATTTTTGCACCTTTACCCTTTAAATATTTATAATTTCAAAGAGGTATTAGGCTCAATTTGTTTGTTTTGAAATTAAAAAGAAATGACAAAAATACCCGTATATATTTTTTTTAAAAAAAAATCAAAAACCCCCACCATCAGCGGCTGCCAGTCACCGATGACGCTGGTCGTCAAATTCCCTTCACTGAAGCAACGATGGGAATAAATATTTTTAAAGTGATGGGGGTAGGATTTGAAACCCACCACTTGTTTTGTCTCTCTACATGAGTTCGTGTGTGCGTGTGTTAGGGGGTGTGTGGGGGGCGCGCACGGAATCAGTTTCCCCACCTATCTTAGGATAGGTAAGGAGAAATTTCTTCCCATCTCGACCGTCTAAATGGAATCGAACGGTCCATATTTAATTTTTTTTTCTTTTTATTTTTTTTTTTAAAATAATTATTTTAATTAATAGAGAATCTAAAATAAAGATAATTTTTCAACTAACATATTTTTAAAAATGATTTTTTCATTTAAAAAATGAGTTAAAAAAATAAATCTAGACCGTCCAAATCAAATCTAAACGGTCCAGATTTTGAAAATCTCTCCCTACCTTTCCCAAGATATGTAGGGAAACTGGTTCTGGGCGCGCGTATGCTCTAACGCTTTAACTTTGACTTAAATCTATTCACAAGTTTTGTTAAGAAATTCACAATATTTCATTAGGTTTTAACAATTTTTATTTACCAAGTAAAAAATTTTACACTATCAGCTCATTTACAAGTTTTGCTAAGGAATTAACAACATTTCATTAAGTTTTAACAACTTTCGTTCACCCAGTAAAAATTTCACTCAATGAGGTTATTCACAAGTTTTGTTAAAGTATTCACAAAATTTCATTAGGTGCTAACAACTTTTTTTTACAAGTTATACTATCAAATCATTCATAAGTTTTGTTAAAAAAAGAAAAAACTAACTACATTTCATTAAATTTTAACAACTTTCATTTACTAGGTTAAAAAAGTTACACTATCAGGTCATTTACAATTTTTATTAAGGAATTCACATTGATTATGTTTTAACAACATTTGTTAAAAAAGTCACACTATCAGGTTTTAACAACTTGTAAATTTTTTTTATAGGAACATTTCATTTGATTTTTTAGCTATAGACGTTTTTTTTTTCGTTATAATATCATTAATGCATCCTACTATTTGAGATGTCCACAAAAACGGCAAATAAATTTTTGGGTAAATGTGTAAAAATGCGCATGTACGCCGCTTTTTTTTCTTAGAAAGCCCAACACTATGTCTTTTCGGAGGTGTAAAAATACCCATAAACTCTCAAAATAGATGCAAAAATAACATGATCGTTAAATCTGACCTAACACCATTACTTTTTGTGGTGGGTCTCACACTATTTTCATGGAGATACCAAAATATCCTAATTCAAAAAAAAAAAAAAAAAAAAAAAAAAAAAAAAAAAAAAAAAAAAAAAAAAAAAAAAAAATCTTCCAATTTTTTTGTGGTGGGTTCCGATGCTTCCTTTGCCCAGAACTTCTACAGAAGTTCTCAACAAATCTTCCAAATCGGCGCTTTCAAGAACACCAACTTGCCCCTCTCTACTAACTAACTAGTCAATAATCCAAATCACAGAACAAACCCAATACGAATTTCTTGAAAAAAGAAATCAAAAGAAAAAAGTGCAAACAAAATAGATTAATTCTAAGATTGAAAAGGGATTCGTTGAAAAAGCTCCTTCATTGTAGATGCCGCAGCTTGGGTTCGTTGCAAAGCTCCTCCATGGACGTCCATTGCACAGCTCCTCCGTGAACGTTTGTCAGCGGTCTTAACGAAAACCCTTGAAGAAGAAGAAGATGCTCAGTCACCACCGTTCTTCCTCTGCCACAATTTGCCTTTGCATTGACAACTTAAGCTTTTCAGCATCGGTCTTCCTCCCACCTTAACGAACTTACCACCATCAGATCTAAGAAGAGTAAGAGCGCGGTGGTCGTAAAGATGGCATTTGGGGGTGCGACGGCGATTAGCGGCCGGGACTGATAGTGAGGGTGCCGACGGTGACTGGGTAAGTAAGGGAGAAACGTGATAACTAGGGGTATTTTGGTATTTCCATGAAAATAGTGTGGGACCCACCACAAAAAATAACGGTGTTAACTGTTAAGTTAAATTTAACGGTCATGTTATTTTTGCACCTATTTTAAAAGTTTATGGGTATTTTTGCATCTCCGAAAAATACACAGTATTGGACGCCTCACGAAGGTAAAAGCATTATGCATTTTTACAAATTTTACTATAAATTTTTAGATAAATATTGGATCATTCACTTGTTACAAAAAAGATAAATGTCATTAATTTTCTCTACCTCCCCGTCCTTATTGTAAAAATTAATTGGTGATTGGATTTGGCGTTAAATATAATATATCAATCACTTTTATTTTAAATTTATAATTTTTTTTACAAAATATTTATTTTGTTGATTGCATTCATTAAGGGGTTTATATTCAAAGGTAGTTATGATATGATATAATAATGTAGTAAAACCATATTTATTACCAATAATTAACATTATCACCTTCCTTAATCTTCTTAAATTTGTTAACTAACTCTTAAATTGAAGTCACAGGAGGAAATATATTATATCATGAAAGTCAAATCTAATATAAAGTATTAAAAATTCCATAAATCAATCAAATCATGCATATAATGGATGTTGCATGGAGAGAGATGTAAAATTCTTCCATTTCTAAATATAAGAATTAGTTTGGAATTGAATTTTAGTTCTAAATATAAAACCTTTTATTATTTTTTATTTTATTTTTCTCCAAACTAATTTACCTGAATTATAAATTGATCTATAATTTAATGTTATCCATAAGTATTTTAGAGATATCATATCACATATATTGTAATTGATTAATTTACTTAGTTTTTCTTAATTTCCATAAATTAGAAAACATGTTTCACATTTAAGAATGTGGGAGTAATTTTTTTGTCCATCAATATCTAATAAATTTTACCAATAGCATTTTCGCTACTCATTCCTCACCTCTTTTTCATGTTAATAAAAAATTAATGATAAAAAAAGACTTCATCCAATGAACACTCATAAAAGGTCAACCACATACAATGAACACTCATATGAATTTATAAATGACTAACGACATACAATGAACACACATACTATAAGGAAGCTAAAGTAACAAACTCATAAATGATCAATCACATACAAGGATCACGCAACTGGGGACAAGCACATTTTATTTTATTTTTTAATTTTTTTTATAAATTTTATTCATTTGTGTTTGGTACCACAAATTAATTAAGTTGGCGGTACAATGTGTACTCTAATTGAGCGGATGTAAAAATGTTTTTAAGCATATAATATAATCAAAATATAACTTATTTGAAAAACACCTAAATGAAGCTTTTGAAAATCAAAAGGTCCTTTTTAGCGTTCTTCTCGTCTCAGACCTTAAGCCATGACACCTCTCGTTCTTCTCTCTCACTTCCATGGTGATGGTTTGTCTCCATTGCATTCTGAGATGATCTCCATAGTCCTCCATTGCCTCCGTGACCTTGACTCTGCTCTCTCTCTATGCTCTGATATGCAACGCCCTCCCCTGGTTCAAGAAGGTCGCCGGCGACCTTGGATGGAAGAGTGAAGGTGGAGGCTCAAGGTCTCTTGTCGCGGCGCTGTCTCTGTAACATGTTGAGTCTGTGTGTCTCACTTCTTTGTATCGTCAAGGAAAGAAGAACCTAGGGACTCAACTAAAAAGATACAAAATCTCGTGGAGGGGACTAACATGAACATTTTTCAAATGTTTATGGAGCTGAAATGTAATTTCTTGAAAATATGGGTCTCTTTTGTAATTTTTCCTAGTCCCTTTTCTTCATTGATTGCAATTTCTAGAAATTATAAGGACATTTTCTGTAAATTTTCTCAGTTCTCAAAATATTCCTTGTAATCCTCCAAAATCTCAAATTTTCTTTTTAAACACCCATAATGCAAGATTAAGCACAAGGTAGTATCAAAAGTCCAAGAAATCATTTACATGAATAATTAACAATTATGACTATTTTACCCTTAATTACACTTAATTCAATAAAAATATCTCTAACTCAAATTAGTGCTTAATAATGTAATAATATCCCAGAAAATATAAAAATCCCAATTTAATTTTTCACTTTTTTATAATTTTGATTTTAATTTTTCTCTCATAATTATATCAAAAGCCAATTATGCCATCGCAATTCCACCGATCATAACCTAGGGTTGGAATATTACTTGGACCAATCACCATTCACCATACGGGATTAAGTAGGGTTATCTTGATATTCGCAACAATATGTGATTGTTAATTTGTCTTTATTGGTTCTTGCTCAAATTAGTTACTTGGACCAATCACCATTCACAAATGTACTCACTCAATTCTCCCCCAAATCTATATAACTTAGGGTTAAGGGGCAATTTTTCCCTTGAAACTTTTATCGTAGGGCAATTTTACCTTGTCCATTGTCCGATTAATTTTTTTGTTAGTTACCAAATATATTGAGCGAGTTCATATTCCATCCACGTTATTTTTGTTAAGATAAAAATTTGCCCTGCAAGTTTTAAATCTAAAATTAAAAAAAGATGAAGTAAATAACATGTAAACTTTCGGCACAAATTTACATCTTAACAAAAATGACGTGGATGGTATATGGATTGCTACCTCATCATATTTGGTCAACTAATGTCAAAATTAACTAGGATAACGGCCAAAACAAAATTGTTCCATTTTTTTTTTTAACACTTTTGAGGCAAAATTGCCTCCGAAAACTTCTAGAGCAAAATTGTCCATAGGTGAAAACTTCCGGGATAATTAGAGCTTCAACCTTTATGAATTTGAGACAAGAAAAATCTAAAAAAGTTATAAATGAAGGTGATTTTAGAAATAACTAATTAGAGCTTCAACCTTTATGCAAAGAGACTAATAAGAAGAATTATCAGTTTATTATTTCAAAATTAAAAATTAATATTTTTTTTTTAATAATTGTATTGTTATCTATATAATACTTCTTTTGGTCTTAAATATATTTTTAAATGTTTCACTTTCACCTATACTTAGGAAGGGTAGTTATATCATTAACATAGTTTAAAAATGAAATAACTTTCTAAATTCACTTCTATTTGATTGAATGAATTTAAGAAAAGAAAAATCTTGAGAGTTATACAAACCATGGTAATTTTGGAATAAGCTAATTAATACTCCACCATTTTATGTAAAATGACTTGCATATAAAACCATCAATTAGTTCCACCGGGTATTTACCAACTCTAGAAATACAAAGGCCTTGGATAATGTGCAGGAATTTCACTTAACCATTTAAATTGGTGCTTAATATGAGGGCAATCTGATTGGCTTGGGCTCCTGTAAGATTGCACTTTTGTCACCATTTTCATTACTAAAGCAAAATAACTCATAAAATTTAGCTTAATGGTAATTTAATTTCTAATTAAGTAGCATCACAAAACCAACCATTTGCCTCTGTTTATTTTCTGTTCAAAATTCAATTTAGGCCTAATTAGTTTCAACTGTTTAAGTGAATGAACTTTAGTTGCCCTATACTATGCTTATACTTCTATCTTCATAATAAGATTTAGTTTGTAGTGCTACCAAGAGGGTTGAGTATAATAAAAACTGTTAATCCTTCACAAATATAGCAAACCAAGGGGTTAAATCCTGTTGGAAACCAACGGCCTGTAGCCTAATGGTATAGTGGGAGATCATGAATTCAATCATACTTGTAACCTTAAGCCATTAATGTTTACCCCTTATTGGAAAAATTAAAAAAATTACTGCTAATAGGTGTCCGTATTTAGTGTCCAACAGTCTCGAATAAAATTACTTCTAATAGGAAAATACTGTATTTATAAATAATAATAATAATAATAATAATGTAGCTTGGAAGTTGGAATATTTTTGGTAACCTTACAAACAAGAGCTATCAATTTCGCTTTATCATCAATGTCAAAACATTTACCATCATGCAGTCCATTAGTAGTCCAAATTACAATTATCACTATGAAATTGCATAATATTTTCAAGAAACACCGCAATTTAGGGGGGGAAAACGGAATTTTTATATGCTAAATAACAAATATGCATCTTCTTCTTTTTTCATCTTTTTTATTTTTTAAAAAAGGCCCAATTTACCGCAACGCCTTCACAGAAGTGTGTACTGAGGCAAGCTGTGCAGATTAGCTATGAGGCCACACATACAAAAATAAGCTATACAAAACAGCAACTAGCTTCCAAAGGCCACAACCATTGGAACACATTTATGTAAGTTTAATACAATATCATGCTGACCCAGATGTTTTACTAAGTGTAAAAGTTCACAAAAGTTCATCAAGTAAAATATTGGTGAAATTATGCAATTGTAGCTTTACAATCAGTTTCACATAATCCCATTCATCAAGAAACACATACCTAAGTAAAAGGTGACAATGTCAAATAAGAGTGGATGCACAAGCTCCAGCACATAAACTTGCACCAATAGTTTCAGTCATACTTTATCCTTATTCTCTCCGTAGATTTTGAAACATCAGTTTGGTAAGGCTAAAAGGACATATAAATTAGTAACATAAATAATCCGATTGATTCTTTAAGGCATCAATCTAGTATTTTAAAATGAGGTTCTAATTGCCAGAGGCCTTGTAACATAAAAGCCCCCCTGTAAGTAGAAGGTTGCAGGTTTGATTTCGTTGGTGCCACCCCTCTAATAATAATAATAAGGTTCCAATTAACTGTGACTAAATGCTTATCCTTTCAGTGCCTTGTTAGGATTCGAGACTTTAATCACAGAACTGAAACAAAGGACCAAACATTTTACTGGGGGGGAAATCTCTGTTGATGTTTACCAATGTAAAAAGGATTTTTGTTTATGCTTGAAAAGAAAAGATGTCCGATGCATAGTTCAAGAATTACCAAGCAAGAGACTCTCAAAATAAATCAGTTGA
This sequence comes from Acacia acuminata, assembly GCA_019022655.1. NCBI lineage: Eukaryota > Viridiplantae > Streptophyta > Magnoliopsida > Fabales > Fabaceae > Acacia > Acacia acuminata. Next base: position 731,984 of record JAFJYI010000247.1, read on the forward strand.
GCTACTTATAGACTATGAAAGTTGAATCATTAGATTGAGCAAGTGATACATCAGCCCGATAAACCATATTCAGAAACCTCAAAGTTTAGGGAAAAATAAGAAAGAATCACATCCCCTGCTAGTATACCCTCAAAATGGAAGACAAGTCAATGATCAAAATAATACTTAAATAGTCACAATACAAATATTATGGTTAACTAGCCATGTAAAATGTAAAATATCTAAAAGTAAGACATCTTTTTATTATCATTCTAATAATTAGTACTACCAAGGTCTCTAATCATGTCATTATCAAAGATCTCATACCAAGCAACAAAACAAATATTAGTTGTTAACTGGCTGTAAAAGTAATACTAATTTTCATAATCAGCTGAGCCAAACCACAGTCATGGATTACAGAAGGTTGCAGATCCTTTGGTATGTTCTAGTTGTCACCCTAAGTCTCAGCTATGACAAATCACAAACAAAGTGTCTTCTATTCTAGATACCTGAATTCATAAAAGGTACTAATGGACCTAATAATTGTTTTTGCTTAATGTGGGTAAGATCAACAAGAAATATATTAACTACAATCACATGAAGGAATATCCAGTTAACTGGGTGATAGGAAAGTTGTAGAAGAATAAGTTTAGGGAAGAAGCGGATAGAGACTTTTGACAGTCCTAAACTTTCATTCATACACAATCTGATTCACATACATGCCCTCTATTAGTCTAGCCTCCTATATATAGTTATAGGCTTAGACTCTCAAGCCCAATAACTGAGTCCTAACTGTCATAACAGATAACTAACTAATACTAACAGTCCTAACTAACAGTAATACTATCCCCGGCCTCATTGAATTAGTATAGTGCCGCGGTGGTAATCCTACTTAACTAAGTGGCCTCATAGGATTAGTTTAGTGCCACATCAGATTATGTCATTTATTCACACCTTATATATCACTGGGTTAAGGAGACAAATTCCACTTTCGAAGCTAGGGCTATAACTTATTGTTTTAACTCAGCAAGCACTCTCTCAACCTTGCTAATTCTACTTTCAAGATCCACTACAAACATGTCAAAGGCATAGCTATTATCTTCTTCAATCCAAGACAGATTGACCCTGTCATAAGCCAGACTTGATTGGTGGCTTCCTTGGTTCCCATTCACCTTTTCTACAGCTTCCTGCAAACCTGCCATTGATGTTTCAGTTTCAATTTCTGCAAGGGGCTTCATCTGTAAGTCCACCTGTCCAATGGTTCCATGATCAGTGGCGAAAGCAAATGAACTCATTTCTTTAGTTGTCATATCACACTTTGGTCCAACATACTCAATCAAATTCTTCTTCTCTGCAAAAATATCAGCTCTATTTGCTACTGAAACATCAGTTTTACCAGTGGCAAATGGTGATGGAAACACACCAATTTGATTATTTTCAGAACGCTCAAGAAGAAAACCAGAAGAGCTCCCCAAGCTCGAAGACTTTCTGTGTTTGGGAGGAAACCCAGGTGGAGTATTAGCATCATTACTCCTTTTCTTCAATGTTCTTGGACTCGGTCTTTGCACAAGATTCTTAACGGGGTCCTGGTGACCCTGTACACATTCCTTCCACCACTCTACATAACGAGTGGTAACATCTGCCTCAAAAAATCGAGATGGAATGTACACTTTGCTATCAGTAATTGGTCTAATGTAACAGTTCCAAGCAATTTCAGGAGCCTCATTAATTAAAGTCACAGAACTAGGAATGTCTTGGTCCATACCAAATTGCATAGAAACACGATGTGGGAGGTAATGTTCTATGCAGTCTAGTCCAACAAGCTCAGAAATTCGCATGCATATTATAAAAGACATTATTTCATTATCCAGGGGATGATCAAGTGGCACCCACATTGAATTTTCAGCATAAAATAATCTGCGCTTACTTGCAAATATAGCATATGGACGCCACACAAAGTCATCCATGGCTGAGTCAATAACTGATCTAACATTGCCAATCTTCAATGCCTACCTATCACAGGATTGCCATGGTTGATCAACTTAGGCTTTGGTTGAAGAACTACGAGTCTTTCCCACGCCCAAATTTGAATCAAGTAAAACAGTGACCGAAGTTCAAGCTGCAAGCGCTCTTCAACGCTAGCATCTGCCACATTTCTGGTCAAAGCAACCATGGTTTGTTTCAACAGACTCAAATCTCTGTAAATGCTAGCAAGAACTGCAGGTGCTAAAGCTATAGCGGTCCCTCTAGCAAGATGAATGGCGATTGGGAACACAATGTTATTCACTAAGAAGGACTTCCGAGGAAACACAAATATCGAAAGCCAAGCTACTAGAAAGGCCTCATGCTCGATTTCCCTCCCACTATTCATGAAAATTGTCATCCAGTAGTGTAAGCAAGCCTTCCGTGCAGCTGTTCTTAGAGTTTCCTGTCGGGCTAGAATCAATTTTTCTTCTATCTTTTTCAATTCCTGGGTCTCAAGGGGCTTATGAATAGAGTCTCCCAAAACAGGATAACCCCCCAAAATCATGATATCCTCCAAGGTAATTGTTGCTTCAGCCCAAGGAAACAAAAATGTGTTTGTCTCAGAGCACCATCGCTCTGCAATCCCAAATATTAAATCTTCATCTTTCAGAAAGTGAAACTTGGTGCCCATGATCGCTTCATAGATACCAGCTTTTTTCCATGATGATTCGTACGTAGAATGCATGGAATCTACCCAATGAATCCATTTCCTCGGTGGACCTGGCCACCCAATGAACTTCACTGAGAGACGCCACTTCTTGAGGTCAAATACAGATGGCGAAGGCAAATACGATGAAGGAACCTCAGAAATTAGTGGATCATTGAAGGGCACAGAGGGTTTAAGAAAGTGAGCGATTCTTACAGTTGGTTGGCTATCACCGACTGGGGAAACCATCACCTCCTGCCTCGATTCCATCATTGTTTCTGATGGTTCAAACATGAGTACGCAACCCAAAAAAAAAAAAAAACGAAAGCACTGGTTCGAGCCCCCGTGTTTGCTTACCGGGAAAACTTCAAGCCCCTCTAATGGCCGATGCTGAGGCTTCTGGTGCTTCTTCAAGATGACTCTGAGTTGCCGAAACCCAGAATTAGGCTTAGCTTCAGTCTTCAGGCAAATTTGTGAAGAAAGTCAGGACCGAATGGGCATTGCCTTTTTCGTCCCACAGAGCCATCGCTTTCCCTATCGTACTATCAAAAAACAGAGATTCCCTTTTTGTGTTATGACTTATGAGTATAAATGGGAAGGAGATGGCCTGAATCTGAGCTTATTTTAAAGGGAAAATTACACATAGGTTCCAAGGAATACACATATTTACATTTAGATCCCTTCAATTCATGAAATTACACAGTAGTCCTAAGGGACTTACGTGTAATTATTTCAAATTGTCAAATTACCCTTTTGGACATAGTGAATAAAATATAACAAATAGTACAGCCTCTCCTCCTTCTTCTTGTCCCAGTCGAGCATATAGATCTGAGAGAGGGAGGGTTTTCTCTCAACCCATTTGATCTCCTTCCTTGATCAGTGTTTGCCGATGGTGTGCCTTCTCATCACCGGCGCCGTTGATCCCTCTAATCACCAGCGCCTAGCTGAAATCTGGTGTTGTGGGTACAAAGATCCATTGGATCTCCCTTTTCCTTCTCTGTCGGTGCGTTTTGGGGGCTTGGTGGAGGGCTGAGTTTCATCTCTCCATTCTTTTTGGGGGCTTGGTGGAGGGCTAAGTTTCACCTTGAATTTGTGATTTCGAGTTCCGAGGCGATTAACAATACAAAATGCATAAATTAACAAACTGAGAATGCATAAATTAACCACAACTTCGAAAACCTTGAATTTGTGATTTACGAGTTTCGGAGGCGATTAACAACACAAAATGCATAAATTAACAACACGAGAATGCATAAATTAACCACAACTTCGAAAACCTTGAATTTGTGATTTTTGAGTTCAGGCGATTAACAACATAAAATGCATAAATTAACAAATAGAATACATAAATTAATTTATTGTGTTGATATTCACTTCTTGACAAGCCTTATATAGTTTGTCAAACTTTCCGAAGTTGTGGTTAATTTATGCATTCGTGTTGTTAATTTATGCATTTTGTGTTGTTAATCGCCTCGGAACTCGAAATCACAAATTCAAGGTTTTCGAAGTTGTGGTTAATTTATGCATTCGTGTTGTTAATTTATGCATTTTGTGTTGTTAATCGCCTCTGGAACTCAGAAATCACAAATTCAAGGTTTTTAGAAGTTGTGGTTAATTTATGCATTCTGTGTTGTTAATTTATGCATTTTGTGTTGTTAATCGCCTCTGGAACTTAGAAATCACAAATTCAAGATTTTCAGAAGTTGTGGTTAATTCATGCATTCTGTGTTATTAATTTATGCATTTTGTGTTGTTAATCGCCTCTGGAACTCAGAAATCACAAATTCAAGGTGAAACTCAGCCCTCCACCAAGCCCCCAAAAACGCACCCGAGAGAAGGAAAAGGGAGATCCAAGGGATCTTTGTACCCACAACACCGATTTCCTAGGCGCGGTGATTAGAGGGATCAACTGGCCGGTGATGAGAAGGCACACCGTCGGCAAACACTAATAAAGGAAGGAGATCAAATGGGTTGAGAGAAAACCCTCCCTCTCTCAGATCTATGCGCTCGACTGGAACAAGAAGAAGGAGGAGAGGCTGTACTATTTGTTATATTTTATTCACTATGTCCAAAAGGGTAATTTGACAATCTGAAATAATTACACAGAAGTCCCAATTTCATGAATTGAAGGGACCTAAATGTAAATATGTGTGTTCCTTGGGACCTGTGTGTAATTTTCCCTATTTTAAAAGCTCCAACTCCTAGCTGATAAGCTCTTATTTGAAAAGCTCCAACTCCTAGTTACTTATGTAATATTAATTTGATTAAATTATGTATTCTAGTATTGCCAAATTTTTTAATTTAATATTTTTCATATTTTTTGGTAATTTTCATTTTAAATTTTTTTTTTTATATAATTATCTCAAAAGTCACTTATCCATAAGTCATTCCAAACAAGTTTTACCCAATTGGATTTTTCCATAAGCTACTTATGCAACAACCTATCCAAAGATAAATCTCGTTTCACAATCGGACTTTTACTCAATCGGATTGTTACCTCATGATTTTTACATCATAACCATCTAATTTTGATCCAAGTATTCAAAGAGAGACACATCATCTTTTTGAAATATGTAAATCACTTATGCTGGACTTTTAAGAGATAAGGGAGGAGAAGATGTAAATAACGATTTATCCTGATTCGGTCTAATCCATGATGACCTACATCAAGTCCCCATTCTCCTCCTGAGATTTCTGATATACTATCTCCCTCAAATTTAAACCAGGTATTTGAGAACTACTATATCTCACAAGTTTTGTTGAGCACTTGTGAAGCCACTTACAATTTTCTCACCAAGATAACAACTCCCCCCTACACATCGTAAGGATACAACATTGATGATAAAAGAATTACAATCAATCTTCTTTCTTATAAGTGAATTAAAATGAACACTAAAACACAAGTAAATAATCTATCTCTAAAGTATATTACATAAGCACTTAGAAATAGAGAGTATATGAGTTGGAATGTTTTGGCATTTCGGCGATAAAGGTTCAAGCTCTCTTTTTTCGCTGAGTGATCTTACATTTATAATTAATGGGCATATGACCGTTGAGCATATTTCTTTTCATTGATCTTCTCTTCTTCCTGCTGAAGTTCTCAAAATATGACCATTGTAACTTTTCTGACACAAAAGCAACTTTTGACCGTTAAGCTCCAATCCAAGTTTAATCGCTTGTAACCTTCATATAAAGTTGATTAGTAATTATTAGGAATGATTGGAAATAATATAATCAAGATTTATATGAGTTTGATATAGTATAAAAATTTCCAAGATGGTGTTATGAAGTCGAAACATTATCACTCTGGAAATCACTCCAAGTGATGTAAGAGTGATGCTTAATCATTCGAGTGATTTCTTGAAAAACATCGATCACTTACAGGATCACTTGATTGATGTGAAAGTGATGATAAATTGATTCATCACTCGAGTGCTCCCTCGAGTGATCTAGTCAAGAAATAATGATCACTTCGTAAATCACTTGAGTGCTGTGAAAGTGATGCTACAGAACTTCATCTCTCGAATGATCTACTCATTCATTTTAAATTCAAATATAGCAAATTACCTATCTCCAAAAATCTCTTTATTTCTACTTTCAATGCAAAATAAATCACTCTCAAATTCGTTGTCTTCCAAAAGTTACTATGCAAAGAGTGACTGCTTGTTTGGAACAACTATCACAGTCAAACGTTAACTTCCAAATTTCACATCTCATTCATCTGAACTTCCTTGATCTCAATCTTGACACCTTTGTGTCTTTGTTTGAGTCTAGCTTCATTTGCTACAAGTTTCATCTTAATTGGAGATGTGGTTTGGGAGATATGTCCAAATTAATGAACTTGATTTGGAATAACATGTGAAATGCGAGCATCAACAGCATTTGATATGCTTTGAGCTTGATACTTGTGTTTTGGAATCTCCACTTAAGCTTAGTTTTATATTAAACAAGTTTCACCTCAATCGGATTTGTAGTTTAGGAGATATGTCCAAAATATCAAACATCTGTCATGTTGAACGGAAAAATAGCATAACAAAGTATGCATGCATGACTCAAGTGATCATAAAAAAGATCATCTTCGAGAGGTGCCACTCGAGTAATTATTTGAATAAAGTTGATAGTACTTCCATATGAGTCATTTTATTTTTGAATTGCCCATTCTAACCTCTAATTGAGCATGGAGACCTCTAATATCAAATCTATGAACATGAATCTTGATATTCTCCTTATATCTTGCAAGTTCTCCTTTATTCAATTTCTTCTCCTTCTTCTTGATTAATCTCCCCAATAATTTTTTATAACTCTTTGCTTTTCTTCACTGACAATATCCTCAATCTCTTTCTTCTTCATCTTCCTCTCAATCATTATCAATAGTCCAACTCAATAAATTTCTTTCTTTTCTTGACTTTTTCTCCCACATTTGATAATTTCATTCTTCAATATTTTCTTGTTCTTCCTCTTCATCATAATCCATAACTTAACTTGATATCTTCTTTTTATGCTTGACTAATTTACAAGATATTCAACATTAAATATAGTAGTTAGTCAAACTACAACAAAATTACATGATGCAAACTTTTTGCTCTCAATATGTGACATCATCAAAATTAATCATATCTAACAAAGGGGAAAGATTGAAATAAATCATCTTGATAAGGTTGGTAATTCAGAGAATTGTGCATTGATACTACCCATTTGTATGTTGTTGATTTTTTAGCATAAATTATCTTTGTTTATTTGAATTGCTATAGTGTGTTTAAAGTTGCTACTATCATGTACATTTTTGTTTTTAAATATTTTTCCTTTATTTTCTTTTAAACCAAGAATGAATCTGATTGACGTTATCAATCCTAAAGATTTATGTCTTGCTGATAGGGCAACTACCTATACTATACTCAAAAATAATAAATATTGTTCTTCCTTGGTAATGCAAGAAGCCAATGTCTAGACTAGATCTGATACTATAAATTTGATTGAAGGCTTTGGAAGAGGTAATACTTTGTTACCTAAAGGAACAAAATTATGCATTGATAATACCCTTTTTATTCTACCAAGTAAAAAAAGAAACTTATTGAGTTTGAAAGATATTTTCATAAATGGATATTATATAGAAATAACAACCGAAAATAATCATGAATATCTTCATATCACGAATTTAGTTTCTAGTAGAAAATTCATATTAGAAAGATTTCATGTTTTTTCTTCTTGCTTGTACTATACATTTATAAGTACAATTAAAGAACATGCTATTGCAAGCCATAAGTTTACTAAGGTAAACCAAGAGTTTACTGATAAATTTAATGTTTGGCTTGACTTGTTAGGCAATCCTGGTTCAAACATGCTGCGAAAAATAATTGAGAACTCATGTGATCATACCCTGAAGTGTAAAGAAATATCACAATGCCATGATTTCTCATGTGCTGCATGTTCCAAAAGAAATGAAAGAGTGTGTGAAATGAGGTGTGGTGGGGGTATTTATAGAGATCTGCGTAACTTTTGTAGTGGTTTATGTGACAGATTTTATAGCAGTTTTTATTTATAACAATTTAGGTGACAGTTTTTGTAATGGTTTCATTTTTGTAGCGGTTTTTTTTTTTTTTTTGTAGAAGTTATAAAACCGTTACAAAAATTCATTGGTATTTTTTAAAAATAAATAAATTGAGGTTTATAAGAACAAAAGTATAATTTGTTTAATCATTCTTCGTCGCCATCCCTACAAAAAATATTTTGAGAAAATGTTAGTGGTGAGTTTAATATGTTTGTGCAAAAATTAAACTTAAATTAAGTGGTAATAAAGCGTAACTTATAAAAACACACTGAACTATGGGTAAATTGACATAGCCTTTAGCGAAGGAGTTTTCAAAATTGACGGTGGAATTGGTGTACCTCTGAGGCAATAATATATGGCTCATTATCTTAATTTTGACCAATGTGAATTGGCTGAGAGAAATTTATTGAGGTAATGCCTAAGTCAAGGACGGAGCCACATTGGTGCATATGTGGGCAAGTGCGGACATAAAAAATTTAAAAAATATATATTTAGTAAAGGACTTTTATTACAATTTAGGCACATTGGATAGTTGGTTAAGGTTTTCCCCAACTCGGCTAAAGGTTCCAGGTTGAAACCCTCCTCCTTCGTCGTGTCTTTTTTTTTTTTTTTCAATCCCCACCTCTCGGCTCTCCACTCTCAACCGTCCCCCCATTCAATCCCCACCTCTCGACACTCTCAACCGTCCCCCAAATCGTCGTCCCCCGGCCCCTCTCGACTCTCCGCTCTCAATCCCCATCCCAAATCGTCGTCCCCCCGACCCCAGCACATCGCCGTCCCCCCGCCCCTCTTGACTCTCCACTCTCAATCCCCATCCCAAATCGCTGTCCCCCCCGGCCCCACCTCTCGACTCTCCACTCTCAATCCCCATCCCAAATCGCCGTCCTCGCGCTCTCTTCTCTTGGCGATACTGCTCATCTTCACCGGAGCCACCGCCAGTCCTCGGTACTCTTCGCGTCTCTTCCTCTCTTTCCCTCAAACTCTTAAACGTTACTGTTCCCTAATCATATATGAATTCCTTACCCTTTTCCGGTTTTCCCCCAATTCTTGTCTAGTTCGAAGCTGAAGCAGATTACGCGAGTGGAGTACCCTTGTTTCGCATTCTGTAAGGGTTCATATGACTCGTTTATCGGGTGGCTTTGTATATGTTTTTGTTTCTATGACTTGATGATGATTTTCTTCTTGTATCTATATGACTTGTTTATTGGTGGCCTATATATGTTTTTGTTCCTATGACTTGATGATGATTTTCTTCTTGTATCTTAATTTGGTATCGTGCTTTGTTTTAATTTCGGTAATCGGACCGATTGAGGGAAGTTATCTATGAATGCTTGCCAAACTTATTATAGAAGTATGTGCTTCATGAAGATTATTTGCATTCACTCATGAAATGGTGAATATTTAGTTATATGAAAAATGACGGGTTTAATGGTAGAAGTTGGCTTAGCCGATAATAAGGCCCTTGGTTGAGGCCATGTTTTATAAATTATTTAAGTGATTTCACTTAGTAGTTGGTAGGCTAGCTTATTGATGCCAAGACATAGAAATCATTGATGCGATCCATTTATATCTGAAGGTTGATGCAGTACTCAAGGCTAAGCAGATGAAGGCTGATGTAAATGAATATCTGAAGGTAATACCCCACCTTGTGATTTTCGTTTATGATGAATTGAAGCTGAAGCTAGCATTTTGGTTTGCTTCCTTTTCTGCTTTTTTATAGGTTGTAACATGTTATTTAATCTTGTCAAACTTTTTTCCTTCTAGAAAATGCATTAATTTAAAGATTTCCTTAAAAAAAAATTTCGGGGGCGCTGCCCCTGAACCCTTACACTAATTGTGCACCCATAAACTCCAAATCTTGGCTCCATCACTGGCCTAAGTCATTAGTTCTGAGTCCAAGGGAAGTATTGTATCTGATCACAAACACTTCAACAAAGTCATAGTGAAACGACCTCAGTCATTTAGTTTGACGATATCAAGAAGCTTTCCATAATAAGGGATGTCTCCAAACTGCATGTTGCCGTAACTGCTTCTTGCATAACTCCTTCTCCCGAAAGTTCCATAAACACTTGAGTTTTTGGTTTGCAATCCTTGATTTCATGCAACCATGCAAAGGTTAAAATAATTGACATTGTATGCCATAAACTTAGGTCCCGTTTGGTACACGGAACTCATCGGAGTTCCTAGGAACATAATAAAGTTCCCATGGGTAAAACATGTTTGGTGCCCAGCTTCCTGTCAAACCAAGTTCCTACCTTGCCCAATCTTCCCACAAACACGGAAAATTGCTATCCCTTCAAAACTGGCGGGATTTGAAATTGTTCCCGGGAGAGTGAATTTTTGGGCAAAAAAGCCCTCTGAAAATTATAAACCACATCATCGACGAGCTTGAAGAAGGAGGTCGCGAAGCAAGCGTCGACAGTCGAAGCTGGAACTGAAGCAAGACTCATCAACGAAGGTGGAATCAAGGTAAGAGTTGAATGGATTTGTCCTTTCCGTGAGCTTTGAAAATGGCTGATGCCCTTTTTATTCCAGTTGGGGAGTAAGGCAGAGTTACGATTTGGGAAGAAAGTTGGGTGATTTGTCATGCGTTGTTAAGCCGTATGTGTGTGGGTTGTTGGGTAATGGTGACGAAGGAAAAGGGAGTGAGGCAGAGATGAGATCTGGTTTTGCTGGGTAATTGTTGTTGTTAAGCTGTATCTGATTTTTCGAACGTATTGCTCCTACTCTTTGTTCTTATCTTGGTTTCATTTTGTGATGCAAGTTCGAACTTGACTATTTGGTTCGAACTTGAATGTCTTCTTTTGCAACTTTAGTGTGTAACTGGTTTCATGCTGAAGTTTGCAAACTTTTCACCACCAAGACACGATTTAGTTTGGCTCCAGCATTTCTGTCCAATTCACAAAATAAAACAAAAATTATGTTTTCTGCCTTTTTTGGGGGGGTATTATGGGAATTTTACCTAACCTTTCCACTTAACCAACACCCAATTCTTCTTACCAAACAATTTATCTTCCTTCAACTTACTTATATTCTCATGTCTTAGTACAGCTCAACTTTTTAAAGTTCCCTCTCAATCTTCCCTTCTATTCATTTCCCTTCTTTAAGTTCCTTTCTCTCCTTAAATGTTCTCTGTACCAAATGAGCCCTTATTTGCATAGTCAAGAGGGCTGATTGTAAGAGCTCTGAAATTTGGTGAGTGCGGTTGTGTTCATCTCATTGATAATGGGAATGTTGAAGTCAAACTTCTCATTCTCATTTTGACCAAAAAAAAAAAAAATCATCATTCTCCTCATAGTCGCTCAAATTGATGTCGGCCCCTTCAGCTTGAACAATCGCCTCCTATGGGGTTGTCTGCTGTGGTTGCTTTGGGAGTAGCTGCCGTGGCAAGGTCATCTCCTGCGATGGCACAAAGACATTTCTAATTCCTTGTTGCCCTCGATTGCCCCTACCACCACCATTTTACTACTGCTTCCTCGTAGAATAGGTCTGATGTGCGCTCAACCTCCTTCCCCTTATTCTTATCTCTCCTGAAAGCCATAATGACTACAATTATCATAAAATAATTATAAAAATTATCAATATTGATAACAAAATTATAATAATATAGGAAAAAATGATTAAAAAAAATAGTTAACTTTACTAACCGAAGCGACTAACTTCGTAAATGCCTAAGCAAAATCTCAAAGATGTAGCAAAATCTTCCAAAGGGCGTACAAGAAACAAATTTGCAAAATTGGTAAACTGAAGCATGACGACGTGTCTAAAGACTTCACATTTGTAGTGGTTTAATAAAATACTGCTACAAAGTGTTGATATTTGTAGAGGTTTAAAAAACTGCTACCTTAACCGCTATAAATGAAGAAAACCTACCTCATTAATCTAAAACTTTTTAGTGGTTTTCCATAATTGCTTGAAATGTTCGGACACTTGACATTCTATAGCGATTCTTATGTATAACCGCTACAAATGTGCAAACTGTTTGTATTCTATAACGGTTCTTAAGTATAAATCGCCACTAATAGTGTGCCATAAGACACTAAGCTATAGAATGCCAAAAGTCTGAACATTTCTAGTGGTTATGGAAAACCGCTACAAAGTTTCAGATTAATGAGGTAGGTTTTCTTCATTTGTAGCGGTTGAGGTATCAGTTTTTTTTAAACGTCTACAAATATCAACAATTTTGTCGCGGTTTATGTAAATAAACTGCTACAAAATAACCGTCACAAATTTGGCACCAGCTTGGCACCATATTTTGTAGGGGTTATATTCTAATAACCACTACAAAGGTCATCCACGAACCAACGTGCCACTTAGCGCAAATATACTATTGCAAATTTGTAGTGGTTAAAGTTTAAACCACTACAAATTCTCATATTTTTAGCGCTTTATTTTAACTACTATGAATTATCAGTTCCTTTTGTAGTCCCATTTAAGGATTTTTTGGTATGCAGTATACATGCTAGTAGCATCACCACAACGCACCAAAATGGGTGCTCAAAGAAGGACGAGAATATATGTTGGGCATAAATCTCCTTCGATCATAAAATATTAGAGTCATCTAAGGAGATTTATTAACGGCACTATTTTCTAATTGTTATTTTGATGAATCACTTTTTCTAATATTTGGGGAGAAAATAAGCAGTTGGGTAAAGAGATTAGCTTGAATGAATTATCATTCATCAAACAAAACAATGTGAACTAGAAGTTCAAAAGATAATTCATTGGTAAAATTTAGCTAATCAAATACTAGAAGCATTTACTGACTCAAAGAAAGTGACAAAGTCATATGTTTCAACTGCTAATGCTCTTATTAGAATTGATGTTCCTAAAGGACAACTTATTGTGAATGAATCTAAAGCACACCTGAAGTATGGAAGACCTATCAGTTACAAAGATAAAAATCCTTAAAAGAGAAAATGAGATAAGATATAGATAGTCAAGTAGAGGATAATTAAGAAAAATTAGTAGCTCCAGAAGAGAACGTTATAGTCTCAGAAGAGGCTCAGGTACCTGAAATATGCGAAAATAATGAGATCTTAATAAATTATGTTAATAGAATTCGATGGGACCAAAATGAAGTCATCGTTGATGACATCTTTACTTATAATATAGCATATGATGTAATGGATGATAGTGAGGATCATAAACCAAAATCCATTAATGAGTGCCAACAAAGAAAGTATTGGCTCCTATGGAAAGACGTTATTAATGCAAAATTAACATCATTGGCAAAACGAAAAGTTCGTAGACCTATGGTCCCTACAACTGAAGATGTAAAGCCATTTGATACAAATGAGTTTTTGTACAAAAGCCAAATGAAAAGGGTGAAATTAAAAGATAGTAGTATAAGGCACATCTTGAAGCCCAAGTCTTTATACAAAACCCGATATCGATTTTGAAGAAATGTATTCACTAGTAGTGGATGTGATTACTTTTTGTTTTTTAATTACTTAGCAGTAAATTAAGGGCTTGATATACATCTAATGGATGTCGTGACTACCTATTTATATGGATCACTTGATAATGATATTTACATGAAAGTCACTTAAGGGCTCAAGATGCCAGAAACATCAAATTCAAATTCTCCATAACAATATTCAATTAAGTTAAATAAACCCCTATATGGCCTGAAGCAATTAGAGCACATGTGGTATAATCATCTCAGTGAATATCTGTTGAAATAAGGATATAAAAATGATCCAATATGCTCATGCATCTTTATGAAAACATCTCTTAGTGAGTTTGTTGTATTTGTTGTTTATGTTGATGATATCAACATTATTGAAACTCCAAAAGAGCTTAAAAATGCAATTAATTGTTTGAAGAAAGAATTTGACATGAAGTACTTGGGTAGAAAAAAGTTTGTCTTGGATCACAAATTGAGTACTTGAAAAATGAGATCTTTGTACATAAAAAACTTACATAAGAAAGGCCCTAGAGCGTTTTTATATGGACAAGTTACATTCATTATGTACCCAAATGGTTGTAAGGTCTTTATGAACGAATAATGACCCTTCTAGACTTTGAAAATTAGTGAAGAAGGTGATGAAGAACTTTGGTCTATAAATACCATACATGCTATTAGAGTACTAATAATGTATTCTGCTAATCACACACGTCCTAATATATCATTTGCCATCAATTTATCAACAAGATACAATTCTTCACCAACATGAAGATATTAGAATAAGGCAAAGCACATTCTTCGTTACCTCAAAAGCACTATGGACATGAGGTTATTTTACTCAAAACATCCCAACATGAATTGGCTGGCTATCAGATGTTGGGTTTTTGTCTTTTTCACACGTGGTGGCACAAATATTTTATGAAGATCTATAAAACAAGTTATATCAACCACATAATCTAATCATGCAGAAATTCTAGCAATGCATAAAGCAAGTCGAGAATGTGTATGGTTAAGATCAACAACACATCACATAAGAACCACTTATGATTTATCTCTTAGTAAAATGACCCTAACAATCCTATAAAGGATAATGATGCATGTATTGCCCAACTAAAAGAATGATATATCAAGGAAAATAGAACAAATAATATTTCACCAAAATTCTTCTTCAATCGTGACCTTCAAAAGGGTAGTGAGATTAATATCCAGAAAATCCGTTCCAGTGAAAATCTAGCAGATTTATTTACTAAATCACTTCCTGGTACAATAGTTGGAAAACTCGTTCATGGCATGGCATCGCATCGAACTTTGCAGGCTCAGAGATATCAATTGATGTTATCAAGAGGGGAGTTGATACACATTGTACTCTTTTTCCCTTTACTATGGTTTTTCCTATTGGTTCCTAACAAGGTTTTTAATGAGGTAGCTCTATCATGTGTGTCAATAAGTAGTGTACTATTTTCCTTCTACTAAATTTTTGTCCCACTAGGTTTTTCTTTGTTGAAGTTTTTTAATGAGGCACGTGTTTAGTTATGGACATCCAAGGAGAAGTGTTATCAATATAATATTTGTGGATGTCCATATCCCATATTATTTCCTATTCCCTCCTATTAGTTTCTGTGATTATGGAATCATATTAATTGTATATTAGAAAGTTATGCCATAAATAAAAGGCATATATTATGTATTTAAAACATCACTAGATAGTGAATTAGAATTACTCTTTCTTGCTTTCCACTCATTTTTCCTTTCTCTGATCTTCTTTTCTGTTATTTTATAACAATAGTTAATATATCAATATTTAAAACTATTTTACCAACATGATACTTTTTCTGAATATTTCTCACTTTTCCTTTTTATAACCTATGAGTAGAACTATAACTTGCTAACAAATAAGAACTTTGCTAAATTATGCTTCACTTTTGAAAATTGCTAAATTATTTGAGTAGTTGATTTAAGGAAAATAAAGTTAGGGTTTAGTTAGAAAATTTGTGATTTATGATATGGAGTTTGTGATATGAAATTTGTGAAATGGAATGTGTGATATGGAATTTCGTAAATTATATCTCTACATGAAATAAACGTGTGAATGGAAGACCAAATGATTCTTTGATTAAATATATTGACAAAATAATTGTTTTGAGTTTTAACACGGATTCAATTATAGATGAGTTTAACAATATAAAAATACGTAGAGTAAGAGTCAAGTGAAGTGATCTTAATTTACGTAATAGATTTCTTTAAATTTTTTTATATATTAGGTTTTATTGTATTTCAATTACTTACGTATTCTTGATTTTGTGTTTGTGATGTATTTATGATTGATTTTTGAAGGAACAAAGAAAATTTGCAACCTCTGCATTGCTTATATTTCTATCTTTATGATAGGCAAGATTATGTCCTGCTCTATTCTTTCCATGGTGTTTAATTTGTTTTTCCTCTTTGTATATTTATGCTTTCCTATTTTCATATTGAATCATTTATAGTATTGTTAGGTTATGATTTGGTTTGTATTTGATATTCAATTTTCTTTTTTAAATAATTTTTTTAAAAAAATTTCATATTAATAACCTTGAAATCTTCATTTCTGGTTTGGCATGAAGTTAGCTTCGATTTGATTCGATATGACCCACTAACCATTGACCAAACACCTCAACCGGTTTAATGCCTGATCTTACGTTCCTTAAAACTCCTATGTTAAGTTTTTTTTTTTTTTTTTTTTTTTTTTTTTTTTTTTTTGCTGTATTTGTTATTTGACTAAATTGTTTCCATTCCAGGTTGAGATATCTTTATGTTATTCATGTGGATAGCTGCTGACAATGAATTTAAGCCCAACATTTTTTTTTATGTAAATTTAAATATAATATGGAGTTTTCTTAAGCAATAAATTTAAGCTCAACTAGAAGTCTATTCAAGCTTTGTACAATTCTATTTTTATGTTTTTGTTTTTAGAGTCTTTAAGAATAAAAGATTTATAAATTTAGTCATCTGGACTTTTTTTTTTTTTTTTTTTTTTTGGTTAGACACATGTATCCTCTTATTGAAAGCAATAATGTTCAAGGTATTATTGGGCATTAAATGTAGACACCTCTCTCAAAAGAAAGTTAAACTTTGGTTCGCCAAATTCTGAGGAACTAACCTTTTCATTAGACCGAACTCTAATTGGTATCTAGACATAATTTTTCCTAAAAAGTAAATCGGAGTAAATTGTTCAAAACCTAGAAAAAAAGACCAAAACCTTTTTTTTTTTCTTTTTGGGGTACACAAGACCAAAACCTTAATTTGACTTGCGGGCTGAAGTTTAGCCAGATCAAATATGTTTCAAAGAATGGGCCATTTCATCATAACCCCTTTATTGTGGGCTCCGACCGAAACGAGTTTTCTTTTTCTTTTTAATTTTTAATTCACCTCTTTCAGTCTCCAGGACTCTCAATTTCAACCGTTGCCCGTGATTTTAGCCGCCACCGTCGTCCCATGGTGCGAACCTAGTGTTTCCGATTCCTTCAGGTACGCTCCCTCTCTCATCTACAAAATTCTCTCTCCTTTTTGTTTTTTGGCCAGTAATTTAATTTGGTTTGGCACGAGGAAGATTGATCATTTTTATCTCGTGATCAATGAGCCCCCTTCGTAGATTTCTGTTAATTTCTTGAATTTTCATGATTCATTGTGAATCTGATTGGCTTTTGTTGCAAAACCAGAAAAATGCTTCTAAAAGATTGATGCTTTTAAAGGACAGCGAATGGATTTGCATACCCAACGGAATGTTTAATCACATAACCTCCAGGAATCAGACTTTTAATCCTCTCACTATTGTGATTGCTAGTTAGTTCATTCATGTGTATCTCTGCAGTCTAATTCATCAACAACATGATAGTTAAAAACCTGCTTGAATACCATTGGACCCCCCTCATACATCAGTATATTATATGTTTTTAGCTTCAGCAAGATATGCTTGTTAGATAATAAGACAATGTTTTGCATTTTTATTAGGTGTGGTCTGATTTGAACTAAATACTATGTTTCTGGACAAAAATGCCCGAAAAGAAACCCTTTATGATGTTCTTAATGTGAAGGAAGATGCAAGCTACGTAGAGATTCGTGCCAGTTACCGCAGTGCTATACTCAATTTACATCCTGATAAATTATTGAAGACATCTGATGAGATGTCAAGCAATTATCAAACTTCAGGAGACAGATTCCTCACTGTACAGAAGGCATGGGAAATTCTCAGCAATTCATCCTCTCGTTCAGTATACGACAATGAGCTCCGTGGTTCAAGGCAGGATGCATTGGCTGCAGATGTTGCAGAAGATGTAAGCTTGCAGGATATGATCGTTGAAGAAGCATTGGATCTCTCTTACCAGTGCAGGTGTGGTGATTACTTCTCCATAGACTCTACAGAATTGGAGAAAATGGGGTATTCATTGTTGAGGGATGGTAGTGAGTTTTCTTTACGTACTGTTAATAGTTTGCCAGCTTCTGTTATTCTTTCTTGTGGATCTTGTTCTCTGAAAGTTCGTCTACTAATCAACATTGATGGTAGCAATTGAATTCATTTACATTGTGATTTGTGTGATTCTTGCCCATATTATGTGCCTATTGCGGCATGTTGAAAGATCTTCTACAGTAAATGCAGAATGAATTTAGAAAGATATGGCCCAGTGAGAATCTAATAGGTTTTAGATGTGTGAGTCTTGCCTCCCATAGAAAATCATTGTAATCTACCCCAAAGCATTCATGATTCGGTCATGTACTCATGTTTATATGAAATGAAACACTTGCCTAGTTTGATATTTTTCTTATCCTTGGCTTAGTGCCCAATCCATATAGTCTAATGTTGGATCTAAAGTAGAAAAGACATCATAGGTTAGGTGCATTTTTTAATTTGTTTTATACGTTTTGAAGAAAAATAAAGATGTTTTTTCATTTAAAAATTATTATATAGACATTTTAAATTTGAAGTGTTGAAATTCTATTTAGACAATGCAAATCTCAACAATAAGAGTTGAAATCAAAATTCAAAATGGAGCATTTATTCACATTGATGAAGTCTTGTAATTAAGTGAGATTTTAGAAACCAAATCAATCTGCCTCATTTTGTTTCCTTTTTAATTTGAACGCTAGTCATGCATCCTTGATTTAAAGTACTGCATGCATCCAATTTAATGCTTTGTGTCAAAATCTTTGCTTACAATTAATGTGGCAGATTTTCCATTTTCACTAAACTATTTACCTTTTGTCAATATTTGTAGTAATTTTTTTTATCGAATCATATTAAGATTTAATAGCTGGCAAAAAAAAAAAATATATTACAGTAATATGTAATATTTGTTCCTACCACTTTTTAAAAATCATAAATGACGATCATCAATTCTGTCTTTTGATCTTGCTCTGTCAATAAATCTTTTACATCAGAACTCAGAAGCAATCGGTCTTCTGATCTATAATTTCAATGTAATTAAATAAATCATAATGATTATATTAAAAAAACAAGGGAAAAAACAAAGAATACCGAAAAAAGGCCCTAACATTCTAAAAATACCCAAAAAGGCCCTAAGGATGATTTAGTTGTTAAAAATCAGTATTCTTTTGGTAATATGGGCCTTGAAAGGATTTTCCCAAAAAACAAAGATAAAAAGGATCAGATCAGTGGACAATGTATCATGCAAAAAAGTCAGTGTGATAATGGAAAGCAACAATGCCCAGAGAGAAAGCCCATTATAGATAACTGGGCCACTCTCACTTTCTTCTCCTTGTTACATCTAATTAACCACTTATTGAATGGTTAGAAAGAGGTTATTATGTTCAACTGACGAATGGGTCAGGCTTTCTCATATAAAGGGAGGGGGTTCGATCCTGGAGTTGGTCAAGGTGTTGGGGAAGGCATTCTAGGGGTTTATAAAGCAATGGAAACGCTGGATGAAGGTGGAGGCATATGTCTTCTCGACCCAAGTATGTCTAATGGGTGGGCTCCAAGCGCGCGCCGCCCTTGGGTAGGTGAGCTCAACCCTTTCCTAAAATTTTTATATATAAAAAAAAAAAAAAAAAGAGGTTATCATATTTAATGTCCGACAATATCTTAAACAAGATTACTTTTAAAAAGAGGATACTTGTACATACTAAAAAAATGGGGTTTCTTTTTGGAATACAAAGGACACGGTGAAACCATGTAAAAAAAAAAAAAAAAAAAAAAAAAAAAAAGTCAGATGAGCAAATAATACGTTTCTACAGCGTAAATATGGACTGTCATGGTCAAATGATTAGTGTGGATTGCGATAACATGTAAAAGAGAGGGATGGTGGGTGGGTTAGACACGAACAAATAAGTGAGGGAATAGATGAAGTGGTGATGATGAGACAAAGGCAGTGATGTTAATAATGTAATATGGAGAGAGGCGTTGGTAGTGGCAAGAGAGAGAGAAAAAGGAGGCCATTGATGAAGTGGAACACATGAGAGATGGGTGAAAAGAGTGAGAGACAGATTACCAACTTTTTATTGTGAACACATTTTCTACAATGAATGAATTTAGAGATGTTGAAAAGTCTGTCAGCACTAATTAGAAACTATATAAATCAGTACAGATAATTTAATTGACCAACTTATAGACTATGAAAGTTGAATCATTGAGCAAATGATACATCAGCCCAATAGAGCATATTCAGAAACCTCAAAGTTTGGGAAAAAAATAAGAGAGAATCGCATCCCTGCTAGTATAACCTCAAAATGGAAGACAAGTCAACGATCAAAATAATACATAAATAGTCACAACAAATATTAGTGGTTAACTAGCCATGTAAAATGTAAAATATCTATAATTTTGAAAATTTAAAAGTAAGACATCTGTTTATTATCATTTTAATAATTAGTACTACCAAGGTCTCTAATCATGTCATTAGTAAATCACTCATACCAATCAAAAAGACAAATATTAGTTGTTAACTACCTGTAAAAAGTAATACTAATTTTCATAATCAGCTGAGCCAAACCACAGTCATGGATTACAGAAGGTTGCAGATCTTTTGGTATTTTCTAGTTGTCACCCTAAGTCTCAGCTATGACAAATCAAAACAAAGTGTCTTCTATTCTAGATAACTGAATTCATATAAGGTAGTAATGGACCTAAAAAATTGTTTTTGCCTAAAGTGGGTGAAATCAACAGGAAGTATTTACCTACACTAAAATCAAGGTATATCCAGTTACATGTGTTAGGACTTAGGAGACGTATTCCAGTTTCGAAGCTGAGGCAAAACCTTACTGTTTTAACTCAGCAAGCACTCTCTCGACCTTGCTAATTCTATTTTCAAGATCCGCTACAAAAATGTCAAAGGCATAGCTATTATCTTCTTCAATCCAAGACAGATTGACCCTGTCATAAGCCAGACTTGATTGTTGGCTTCCTTGGTTCCCATTCACCTTTTCTCCAGCTTCCTGCAAACCTGGCATTGATGTTTCAGATTCAATTTCTACAAGGGGCTTCATCTGTAAGTGAACCTGTCCAATGGTTCCATGATCAGTGGCGAAAGCAAATGAACTCATTTCTTTAGATTTCATATCACACTTTGGTCCAACACACTCAATCAAATTCTCCTTCTCTGCAAAAATATCAGCTCCATTTGCTACTGAAACATCAGTTTTACCAGTGGCAAATGGTGATGGAAACACACCAATTTGATTACTTTCAGAACCCTCGAGAAGAAAACCAGAAGAGCTCCCAAAACTCGAAGACTTTCTGTGATTGGGAGGAAACCCAGGTGGAGAATTAGCATCATTACTCCTTTTCTTCGATGTTCTTGGACTCCTTTTTCTTTGCACAAGATTCTTAACGGGGTCCTGGTGACCCTGTACAGATTCCTTCCACCACTCTACATAACGAGTGGTAACATCTGGCTCAAAAAATCGTGATGGAATGTACACTTTTCTATCAAAAATTGGTCTAATGTAATAGTTCCAAGCAGTTTCACGAGTCTCATTTATTCGAGTCACAGAACCAGGAATGTCTTGGTCTATGCCAAATTGCATTGAAACTCGATGTGGGAGGTAATTTTCTATGCAATCTAGTCCAACAAGCTCGGCAATTCTCATGCATATTATAAAAGCCAATATTTCTTTATCTAGGGTATGATCAAGTGGTACCCACATTGAATTGCTCGCAAAAAATAATCTGTGCTTACTTGCAAATATAGCATATGGACGCCACACAAAGTCATCCATGGCTGAGTCTATAACTGATCTAACATCGCCAATCTTCACTGCCTTTACTCTGTGCCACCTACCTATCAAAGGATTGCCATGGTTGATAACCTTAGGCTTTGGTTGAATAACTACGAATCTTTCCCACACCCAAATTTGAAGAAGGTAAAAAGGTGATTGAAGTTCAAGCTGCAAGTGCTCTTCATAGCTAACATCTACCACATTTCTGGTCAAATCAACTATGGTTTGTTTCAACATACTCAAATCTCTGTAAATGCTAGCTAGAACTGCAGGTGCTAAAGCTATAGCGGTCCCTCTAGCAAGATGAATGGCGATTGGGAACACAATCGTCCTCACTAAGAAGGATTTCCGAGGAAACACAAAAATTGAAAGCCAAGCCACTAGAAAGGCCTCATGCTCGATTTCCCTCCCACTGTTCATGAATATTGTCATCCAGTGGTGTAAGCAAGCCTTCCGTGAAGCTGTTCTTAGAGTTTCCTGTCGGCCTAGAATCAATTTTTCTTCTATCTTTTTCAATTCCTGGGTCTCAAGAGGCCTATGAACAGAGTCCCCCAAAACAGGATAACCTCCCAAAATCATCATATCCTCCAACGTAATTGTTGCTTCAGCCCACGGAAACAAAAATGTGTTTGTCTCAGAGCACCATCGCTCTGCAATCCCAAATATTAATTCTTCGTCTTTAAGAAAGTGAAACTTGGTGCCCATGATCGCTTCATAGATACCTAGTTTTTTCCATAATGATTCATACGTAGAATGCATGGAATCTACCCATTGAATCCATTTCCTCGGTGGGAATGGCCACCCACTGAACTTCACTGTTAGACGCCCCTTCTTAGGGTCAAAAATGGACGGCGAAGGCAAATAATACAAAGGATTCTCATAAACTAGTGGATCATTGGAGGGCACAGAGGGTTTAAGAAAGTGAGCGATTCTTACAGTTGGCGAGCTATCACGGACTGGGGAAACCATAACCTCCTCCCTCGATTCCATCATTCTATCTGATGGTTCAGACATTGCTTCCCGGGAAAGTTTCAAGCTCCTCTAATGGTCGATGCTGAGGCTTCTGGTGCTTCTTCAAGATGACTCTGAGTTGCTGAAACTCAGAAGTAGGCTCAGCTTCAAGAAAATTTGTGAAAAGAATCAGAGCCGATTGGGCATTGTGAGGGGATTTGCATTGTATTAATGCCTCTTCTTTCTTCCCCACAAAGCCATCGTGTTCCTTCACCGTCCTATCAGAAAACAGAATGATTCTTTTTTCGTGTTGTGATTATAAAGGGAAGAGTTTTCCCACCAAACGGGCAAATACACGCACAGTGTATGTATATTTGTGGTCCAATAATTGAATTTCACCAACACTTTGAAATTCATTGCTTAATTTTACAAAATATTTTTATTATTTAATATTATTATGGTCACAATTATTTTTTAAAAATTATACATAATATATCAATATTTAAAAATATTTTATCACTTTTTCTGAATATTTCTCACTTTTCCTTTTCCTATGAGTAGGAAGTAGGAACCATAACTTATAAATGTCAGGGCTACATTGTTAAAATTTGAAAATTTTTGGGTTAAATTTGCAACTTAATAAAAATGACATGCATGACATATGGACTATTGATTCAGCATATTTAGTCAACTAACGATTAAAATTAACTGGAACAACAACTAGGACAAAATTACTATAATTTAAAAACTTTCAAAACATTGCATTTGAAAAACCTCTGAAGCAAAATGTCACCCTTTAACCCTTAATAATTGGAAAAATGACAATCGGTCCCAAAGAACATACAAAATATCAAAAAAGTTCCAATCTAAAATCACATATCAAAAAAATCCCTATGGCCTTTTTTGATTTGTATTGACAACATGAAATGTTATATTCACAACAAGAAGTGTTATATTCATAACAAAATTTAAAAATCTATTCATAATAAGGGAAGTATTATATTCATAACAAAATTTAAACATCTAAATTTTGTTTTCAATACAAATAATATCAAAAAAGTCCTTAAGAACTTTTTTAATATTTTGTATGTTCTTTAGGACATAGTTGTCATTTTCCCTTAATAATACCCTCATAGCCTCTCTCTTAAGGTTGTTAAACTCACGAGTTTAAGCAAACCATAATGATTTAATAGCACCAGATCGTAAACTCGTAGAGTTCACTTTTATTATTAAATAGGTATTACTAATGTATAATTAAATAATTAAAATATAAAAATGACAACAATTTGATTTAAATATATTTTAAATTCAAATAATTGAAATTAAATCCATCAACATTTCTCATTTATCATATTTAATAAAGAAATTTCTATAAAATTTCTATATAAAGCCACCGAACGTGATCAAATTAAAAAAGTTAACACAACTTTAAAGCAGGCTGTTTTGTTTTGTAAGTTAAAAGCGTAAAAGCGGTAAACTCGGTGTATAAACTCGTGAGTTTAAGGAGTTTACAACTAAGTTTTTCTTAGCTACTAACTCGTTTTTGTTAGTTAGAAGGCTTAAAAAGCGATAAACTCAAAGAGTCAACTCACACAGTTTAACAACAATACCTTTATCCATAAACACCAATGCCCTCTACCATAAACACCCTTCCGTGTCAAAATCCCTTTCACTTTATTTCTCTCTCTCTTGTTTTTGCCTTTACGGTGATAGTTTCACTTTATCTCTCTCTCTCTCTCTGATTTTTGCCTTTACGGTGATGAGATTTGCTTTATCCATAGCGCCGTTTTCCCTCTACTAGGGTTTCTTGCTTTTTCTAGGGTTTTGGCTGCAGAGATGGCTATGCCAGGTTGGCTCTTCCTTCATCTACAGAGGCTTCCTTCTCCTCTTCTAGTGGGAGTCATTGCTTGCGTCCTTGTCTTGTGGCGCGGTCTTCAAACCCCTTTCCCCTTTGTCCGCTAGATGGGTGTGGTACCTCTGTTCGATTGCGTGGCTGGTTTCAACAGGGGTTGTCTATTATGACTCTGACAGGGGCAGTGAAGCGTGAAGCAAATTGACCAACAGTGGAGAATCAAGGGTACGTAGGTGGCAAAGATGTGCTGCCCACTAACCCATGATTGAGGCGCAATTTGCAGGGTTCGAATCTTCTCATTATTCTTTCTCTATCCATATCTGTATTTATCATTTAAATTATATCTTTGTTTTTACGAGATTTTTTTGATCGTCAAATCGATCATATGGTGTTATAGACAAATCGAGAATGATTTTCTTAAAAACGCATGCGATTTTAAAGAAAATCATTTGGAAAGTAGGATATAATTTAAATATAAATAAATATAATTATAAAAAAATAAAAAGAGATAATAAGGATCCGTTGATGAGGAAATCCTCTTCCCAATTTGCATGCCTAACCTTTTTTTTTTTTTTTTTTTTTTCAAAGAAGATTCCATTGAAATAAGTTTTAAAAAGTGTCGTTACAAAAGAGTAAAAACCAAACAACAATCAGAAAACCAAATGATAATCATACTAGAAACAAACAGATACACCAAAGAAAACAAATGCGACAAGAGGTAAAATAAAAGCAATTTGCATTCCAACATTAAATACGTATAGTGTGTGTTGGGTTATAAATAACCACACACACCAAACACCATCATTTGAGGGACTAGCAAGGAGAGCGCAGAGAAAGTATTATAGTGAAACTGAATGAGAATTGCTTCCCATTTACTCTTGATATTTTTCTTCTCTTATTTATTACTCCTTTATCTCTTTCTATTTTTTCTTTTAAATTTTATAATATGTTATTAGCACCAAAGTCTTAAGGTTCTCTCATCAACTCTTTAACGATTTCATCTATCTTTTGACTATATGTTTATTTTATCTATTTGAGATAATCTGAGCTATTATATAAAATTAAAGAGATACTTTTACCTTTAGATATATTTTTCATTTGTATTCATATAATTGCTCGAATACAGGAGTGTGGGTGTCCCTTTTGATACTATTTGGACAAGCATTACTACCAGTGGCGGAACCAGAAATTTTTTTTAGCCCGGGCCAAAAATTAAACATATTGAACTACTCTCTTTAATTCTTATTATAAGGTACCAACTAATAAGTATATTTGGTTCTTTTTATAAAATACTTGTTTGTTTCCAAATAGCATTAAATATTTCTTTATATGTATACTCATAATTAAAAAAGTAGTGAGTGAGAGTAATAATTAATAAAAATTAATTATTACTATTTTTATGGAGGAAAAAAGAATAATTATTATTATGATATTAGAGTTTAGTGTAATTAATAGGGATAATATTGAAAATTACTTAAAGTTTAGGACAAATTTAATTACTTTAAGCTGTTTTTATTGACTTGTGAGAATTATTAGTTGGTTCCTTAAATAAGGACCAGAGGAAGTATTTACTAAATAATATCAAATAACTTGGAAAATACAAACAAATAATAATAGATAATTATAAATTAAAACAATACATAAGATGATGCTAATCTTTTGGTATCTCAAACAAGAATTTTACTTTCTTCACATTTAATGAGTAATGAAACAAACATTATCCTTACGAGAGAAGATAAAAAATTAGTTGGGGCCAAATTTGTAGCCAAATAAAATATCATATAATAAATACATATATTTTCTAGCAAATTTTATAAGATCGGATCGGGAATTTAGGGCCAAAGCACCTGACAAGCCATAAAGAGGTTCTACGATTACTACCACTTGTTCTAAATACAAGAGCTAATTTAGAACTAAATTTTGGTCCTAAATATTTTTTTTTTTTAAAAAAATATATCTCTTATATCTATCATTTTTTTCAAATTAATTTGTCTAATTTTTAAACAAATTTATAATCTAGTGCTATAATAATTATTTCAGTGAAATCATGTAATATATGTTATAATTAAGTAGTTAATATATTTTCATTAATCTCTCTAAATTAGTCAAATAAACCTTATATTAACCAGGCGCATAGTACCATATTTCCCATGCACATGAAGAATTAAACGATCAAATTATATAAACTAGTCCAGTACAGATGTGGAATCTTAATCTATTTCATAATATTAAATAGTCATGATGTAACCATTTATATAATACTACTATTATATTCAAAGCCCTAAGCATACGCATGAAGTATATTATACTAACTCCGGTTCTAATAATAAGACCACTTTTGTAGTACAATTTGTACTACCAAAGTGCTCTTATAATTAGGACCAGAGGGAGTATTATATTACATTAAGGAGCGAGGTCGTGCCACTGGTTTGCATACACATCCTCCCTAAGCATACACGTGAAGTATATTTTTTTTAAACACCACGGCAAATACATAACAAGAGGATCATCAGAAGGAATACATAATTTAAGTTCAATAGGAGTGTCCCATGAAGAGAAATCCCCTGAAAAACAAGAAAATATCGTGTGAAAGTCGGAAAAAAACACATTCAGAAATATCTGGATATGATCATATGTCACAAGAGAGACTATTATGTGATCCATTCAAGAGATCACCAGTTGGATCAAGAAATTTGGAACCTGGCTGCAAAAAAAAGTTGCCCATGAAGGGTGTTGATAATCAAGGTTATAAACCTAAACCGGCCTTTGACTTGGTTGAGGTAGCGGGCCAACAATCAATGGGTTAGATTGGAGTCAAGTGGAGTTAACTCAAATCCAAACCAATGAGAAAGTGAAGATTTCATGTTTATTAATATGAAATTATGAATAAAATATAAATAATTGAATTATTATTATTTTTTTTTAAAAAAAATATTGAACTAGGTTTGGGTTAAACACGAACCGAGTGAGTAATCGGTTCGTCGGTTTTCAGCTTCGAATTGGCCATCTGGTTTAGGTTCAACAACCCTGTTGATAATAATATAAAGAAGAATAAGATGAAGTCCATAAAAGAGAGCTTAACTAAGACATGCCAAGTAAAATCTCTGATGAGATAAAGATTGAAGCTTCTTTAAAATTATTTTATGAATCATTTGAGCATCCACTGCTGGAAGAAAACTTGACAATTTAAATCTTCGGTTTATACCATCATGGGGTGTTCTGAAAAATTAATTTATAAAATTGTTCTAAGAACATAAAAATAGATAATAGAATTAAACAAGTCCATAGAGTAACGCGCAAATCTTAAACCTGATTTTCAAATCTTGAATCTCCTTGTGCAAATATATTTCCTGTTGGTGATGCCCGGAAATGGTGAATCTCATTAGTTCGGATTTTTCTGATCATTCATTAATTAATCAAGGCTTAAGATGTAACAATACACATGTATCTTTCTTAAAAGTGCACCTAACACCATTTTTTTTTTTTTTTGTGCAAAAGTGACTACTTGATTATAAAAGTAGAGCAAAAATACTCATTGACCATTAATTTGACTTTTTAGTATCTTTAAGGTTGACTTAGACGATGACTCAGCTAAATTTCATCTTAGCTGGCAGTAAAGAATTGGAGAAAATTATAGAAAATAATATCGAACTTTTGGAAATTACAATCTCAATCTTACCCATCAGATCGCCCACATCCGACTCCTCGCCGTCGTTGCCACTTTTCTATACCTTTCAAAACTATCTGAACCCTTTTGTGTAATTTTCCCAAATTCCCCACTACTAATTGGAATGAAATTTAGCTAACTCATCGTCCATATTTGCATTAAAAATACAAAAAAGTAAAACTAATGGTCAATGACTATTTTAGCTCTATTTTGTAACCATATAGTCACTTTTGCACCCCAAAAAAACACTTAGTATAGGATGCATTTTTAAAAAAACCACGTATGCATTTTTACAATTTAAGCCATTAATCAAAGTAAGACAAAAGGGCGATAAAGCATGCATATGTTTTAGATGTTTTTGGCGAAAACATTTTTTTAGATTTCATAAGAGAGCTTCTATTGTAGCCCAAAAAAAGTAATAACTTGGTGGAATATTGGGCTTTTTGAAAGCCCAAAATCGATGTTGGACCAAAAAGCAAGAAAATCCAAAACTGACGCGAAAAAGAATTATGGGTGCGCCGGCAATTCTGAAACATCATCATGAAAGAGAACAAAAATTATTATGTATTTAAATTTAACTATAAATAATTCAACATTTGTCTCCAGAAAAAGGTATGGTCAGCCGCCACGTGCGTTGCCACGCCACCACCTTTCCGCCACATGATTATCAACTCAAATGAGTCTCCTCAAGGAATTGAATTCTTGACCAATGACCACGACCTTTTATATCCAATCATGTTATCATTGACTTGGAATGAAATTGCTTGAGTATTAATAAAATGAAAACCTTCCCAACTGCGACTATAAAAGTTGCCACTAAAAGTCTCAATTTAATTGCCGATTCCACATAGTCGCTGCCGAAATTCTCATTCTTAGGGTCGCTAGTGAATTTCTTTCAACAAAAACGTTTTTCTAACATAATTCATGATATACGAGAAAAGAATGTTAAATGAGTTTTATCTCTACTTTCATAAAAATGTTTTTCCACCGCAACATAATTTATCGTTAATGTTGCCGCTAAAGGCCGCACTATTAATAACAACCGCAACTTTGTTAGTTACCACTTAAAGTTTTTTTCCTTAATTTAGTTAGGGATTTTATTTCTTGAAAATTTAATTAAGTTACCTCCTTTATTACCTGTGAATATAATTGCATACAAACAATTAATTCACGTTAAATTTATATTTTATTTGATTATTTTTAGTGTATTATATTGTTCCCCTCGTACTACAATTCTATTACTTTTAATCACTTAAAAAAGGGTTTCAATAAAAAGGAAACAACTGCATATATAGGGAAGATGATTCTCTCATGAGCAAGTTTCTCATTATCTCTCATAGTCGGATCCTTACAGTTGAAATCTTAATCCAAGGGTTCAGAACAATTTTAAAAAAAAATAACGGGCGGTAATTGCGCACACAGTTTTTAAAAAAATTGTTCTGGATCCTTGAATCAAAATTTCGACGGTGAAGGATGAGGGATGGGTAGAAAGGTGATAAGGAGAGAAACCAAACTCCATATATAGAGCTGCCTTCCAAATATCAACCGAATTATAATACAAAAAAGAAAGAAAGAAATGAGTGAGTTGCTTGGATTTAAACCGTACATGAAAATTGGCACCCAGCGAAGAAGTTCAAACAATTAATTCGAAGTGAAAATTATATAAAAATCAGGTCATATTAGGAAGAGAGTGATGAAGAAATATTTTTCTTATAATGTCTACCCCTAATTATCTTCCTATCATAAAATAAATATAGTGCATATTAATAATGTAATTTCTCTGAACTTATTACGGCAAACACGAAGTGATGATCATAACAAAATATTGAAATTGAGTAATTAATTATAATGTAGTACCACACTATAATAAGTTCATTATATTAATTAGTATTTAACTAAAAATGGGACTGAAATTAAGATAAAAAAAGATTCAAAGAACAGTTATTATATTCATAGCTAATTTGATAAGAAATTATATAAAATCCCCCTTCCTAACTGAAAGACCAATATTGGTTGTTGATGAAATCATCATCATTTGGAAAGTGATGTCGAAGAGGAGGCTTTAGAGCAAGCCATAGGTGTTGAAGATGAAGATGACCCATGTCTGTTGAGCAGCTCTCTTGCTAGGACATGAAGATCGCTACCGCCGCCACCTCCGCCTGATGGCGAGCCGGCGCTAGGCCCATATTGGCGTAGGTCCATGGCCCGTTGTGGCAGGGCCCAAGAAGTTTGAACCATCGGATCAAAGAGAGAAGACAAATCATATGTCCCTGGGAGAGATGAGGTGATGGGTGTGCCCGATGGGATGTTGCCGATGGAGAGAGTTGTCGGTGTTGGTACTGCTAGCGGCAATGGAGGTGGTGGTAGTGGTGGTGGTTGAGGCAACTCTAATGTTGCAAGGTGACCTTGCAAGTAAGAAAGTTCTGCTTGTAGATTCACAACCTGTTCAACCAAAGTCAACTTTAAAATTGTTAGTAGTAATGATGATCATAATATAAATCTTAACTCTATTTATTTGTCACAATCAGTCCTAAACCTCAATAAACGAGAGGGTTGTTTTAGACTCTCAACAACCCATAAAAAAAAAAAAAAATCAAAACCCTATCAAATTATAAATATGCATATATCCATAATAAATTTAGCAGCCACCGTTACATAAAAAAGCTGTGTATGGGACGACTTCTTGTGTTTGATATGTAAATTATGGATCCATCATTTAGTTCTTAATATTGTATATAAAATTATTTTCAAATGTAGCTTCATATGCTTCCATAGTAGTTAAAATTTAACTTACTTCTTTTGTCCTTATTATAAGGCACCAACCACCACCAGTTTTTTATCATTATTATAAAACACTAACTATATTTAACTAACTCATTTATTACTATCTTTCCATTATACCCTCATCTTTAACTAACTCATTTAAATCCATGTCACTAAAGTAGAGATAAAGTTGGAAACATTTATCAATTTTGGACCAATTTAATGATTCAACTTTCATTCCTTAGTCTGCAAAAAATGGTAGTATGTGCCTTATAATAAAAACAAAAGAGAGTATAATAATTGAATTTTAAACTATATATAAATATATATATATATATATATATATATATATATAATCAATTGAGCTTAGAACAAGGAAAAAAGTATAAGTTTCAATAAGGGTGGGTATAAACTTAAGAATGACTCACGACAAGTATGAAAGGTTGACCTTGAAACAAACTTATTGAGGTTGTAAAACATTAAAACTAGAGTTTTTCAATAAACCGCAGCATTGGAAGCATTAAACAAATAATTATATGAGTAATTAGCTAATGAAAACACAAAAGATACCATATATTATAGTATAAATTATAATTCTAATACCCCTCGATACTCACCAATTTTTCAGATGCCAATATATTCTGTTGACTGTTCCGATGTTCAATTTATATCCCATAATAAATCAGCTGTTCGCTTTTTTCATTAGAATATTTTCAATAAATAACATCAAGGATGTGAGAGAGAGAGAGAGAGAGAGAGTGAATTTAATGAGTATTATTTAAGTTACTAATACACTTTTTTATAACTTTTGTTGACTAATCAGAATTCGAGAGGAATGACCAATAATTAGAGGAAAAATAAATAATTAGAGCATGGGGATTAGTTATAGAGATCAAATTAGTTAATGTGGCTACCATTGATCAAAGGCCAGGTGACTAATAATAGTAAAACACTCACATGGCAATAGATTATGAGGATCATTAAAATATTCAAAAGTAATAAGAGCATTGACTATTAATAGTTAATTATATATATTATAAATAAACTTCTAAAGTAATTTTGTCTCCTTAGAAAATTTGTCTTGTTTGGCTCTATTTACCCGCATAGTCATGAACAATATAGTAATATGAATATTGTTGCCAAGTTGTTCCCAAAAGTAACAAATTAATGTGGCAGGAAAAAGAAGAAAGATAAGAAACTTTACACACAGTCATATAGATAGATGAATACAAGTACTAAAACGCGTAATTTCTCTTATTGAAAAACAGTGGGTCTTGACGCAATACATTTTGTGTTAGTGTTGAAAAGAATTGCATGAATTCAATTTTCAACAAGGAAATAATTATGTGTGTGTTATGTACACCTTTTTGGGAATAATAACATATAAGTCTCAGGGCAAAGAGAAAAAACTAATCAACAAATCTCTTGAAATTATCAAATTGCATCAAAGTTCGATAAACTTGAATTAGATTAATTCAAAATGAAAAAATACAATTTTTCTTTATTAATTTGACCAACCAATAACAAGTCGGGAAACCACCAATGACTTGAGTACTTGTCATTAGTTGCTCAAATTAACAAAATGCAAAATTGTATTTTCTCAATTTGAATTAATCTAACTTAGGTCCTATGAGATTTCAATGCACTTTAATGATTTTAAGGAACTTGCTTGTAATTTTTTCTTTTACTTGGATTTGTATGTAATTCTCCCTACTCTTTTGGTGCCTAAAGGGTGTTCAAAACTCAAGACGACACGAGGATATCCCAATCTCTTCATCGATCCGATTTTTGGTGGGATGCAATTCCCATCTCGGTCTTGGTCCCAAGGTGGTCCCGGTCCCAGTAGTAACCGGACGAGACTAAGAAATCCCGATTTAGTTTTTCAAAAAAAAAAAAAGTATTAAACTTAAAAAAATCAATATATTAATTTAATTCTTCTTATGATATTATTTAAAGTGATCATTTAACAACTGATATGGTCGTAACATTTACATAAATTGATCTAGAGTTGAAGAATAGCATTTTATCATCATCTTCTTTATCATCATTATCTTTATAGAGTATATAGTTAGGATTAGTATCACGATATATGAAGTTTAACTCCAACTAAAGATGTGATTGATACACATCTTATTAAAAGATAACTTAATTTATGAGGTAAAAAATTAAAAAAAGGGACCGGGAGTGTGACCGGGATCTTAAGGATAATCTTGGTTCCTATCTTAGTCCTAGTCCCAAGTGAGATGGGAGATTTTGGGATCAAAATGTCTAGGACAAGGCTAGAGAGTGGAACGGGACACTTTAAACACCCCTAGTGCCTATGTGAAAAAAAAAAAAAAAAAAAAAAAAAAAAAAAAAAAAGGATCCCATCAAATAACTACGTTATTTATAAAACTCAATTTGAAAGACAAAATATAAGAACTAACTAAAAGGATAAAGAGGAAGGTGTTCATATACCTCCACCTTCTTCACCCCCGTGAAAATGTGGGGGTAAAATTATATAAAACTATAAATTTGAACTTATTTCCCAGGTCATATTACTGTAAAGATAAAATAATTTAGAGTCAAAGCACCTAAGCACTCCAATAATTGAACATAAACAACTATATTATGTAGTCAAGAAAATAATTTTAACAAGTCAAACAGCATAATGTGGCATCCTACTTTGGCAAAAAAAAAAAAAAAAGGCTTCCTACAAAAGAATGTCTATATTAAAATACTGAAAGTCCAAAGGTATATTAAACCGATTAAAATCGTTCAAAGGGTCAGTGGTTTATCTGAAATTAACCTAATTATGATTAAAATAATATATCATGCAACTAAAATATATAAAATATTCATGTATAACCCTCAAAATGGCTCAAGTCATATAGGAACTAAATATTTTCTTAAAGATATATAAATGGTACTTCCTTCTATAAGACTTATTCAAAAAGTTGATATCGATCCTTAATATAATATTTATTTATCATATTTATTAATTATGAAGAATGAGAGAAAATGAGGGAATTAAAAAAATAACTAAAGTATTTTAAAAAATAAACGTCATACTTAACTAGTTTTTTTAATTAAATTAAGTAAATATATTTTCTATTAACAACAAAACAAATATATTTCTCCTGAGAAGGGTAATACTTCAAATGTTTTTTTAAATGAATTATTTGTTGTTCTATTTTTGGCTGAAAATACGTAGTGAGAATAGGTGAATAAAAAGACATGAACACAAGAGTGGAGCACATAAGGTGCTTGTCACCTTATGTGCTTCTTACATGCTCATCCCTCTATTAGAGGGATGAGCACATTTTTTTTAATTTTTTTTTAAATTTTTTATATATTATATTTATTTAGATTTAAATTATATGATATTTTCTGGAATTTTTTTTTTTTGAACCTAGTATCTCAAATTAATTAATTTTCATGATCTCGATATTACGGAGAAAATTTTGAATGCGGGATTGGAGATTAATTAATTTGAGATATTGAGTCCAAAAAAATTCCAAAAAATATCATATAATTTAAATCTAAATAAATATAATCTATAAAAAAAATTTAAAAAATATTAAAAAAATGTGCTCATCCCTCTAATAGAGGGACAAGCACATAAGGTGCACATAAGGATGTGCACCTAATGTGAAACAAGAGTGAGAATAGGTGAAAAGTGATTGGGACAGAAAAGTAAGAAAAAAACAAAAAAAGAGAAATCGGAAGAGAAAAGTGGAGGAAACCGAGAAACTAACCGACCAAATCCTCAAAACAAGCAAAAAACCGAGGGGCTGAGATGACTGCCCATCGTGTAACCGCCGACCACTTCACCTCATCAATTTTAAAAGATATTTTAATTTTGAAAAAACTAATCATGGGCCATATATTTCCAATAAATTTTTTATTATTTATATTATGACTTAGGAATATTTTTAAAATTATTTTTTTATTTTCTATATATGCTCTTCTATATCTGACTTTGAAATGGAGATTAAGAACTTTAAAAAGTAATTTTGGTGAATTAACTATTTTTATTAATATACGATATGATTCAATTGAAAAGATCTTACTTAAAAGTAATAAGAAAAAATCAGTGAAGAATTCCTATTTATTAATTTTATTAGCAAAACAAGATCGTTTTTATATATAAAAATACCAGCACTTTACGAGATTTTATATACAGAAAGTAACAATAGTTAAGTTCAAATCCTTCTTATTAATAAAAATTTTCATTTTTAAACAAGACATTTCATCGGTTTTTTTCAATTAATTGTATACTGGTACTCAATAAAGTTTTTTTTTACAATTTATTTTTAAATCGATCCTAATTTTAGAGAGCTAGGGAGATAGAGGTGACAGGGATGGGGGTTTTCTTTATTGAATTCAGCAAAAAGCATGAAACTGTCCTCCTAGGTTTCATACCATCATTCCTACCCAGAGCTTCTCTTTCACTCTTCTTCTTTTTATTTATTTTTAATAATAGGAGTAAGTGTTTTATTTGTTTTTCATTTTAAATAAGTGTCAGATTGATTTTACAAAAACTTAAATTATTTAATGATTTTTTATATATGAAAACCTAATGTTTTAACACACTTTTTATGAAATGAGGAGAGAGAAATTTAAATTAGTTTTACTATTTTTTTAACAAGACTGCAAATAACGTTGATCCAACATGGATGTTCTCTAAAAAAACAACGACAACAGGGAAAAAAAAACTATAAAAAAGCTTGCACTACGGCCCTGCTAATCTTTTAAAATGCCTATATTATATTGTTGATTGATGACCAAGATGATAAGTATAGTTTTAATTTTATGGAACTCTCTTTTTGTGGTAATCATACTATGAGTTGACACTGCAAAATACAACCGTGAAAACTGGTTCTTGATCATATTATTATGGTTTATAATTGAAATCCTACTTATTAAAAGTAGTTTCTATTGACGTGTAGAATCAAAAGACTTTAAACTAGTACATTAATAATAGTTTATGCATTTTTTAGAAGTTAAGTCTATTTAATATACTGTAGTTCGTATTTATGGTTACAATTAAAACGCACTCACCGAATATAAAAAGCTGTTGAAGACTTTGAGTTAAAACCAACTTCAGTCTCTTATATATATTACTATTAAATAAATCAGTGAAATAAA
Source organism: Acacia acuminata (assembly GCA_019022655.1). Lineage (NCBI taxonomy): Eukaryota > Viridiplantae > Streptophyta > Magnoliopsida > Fabales > Fabaceae > Acacia > Acacia acuminata. Next base: position 768,166 of record JAFJYI010000247.1, read on the forward strand.
AACCACCCATCCAAATTAGATGAGATCATCAGTCAAAGCCGTTTTTCACTCTTGAGCTAAAAAATCAAATTTATAAAACAGAAATTTTGGGTTACTTTTAATCATACAATGTCAGTTTCATGACCACTTTCTATTATATGCCCATATATATATATATAAGAGAATATTAAGTCTCTAAATATATATAAATATATATATATAACCCGAAATAATCCTACCTTCAAAATATAAATCTCACCCCATAAAGAATCCTAATTAAGAACACACCATACCCGTACGAAAAATATGAATATGTCAAAATATCCAAAAGTTTCAACCTTGTACTGTGTTAAATTTGAGAATTTTTCAGAAATCAAAAACAGGTTTGAAATATCACTTTCTACAGATTCATTCACCTACCCAGCTTCTTCTTCTTTGCTCTTCTTCCTCTTCTACAGCCTAGTCAGCTATATATTGACCAAAGTACCGATAAAGGACAAGGGAAGAAACAAACAAATGGTATGGTCGAACATTTTCTCAGAAGAATATGCCAACAAACAACAACATATAATCTCTCAATCCTTATCTAGATCGAGCACATGAGATATGCAATCACATGGATATATTAAATGCAAATTGATGCATTCATTCATTCATCAACAAGCTATAAGTATACATACATATATATAGATTAATTAATTAATTAATTATTGGAGAATGAAGAATAATAATTTCACACATACCTGTTGCTGAAGAGCGAAGATGTTGGCGACACATCCATAGACAGGATCTCTCAGCCGTGCCTCAGCCTCGAAGCAAATCGTCACCACCGCGTCCAGCCGCTTGTGCACCGGAATATTCAGAAGCAGCTTCGACACGTTGCTCGCTCCAAACACCTTGTGCACCGCCGCGAAATGCGTCGCTCCTTGCTCCGAGTCGAAGTACGGCGCAAAGATACACCCTGGCGCGCACTTCCTCCTCAGAAACTTGCACGCACCGCACGGCCCTCCCCCACCTCCACCACTACCACCTCCTCCTCCGCAGCTCCCACCAGCACCCCCAACACCACCAGTAACGGTGCTGGTCGAGTTTGTACTCATCTTGAACGGGGAAAAATGAAGAAAAAGGAACCAGAAGGAGATTATATATATATATATAAACAGATTAGGGTTTTAAGAGAGGAAGGTGGTGATGATGAGAATATGATTGAGGGGTTAGATAGAGAGAGAACGGCTGGGTTTGGTGAGGAGAGAGAATATTTAATGAAAGGATAAAGAGGAAGAGTCTTTAAAGCCACGCGAAGGAGCAAAGGAGAGAGAGGAAGAGGGAGGGGGAGGGGGGTTAACACACCACATTTAGTTGTTTGCGTGAAGCAAACATGCGATAACCCCTCTTACTACCATACCTATTATTTCTCCTTCTTCTTCTGATCTTCTTGTCTCTGTTCTTTCTCTCTCTAGAGATGTATATTCATTGCAGATGAGTTATGTGTGCGGACTGCGGAGATAGCTTTGATTTAATGGTAGTGATGGCCATCATGATGTGTTCACTTGAAGGGGCATTTTGTAGGAGAGAGAAAGAAATATTATAAAGAAAAATAAAAGAGACAATTGTAGAAAATTTCCCATGACAAAATTTATTGACAATAGATATCTAATAGAACCTCCTGTTCTAAATATAATACAATATTTATAATGTAAATTGTATTATAAACTTTATTTTATATTTAAAATTGAAAGGAGTAACTTATATCCGTGTAACTCTTCACATGTTTATAAAATCTTTAGTTATGTGTGAACGCCTTCCATGATGAACATAGTTAAATTCATATTACACACAGTTGAAGAAAAGTTACACTTATGCCTAGATTTTTAAATAAGTACCTTCAGGTGATAAATTTTGCAATGAGAATTTTTTTGCAATTTTCTCGAAACAATAATAAGCTTAAATAGAAAGGTGGTATATTTAAAAAGGAAAACTCTGGTTAAATCGGCATCTTTTATGATTTTGATTAATTTGCAGTTACCAAAATTGTACTCCCTAGGTCCTAAAATATAAGCTTTAATTTAAATTTGTGAATCCATATATCCCCCAAAAAAAAAAGCTTTATTTCATTTTTTTAAAGCATTTATTGTGGTTTTTTCCATTTTACCAGTTGAATATATTGCTTTCACTTATTCTTTTTACAAGTAAGGGCATAGTTGATTAAAAAAAAAAGACACACATTTATTGTTACTCTTAACTAATTTTAAGAGTTTTCTTGATAAACGTAAATTAGTTATTTAAAGCTTATAATTAGAGATGGAGGGAGTATATTGTTAGATTTCATTTCTAATTAACCCAGCTTCTTTTTTTTTTTAGTTTTTTAAATAAGTTTTCATGTATTTTTTATCGTAATTAATTATATTAGTGTGGTTCTCATAAATAATTGTGTTTTGTTAAAGTTCTTTTTATACCAAAAAAAAAAAATGGTGTCCTATGTATTCCTTTTTAATTTCGGTTTTACTTTGGCTAATAGACTTTCTTGTATATTTTATTATAACAGTGGGCGTACAAGGTATATATGTACTTTTCTAAGAATAAAAAATAGCCTCTTGTTCGAGTGTTCTTTTGCCTAAAAAAATAATATGGGTCTTACAGTTGTATGAAGCTAAAAAATGAGTTATATCTCATGATTTATGAAAGGAATTTTTCCGATATACAGATGACAAAATAAATAATAAAAATGACAAAGCAATAACAAAATTAATTGTTAATAAATAGATTATTGAAGTCTAATATTTAGAATCCGAAGGTAAATTGATGAGTGGGAGATGAATAGACAAAACGTGTGAAGTTATGAATGGGAGAGTCCGTGTTTTGAGCTGCGTGGACGCCAAAAGACGCCAACTATGTCTTCCTTTCTTTTTCTTTCTTTCAATATTCTTTCAATCACACATCTCTCTCTTTCTCTCCAAAGCCTTGAAAATGACTCTCACTCACCTCCTTTGTTTATTTTTCACTAGCTTCCAAATTCAGTTTTTGCTTCATAAATTACTTATATACAAGGTTTTGAAACCGAACCAACTATAAAATCGGTTAAAATAATAGAATTTAATTGACAATAATATAATTAATAGATCATATTTTATTTTACTAGTTGTTTTATATTTTATAAAAATTAATTGGTTCAATTCTTTAAAAAAAAGGCTAAAATATAAACTTGGTTAAACTTATGTTTTATACAGCTTTATCATTTTTACGTTTCTTAATTACAAAAAGTTAACTTTCCTTAAACTCGTGTTAACTTTTTTGATTTGATCAACTTAACTAAAAATACTTCATATAAAAATTTTATAGAAATTTATTTCCAAAATATAATAAATGATTAATGTTGAAGGATTTAATTTCAATTATTTGGATTTAAAATATATTTAAATCAAATTATTGCCATTTTATATTTTAATTATTTAATTATACACTAGTAATATCTTTTATTTAATAATAAAAATATTTTTCAATTAATACGATTTAAAATATTAATTTATTAAAATACGTTAACATATAAACATGTTTGATCATGAGTTTTAACCTTCGTTGAGATAGTGGTTCAAAAGTTATTGAGTCAAATTAAATCAATTTCGAAGTTAAACTAGTCATATTAAAATAATAGAATTTAATTGACAATAATATAATTTAATGGATCATATTTTATTTTATTAGTCATTTTATATCTTATAAAAATTAATTGGTTCAATTTTTTTAAAAAAGAAAAGAAGATGAAGGTTTTTTAAAATAAGATTGTATACATTTTTATGACGTGACTCAAGTATCTTACGCATGCTTTTTTATGAGCATTTATTTCATAAGTCTTTTTTTAAATGACCATATGTCACCTACATTGATTATCTATCTTTGCAGTTATTATGAGATGTATTATTAATACGAACCTAATAATAGTAAATAAATGCCTCTTTTTCTTAATATTTTCAGTTCTACATTTATATTACTACGTTTGTATCAAATATAAGACATTTTTTTAGAATTTTATATTTTAAATATATAAGACATTTTAGGAAATTTAAGGATAATTAATATTTTTTTCATTAATGCCTCGAGAAGTATATCAAAATTAATTCCATTTATTTCATTATTATGGTCCTTTTCATGCATTAAATATAAGGCAAAGTTGAAAGAAAATGAAACATAATTACAAGTGAATTAATAAAAATGTCTTATATTTAAAATAGAATTAGCAGTATAAATAAATATAGAGTTGCAAAAATGAATAAAGAGAGGTCTTTCATTTATTATTACTCATTCTGGATTTTAATATAAAATATATTGAGAGAGTTGATCATGGTTTTAAATATAAATCATATTTTTTTCTATTTGTCAATATTTTGCTAATTTACCTCTATCGGTGCTCTCTCAACAATAATTAAGGAGAAGAAGGAATAAAGGAATCAAGAAAGAAAGTTATGATATTTTAGAAAATACATGTCATGTTAATAACTTAACTAACTTCCTTAATCTTATCAAATTAGATAGATATGCCTTCTATTAAGGACTTATGGGAGTATTAAGTTTGCATTAATAATGTTATACTTCCTCTTGTTATATACTCCATTTAATTTTTATTACAAAATACCAACTAACAAGCAAGGTTATCAAACTCGTGAGTTTAAGGAAACTCGTGATAGTGATGTAAACTCGTATCATGAATTGAATCGTAAACTCGTAAGAGTTTATTTTCATTATTAAATAGGTATTACTAGTATATAATTAAATCATTAGAATATAAAAATGACAACAATTTAATTTAAATATATTTTAAATCCAAATAATTGAAATTAAATCTATCAACATTCATCATTTATCATATTTAATAAATAAATGTCTATATGAAGCCATTGAGCATCATCAAATCAAAAAAGTTAACACAAGTTTAAGAGTAAGGTAACACGGTTTTGTAAGCTAGAAACGTAAAAACAAGTAAAATCAGTGTATAAACTCATGAGTTTAAGCAAGTTTACGACTTGGACAAGTTTATCACCGATTTCGATTCGTCTTTGTAAGCTATAAACGTAAAAATGGTAAACTTGAAGAGTCAACTTGCGCAAGTTTGACAACAATGCGAACAAGTATTATTAGTCCTTTATATAAGTCACTTGTTAATTTTCAAGGACTATTAAAAATTCTTTTCCATATATACCCATATTTAATATGATTAGTAAAGAGAAAAATAATTAATATGATATTGGAGTTTAGTTTAGTTAATATGAGTAATGTTGGCAAAAAAAGTTAATAAGAGTAATATTGAAAATGACTTGAATTTTATGATAAATTTAATATTTGTAACATTTTTATTTATATGTAAGAATCAGTACATTATTGGTGCTGTATAATAAAGAAAGACTAGAGGGAGGTCTACTGTATATAAATATGCTCAACCAACCAAATTACGTAGATCAACAATGTTGATTAAAATTTGTTAAAAGCAATAGATATCTGAGAGATGTATTTTTTATTTCAAATATACTTGGTGATTAAGAGAGAATGAGTGAGGAAAGAATGTGAGAGAGATATATAGTGCTTTCGGATTTTAATATAAGACCTAATTAACTAATTTAAGTTATTAATGATGTTAGTTAAGTTATTTGATATTATGTTTTTCTAAAACACCATTTCTCTTACTTAATTATTATTGAGTGAAATATCAATGGGGTTAATTTGGGAAAAATGGATAAAAGTGTACAAGAGGTTTTGTATTTAAAACCAAAACCAACTTAATCCCTAATTAGATCCTACATTAAGGACATGAGGAGTAATTAATTATGATTAAGTAAAAATGAAAATACACACACACATATATATTAAATTTTTACACAAATATAAAAATACTACTTATATGGAAGATCAACCTATGTGAAATACTCCCTCTGGTTCTTTTTATTAGAAAAACAATCAAATTCACTCGGTTTAACATATTAGTTAAAAGTAATAAATGTGTAAATATGTATTTTCTTTTCAATTATATCTTTATTTATAAAGAGAGCACATATATAATGAGTGATATATATTTAATAGGGATAAAAAATAAAGAGATCAGTTTAAAATTTCAGGGGGAAAAAAACTTATTCTTTATATTAAGGACTATTGTTATGAAAAAGATCGTTCTGGACATCATGAGGCAGTTATAATATTTAGAGGTAGGATACGAGGGAGGGAGCAATAAATAGACAGAAAATAAATGTAAGTGATTATTTGAGCAAGAAAGACAATGTGAAGAGTGATGATATTTTGGAGAATTGTGCAAGTGTGAGTGGAAAAAAACAGAGAGTTCGAAGGAAGAAAGAAAGAATGGTTATGAATGAAGAAGAGGAATGAGGTGAAATGGGAAAAGTGATACGAAAACGCCAAAACAGTCAAAACACGAAGTTCAGCGTTCGGCGACTCCAAAAAGTGCCACGACCTAAAGGCTAAAGCTAAGATCGCCCCAACGAACCTTTTAACATTGACCAATTATTAATTATCATCATCATCTCCTATATTTGCATGAACTTCAAATGAGAAAAATTGCTGAAATATCTTTCATTACAAAATTTATTACCAATGCTATTTAAAATTTGTTTTATTAATTACCCAGGTGTAACTCTTTTTCAACTATACTATACATAGCTGAAGATATAGATGTTGCACATAACTGAAGAATAGATACACTAGCACTAAATATGAGTTGCACCGAGTCAAAAACTTAAGTCTTTAGATATTTTTTAGTAATAAAATTTGTAATTGGCAATTTTTCACAAGTTTTCCCCATTCGGGTAAGTTTCATAGCCTACAAAATGGGGGTGAATGGCATTTAAATCTCTTGTCAAAATATTATGAGAATATAAATTTATAAGTTGTTATAATTTCACTTAATTTTTAATCAAGACTTTTTAGTTTAATTTTTTAATTTTTAATCAAGACTTTTTAGTTTAATTTTTTATTCAGTCCTTATCGTTTCATCAATTATGCAAGCGTTAATTAGTCTTATCCTCATAATATATTAATTATGGTTTATGTGTGTGCTGACTAAAATGAAAAAGAAGTAGTTTTTGAAAACATAAAATAATGGAATAAAATTTATATATTTTCAACGTGAAAATAAAGAAAAAATTATGCGATCATACGCAGTCTCTTTGCATCTATATATAATTTGTAAATTATGTTGGAATATTTAATTTAGTAATCAATGTTCCGTTATTTCTATTTATGGCCCACATTATTCTTTGGTTTTGTAACCGTCCATTAATACGTAACGGCCCAATTAACACGCAATAAGTGCGTATTGAATGCGCCATTAATACCGTAACGGCCCAATTAATACGCACTTATTGCGTATTGAATGTGTTTCCTTTTTTAAGCTCGTGATGGCCGGAGGGGAGACACACGGTGTAATTCTTTCTGGTCCCCGAACCTTTCGACCTTGAGGAAAGCACACCATCTCGCAGATTCGAGAGAAGGATCGAAGGACAAAGACTCGGAGTTCGTTCCGCTTGCCGACTTGGATTCGTTCCTATTTGGAGACCCGAGTTCGTCCCGCTTGCTTCCGGAGACAAATCAATGGCGGGAGGTATTTGTGATCTCTACTTCATTTTTTCGCATTGATCTTATGCTATTTAGTTGTTCAGAATAATAAGATCGCCTTTATTTCTAACATTTGGTATCGAGCCATTCATATACCTCTGTCTTGATTTTCATTGATTGGATTTTCATTCTTTGATTTTTCAAGAAAAAGAGATGAGTTCAATCGGGTTTTTGGAATTTCTCTCGTTTTTGTTCTCTGGAATCAATAAGTGATTTTTCTTTTAATATGAGATTTTTGATGAATTTTTTTCGAGAAATCAATTTATGTTTCATTCATAAATTTTATATATTCAAATCCTTTTGATTCTAAAACTTTCGATCCGGGATCGAGGTCTTATTTTCAAATCTTGCTTGGAGACCCATGTCAATCTGTGAATGATATATGTGTGTATATCAATATACCCGAAAACCCTTAGATCCATGTTTTTTCTAATGCTATTTGGTTTGGCGTTTTTGTTCGCGGGATTTGAGGTCCTATTTTCGAAAATTTAGAGGATCCATATTAATTTGTAAATGAAACCCGTGATCTGGATTTCGTTTGCCATCTCCACGGATTGCCGCCATCGGAACGGAAGTTTATTTGTTCATTTGAGTTGATTCCATTTTATGTTTCCATGGTTATCGCCATTGTGAGGATTCGAGAACCGATTGCATGATTTTCAATTTTGCGTTGACATTTTGAATTGTGCATTTCGTTTTGTTCCTCGCAAAATCAATGGCCGGAGCTTGTTTGAATTGTCCATGAACGCTACCGTAGAAAAACACTAGAAAAGAATCTTGAAATCACCGGAACGCGCGCATAAAGATTCTAGTCGCGACGGCCTTTATCAAGTCGTTCTCGGCTTGCGGCAAGCGCAGATAATTCTAAGTTGCATTCGGTTTCGGAGACCGAGAGTCATCGGTTCTCCATCGGGAAGTTGAAGAACCAAAGAAAGCGATTTGTTTTGATTTCAAAATCAAATCTTTTGTTTTGATTTTGACAAGATCTTTGCGAAATCCATGCTCATAATCAAGTTTTTTCGAAAATGCCGTTTTGAGCTCTTCGATCGCGAAAAAACGTCGCTAAAACGACCATGTGGGGTCATGGATCGGGTAGGTTTTCTCAAAACGGGTAGGGAAGAAGCATTAAACAACGTCGTTTGGGGGCTGATGAAACGCGTTTCACTAAAGGAAAGGGCACGGCGCTTTTTCATTTGGTCTGTGCGTTCGACGTTTTTGGGCTTCGCTTTGGACCAAGCTCGTTTGGTTTTTGAAATTTAAAAAAAAAAAAATAGAAAAACGCAGAAAGGGTCTCGGTTGGATTTGAACCCAAAATCGTGGGCGCGAGCTATGTGCTCCTGTGTGTGCTTATGATCTTTTATCAAATATAAATAATTTGTGCTTATGATCTTTTATCAAATATAAATAATTTCTAGAGTCTGGCGTTATGCCAGCTAGCTATATGATGAATCATTATTAGCTTTAAATGATCTATTGATTCATAAGCAAAAAAAATTTTCAGAATGTCAAAAATGATATTCGAGCCTTTCAGATCAGTATCTTAATTTGGAACTTTAGGCCAATTGTTAATATGTGTTGAGCAGTTTTTATGGGCATTTAAATCTTTTATTTCCTTCTTGGAAAATTATTAGACCCTATTACATCTTTAATCACCTTGGTCATACTTATTTATTTTCTTGGCAATCTGTTTTATGTGAAATGTATTTTGTTACATTAATTTGAATTGTTTAAATTGAGAAAAGTTAATTTTGGTAACTTTCACATTTTGGAAAATTTTGGCAAAAATTATTACTATTATTTTTGAGTTATTTAATTGTCTAAATATTTGGAAAAATTAATTTTAGACAATTATATATCTTTTTCAAATTGTTGAAGCCACACTTTAGTTGAATTATGCCAAAATTAATTCTTTAAACAATATTTGGATACATAAAACAGTGGGAGGATTTTTCTTTTAATTTGATTATTTAGTTAATCAATTAATCCCTCCATTAAGATGTGCATATAATAGATTAATTTTTTAATGCACAAAATAGTGGGAGAATTTGTCTAAGATGATTATTTAATCACATTTAGTTGATTGAATTAATCAATTAAATTCTCATTAAAGATTTGTGCATATTTGGAATCTAAAAGCACAAGATTAATTTTGGTGATTAATATTGGTAATATTAATTTAATCAAAGTGGGAGGATTGTATTTAGTCACTTATGTTGATTAAATTAATTGGTCAAATCCTCCATGAAGTGTATATACAGAATTTAATGCACATTAATGATATTTATGATTAACTTGTGCCCTCTTATAATATGCATAAATAATCATATATGGATTTTAGAATATCAATCTTTGGAAGGTGAATAAATGTAATGATTTATTTGATTAAATCTTTTAAATTAAGATTCCTATTGACATTGTGTGTATGGTGTTTAGATTGTACATATTTGACAATAATGATTAGCATACATATTTTGCTTAAGGAATAGCTACAATATCCTTATGCACATGTTGTATGCATATTTGATCACATAAGGTTATACCATATCAAAATTATGATCATATGTAAATTTGATATACACAATGATGTGATGTCTTTGCGATGAGTATGTAGAAACAAGGAGTAGCCAAAACATCCTTACTAGGCACATATCTCTATTTTGTTCTAATGAACAAAATACATCACATAAAGATTTAAAGACATCAATTGTAGTTAAATGTGTGGTTATAATTAATCTTTGCCCACGGGTAAATGATTGTAATCATAGTTTTAATTAGGGTAGAATGGAACAACGTTATATTTTCTAAGTAGCTCACAAGTATTAGGGGATATAAGCGCATTCTAGTTTCATCAATTCGAGATAAATTCATGCTATGCTAATGTCTTTGCCCACAGGTAGACTTTAGTGATACGAATTTATAATGATATGCTTAATTGGAATAGAACATCAAATGATATTCTTAATTTACCCGCAAGAATTAAGAATAAGGAAATAATTTGATAGTTTTATGATAAAGGTATATATGGATCTAATTGAATTATAACTTTAGCCCACATGCAAGTTATATGTCAGTAGATTCATGTTTTTTAAGCATGATTTACATTGGTAAATCATGATATGATTTATTAGTCTTAAATTTTAGTTATAAGCATGTATGTTCAATACTATGCAGTCATACAACCTGCGAATTTATCTAATATGAAATGTAACATTCCCGATTTGAGGGGTGATAACTATAAAGTATCATACATTTGGGGTGGATAGACATTAGTTATGCTATTAGGAAAGACGAACCACCTTCTATCACTGAGACCAGCACTCCAGATGAGATTGATCTGTATGCAAATGGGAGCGATCTAATCGCCTCTCAATTGTGTTCGTAAAGACCTCAATCTTTGTTGGCATTCATGGTTCTGTCGAACAGTATAACAAGATTAGGCCACTTCGAAGGCTATTGATGAACAACTTTGGACTTCATATAAGGCGATTCATCGACACCCTAATTACGAAGTTTTCATCCCGAGACTCACTGCAGTAAAAGATGTGTGTAAGCACATCATATAGATGAGGGACATTGCAGCCCAATTGAAATCATTTGAGGTTGATATGTCTGATTTTTCATTGTACACTATATTCTAAACACTCTTCCACAACCATATAGACCCTTTAGGATATCCTACAACACACATAAGGATAAATGGTCAATCAATGAACTTTTGACCATGTGTGCTTAGGAACAAGGAAGGTTGAAAATGCAAATGGGAGAATTTCTTGAATATGACTTGATTAGTGGGAGCGATTAATACAAAAAACCTTGTTTGGAAAAACATTATTCAAATACTCAATTTTCCACTTTGAGTTTAAGATTGGATGTTAACAATGTTCCTTCAAATTTCAACCGAATATTGTACAATCAATCATTCAAGATTTTTGCAACAAATGGATGTGAAAATGGCCTTTCTCAATGGAGATCTAGAGGAAGAGTTTTACATGAAACAAACCATCAGGATTTTCTTCTAATAATGGTGATCATTTGGTGTGCAAACTCAATGGTATTTAAAATTTCATGATGTCATCTCTTCATTTGGTTGTGTAGAGAACATTGTGGATGAATGTAAATACCAGAAGGTTAGTGGGAGCAAGACTTGTTTCCTTATTCTATATGTGGATGATATTCAATTGCAACCAATGGTAATGGTTTACTATATGAGGTGAAACGATTTCTTTTTGAAAAACTTTGATTTGAGGGATATAGGAGATGCATCTTATGTCACTAGCATCAAGATACATAGAGACAAACATCAAGTATTCTAGGTTTGTCTCAAGAAACCTATATCAACAAAGCTTTGGAAAGATTTCTGATAAGGAATTGTTCACCAAGTATAGCTCCTATTGTGAAAGGTGATAGGTTCAATTTGAACCAATGCCCAAAGAATGACTTTGAGTAGGAACAAATGAAAAACATTCCTTGTGCTTTAATAGTAAGAAGCCTTATGTATACTCGGGTCGCACAAGACCCGACATTGCATTTGCTATTGGAATGCTAAGGAAATATCGAGTAATCCGGTATAAACCACTCGGAGAGCTACAAAGAAAGTATTGAGATACCCTTAAGAGACTAAAGAATACATGCTTAAGTACAAATGAATCGACAATTTGGAAGTGATTGGTTACTATGATTCAGATTATGTTGGCTGCATGGACTTAAGGAAATCCACTTCAGGATATATATTCATGCTAGCCGATAAAGTTGTATCATGGAGTAGTAAAAAGCAATCTTTAATTGCTACTTCCACTACGTAAGTTGAGTTTGTATCTTGTTTTGAGGCTAGCTCAAATGGTGTATGAATGAATAGTTTCATTTCTTGGCTTAGAATTATGGATCCAATTTTCGGGCTATTGAGATTATATTGTGACAATTAAATTTGTTGTTTTTATGGCTAAGAACAATAAAGGTGGTAATCGAATTAAGTATATTGACATTGAGTGTTTAGCCATAAAAAAATGCGCGTTAAAAATAAAACAAGTGGTTGTTGAACACATGAGCACCGAATTGATCATTGCTGATCCTTTAACTAAAGGCATGCCTACATTGAAATTTCGGGATCATGCGAAATAATGGGACTTGGTTCCCTTATGTGATTTTCGTTGTAAGAACGATGTTATTTATGAAACTCTATTTGTGATATTTTCTCATTCGCATTGCGCACATATTCATTTTGAGAAATATCACTAAAGTTTGGACCTAGAATAAACGTAGGGTTTATTCATTAAGTTACTTGGGCTTGGGAAACACGATGCCACCGTGATACATGGAAGATATTACTCACTTTAAGAGGACCTATCGCTATGATCCATGCATTTTGTTTTTCAAAGGTATATACCGAAGTATGTGGGCCAAGTGGGAGAATGTTGGAATATTTAATTTAGTAATCAATATTCCGTTATTTCTATTTTATGGCCCACATTATTCTTTGGTTTTGTAACCGTCCATTAATACCGTAACGGCCCAATTAACACGCAATAAGTGCGTATTGAATGCGCCATTAATACCGTAACGGCCCAATTAATACGCACTTATTGCGTATTGAATGTGTTTCCTTTTTTAAGCTCGTGATGGCGGAGGGGAGACACACGGTGTAATTACATGCGGTCCCCGAACCTCGCTCCGACCTTGAGGAAAGCACACCATCTCGCAGATTCGAGAGAAGGATCGAAGGACAAAGACTCGGAGTTCGTTCTACGCTTGCGACTTGGATTCGTTCTTTGTTTGGAGACTCGGAGTTCGTCCCCGCTTGCTTCGGAGACAAATCAATGGCGGGAGGTATTTGTGATCTCTACTTCATTTTTCCGCATTGATCTTATGCTATTTAGTTGTTCAGAATGATAAGATCGCCTTTATTTCTAACAAATTATTTTATTTTTATTTTATTTTTAGATCTACAAGGTAAAAATAATCCAAGTGTATGCTGAATAAGAGTCACTCCATTAGTCACCAACATCATTTCTCTTATAAATTAACAAATTAGTATAGAGATTAATACCTATAATTCAAAAAATTATAAGAACCCAATAAAAAGGAAAACCTATATAGATTTAAATAAAAATAAGATGAAATTATGGGACTTACATGTTTATTTTTTCAAAAATTATTAACACTTGAATCCCTACTTCATAAAAAAAATTATGTTAATATAACATATTCTAGCTATTAATATTAAAGAATCATGTATTCAAGAGATAAAAGTGTCGTTAATTTCTTCACAAGGATATAAATAATGTCATTCTCCTAATAAATCACATAACATGGCTTTAACAATTATTTATTACCTAGTACTATCAACTAATTAGATTTTGAGCATTTTAAAAGTAGTGTATTCAAACTTACTCTTTTTGATATTTTAAATGGACTCACTATGGCAATAAACCAATAAGAGACCAAAGTTTGATAGCATAATGTCTATAACACATGTCAAGAATCAAAGTCCTAACAATCTAAAACGTGATCCCAACATAAATCTAAACTCAACATTCATATCATACATATGCTATAATGATCATATATGATAATATGGAATTATCCTTCACGAATAATTTGGTTAGGTTGATACATACCGAAATCGGTCATCTTCATAAGGATAATTATTAATTAGTCTCTAATGAGATAAATAATTTATTTTTTAAACTTCTAATTAATTCAACTCCAAGCTTATTTTATATCCTTCTAGAATTTGCCTAATTTAATTTATTATTCTCAATCATTCCTTAATTAATCCGGCCCACTTTTCCATGCATGTATGATCTTCATTAGGGAGAGATTACAAGCAAATTAATTCAAACTTTACAAACTCAATTGGCACAAACCTCATCAAAAAATGGAGCAAAACACCACAGTAAAACAAGTAATGAATTTTTATCAACAAAAAAAAAAAGTAATGAATTTCTTCAAATAATTACTTCCTTGATTACAGGAAATAATTAACTTTGAATCTTATCTTGAGTCCGTACAAAATTTTTAATGTGGGTCAATATCTGGAGCAAGAATTGAACAGTATTCTCAATTTCTTAAATTATTAGAAATAATAATAATATGGGTTGGCACGCATGCGAGTTACCCGCACATATATATGTGTGTGTCTACACACACACATATTTATGTCTCTATACATATACATATACACACACACACAAACATGACTCTAACCTACCATTTTGATAATTAACCTCAGCAACCAAACTCAATAGAATTTATCCACTGTAATGGACTCCATACTTGATATATCTATATATAATATAAAATTATAATACATTTTATTATTCATACACGAGTTATGAATAGTATAACTCTTTTTTTAATTTCGGGTAACAACAAGACCTGAAGTATAAAAGAGATTGTGTAAATAGTATTAATATGTACT
Source organism: Acacia acuminata (assembly GCA_019022655.1). NCBI lineage: Eukaryota > Viridiplantae > Streptophyta > Magnoliopsida > Fabales > Fabaceae > Acacia > Acacia acuminata. The sequence continues at coordinate 783,176 of JAFJYI010000247.1, forward strand.
TTTGTCACCATCCCTCTAATTAAGAGATGTGCCAGCTTTCTTCCAGACACTAAACTCATTCCTGTAAGTACTTATACTTAACAGTTACCCCTAATTACGTTAACTAATAGTAAAATATTTAAACATAGGTATAAAACAAGGCACCAATATTAATTATATAAAGTCATTATCATGTAGGTGGTTGAAGCAACATTGTCGCCAAAAGGATTTGAAAAAATAAACTAAAAGACCCACTTGTGAGAGTTGCAGCTAGCACATGAATGATATATATATATATAATACAAAAGACAGATTTACTTACACAAATTGTAATTCTTTGAATTCATCCTTAACTTGTCTCTAGATTCAGTGTCCTCTACGTAGCTAGGCATGCCTAAGCTTTTTGTGACAACAATTTAATTAATCAATTAATTTGCGCATTAATGATAATTTTTCTAATTAATTATTAATTATAGGACCCCACGTATGGAATGGATCCACCCGTGCGGTCAAAACCTAGGGCATCGGTATATATGATTAAATAAAATAATTGCGCCTCTAATTATGATTAATTACTTGCCGGATTTTCAGATTGAATAAGTGTGTTTTTATACTAAAGGATGTCACCTGAACATGCGGCAAATTAGCTGCTTAAGGACAATAAAAAATTTAGTTTAAGATTTCATTCAAAAGAATTAGGATTAAATGAGTCAAACCAAAAGTTTTAGACTCTATAATTGAGTAGATCTCAAATTCTCAATCATCACACCAAAGAATGACTTTTAATTCCATCGATTTTGGAATATTATGGAAGATTTTTCCTAGTCAAAAGTATTGAGAAAATTTTGTCTCGATTATTTTATTTTGTTTTTGTTTTTCTGTGTTTGTTGTGATCTATATACAGCTTGGTTCTCTAATATTGTGTACAAAAGCCAATATTATTTTGTATGAGATCTTTCTCTGTCACTTTTTGTTTATCAATTTCTATATTTACACAGAAAGCAAACTAAGATCTAAGACAGATATGACATGCATCTTTGCTTAACTAATGAGGAAAGTTACAGTCAAGGGTTTATTAATTTTTGTAAAAAATATTTCAAATGAACAAGATTCAATTATAATCAAGGTCCTCCTTCGAGATAATTTTTTTTCTCAACTTAATACTCCATCTAGTGCTAAATGTATTGCTTAGATAAATAATTTGTATAGATTAAAAAGATTGATTAAGATAGTTATTTGAAGAAACAAATGTGTGTTTTGGTTTACCTAAAGCGCTCATTATAAACAGTGGAAACTACTTTCTTGGTAGAAAACCTATTTAATATATGACATCAATAAGAATAGTTTAAAGAAAAAAATTATAAATTTGGATAACAAGGTTGAGATGTTATATTTAAAATCCATGAAAAAAATAGTATTAAAATAATATAATTTAACTTAAATAAAATACATTTAAGTATTTTTTTTTACCGTACCAGTTACATAAAAAATTTGAAATCAAAGTCTAGACAAATTAAAAGGGCAGACAAGAAAATGGGAGAGGCTAGGAAAATGGACTTGATTGACAGTAACTTTTAACTAAGCCATGTTATTTCTTGAGTCTAATTGATTAAAAGCAGGGAATCATATTTAATTAATTAAGTTCATCAACTTGAATATAAATACAGGAAAGAAAGTCATAAAATGCTGCGCTCTTAATATGAGCCATTCTTTATATATATATATATATATAAAGAATTAATTACATGATCACATGCAAAGACAAAGTATCAGTTGAATTAATCTCATTTTATTGATATCTTGAATATATATCATCATAGTATAAAATAAAAATATCATGTATACTGTTATTGGACATGGAGGTATACTATCAACATTAATATATCGATGTAAATTTTAAATTTATTGGAAGCCACATTATTTAGGAATTACGGTACGGACATTCCAATTCATTTGATAGTATTAAATATTTTTTTAAGAATAAACAAGATCTTGACAAAACTTTTAAACTACATATATTCTCCCAAAAAAACATGAATTAAAGCTTTCCTCTTGGTTCAAAAATCAAAATCCATTTGTGTACACTGAAAAGTGAGGCATTCAATTTAAGTGATAGATTTGAGTCAATGTTCATGTACTTGGCACTGTTCATGCTCTATGAAAAAGCTCATAGGTTAGCCACTTTTACAATCATTCCAATTTCAAAATAATTATACATCATTTTCATACATTTCAAAAAAATTTCAAAAAAAAAAAATTGTAAAGAAAAACCAATTATTGCTTCTTCAATTACCACTTGAGTTTCTTGTCAATCTTAAGCATACCTACAATTTTTTTACCTACGTTATAATATACTACACAAGGAAGCATGCGAATGTTGATATCCATAATACTGTACTAGCTATAAGGATTAAACTTTTAACAAATCACAAGTCATAAGAGCATCGATCACTAGCTATTTTTAAAATTCCATGTAATTGTGATGCAAAAAACCTTGTATTAATAAGTGTGAACAACATAACACCTTTTAAAAAAACAAACATGCAGGTGCTTAATTTGTACTCCCTGGTCTTTGTTATAAGACACCAACTAATAATTCTCATAAATTAATAAAAACAGTTAAAGTTATCAAATTTTTCCTAAAATTTAAGAAATTTCCAATATGACCCCTACTAATTGTATTAAATTCTAATATTATATATTAATTATTATTTTCACCCACTATCTTTATTAATTATGGGCATACATGAGAAAAAATATATTTAATACTCTTTGTAAATAAGCAAGTATCTTAATTATAAAAAAGATCAAATAAATTTATTAGTTGATACCTTATAATCAAAATCAAAATTGATGAGAGTAGTTGGAAGCTATTTGGTGGACTAAATTTAGCTTCCCTACCTATCATTAGACTAGAAGACTTGACGATCAACAACATATTTGAGCTAATTATATTTGGGTTGGACCTAATTTTATATATTAAGAGAAGGCAACAAAATTTTAGAGCCCAACCCAAAATTTAGCTCTCATCGATTTACCTTTAAAATTGGCTCTAATCTCGTCAAAATTATACTCCGATCCTTTTAAGAGTCACTTTATGGCCTATTTGGTATAATAAATTTGAAGGGGAGGGGAAGAAAAATTTATGAGTTAGATTTTAAAAAAATGGAAAAGTGGGGTTATAAAATTTTAATAAAGAGAATATATAGGATAAAAGAGTAAAATAATAATAATTAAAAACTTTTAAGCCCACTACTCTAATTTAAGTCCAACTCAAAAAAAAATCATTCCCTTCTTTTTCCTCACCTTCCCTCATACCAAACAGCCCTTTTGAAGTTTAGAGTAATGCATGCAGATTAAGAAATAATTAAATTTTTACTTGATGTGATGATACTCTTTCTAGTCTTATTTATAAGAGCTCAATAATTGAATTACTCCCTCTGGTCTTTATTATAAGATACTAACAAACAATTGTATTTGGTCTTTTTTATAAAGCACTTGACTGTTTCTAAAACGCATTAATTATTTTTTTATGTATGCCTATAATTAATAAGAGTAGTGGGTAAAAGTAATAATTAATATAATATTATAGTTTAATGCAATTAGTAAGGGTAATATTGAAAGTTACTTAAAGTGTATGACAACTTTATTAACTTTAATTGTTTTTATTGGTTTGTGAGACTTATTAGTTGGTGCCTTAAAATAAGAATCAAAGGGAGTACATGATTTAAGAAAGCGGTTAAAATCAGTTTAAAACTATAAATATGTATGAAATAAACTTTGTTTTCCAAATATGCCCTTATTTATGAGGAAGCAAGTAAGAGATATAAATAAATTAAATATAAATGGAGAAAACTTACATGCATCCAATACCTAATATAATGATCATTTGGTTCCCAATGAATTACTATATATGTGTCTTTTAAATATGTCATGGTTAACGATGTAACTCACTATTTCTCTCTTTCCTCTTCAACACCTTCTTCTAGACTCCGGATTGTCTCTTTTATCCATGATTTCTACAAATTTTAACCACTCCCACTCAAAGGAACAATCCAAGAGATCAAAATAAGCCAACCTAACAGAAGAGAAGGGAGGTTTGAAATCAGCAGATTGTCCTGCTATCTAGCAACTTCGTAGAAGATCAGAGACTGACAAGTGGATAAAAGATGCAGTCCAGAGCCTAGATGAAGTTATTGAAGAGAAAATAGAAAATGGGTGGGTTTCACTGTTAGCGATGATATATATTTTTTATGATATATTTTAAAGATAATGATGATATATTTTAAAGATACATATGACAGTAATTCACTGGGAACAAAATATTCATTATATCAAGTACTAGAGGTAAGTTTTGTCCAATATAAACATTACTAAAATCTTAATCAATGTAATATAATTAATGAGGGGTCAACGTGGAAAAAAAAAAAAAAAAAAAAAAAAAAAAGACACTCATTGACTTTTCAGATAACTCTTATTGGGATCTTATAAAAAGTTCAAGTAAATTCAATTTTTGGGTTCTTATAAAAATGATCAGAAGGAGTATATTACTAAAATATTCATATTTATTATTTCTAGAGAAATACTTTTCATCAATTATTTAATTTTTGAAGGGTAAAATAGTCAACAAAATAGTTGATGCTATATTGAAATTGTGACGTGATAATTATCTGAAAACAAAGCCAAAATCCCAAAGTGACTATTTTCTTTCAAAAAAGGGAGTATTTAATCAATTACATCTTTTTAAAAAACTTAATTAAACAGAAATTGAGATTTGGTAAATTAATAAAAGAACCCTCTTTTCCCTTTCCTTATTATGCCCATGAAAGTGTTTTCACGTCAAACTTAGCACAGCGTGTGTTAACAAGGTGAAAAAAGGGGATTTTTAGGACATTTGACAAGTTTTATATATATATATATATATATATATATATTGAAACTTTTGAGTAATATATGATAACCAAACCCATTTTGGACTTATGTCTATATACACATTTATTTTTTATTGTTCTTAAATCAAATCAACATCTAGTTGACGAAATTATAGCCAATTTTCTGGACAATATTTGAGGATTACCTACATGTTTTTTAGGGTGAGTTATTAAGGATATCCCCAACTCACTTTGGGCTAAAGACTAATGTCTTTCAAGGTTTGGAACACATTAAAACATTTCTTTTCTCTCAACAAATGTGCTGGATTCAAACTTGTATTCTTCTTTTATAGAGATAATGCCGCTACCACTTCATTCAACAGCTTATTGATACTTTTGTACATGCGTTTTTTTAATACATGTTTTATTTACTAATTAGATTGATCTTCTCATGCATGTATTATACAATTAAATTTGAGGAATGAGTTATATAATTTACTAAATTTAATTTTTTAACATTTCATTTATAAATTTTATATTTTATATTGATATATTTTTCTTACGCAATTTATGGTAAATATATTACAATAGTTAGTTCTACGTATGCGTCAGTCAATGATTACCCTGCAGGTTTTCATCATAAAGTTAATTAATGTTAAATAAACTTATCATTGGTTGTTCAGTCACAATGTCACATGCACCTCAATTTTTATATATATATATATATATATATATATATATATATATATAATATCTTACACCTCAAATATTTATGGTGAAGATTTGTAACTCAAACGATTGAAATGTGGACATATATACTTAATCCTCTCCTGCAAGTAAGGATAAAAGTCATCTTCTCTATTGATTTTAGACAGAGGCTTTAGATTACATCTTCATATATAGAACATTTTTGAAATTGATGTTTTTTTTTTTTTTTTTTAAACTCTATGAGATCAAAGGCATGTCTAGAAATTTGTTGAAAATATTCTTCTGGTTGCAAATGTAGAAGTTAGATAACTATATATATTAAAATTACTAGTTAAATTAATTATTTATTATAAAAATGTATTGATTTTTTTTAAAATATTTTCTTTAATCATTATAATAATCCAAGGATGCTTTGTTCAAATGGTGAACCACTTAGATAACAAAGTAAACGAACTGAGTTTGAATCCCACCTTATCAAAAATCACCTATATGGCGAGGCATTTTGATCACAAAGGCTCTATCCAGATTAGGTAGTTGCTCTATTACTAAGTAATAGGATCCAAAATAATGCCGGCAAATAGTGATGAAAAATCATTAATTATTTTACTATTGATGAAAACCCTATTGAATACTACTATATATATATATATATATATATATAAAAATTTAGAAGATAAGGTATATATTGAACTCGTGCATTTAAAATTAAAACAAACCTTTCAAATAATTATAGCTCCTGTGTTAAGGAATAAGATTTTTGCAACTTTTTGCGGCAAATGTACGTTAAGAATAGCATCAAAGAGAGTTAGTCAATTACTTACAAGTTACAAACATGTATTTAAGTAGGTTAATGCTTATAGAAATTAACTAACTAGCTCGACAGATTATTCACAGACCGAGATTTTTACCTTTTGACTCTTCTATGCTAGCTAGGTAGCCAGTTTGCCGAAATGTCTGTAGGAAATGGACACAGATGTGAGTAAAAAAGCAAGGTATTGTGTTTTTTTTTCACCATTTCCTTGTCAGTTCTCACCCCAAAAAAAAAAAAAAAAAGAACAATCATAATTCTGTGAGGGAGTGTCCAAGAGAGACGGAGGTCAATCGTAAAAATCTGCGATAGCGTACGTATAGCAGAAAGCAAACAAACAGAGAGGTAATATGAACAGTAGAAAATGTCTATCAGATGGTGAATGAAAGAAACGAAACACTGTAGCACAGTAGAGCGGCTAAGTGTCTTCTCTTCTCAGTGTGAAGATCTGAGATCATATCAGAAACCCAAGTGGAGGTGACAAGTGAATCAGAGAATAAGATTGTCAGATGTTATGTTTTCTTTTAGTGTCCCACGTGGAGTATAGGGACGTGGCCTTCCTCGGCGGTTGCTACCTATTACCTTGGTTCATTTGTCGTTTGTCTTATCTGTGTGTGTGAGTGTATGTCTCTATGTTTGCTTCACGCAACCTTCTTTTCTTTTCTTTCTGTGTTTACTTAATATTCTTCTTGTTTGTTTGGCTTGCGTGGCTTTAAAGTCTGAAACTTTGAACCAATTATATATCATCAATTTATTTACTCTCCACCCTTCAAGGTTTTTAGTTTTCTGTGTGCTATCATATTATATATAAATCTGAATTCAAACCTTTGGCCCTATGACTTAACTTGCATGTCCTTCTCAACTCGTGACCCACCACCAAAAGCCTCTACTCATCACATCTTTTCTAAGGCTCTACAAAGAGACCAAAAAAAAAAAAAAAAAAAAAAGCATGGAAAGATCAGCTCACATGGTGATATATTGAAACCCATATGACGTAGTCTCACTATTATCTAGTAATATATTTTGTTCAATCCTTGAGCAAAAAAAATATATATTTTGTTCAATCTAGATGAAGAGTTAGATTTTGTCGTAAGTATAATACCTTAATTTATTTTATCTTATATATTTATTTATTTATTTTTTCCAAATTGATATACCTAACTTTCAAAAAAAAACTAAAGTTTATTCTAATATGTATAAATTTATTTTAGAGAGACCATATCATATTTGTTATAGCCAACTAAATAGTCTCATTTTCTTAATTTACCTAAATTAGTTGAGTAACTCTTAATTAAAGACAATGCATGGTAGTATATAAATTCAATAAAAGCTATAACAAACTATATTGTTCATAAATAAGGGAACTTAAAAAAAATGCTAATTTTGAATATTGAAAAGCAGATTTGTTATGGGAGATAAGAATCATTTGTGTTCTAAGTCTTGAACCCTTAATCAAATAAAAAAAGATTAATCATTTATAAATTAATTAAATACTACCTCTGGCCGACCTATTTTTAAAAAGCCCAAAATTTAAATTGTGTTTGTCTTTTTTATAAGAACCAAACAGGAATTTGTCTGAATATTTAATGATGTTTTTAACTTTACCTCTCATTAATTATATGTATTATATTGCATTAATTAAAATATTGGTAATATTATATTTACTCTATTTCTTTTTCTTACTTACCCCTTATAAATAAGGACATATTTAGTAAAAAAAATCATTTTGAACACACTTATTATTTTTAACTAATTTTTAACCGTTTTTCTTAAACCACGTAATTCAATTATCAAAACTTTTACAAATTGGACCAAAGAGAGTAAAACAGGCAATAAAACAAATTAAATGCTAATTATTTACAAATTGGATGAAGATCTCTCTAAATAAATTGGATTTAAAACATCATAAGTGTCAAATAATACGTCACAAGATAAAACAAATATAGATATTACTTATGAAAAGAAACTTCCCAAAGATCATCACTTCCCAACAAAACCCCGCTACGCATATATTATAAAAAGCCAACCACACATCTTGTTTTTGTCTGGTCCCAGCTTCATCTATCTCTGCTCAGTACCCACAAAAGCAAAGAAAAGAAAAGCTTGCTTGAAGGCCAGTTCAAGGAAATCAAAAAGATCAAAAAGCCAATCACCAACCCCTTATTGATCTATCTGTTGCAGTGGGGAGAGAGAGATGGATTATTGTGGGTCTAGTAAGAATAATGATAAGAATGATGGTGATGAAGGTGGTCAGAGTCAGAGAGGGCCGTGTGGGGCGTGCAAGTTCCTGAGACGAAGGTGCGTGAAGGGGTGTGTATTTGCACCCTACTTTGACTCCGACCAAGGCACGGCTCAGTTTGCGGCGGTGCACAAGGTGTTCGGAGCCAGCAACGCCGCCAAGCTTCTGCTGCGAGTCCCTCCTCACCACCGTCTCGACGCCGTCTTCACTCTCTCCTACGAAGCTCTCTCTAGGGCTCGTGATCCTGTCTATGGCTGCGTTGCCCACATCTTCGCCCTTCAACAACAGGTATGTTATCTTTTTTCATTCTATGATCATTATTGCTTCAAATCTCTCTTTCTCTCTCTGTCTTATTCTTGCTTGGCTTGGCTTTGATCACCAATTCGTTAATGGCCACTCATATTATGGGTTTTGCTTCAAAGCAACTTCTTAAGGTTAATAACATGATCTGAGACGATTGAACAAATTTATTTTGACTCTTGATGTTGTCAAACTCTATGGTCCCAACTCTGATAAACTTATGACATTTGTAAACTTATTAAATTGGCTGGTTTATATACTAATTTTACCTCTTTTTATATTTTTACCTTACAAAACCATATTTACTCATTCTTACAAATTTTATTGATTTGTTCATGTTGAGGCTATATATATGAATTTTAAAGAAATTTGTTTGTTAAGTATCGTTAATTATGTGTAAATTATGAATGTTAGTGGATTGTTTTCAATTATTTGGATTCACAATTATATTTAAATTAAATCATTGTCATTTTTTATATTCTAATTATTTAAACACTATTAATACCTATAAAATGATAAAATTAAACTCATAATAAGTTTGCAATTTGAGTTTAGAGTTTATGAGTTTAAATAAACTCGTGAGTTTGATAAACTTGTGACTCTTTTTCTTTTTTTGATAACATTTTTCATGTATATAATTAAGATTTTTTTCCCCAAGTATATAACTAAGAAATTGAAGGTTGAGCTTTCAAAAAATTGCCAAAGCTAGAAATTAGCTTCTCTTCATTCATTACCTTCTAGCTAAATATACTTGAGTTATTTATAATGCATCTCTAATATGTTTCACACCATAAGGAAAACCTTAAAATTTATTCATTTGGCCTTAAAACATTCACAACTTTATAACTTTATTCATTTTTATTGTATATTATTCCCTAGGAAAACAATGTTCACATTATAATAAATAAAGGTTAAATTAAACATTCATTAAAAATAACTTAATGACATGTCTTGTAAAAAGAACAAAACTTTTCTTCTTTACTAGCTAAAGGAGTAGTTAAGAGTAGTTAAGAAGTGGTGAAACTGTATGAACACAAACAGAGGTATGACAAAAGTGAATGAAGAAATAGGAATATGATATGATGATCAAAACCTAATACAAAGTGCATGTGGATAATTAATTTATGTTGTATTTGGCATAAATGTATATAGAGCTCAAGTTTTGAGACAAGTTAAAAATAATAATAATAATAATAATAATAATAAATAAATAAAATTAAACAGTAGGAGACTTCACAAACCTTTAGTCAAGGTTTTCACATGATGCACGACATTTGTGTTTACTGTTTGGTTTGACAATTTTTGTCACCCTTCTAAGAAAGCTGCCACACGTTCTCTATCTATACGTAGGTTTTCTAATTCCCAGGCTTCAAAGCTCCCCTTTTTATGTCATTCTTTAACACACAATTTTTTCCTCAAAACGTACTTATATTATATTAATACTTTTGTACAAAACATTTTAGCACATTTCATTGCATCTATTTATGCAACATTTGTATCATAAGAAAGAAAATGCCAGTTCAAAAACTAGTATTATGAAATAAATATGTGAGGAATTTTATCCTATCTTACGTAAACATACTTTTTCAACGGTAATTCAAACAGTTTTATATCATTTTCATTTTCACTAGTTTGTTTATGGATAATCCATAAAATTAATGCAGTCAAATAATTGATTATTCTAACGTCCTTGATTCCATGTGGAGGATTTTCAAATTTAAAATAACTGAGTGAAGCTAATTTTATTTTAATGTAATTAAACGTCCACACCATAAATTTGTCAATTTATTAGAAGTTAGAAACTAGATAGATTTTTTACATGGTAGGGGAGGGGGTAAGGTTCGAACCCTAGACATGGGGGGAGAGGAGCTAAACTTTCATGTCATTGCACTACTAAGGCGCTGGCAAAATTAGAAACTAGATTTGCAATAAACTTGGGAAACTGAAATCGATGTGTCAAAAAAAAATTAGGATTCTGAAAGATAAATATTTGCGAAATTCCTGTTATTATCTACAATCATTTAATTGCTAATTTAATTTTGCTATTTAAAATTTTTATGTGAGAGAAGTGGCATGTGCTAAATGGTTGTCTGAGTCTGACTATAGACGTTTTCTTGCCGGAGCTACCAAGCAACTTAATTAGTTTCTCGAGAAATATTAAAATATTTGTGATTTGTAATTTTGACTTCCAACACTATATATATGTGTGTACACACCCACACGCACAAAAATAACCCTTATTATTTAGTGAATTAATAAGTTTATGACCTAAAATATTAGGCAGCTATATGTACTGTTGGTGCTTCTTCCAATAAACACTGATGTTTGACCAAAAAAAAAAAAATAAAACACTGATGTTATTTCTTTATTTACCTTTGACAATTTAGCCAGAAACCTTGTGGGACGCAATGCCATATGCCTACCCCATTATATATAAACCTATAGTTTATCAATACAATTTTTAATTTCTTCCCAAAAATTAGTAAGTGTTGAAAAAATAAACTAATCTTAATTCAAGGCTAATCACTTACTTCTTTCTGTCTCTTGTTTTTCAATTAAGATCCTTCCTTCTTAAGTTCTACAAAGTTTTCTAGAATATTTTTATCTCTAATCATTCTTTCTTTCTTTTTTCAATCCCTAAGAAATGATTTTAACATCATTGATAGTTTAATACGTTAAATTAGGGGTAGATTTTGGAAAGAAGGCAAAAAAAAAGATATGAACAGCTTTGGTCTCAGTAAATTTGGCAACTAGTCATTATATTAAGGGATAAAGCAAGTATTTTTATTTTTATTTAAAAGTTATATAATGTCAAATTAATAACGCTTATAATGACTTTATAAATAATTTTTTGTCAAAATACTTATAATTGAATTCTTTGAAAATATTTTTTAATTTGATGGTTCATAAGTTTTTGACTGCGATACATATATATTGAATGTTACTACTTCAGATCCTAATTATAGGACAAAACACTATAAACTTTGTTCTATAATTAGGACCGAAGGGAGTATATATAACTTGTAACAATCTGTTTTCTCCCTGCTTTGATATATTATATTTTTTTCTGGAGTAGTGAATAAAGAAAGATTAATTATGTAGCTTAATACATAAGAATCATTTTTCCTAAGATAAATTAAGCCTCAAGGTAATTGGTGGATTTACAAATATAGTAGATAAAGTTTGATGCACGAATATATTCTTATGCGTGATTCTATCACAAGTTTGAGCTTATCTATGAACATGGATATGATTAAAGCCTAATCTATAGAATCGACTACATTCTAATGTGCAATAATTGAGTCCAGAACTTCTGGCAAGCTCAAGCCATGAAGAAGATTATAATATAATTACACACACATACAATAATACAACGGTTAAAATAGCACCCAGCACCTTTATTTTATTTCTTAATTGCATTCAACATCCTAATCTTATTTATGGTATACTTAGCACTTTGATATTGTTTTTGTGCTTCCAACACTTTAATTTTATTTATAGTGCATCTGAAATCATAAATTATATATAAATAAAGATTAGGGTGCTAGATATAACTAAATAACAACATGAGGATGCACTTAAAAAAATAACATTAAGGTATTAGATGATTGATCATAAATAAGATTAGGGTTTTAGATTATATATGTGTGTGTGTGTAGATATACATGTATATACATCTACATGTATGTATGTATGTATAGATTTGTTGTAGTAATCTAAAAGTTGCACGCTGCCCTATGGCAGTATTATCTTTGAATCCTGGGAGGCTGGGACCGTATAATTGGGCAGACATGCGCCAATGGATTCCTTAGCTTTAATAATTAGGTACAATTCCATAATCTCTGAGAATAAAAAATCCAAGTTCTTAGAGATCAGGTGAGTCACGGTTCTGTATAACTTGAACTCCTCAAAAATTAATAATTAAAGATCATCACGTGACTATTGCAGTGTCACATACATCGAATAATGCCAGTAGAATCAATCGGGTTAGATTAGATTTTATGTGTAAAAATTTGACAAAACTAGTCATCGTTGGTGTCCTGATCCATAAAAAAACAAAGAAAGAAAAAGAAATCATTAGTAACAGTTATCTTCTCATACTAACGTGATAAACCATAAAAAGTTGAGTTAAAACAATTTTTTAACCATTAGTGGTTCATCTGAAAATAGCATTAAATTAAACAGGGATAACATTTTTTTAATAGTGATTCGAGCCTTCAAAAGTAGTTTTTCAATCGTGATTGTGATACAAGATTTAGTTTGTGAGATAAGTTCTGTCTTGATTTATGTGAAAAAACATTATTAGAGGTGCTTAACGTGATCTCAAGACAAGCACATATGTTGAAAAATGGAACTAGAATTTTCTTTGTTATTTTATGAGTAACAAACTAAACAAAATTTAAGTATCCTGTGTGGCAGGTGATGAACTTGCAGGCGGAGTTAGCTTATGTGCAAGCTCGTCTATCGACGTTACAGCGTCTGCCGGCGATGGCAGCGGTCACAACTCTTCCTCAGCTTGAAATCTCTTCATCTTCTAACAATGACTTTCCCTTTGATCCAACTAATCCACTTCAGTTCTCAAATTTTCTCAACCCTTGTGATTTGCAACATGATTGGGATCTTCAAGCTTTAGCCAGAGATTTAGTATCAAGGTAATTAATTAGTGAACTTGCCTATATATATATAGAGTCAAGATTCACCCATAATGAGATTTCATTCTCATTAATTTAATTAATAATTAATTAAAAGATTATATTTTAGATCCTTCAAAATTTAACTATTTTGATTGAAATTGATGATGAAATGCAGAGTGAAAGAGGAGAAGAAAATCTAGATGGATTACTTTCCTTATAATGATTGGAAACAAGTCAAACCTGATTATAACAATGCATTTCACTCACTTGTTTTGAATGTAACCAACTTTTTTTTCTTGCTGTAAGTCATGTATAATGGAAACTATATATATATTATGCCTTTTTAATTATTTGAATTGTCTGACTTGTAATGTTCTTATATATATATGCACTATTCTATATTGATAGTGATTTTGTTGCCTTTAATGAATTAATTAGCTTCCTCTACAATGCACATAATTTTTTGTCTATTAACAAAGATGTTCAGCATCGCTCATGGCGGTTGATTGCATTGCAAGATGTGGTCATTTTATTGGGGAAAAATAAAACTTTGTTCATTTAATTAAATTTATTGAACTATAGATATTTGATTTTATTTTTATTTTTTAATCGTTGGCATATGAAAAAAAAAAAAAAAAAAAAAAACTAAGTCATGCCATCATCTATAGCTTCTTTTAATTAATGCTAAATCATTGGTCATTCTAGATTTTTATATGATTATTTGATGGAATTAGATAGGGGACCCTTGGGAAAATGCACCCAGTGACGTAGCTAACTGAGTAGCTCTAGAAGTATGTGTACAGGCTCGTAATGAGGGATGTGATCTTGCTTGTGAGGGTAATGAAATTATTTGTCAGGCTAGCATTGTTAAATTTAATTGAAGGTGACATTATTTATGGTTAATTGTTAGTTATGCCCGTACTTGAATGAATTTCTATCTTCTCAATTGATTGAACACAAAATTTCTGTGGCTCTCAGATAATTGCAAAATGGGTAGAGTGTTGGTTAATAAATAAGGTAGAAATATGAAAAAGAAGGGGAAAAAACTAATATTCATCCTCATTTGACATTGATTAGTAAGCAACCAATGTTATGAAAGCTGTTAATTATGAATTATGAATAATAATAATACTCCATCGGATCTTATAAGATCCACTTGGTTTTAGTTAAATGTTGTTTTATAAATGAATCATAAATATTACAAAATTTGGATATGGTCTTGCATTAAAGATCCATAGAAAGAGTCTTATGTAAATAAAATTAGAGGGAGTATTTAATATGGTTAGTGATAAATAAAAAAGAATATGAGCCAATAGTCTAAACCTTCTTCTTTGGGAAGGAGATCCTCTCCTCATCTTGTTTCTCATTTTCTCTCATTGGCCTCATCTAAGCCTTTGATTTGAGAAAGTGAGAGAAAAGTGAAAGTAGTATTCAATTGATTGGATGGATGTGATTTAAAGATTATGAGAGATGTTGAGAGAAACTCAATCCCTTTTTTGGTTGTTCAACTTATCATGGCACACAAAAAGGAAAATGAAAGCAAATAAAGATCCTCTTTCGACTTTGTCTCTTCCTTCAGGACTTGGGCCATTTGGGCCTCCAATGTAGGTAGCTATTGGATTTTGGGCCTCTAATGAAACAATTGGACATCCATTCAAGTGGAGGTTTTTTTGGGCCATCAGTTAAGTGTTGAGTATCACTTTTTTAACACTGCCCTTCTTGGGATGTCTTCAATCGGCACGATATTCATAAATTATAAATCTCATGAGATAACCCAAAAACAAAAACAAAACAAAAAAATTCTCATGAGACTTTTAGGCCATGTTTTTTTTTTTTTTTTTTTTTTTTTTTTTTTGCTCGAAACTTTTAGGCCATGTTTGGGGCTAAGGAAACAAGGAAATGAATAATTAGTTAGCTAACGTTTAACCATTTGAATGTGTTAACGTATATAGTGACATTGTTACGTTTTTACCACTTTCAAGATAACATTTATCCACACAAAAAACTTTCATATGCTTAAAGCTCTATAGCAAAAACGTGTGGGACAAAAAATAACCTGGAACCCTTTAACACTTATTTTTTTTGGGTTTCCCACCCAATTCACCAGAACATTTGGTTTCGATTAATCCAGATTCGGTCCAAGTCGGGCCCACGGTTATAAAGGAAAAGCTCTCAACACTATTTTTTCCATTCATATACCTTGAACCGAGGACGTGATTAAGGAAGAGCAAATCCCTTACCACTTACTTCCGGAAAAAAATATTGGTTGGAACCTTTTAACATATATCAAGAATATTAGGATTGAACACTTTTGAACTTAAAACCCAACCCAATTTAGTCATGAGTCATGACGTTTTGATCCATTTGGTCATTTATATTTAAAAGATTTAATTTAATTTCTGTGGTTTGTATAATTATTATTTAGTCATCAAAGCCACAAGGCCACGAACGCATGTAGTTGAGAGGAATAATCAATCTCCATTAAAACGTGCTATGAAAGATGATCATGTCACCGTGATGTTTTGGACGTTGATATGAAGCTTAATAATATTGAAGCATTTTATGTCCGCGTTAATGCTACGTTAAGTCATCCATTCATGTTAATATTAATAATTAGCATCGTTAATTCATCCATTTATATTATCGTCAAAATTAGCAGCCAAATAAAATGATTAAGTATTATGAGATTTAATTTAAATATAAGTTCGGTTGGACAAAAAAAAAAAAAGAGTTTGAAAGATCAAAATGTCTCATTGTCATTTATTTGGAAAGACGTAGTTGGATTGATGGTCATTAATGAAGAAAGTTTGGGCCTTGGGCCCTCCCTACCAAAACAAAATTATGATTAATACGACATGAGAAAATGACACGCAAGGTTTCAAAAATCAAACTGGACGAGCCAGTTGGAGAAGAATTAGATGAGTTTTCAGTCACCCCACGTCTTTGGATTCAACTCAGGCGAAAGGGTCAGATTTCCTCACCTAAAGGGAGGAGGTTCGATCCTGAAGTTGGTCAAAACACTGGGGATCCTGCGCCTACAAAAGTGATAACATTGGGCGAGAGGTGGTGGCAGATATATACTCTAACCCAAAGATTCTCTCCAAGTGCCTTCACCAGCGCTGATTTGGATTGTGGGTATCAACCCCTTTCCTAAAATTTATGTATAAACCCCTTTCCTAAAAAAAAAAAAAAAAAAAAAAAGATGAGGTTTCAGTCACCAAAATTTATAAGTGGGATCAAATCAAATAACCTAGCACTTTGAAAGAAACTATCATACTACTAACTATAGTGTTTATTTTGTGTAACCTAAACTCAATTAAAATAAAGGGATTTGAACTGGTAATAAGTTACTTCTTTCAATTCTTTTTTTTAAGAGTCTGAAATTTGAATTGTATTGAGTCTTTTTGAAAGATTCTACTTGGGATTGTTTGAGCATTTAATGCGTTTTTATCTTTTTTTCCCCTAATTAATTATATTTTCTCCTATCATTTTTTTTATATGAGTCCAAAATTTGAATGAGAGACGTTCAAAACCTGGTCCTAGTTCCCAATCTGGCTTTTTGGCCAAGATCCAATTTACATCTCGATCTCGGTAGGATGAAACAGGGAAATTTTAAAAGATAATAAACTGAAAAAATATCATGATGTTATGTAAATTCTCCATATTATATTGTTTAAAGTGATCATTTAACAACAAATAAAATCATAATAATTACATAAATTAATTTTGAAGAATAGCATTTTATTATGATTTATTACTTATTATTATTAGGTAGTATATTTGTTATTATCTTTATATAGTATATAGTTAGAATTAGTATGACGATATATGCATTTAATTTTAACTAAATATGTTATACACGTCTTATAAAAAGATAACTTAATATATGGGGTAAAAAAATACAACAATAAAAGGATAACTTAATTTATAAGATAAAAAATTGAAGAAAAAACCGGGACTGGGATTGGGACTTAGATCTCAAAGGTGATCCCAGTTCTAATAATGTCTCGATCCTAGATGAGACAAGAGATTTTGAAATCAAAATGTCCAAAACTAAGCTAGAACAACTTGATCAGGAGACCTTGGACACTCCTAATTTAAATTATCTTACTCCTTTTTTAAGAGTCTAACTATAGTTGTCTTAAAATCTAATGAGTCCCCCCCCCCCCCCCCCCCCCCCCCAAAACAATTTTTCCCACATTAATCACACACATATATTACATTAATTAAAAGACTAGTAATATTTATATTTACTCTATTTTCTTCTATTACTTGTCTGGTTATAAATAAGAACATAAGTAAAAAATTTATTTTAAACATACTTATTATTTTAAACTAATCTCTTTCTTAAACAATGTAATTCAATTAATCATATTCTTATAAAATAATATTATAGGGAGTATTTATTATTTTTAACTAATTTAATATTTTTCAAACCCTTGTAGTCTCCCGAGTCTATAATATAGGATATTTCAACTATATCACTGGAAATAAGAAATGATAATTAAATTATCTAATATGTTTTAAAATGTAAATCTTTTTCACTTTTACCCTTCTTGAGAAATGTGTTTAATTATAGAAATGTTATTTTAAAGAGAGTGGGATATAATAAGTGAGCAAAGTTGGAAGGTATGTATTAATCATAGGGGCAAAACAAGAAGAAAAAAACATTAATTAAACTAGAGGTGACTAATATTTTGGATGATTCCTTCCTTCTAAAAGTGTCCTATATTATGAACTAGAGGGATTAATTTAGTTATCAAGTTCTTAGGGCTCATTTGGTACACGGAAGATTTGGGAAGAAAATGGAAGATGCCAGATCTTCCATGGAAAAAGGGTTGTTTAGATGCACCATCTTCTAAGAATGGCAAGTTCTGGAGGCTAGAAATGTTCTCATGTTTAGGAGAAGATACGATGTCTCACATATAGGTGGGATCCAATTTTCTTTCTTACTGTACTAAATTCCTAATCTTCTTCCTCCGTTCTCATCCTCACTTTTGTCGTGCGTAGTCGTAGGGTCTCGTTATCGCACCGCTGCTCAACGATCCGCACCCTCCTCTCTCGTTGTCTGTCTCAACTTCCGACACCCTTTCGAATCTTTCTCTCCCTCTCACTCTCATCCCATTTGTCGCTCTCATCTCTCTCGCTTATGCCTCTCTTTCGAATTTGATATGAAACTTTTTTTTTATTTATTTTGAGAGTGTTGTACCGGCGATGGGGAGGGATGAAGAAGGAGAGGAGCTTTTTTTTTTTTTTTTTAGGTTAATGGGTAATTTGGAGATTCCATTTTTTATTTTAATTTTTTTAAAATCATCATCTTCTATTTTTACTGGGTCTACCAAACAAACATTCATCTAAATTTCCTTCCAATTTTTTTCCTTTCAATTCCTTTTTTTCCCACTTTAAATTTTCCTTATACCAAACTTGAGAGAAAGTATAAAACTTATCTAAGGGGAGAAGATCTTATATTTGATGTGAGAGAAAAGTATAAAACTATTATTGGCTAAGGGGAGAAGATCTTATATTTGATGTGGCAGAGAATGGGAAGTGGTCAGACACTGGAGCAGGTGCACGCGCCCCATAAAGGGAAAGTTTAGTCAACGTATGACTAACAGGTTGCTGACAGTCACAGATTCTGTCGTCCTCTTCTCCTCCTTTCTCAAAATTCTCTGTCTCTGTTTTTATTTATTTTTAATTAATCAATTAAACAATTTGATTAGTGAGCACATGCAATGTACTTTGGGTCAAAGCTTATCCATTATTGTGCCTCCTCCTATAACCCGATCATGTGTTAGGCTCTCATCATTAATTATTTCTGGTTTTCATCTCATCTGAAAAGCTCTTGTTAAACTCTCTCTCTCCATTATTCTGGCTCTTAATATGCTTCTAAGATGGTAAGAAAACTAATACTATTTCTTAAAATTGCTCTTCATTTAGAGTATCTTACTCCTTTCTGGTTATAAATATAAGTCTAGAAGAATTTTTTAAGTTCATAAATCATCTAAAACCATGTTTTGATCCATGATATAAATCATTTGAAGAGTACTTAATACTCATTTACAAGTTTTGTCCATTTAATTAATATGATTCGATTGTATTTTTCTTCTTCTTCAATAGAAGTAGAGTTAGAAAATGTTCTAATTTAAATTGATTTAATGAGATAACCGATATTGTTTAGTTTTGATTAAGGTTATCAAACTCATGAGTTTAAACAAACTCGTGATAGAGATATAAACTCAGAGTATGAATTTGAATCATAATCTTATAAGAATAAATAGTAAGTTAGTAACTATTAAAAGCATATAATTCATTAATTAAAATATAACAATTGATAATATTTTGATTTAAATATATTTAAAATTCAAAGAATTTGAAATTAAATTCATAAGCATTCATAACTTATCATACTCAACAAAAAAATTTATATAAAGTCTCTAGATCTGATCAAATACAAAAATTCAGCATGAGTTTAATAGCGAGTTAATACGACTTTATAAGCTTAAAATGCGAAAATGGTAAACCCATGGCCTAAACTTATAAGCTTAGTCGGGTTTGCAATTAATATAAGTTTGAGAGTAAGTTGACTAACTATTTTATAAATTAGAAATGTAGAAAAGCTAAAATTGGAAGAGTTAGCTTGCAAGTTGAACAACAATTTTTAATAAAGTGGTTGAAAATAATTTATATTTTGAATCAGAGTAATTACTTTTAATTTATTTATTACACGCAAGACAATTAATACCGTGAATAAAGAATGTAACGCTCTCAACTTTTTTCAAAATGAAAATGTCATATGATATACAATTAAGTGATATTTTATTTCAGTAACAAGAAATATCAACAAAGTATACTTTTCAATTGTTAACTTTGCATAAGGTGCAAGACTTCATTCTAGTCCTTTAATTTTATAAAGAAATTTTTAGTCCTCTAGACTCCAATAAAATTATTTAATTAACAAAATATGCTATTATTTGATTTTAAATGTTGCCAAAATATTCTTAATGATGATGTATTAAGTTTAATTTGTAAAAATAACACTTATTAACACAAAAAATTCATCATTTTTGAGGGGTCAAAAAAGTAATTTAAGGCTAACGCTATTAATATTATAAACTGAAAATATAGTATTTTATGGAATCAAAACACCAAACTAAAATTTTATATAAAACAAGAAGGAGAAAAACTCAATTTTACGGAAAAGTATTTTGTGACTTGCATCAAATAATTGGATTTTTTTTTTTTATTAAAAAAATTACTCCATATTCTTTAAGCATACCAAACCCTTGAAAAGCTTTTACATAATCATGTCCTCCATCGAATCTATAACCTCTTTCGTTGATACCAATTACTTTTGAATATATATCTATCGTGCTTAGCTAAAATTATATTCTTTTATGTCTTTAATATAAAATATATTTATCTAATTTGATTTAATTAATGAAGTTAGGTGAGTTAGTTAATATAAAATGTATTTTTTAAAATACCCTAATCATCTTCTTTAATTCTTTGTCTTCCTTCATTATTGTTAAGATAGTATCAATAGGGGTAAATTAGAAAAATATTGACAATTATGAAAACTATATCTTATATTTCAACCAACATCAACCTGCCTAAAATATCTTATATCTTATATTGAAAACTATATCTTATAGGGAGAATATTAAATTTGAAATTCTTTTATAGAAATTATTAAAAAAGGAGGAAGCTAGCTAGTTATTGTAGTTATCTACTAAATAATCAGAGTGGTAATTGTATAATTAGGGAGGTTTCTAGTATAATTAGGTTGTTTGGATTTTTATAGTATTTTAGTTATCTTCAAATTTCAACCATGTTGATTTGGATGCTTTTGGTTCATCCTTTTCCCAATAGTAGTTGAAATTTGTTCTCCATTAAATGCATCTATTAAATTAATACCAACCAACTTTGACCCCTTTACTCAACAATCTATCACCTTTTTATTTCTTTTATTATTAATCTATAATTTTCTTTTTTTCCTTTTTGTTTACGAATGGTTATTAGACAACCCACCAAATCTGGCTCTAAATTTGGTTGGCGTGTAGTGCTTATGACCTAATCTTACTTCTTTTATTTTATTTATACACAAATAAGTCAAATATACATATTTTTTCCAATATAAAATATTCAAAGTATATTATCATTTTATATTAACATTGCCTTAAGTTATATTCTCCTCTCAACTCTGTTGGGCTAAAAAAAAACCTCTCAAGTCTAAATATCGTCTGCCAAATGATAAATACTGGTTATCTAGAATTTGAACAACTAAAAGAAATTAATCTTTTCTTTTCTTTTTTATATAAATTTAAAATTTTGATGTAAATAGTTTTAATTTAAAATATAAATTACAGTGCCATAATACTCCCTGCAGTCCTGCATAAAATATATAAATAAATCACTTGTTATAAAAAAATAAATTATGTAGATAAAATTTGGTCAAAATTAATTAAAGACAATAAATATATAAATGTCTATTTTTTATTTTTTTTAAAATAACTTTATTTAGGGAGAGAGTAGGAAAAACGGTCCTGTGAAAGATAATTAATATACAGCATTATATACAGTAATTAATAAAGTTGAAAATTGGAAAACAAAAAAGTTGAATAAAATTTCAGATATTCTTTTAAGCATATCTTATAAATTGGAGTACGCAATTGTTTTATATATAGAATTGGAGGCACTATATGTATAACCAAAACTATGTGGTATTATTCAATTAATTAATTATTAATGATTAATTTATTATTTATAATCAATTGTGGATGAGTAAATTGCACGAAAAATGGTTTTTATTAATATAAAATAAACATTACATTGATTTGGTAATTTGAATGTGAATGAGCGTGTGGTCCACGGTCATTATAGTAGGGTTTGACTGGCATAGCATGTGGCCTTGCAATAGACAGATGGAGTGAGAGTGAGGGTGAAGCCATCCATCTTCTCTATCTATTTTCCCTAAAACCTTTATACTTTTATTTGAAGTATTTAGATTAAATTTTAAATTCATTTTTATATTAATTATTTAAATTTTAATAATTATTATAAATTAAAATTATTTAATATTAATTTTTGGCCAAATAATTTTTTTTTTCTGAATATGATTTAAAATTGATAGTTTTTTTTTTTTAAATAATTGATAGTTGAAGATGGGAAAAAGACAAGGGCAGAAACCAAAATTTTGAGAGTGTGAGGAGGGGGAGTGGGACCCACAGAGAGTGTCTGAAAGCGGAAGCAAGTGTAGGACAAGTGTCCCTCCTTGTGCTGCTTCCCTGTCCCACAAAGCACATACACTTTGGACTTTGGTCCTTTGGATCTCATTAGTTTTTTTTTTCAAAATTCCAAACTTTGATCAATTTTTTTAAAAAAAATATCTTTACTCAAGATTTAAATTAATAATAAAATAATGAAAAATTATCTATTAATTTTTCATTACGTTTTAACTTGTAACCTTATTTTTGTTTAGTGACTTTTAAATTTATAATCTTAATACTATTAAACCAACAAAATCCATCACAATGGGGCAATGGTTGGTTCCATTACTCATAATATCTTGAAACTTAGGTGCATTAGCTTATAGCCATTGGACCCTTTTTGATTTGGGAAAATATCATTTGAATTTTAAAATCTTAATTAAGTGATTTTTTAATAAAATAAATTGTCAATTATTTATTGTTATTGTTAATCGCATTATTTTTTATTGTCAATAGGATTTTGAAATTTAAGTAATATTTTTTTAAATCATTTTTCCTTTTATTTTCTAACAAAAAAAAAAAACATTTTGAATTGTTGATACTTTAATGTAGTCATTTTTTTCCTTTGGTAAAAGCCGTCTCAATATTTTTGGGAGAAAGACGTATAAGCACTACTATTGAAAATGGGAATTTTCATAATGGTATGTCAAAATGACTTAATTTATAGTAAATCCTTGTGGACTGTCATGAAATTATTATTTTTAAATAACCTAATTATTCTCATATAAAAAAAAAAACTCCTTCAAAATTCCAATATCCCAAAGGTGAGGTGTTAAAAAGTTTATCAGGGGATCTTCATTCCACGGAGGAGTGCCCAAATTTAGTACTACCTCCGGTCCTAATTATAAGACCTAGTTGACTTTTTTTGGAGAGATTAAGGAAGCTAAATAAGTTACTTAATCATTTCATATATTGTGTATCCTTAAATAATATATTAGTTTATTAGTTAAATTAATTAGTTTGAAGAAAAAAAAAAAATAAAAATACTTCAAAATAATTTAATTAGCTTCCTTAATCTCTCTCAAAAAAAGTCAACTAGGCCTTATAATTAAGACCGGAGGGAGATAGCTCCTTCAAAAGAAGGTTGGCTTTAATTGGATGATATCTATATCTTTAAAAAAAAAAAAAAAAAAAAAAAAGTCTAATAGAGTTATTCACATAATAAGCTTAATTTTGAATTTGCTAGACATGCTTATCCTCATAATCAAGCACTGTTGAGTATTAAAATTGGTACATGTTTTAACAAAGATTCGAACCTTGATTCATATTGTCCAAATGTGATGTGGCAAGTATCCCTAATGGATTATTCCCATACGAATTCGTTCTTCAATCTCAACATGATCACTATTAGGGAAATGGTATTTTAGACCAGTTAAAAATAGCTATTTAGAAAAGACTTAGGTCCGATCTTATATCGAGTAGTTTTAAAAGTCTAACACTTTTAAGACCGAATAGATTTTAAAAAAATTTTAAAAAAAATCCAGATTTCAAGTTGCAATGATGAAGTGATTTTGAGATTTGAGATTTGAATTTTATTTTTTAGAATAGATTCTTCTGCAAAGATTTTAAGATAAAATCGCAAAAGAGAAGCTACAATTTTATGAAATCTCATAATAAAATCCATATCTCAATAAAATTGAAGATAAATTTGAAAAAAATGAAGAAAAAAACCATATATAATAAAATCAAAACAAAACATCTAACAATAAAAATAGCAGAAGAGTAGAAAATATTAGATCAAATGATACATCCAAGTTTGCCAGGTTTGAATAATAACAATATATTCTATAAAATTAAAACAAAGA
Organism: Acacia acuminata; assembly: GCA_019022655.1. NCBI lineage: Eukaryota > Viridiplantae > Streptophyta > Magnoliopsida > Fabales > Fabaceae > Acacia > Acacia acuminata. Next base: position 807,786 of record JAFJYI010000247.1, read on the forward strand.
GAAAAATAATTTGGCATTATCTTGGAAAAAATCTGGTAGCAGCAGATACGAGCGTAGGTCTATGTGATGACTTGATGAGAGCTTAAAATTATGCCATCTGATATGAAGAGCATAGATTTGGACATGAGAGCACATATATGGACATGATAATTGATAAGCATAGATTTGGAAGCCAACGAGCACAAAGAAAAAGAAGAGCGTGGAGAAGAAAAGTAGTGTCAAGGAAGTTAGTTAAGGATATGAAGAGCAAGGATTTGAACTCAACGAGCACAGATCTAGACATGACGAGCATAGACTTGGAAGCCAACGAAGCACGAAGAAACTAACGAGCATGAAGAAGAAAATTAGCGTAGACAGTTTTCATAACTACATTTAGAAGATCAATATGGGCATTTGCATAAGAGTATTTACATTAATGCATTTTCTTTTTTTATTTTTTTTCCCAAGAAACTAATGAAAAGTAAAGTTTTCATAACTACATTTATAAAACAAATAAAATGATTTAACAAAGGAGTTAAATTTATTTAGTCATTCACATATTTGTCTTATAAATGCTCTTATAAAAAAAATAAAAAAAAGGAGTTATTATCTTTCCACTAATAAAACTTAATTTATTTTGATCCAAAAAGGTGCAGTAAAAAGTTTTTTACAAGTCAGATATGTAAATGACCAATTTTTTTTAACTCCCTAGATTCTTTTAGATCACTTTATTTGTCATGTACATACTCATATTTGTTTTGTAATTACCTTTATAAAAAAGTAAGGGCATTAATGTAAATGATCTTATGTAACTACTCATATTTGTCTTATAATTGCTCCTATGAAAAATAATTGTGTTAGGTGCTCATAAAGAAATAGTTCACTGCTAAATTTGCACCTTAACCTTTCTAAAAATATACCACTCTGGTCCTATTTATAAGTCCCCTTTGACTAAAAAAATTTACACCAAATAAATGAAAACATTTCATATTAAAAATGAAAATATTAGAATCACAAAATAAAGTAAGAGGAATGGTGGAATTTACTTATAAATAGGACCAAAGTGGTATTAGAATAATAAAGTAAGAGGAATGGTGGAATACATTGTGTAAAAAGTAGTGGAAGTTAGTTTGAGTTAACGACATTATTAAAAGTGTTACCAAATAAATTGATTATTTCTACTTTTGCATTAAAAATTAGTTAATTGTGTTGGGTGCCCTTATAGGAAAATAATTGGTTGTTAAATTTGCACCTTAATACTTTAATAAATAATATTACTTGCAAATAAACAAGTTGTTGGTTGAGTTAGTTAGCAGCCACTTCTTTGTAAGAGGAAAAGAAATAAGTTTAAATATAGGAAATCACATCTTTTTTAAGAGATGAGAAAACACTTTAAACTCTAAATCTCTAAGAGACTATACCATTGACTAGATAAAAAAATATATTTACACAAACACACACATATATATTTTAACATAAGAATTTCTTAAAATTATCAAAATAATTATTATCATAATTAATTAATCATGAGTAGAACACAACGGATGGACCATGTAAAACACAAAGGCTTGCAATATACACAAAACGTTAATCAAGGGATGGAGGATAAGGGGATATTATGTTTTTTTTTTTTTTTTTTTTTTAAAAAGAGTTTAATAACAATTAATTTTTAATGTTATCACATAATATTCATTTAGATTTTGAGAGATACTTTAGAATTGATTTTTTTTTTATTATTGATTTGAAAGGACTAATATACAATTTTTTTTGTGTATTATTATCAAACTCACAAGTAAATTTATTGAGTGTATCGTTTTGCGGTTTTAATTTACAAAAGTCTATCATCTTCTTTTAAACTTTAAATTACAAACTTAGTTGAACTTGCTATTTCACTCACTTAGTTTATTTGTTTGTGTTCCTGATTTATAAAAGTGTGTTGACTTACTAATTACTATTGAATATGTGGCAACTTTTTGGATTTAGTCATGTTTAATGACTTTATATATCAAGTTCGTATAAGTTTCTTTGTTATGTATGATGAAATATGAATATTGATATATTTAATTTTAATTATTTAGATTTGGAATATATTCATAGCATCGTGATCAACTAATTTTAACAGCTCTCAATAGAATTACTTTTCCCGTCATGTTACATTATAAATGCTTACTGCTATAGTAATTTTTTTCTTCTCACAATTTTGAGAAGAAGAAAATCTTTCGATGTAATATTTCTCACATTTTTAGATACAACATTGTCAAAAAGTTTAAAAACGTAACGATGTTACTTTGCTTCATTAAAAACCTAATATAGACCGTTAAAAAATTGACATTACCGTTAATATTACAAACGGTAAGGGGTATCATTAGTCCAAAGTGAAATTTGTTTTGAACAAATTTGTACCTTAACCCTTTTTTCTTATTTTAGTTGTTAATCAATATGTTCATGGATAAATTTGATAGGTTATCTTAATAGGTGTTAGGTTATAGTAGAGGGTTTACTGGTGTTCAAAGTGTTCCGGTCGGAAATATTTGGTCCCATATGAGGTTGGGACGACATCTTATCTCGTTCTCAAAATCTCGGTCCTGCTCCTAGTTCCAATCTTTTTTTTTTTTTTAAAAATATTTTTCACCTTATAAATTAAGTTATCATTTTACTTTGTCAACAGAAATATAAATAATGTTCTAGTTGAAAATTAGGATGGTGGATCATACTCTCGTCCCAATTTTAAACACCCTAGGTTCTATGACTCTTTAGGCATCAGTTTGAGTCGGCAGTAAAAAATTAATAAATAGAAAAGGAATATATTTGGAGGATAATTTTTTTAATGGCAACTCATTTATTTGCTTTTTAATAAATTATTTTAATATATTATAAGCAAGTTGAAAATATTGTACTCTTTTTAAACAAAATCTTATGGACAAAATCTTGGATTTTGGAAATGAATATATTTTAAAGATATGATAATAATGATATCAAATAAAGCAAACAAATTCTTCTATAAACAAAATCAAAACTCCATGATTGTGTTTGATATAATATTATGAAATAAAGGTTGGATAAAGATGACATTCTCATTCAAAAAGTTTAATTACATGACGTTCATAATTCGGAGTATTATTTTAAAATTAATATGTTAAAACGTGAAAGAGATTAAGATTAATCATTTAGCTTTTTGAAGGCTGAAAATTTTATTTTAGCTGTCAAAGAAGAAACGACATGGTGGGGAGTGGGGACGTTGCGGCGGTCGGCCGATAAGTGTGACTATTAGTCTATATATAAATAATTAGTGTGTTTATACCAAGAGGATTTATTAAAAACCTTGAATACTATTTTATTTTATTTTTTCCAAAAGAGAGAAAGATTTTATTACAAAATAAAACTACAAAAGGCAACACGGATTCAAAAACTCGTGCATCACAAGCTACTTACAAAATTAATTTTAGAAGATACTATTTACAAAAAAATATGAACAAAGTGAAGATATAAAAAGATTCAAAATGTTTATAACCTGTTTACACTGAACACTTAGTGTCTGTTTGAATCAATGATGAACAATTATAATTATGATTTGTATAAGTGATATTGGTCAAAAATGGTGTTAGTCAATCATAATTTATATTTGGATATTTGTTTTCATAAGCAACGTTGACAATTATGATTATATTTGGATTTCATTTTTATCACTTATGAATGTATAATTATCGAAAATGGTATCAATTTTATAAAGTTATATTTAATAAAGGAAATAAATGAAACTGAAAAAAATTATACATGTTGAAGTATATTTCATAGAACATATTACGGGCCCTATCATTATTCGTGATTTAATTTCTAAATAGAAAAATAAATTAATAAATATAATAAACAATTATTTTAGTAGGATCAAGTTTATTTCTTCGATAAAGCTATTTATATTTTCATGATTATATTTAATAATAAAGATGATTGAATATTTAATAATTATTATATATGATTTAATTAATGACCTAGATATTTAAATATTATTTTTATTTTATTATTGTTATTATTTAATTTAAAAATTCATATTAAGTAATAGACAAAACAATATTTCAAATAATATTATTTGATCTACTTTAGTTGAAAAATATTAGGCAAGATATATGTAGTAAATATTTGGAGAAGAGATTTGAGGGTAAATTTGAGAAATTATTGTTTTTTGGAAGTTTCAATCGAAACAAAACTCATGTGACATACTTATCTTTGTATATCGTATCGTAAATAACGATTAAAAAATAAGTATTAATAAACTCCCTTGTCATTTATACTTAATGTGCGGTTGGAAGGTGAAATCACGATTCATTCATCAATGTTTTTAAAAATTACCCAAACAGGATAATCGTATAATCATTTTTATTTTATTTTTTTTTTCAGTCAGGCTTACTGAGTTCTTATCACTTAACCTTCGAGCAAAACGAGCAATCATGAAATGTTGAATGTGTGATATTTTCTTAAAACAAGTTGGTTATTTTCAAGACGTATGAACCTAAAAATATTCATTAATAAATCTATATAAATAATTAGTGTGTGTAACGTCAGATGTTATCATATAAGGAATATTTAATACGCACATTCAAAAATATAAAAATATTTAAACCGTTCACAAGGTATTGGTCGTGTTCCTTGCCTCAAATTTTGATGGAATGCATGAAAGAAAAACGCTGGCTTTAGTTTTTTTTTTTTTTTTTTTTTTTTTAATAAAATAAAATTATTAATTAATAAAATTATTTTCTTGACAAAGAATTAATAAATTAATATGAACATTAAGATCAACATAAAAATAAAAGATAAAATCTACGATAAGTCATGAAGATGAAACTCTAAGTGATGCGCTGGCGAAAAAATCATGTAATGCAAAGAAAACTGCCATGTTATTAACGAGTAATTTTTATACTACCTTAGTACTTTTTATAGAAGCTTAATTAACTGAATTACGTAGTTTAAGAAAAAGAAAGTGGTTAAAACTATTTTAAAATAATAAATGTATCTTAAATAAACAAATTTTTTTTTTCAAGCATTTCCTTATTTATAAGAGATAAGTAAGGGAGAGAAATAGAATAAATATAAGTATTATCAACCTTTTAATTAATACAATTTATATAATTAATGCTAAGTGAAAATGTAAAAAAACTCATTAAATATTTGGATAACTGTTATCGAATTCTTACGAAAATGATAAATGCAATTTAAATTTTTGGGTCTTATAAAAAAGACAGGTGGAGTGATAAATAAACACAAACTAGTGATAAATAAATGTGCCTTATTTCACTTTTTTTTTTTGAAATTTTTCAGTAATGCTAAAAATAAAAAATCATGGGAATATACTTTTATATAAAAGAAAGGAATGTGATTCATAATGAAATTTTTAAATTTTTGTCTGTGTCCTAGTGTTTGAAAAAGGTTTAATTTTGGCCCTCGTGACATAAATTGCCAAAGATTCTATTTCAGCACAAAAATTGAAATTTTTACAGAACAATTTTTAGCATTTCGAGTAATAAAAATGTAATTAAAATTTTACTGCCCAATCAAAATCTAAAAATTTTAAAATAATCAAACGGAACATCACATTTAATACCACCACCAATAATAATAATAATAATATTTAATTATGTTGATAATGCGATGAAACGTAACTTTAAATTTGTCGATGCAAGCGAAGCGGGCAATGACTTTATGACCAAGATAATAATAATAATAATAATAAGCTTTTTAATATATATATATATATATATATAAATAAAACAAAAACAATAAATAAATAATAAATATCTCTTTCTTTCACGGGTGAGGGCTCACCTGCCCCAATGACTAATCCCCACTGTCACGTGACACTGTATCCTCTTCAGATTCTACTATGTAATAAAAAATTACCTTTTTTTTTTTTTTTTTTTTTCTTAAGATTAAGATTATATTCCATATATATAAATTGCTCGTATATCACAATATCCACCATAACGATGATGCCACATCACTAGTTTTTTTAAGCACATCTAAATCCATATGAATAAACTTTATAATGTCAAATAATATTAATTACTATTATTATGTATATTGGATCAGAGAAAAATGGAAAATGTTTTTTCGGAGATTTCACCAAATTAATTTCGTTGTATTATTGGAAAAATTGATTACGTCACTAGAAGCTGCAATTATTTCATTTCATTTAAAAATTAAGAAAAATCAGAGTAGAAATGGATTTTTTTTTTGAAATCATGTTTTCTATTTATTAAATTTGAGTCATTTGATAATTCATTCAATCACGCCCATTTTGTGACTTGAACTTTTAAAAGTAACTAGGTGTATCTTTTTTAGGGATAATCAATCTACAGATTCATATTATTTTAACTAATTTTTATTTATGTCTCTATAGTTTTTTTCCCCTTTTTATCATGTTTTTATACTTTCACATGTTTTTAATCAAGTTCATGTAGTTTTTCTCATTTTTATAGTGTCATTAATGTTCCACCAGATTTTTAATTGGGTCCTCATAGGTTTTTATTTTATGTTAATTTATTAAAATTGGTTGAAACTATACGGACTTAGATGGATAGAATTTGAATTTTTTTGGATACATACACACACATATATATATATATATATATATATATATCTATATATATATATATAATCAAGGTTATTGTCAAACCACTTTTGACTTGAAAATAATTCTTTTATGGCTTAGAACGCTAATAACTTTTGCTTCTCTTCTGATTTTTATTATAAGACACTAATTATTAAGTTTATTTGATCTTTTTTATAAAGCACCTACTTATTTTTAGGAAGCATTAATTATTTTTTTCATGTATACCGATAATTAATAAGGGTAGTTAGTAAGAATAATAATTAATATAACATTATAGTTTAGTGCAACTGGTAAGGGAAATATTGAAAATTACTTAAATTCTATGACAACTTTATTGACTTTAACTATTTTTATTTGTTTGTAAGAATAGTTAGTTGATATTTTATAATAAGATTAGTTGGTACTTTATAATAAAAACTGGAGGAGTATGTTTTTGGGATGCAAACTTTCATTCTTCTTTTTATGGTACAAAGGTTAATAACCACCTCAATTAACTAACTGCTTATTTGTAAAATTGTATTTTTTTTTTCTAATAATTAAATTTTGTTGACATTTTTAAAAAAATATATGTTTGGGTTTTTTAAGAAAAACATTGACACTTTAATTCATTGAATACATAAATCTACTAATGTGGTTGGGTCTAGTAGAAGATATTAGTCCTTTATAACATGATAAGCCTAAGAGAAATGCCTACATTTAATACCAAATAGTGCTATAAACATAATTGTGTTGATAAGAGGAAATCTGTACCTAGAAAAAAAAATACAAAAATCTTTTGAAAATGATAACAATAAGATACTATATTAACAATTTATTGAAGTTGAATTAAAGTGTTGACAATTTCTTGAAACAATTTAAATGTAATTACTTCTTAAAACAATTTTACAGAGCCTACTAAAATATGAAAGAAATATTCAATTATAGAAGCAAAATAAATTTTTTTCAAATATTTAAGTAAAGCACAGGGTAAAAATGAATCATTCAAGGTTATAAAAAAAAGTACAATTCAAGCAATATAAATAATGTTTCTATAAAAAATATTTTACTAATTTCAGTAATAAATTTGAATTTTAATGAGAATTATATTAGTGTAATAAATAATACAACTGGCATTTTCATCACCAAAGCGTGAAGTTTCGGTTTAATTTAAATCAAAGTTGGAAGAAACATGAAGAAAAAGACATAACTCACAGAGTGGCATATCCTGTAATATTTACGCCAAAGAAGGGCACAATGTAAAAATAGATCTTTAATTTGGACATAAAAGACAACAAGTCAGCGCAACAGGAAGGTCGGCCGTCCGAGTCAGCTTTAAATAGAGAAAAAATTTAAATTGCGAAAAAGAAAAAGCCAGCACTTTCGTTCTCATGTCTTTTTATTTTTCATGCGAATTTACCGTATTACCCCACCAATAAAAAAACGCCATTTAAATTTTAAAAAATTCACTTTATTTTAATATTTTAATTGTCCCTCCCGGACGTGAAATTTTTCTTAACCAAATTGTATTTATCGGGTTTAGCAAATTATTATTCAAATATAAATTCTAGATATGTATCTAAATACTTTATTACTCACTCATCCTCGTTTTCTCTTTGGTTTTTTCTCCCTCAGAAATTTTTTTAATGCTGTGGTAATAACAACTGTGTCTGTTTCATTTTGGTTTTTTTTTTTTTTGCTGCTTTCGGCTTTTCTTATTAATTTCTCTTTTTTCCTTTCGCCTTTTTTTCATCCTCCAATTCTAGCTCGCCTTGGAAAAACCAACGAGACAACGGGTTTTTCACCTCTTGAAATTTGTGAGTTGTTTTCAATTTCTTCTGCAAATAGTTTTTCCCCCTCTTGCTCATTTCTCTTCTTTCCCTATTCTCTTTTTTTTCTCTCTCTTTTTGTTTTTTCTTCAGTTTTGTATTTTCCCTTTGGTTTTTGATAATAGTTTCCTCTAATTTTCTGGGTTGGCTGGTTTTAGTTTCTGGAAGCTGTGAAAAGAAATCTAAAAGTACTTGTTTACTGCTTAGAAGAAGCTTGCTGAAGTGTGGAATCACAGTGACAGGTTATGATCTCTGCATTTCGGAGTATTTTCTGAAGTTTTATTTTAATGTTTTTTTTTTGCCCCGGAATATATGGAGTTTTGTCTTAAAAGTATTTTCTGAAATTGTTTTTTCTGGTGTAGTTTTAAATATTTACTTGCGTTTGGGTTTTCTACAGTTGAAGATGGAGGAGAGGGTAGCTACGAAGTAGATTTCTGGAAAAGCTTTTTTATTATTAGTTTTTATGTTTCTGAGAGGCGTTTGGTAGTTTCTGTGATGCGTTTCTGCCTGAGGAGAAGAAGATTATAGATTGTTGGTGTAATAAATGAGTTTCTCTGAGACCAAAATTTGAACAAACTGGGGCCTGGAAGTTGTGAATTTTTTAATTGAGTTTTCAGATTTCAGGCCAAAAAATAATTGTTTTCTGAAACATCTCGTCATCCTCCTATGATACCAGTAATTTTTTACATTTTAATTTGTTGTAATTTTTTCATATTTGGCCTTTAATGGCGGTTTTCACCTTCCTCTTCTGCTAATTGTACTGTGCTGCTGTGGTGAATTTCTGGCTCGGTATTTGAAGAGCGATGAAACTTCCCGCTTTTCGGAGACTAGTACGAGGAGAAAACCAAGCTTTGATATAACAAAAATGCAATTTTTCCTACTACTGTGACCTTTACTGTGATTCCAGCGATTTAACGCATAACTTGGAAATGGATTTTCGCTAGTTTAGTGATGCAGTCGTTTCAACTCAAAATCGTTTACTCCGTTCGATTCTTTCTTGGGCATCGTTGAGTCACTTTTCCCTTGGAGCATTCTAAGAATGTTAAAGGCATTGATGGTTATTGAAAGCAAATATGTAGTTTTCACATTCTCTTCCCTTTTCTTTTCCTCATCAATTCAGGATTTCTGGTGTTGCAGATGCTCGTTTGATTATATAAACCTCGAAGGGAAAAATAAATTTTATCCATGGAAGCAAGAGAAGGAATCAGTTCAGGGGTGACGGTAATTGGAGCAGAAGCTCCATCAGCCTATCACGTTGCACCGAGAACCGAAGCACCAAGCCAGACCCAAGTTCATGATGTACCAGCAGCGGCACCAGCAGCACCAAATGTTGGTGCCTCACCGGGAAATGTTGGATTGGATGCAACATCGGTCAAGAAGAAACGGGGTAGACCAAGGAAGTATGGTCCCGACGGGTCTGTGGGTATGGCATTGTCACCTCTGCCAATATCTTCTTCTGCGCCACTTTCTAATGACTTCTCATCTGGGAAGCGGGGCAAATCAGCTGGAATGGAGTACAAGAAACATAAGAAACTTGGAGTGGAGCATTTGGGTAATTTATCTTAGATGCTGATAATTCTCATGTTGTATTACTTTTGGCTGTTGATATCAAAATAACGAGTGAAATATAGGTCACTGAGTTGTTTTCATTTTCATGGAAACCCAAATGATTTAAAAGACTGTTTATAGTATTTTTCTGTTTCTGATAATGAAATTGCGGCTGACTTCGGGCTTACATGCATTGAAAATGCTGAGCTTTACTTGAATGCTTAGTAAAATTCAACTTTCAATTCTAAGTACCTTATATGGAGGATAAGGTACTTGTGTGGAAAAGCGTTTGCTGATTAAAATGCATTTTATTAATTTGCAAGTATGATGCTGTTTCCATGAAAAAAAAGGTGGAACTTTTGTGGTGGCTGTATAATTTTTCTCTTGGGTTTTTCATTGTTTGCATATTTTTTCCTTTGTTTTTCTTAATCTTATTTTTTGGTATTAATTAAGATGCATATTAAGATGTATAATATTCTTATTAGAGACTGAATGCTTGTGAAGAAGGGCATGACTTGTACAACCGATAATCAAGCTGGCTTAAGATGGTTAATTATCTAGCTTATTTTATAGTGGTCTTCTTGAGACATGACGTGATATTTCAAATTACATATGGATACTGTAAATTCTGTTGTCTTGCCAAGTTCATGTCAGCATCTGTGCTTCCTAGATGTTAGTATAAATGATGTGCCCAAGCACAAGATATTTGGGGAATTAACTTTTGCATGAAAGATTTAATGGGATTATTGTCCACGACCATTAGAACTGGACAAAATCTCTGTTTTTTTACTTCTGACTTGAAATGGTATGAAAACTTAACTATAAGTGATGGTAGATCTAATTAACAATAAATGATCGTTAAAAAGAAAAGAAGACATAATCTGAAAGTTTTACCGGGAAAGAACAAAACTATTAACTGTAATATTTTGAGGCTTGTTTTCCATGTGACAAGATCAATGATTAATGATTTTCTTAAGAAGTTACATGCACTTGCATCATCAAAGGTACTGGAGGTTGAAAATTAGTTTTTCGTTGATTCCTGAGACATGACTTAGATGTTTTGGTTGCTGTGGAATATTCCTCTTATGAATCTTCTGCGCACTGCTTGACTGACAGAATTACAAAATGATCAATGCACTAATCAATCTCTGTTTTAAATTTCTCACACCTACCCATGTGCCAAGGCATGTGTTTCTTGGGAGGAAGACAAGAATGCTCTTTGTAGCTATTTTAAATTTCAACTCAGTTCTATTAACATATATTGTTGCCATGTTTGTAGGTGATTTGAATGCCTGCTCCCTTGGTACAAACTTCATGCCTCATATCATCACAGTCAATACTGGCGAGGTATGTGTGTCTGGGCTTGGGGTTTTGGAGGGAGAGGGGGTTTGGCTAAACTTACTTTCATGAGCGCATATAAATATGTATGCATTTGAAACTTCTACATATCTACGCCTTTTGCATTCACTGGCTAAGTTCAAAATAAGCATTGTGTATGGGATTGCATTTTCGATTGTTAGAGGGTAAGATTTGTTGACAAACGATAGCTATAGCTTGCCCCCTCTACCACGTCAAAGATATATGTTTTCTTTATTTTTCTACTTGTTGATTTAGGATTTCATGAAAGAAGCATTCGAATTATTATTTTTTTCCCTATATATCTATTTCAATATTTTCATGTTAAAATGGGCATTAATAGACAGTCACATAAACTGATGCCATCACTTTTTTATGTCAAGAAGGGCATGTAATTCCATCACCATGTTAAGGCAATGAAAGTTGTATACAGATGCATAGAGTAATTATTGATTAGAGAAGGCAGGATCTACATCTTTTATGTCTTTTGATATAAACATTTGGCTCAAGAATATGTTCTGACAGATATAAAATGGGTGTCTTTCTCATTCCAGATATTCTTGTGAACACTGGACATCTATTTATATAATTTCTGAAGGTTTATCTTGTTACAGTTATTTTTATGTTTAATAATACGCAAGTTTGATTAACAGTTATATATTCTTTGCCTGCATTTGAGTTGTTCTTATGAAGCTGCTGTATGCTTTGATGTGGCTATTGATTAAAAATACGTGGTACAAGGGAAAAACACATTTTTACCTGTAATGCTAATTCTTTCTGTCCATAATATGACCGATTAATTTAATTTTGCTTTCTCTTTGGTTCATGCAGGATATTACAATGAAGGTTATTTCTTTTTCTCAACAAGGACCCCGGGCTATATGCATCCTTTCTGCTACTGGTGTGATTTCAAATGTTACACTTCGTCAACCTGATTCTTCAGGGGGTACTTTGACCTATGAGGTATGGCAGTGACTCATATCATTATATAAATACCAATGCAATTCTAATTGGATCAGTGGTAGTTCTTCATTTGTTTATATTTTTTCTCCCCTTATACAGGCAGACATAAGCCAATATTTCTCGACATGTTTGAAACTTCTGTTGATGGTATTAATTGTGTGCACATAAGTAATATAAATGTAGGTGATTCCAAATAAACTACTTTGGGGAAGTCAATTATGATATTATAAAACTAATCATTGGCAATGTAAAAGTGAGAAGAAGTCAATGAAATCTTAAATTTCTGTGAACGCTGTTTTGCAAACACTTAATATTTAGTAAATAACTTGTGGAAAAAAACTATGAAGTTCTAAATGTTGAAGTCATTGATATGGTATGAAGTTGTATTCACAGATTTGGTGGATGAAGTCTTTTTGTTATAAATTTTATCGAGTTGTCAAAAGTGGTTGGCATGCAATTTATGTTGTTTGCTTCTGTATCTGGTTACAGTGTACAGCCGTTCCTTATTTTATTTTGTTAGGACCGGTTGGTGTTTATAATCTCTCTCTGTAGTTAATCGTTTATGGGAGCTTCCCTGTCCTCATTTTTTCGCTTGCTAGCGAGCCAAAACAAGAGTATCTCCCATTATAGCGGTAGATTGCATTAAAAAAGATGGTGGGAGCATACAAGGATGATTTAGGGTAGTGATTGAGATGAGAAAAACATCTACAACTTCACTCTGGGATCAAAATTTGTTCATTATTTCTTTAAAATCAAATGCCTGAAATTTTGAACTGAGGATCAAGTGGGAAGGATGTAACTTAAGCTGAGCTATGTTTTATGTTTAAGGATGGGGGATATTACTTATTTTAAGAAGATTTGAAGATGTGTGTTTTGCTGTTGACATGAGCAATAAAAGCTTTGAATTAGCTGCAATTTATGAACCTAATGCCTGGGTGTGCTAGTATGTTTTTTGTTGCTGGTACTTGATATTGAAGATCACATATGACTTGCCAAGTCTACATTATTGTATCATATTGGTATCTATGCATGATGTACTCCAGTTCTGTTCAGAGTTCTAAAAACACAAATTTTCTTTTAGGGTCGCTTTGAGATACTGTCACTGTCTGGATCATTCATGCCTACTGATAATCAAGGAACAAGAAGCAGGTCGGGCGGAATGAGTGTCTCTTTGGCAAGCCCTGATGGTCGTGTTGTAGGCGGTGGAGTTGCTGGTCTTCTTATTGCTGCCAGTCCTGTGCAGGTAAATATACTCTTTCTTTATAATATTTAACGCTTTCACCTTAAAGGGTCTGCTGTGTTTTGATTATCTTTCTATCATTCTAGGGCTTGTTTAAAGGTGTCTTTGCAGCAAAGTGAAAAAGATAAAACAAAGAATGAAGACCTGAATAATATATCTTGAGTGGATAGACACTCATAATAAGAGGCCTCTTCTGTATATGATTGGCTCAGCTTAGCCCTGTATACTGTAGTTTTTTCCCTAACCATGGAAAAATGAAATATATCACGTGCCCATTGCCCACTGGTAGACGGTAGTTAACAATCTAGCATACCTTGACAAATGGCTCAGAATACATGTCGTGCAACGTATTATCTCCAGTTTTTAATATAAGATTTCGTTTGTAGTGCAATTGGTTTTACATTATTTTCCTCGTTAATGAATCATATTTCTTTGTTAAGATGACTGATCACTTAGATGGTTTTTACTTTATGTTAGGTGGTGGTGGGAAGTTTTCTACCAAGCAATCAGCAAGACCCGAAACCGAAGAAGACCAAATCTGATTTTGCCCCACCTGCTAGTGTTACCCCGCCAACTGTCCCTGTTTCTTCTGCGCCGCCCTCAACTAATGCTGAAAAAGAAGGCATGGGCGGCGGACATGTCCTGCAAAATTCTGGAAACCTGAATTCCAGTATGACGTCTCCCACGACATTCCGACGAGATAACTGGGTGAATATGCACTCTATGCCAGATTTGAGACAGTCGGCTACCGACATTAACATCTCCCTCCCAGATAGTTGAAGACGATGATAAAAAAAAGTCCTGCTGACAACAAAGATTATTCATGACTGTTGCTGCTTAGTTTTATGTTTCTAGTGTTGGTTTTTATGTTATCATCTAGAGATTGCTTTCAGTTTCAGAATCAGAGACCTATGTTTTCTATCACCATAGGAGGGTAGTAGTTGACAGGTAATTAGTGACTTGCAGGTAGGATTTCATGTTTTTTTTTTTTTTTTTTTTTTTTTTTTTTAATGGTCAGGTAGAGTGTGTCCAATGTGCCGGCTGATTAGGTAGAAGAGCTGCAGCATGCAGTTAATCGAGTAAAGATATGTTTCCGGATGTAGTGACAGCTTGTTTGCCTATTTGTGACTTGATTTGTTGGTGTAACTCTTGATTCCTCAATTTGACTTGTTATGCTTTTTATGTTGATAATCTTCGAATTTAGGAAATTATCGCAGTATAAATTTATGAAAGTCGAGTGGATATGATTGTTTACGTGCATGGGGAGTCAAAGTGCACGTATCATATTCTACGAAAGTCAACGCTTGCCATGCAAAATGAAAGATATTTTTTTATAAAAAAAAAAAGAGATATCACACTCCGTATCATATTTTTTAAGGTCCGTATCATATTTTTGGGTTACGGTGAATAAATATATATGGCATTTTTTTTTTTTTTTTTAAAAAAAAGTATGTCCAACACAATGTTTTTTTAAGGGTAAAAGTAATTATGAATTTTAAAATAAATGTAAAAATATACATTAACTGTGATTAATTGTTTTTTAAGAGTTAAGGTGTAAAAAATATAAGATTTTTCTAAAACTATGCTCAACAGATGTTTTTTTGGGGGTAAAAGTAAATGTGAATTTTCAAAATAAGTGTAAAGATACACATTAATTATTAGTTGATTGTTTGAAATTTTTAAATAAAAATGGTGACATTGAGGAAGGCGTGAATGATTAAAAAAACCAACTTGAAAAGAAATGTTTACATATTTTAGGAGTACCACATCATTTATAAACTCTATCCAATGAAAATAAAAAATTATTAATTTAATCATAATTTGATGATTAGAAAAAATTTAAAATTTATTAGTATCTTGTTTTTAAGAAAAATATTGGTTAAAAGTTTTTTTTTTATTAAGATGTTTTTCCCTTAAAAACAAGATAAAATTTGATTTTTTTTTTTTTTTTTTTTTTTGAAAAAATGGATCATCAACCAGGGGTGGAACTAGAGGGCTAGGATGACCCCCTTAAAATTACAAAATAGAACCTAGATGTTAAAAAAAAAAAAATTATATTTAAGCTTCATAAAAATTTTAATATTTTCATTTCAAGTATCCATTAAAAGTTTTTGTGGAGGGAGTAAGATGAAAATATTGAAATGTTTATAGGAAGAAAATGTAATTTCATGAACACCGGGTTTATTTTGTAATTTTCATCCCTAATTACAATTCCTGATTTTGCCTCTGTTATCAACCAAGATTAAAATGATATGAGTTGTTATATTTTCACTGTGGTAGAGTTCTGATGATGTAGTACTCTTGGAATTTACAAGTATCTCTTCAGTTTAGAATAATAATTTGCTAACTAGGCAAGGGAAATTCATTTCTACCTTAACCTTTATCTCCAGTTCATCATTTCTTTTAGAAGGGAGAGGGAGAAGAGAGGAAGGGTAAGATGGAGGAGATAAAGTAATGAGGTGAAGATAAAGAGTTAGGTGAAAATTAATTTCCCTTACTCAGTCAAAGAATTATTATTCTAGGTTGTTTTTTAATCATCCATGTCACCGCTTTAGTCAAAAAATTTAAACTAACAGTCAACTAATGGTTATCATGTGTTTTTGAAGTTCATAGTTACATTTGTCTCTCAAAAAGCATTTGTGTTGGACACAATTTTGAAAAAATATCATATGTATTTTTTCTCCTTAACCGTAGAAAAATTCAAACACATGGTTAACTAAACTCAATGTGTATTTTTGCACATATCTTGAAAAATTCATAGTTATTTTTGCCTCTCAGAAAAGCATTTGGTATTTTTTTTTTTGGGTAAAAAGCATTTGATGTTAGAAGACTCTTAAAAAATTTATATGTATTTTTACATCATAACCCAGTATTCATTCTTTCTCTTTCTAAATTTATTTAGAATTTATTTAGGCCATGCTTGCCTGCTTGGTACAAGGTAGAGTGGGTCTACTTGTGTTTGGTGGGGAGTGGAGGCCTTCCCAAATAAGGGAAGTCCTTTCAAACAAAAGGCCCAAATAAGTATTTTTGACAAAAATTACTCGGCCTGATTGGTTCGGGGGAGATGAAATCCAGACATGTGGGAAAAAAAAATATTTCAACATGTGGACCAAATGAAATGCTATACCTTATCGATTCAAGACTTCGCCTGGGGATCAGAAAGGAAATTTCAACCCCTTTCCTAAAATTTGTTAATAAAAAAAATAAAATGAAATGCTATATTTCCGTCGTTCTTTATTATAATTTGTGAATAGATATGTTCCAAAGTATAATCTTCAATTTAGGTCTATCTAAATATTTATTGCGCTTTTTCTCTCTCTCTCCAAATATTCTTCTTATTGATTGTATTTATTGCATTTGCTTCCTATCACTTATCCTCTTTATACATAAGGGCATTATTGGAAAAATGAATACATATTTATGCCTTTAGGCTTTAAATTTTTACTTGATCAGCGCACGTCGATTATTTAAAAGTTATAAGAAGCGAGGGAGGAAGCATTTTAAAGTAGTGTTTGGTAAAAAAAATAAGTAAGAGGATCATAAATACTACTATTCTGATCTTATTTATAAGCCCAGTTTCATGTAATAAATGAAATTCTGACAATTTTACCCATATTAATTGTACCATTGAAGAAGAGAAGAGTTGAAAGAACTCAATCATAAATGAGGCAAAGTAAAAATTCAAATTTTATTGAAAGATAACCCAATCATAAATGAGGGTATGACAAAGTGGAAAGAAAAATTCCACTTTAAATTAAAAGTTAATCTAAAAGGAATCATTGAGTAAACTAACTCTCGTGATAGTGATGTATGTGATATTTGGTTAAAATAAATTTATAAATAAAAAAATGAGGAATTTGATTTATATATATTTTAAATTCAAAGTGGAAAGATTAAATTATCTCCACTTTAAATTAAAAGTTAATCTAAAAGGAATACTTTTGACTTTCTAACCATGATTGCTCAGTCAATTTTTACATCAGTGTTTTGAATTGGTACATTGAACAACAGTAATTAATGCCTCTAAATTTCTATAGTTATTTAGGGAAGTTTAAACTTTCATTCTTCACATTTTTAGAGAGTCTTGACTAGCAAACCGTCCTTATAATAAGCCAATAAAGAACAATAATAATATTTTTTTAAAACAAATTATTGCAGGCTTAAATGGCTAGCTCATTTAAGTCTGATTTTTTTCCTCTTAAATCCCTTTAATTACAAGACTGACTCATAATTTAAGCTGCCTGGCTCGATCTATTTTGACCATGGTAGTTAAAAACTCGATTTATCACTGCGATTTTACGTTTTTACGATTTTTTTTCATTCAAACGATTTTACTAATTTTCCAAATGCTTTTAAGTTTTTACGATTTTACATGTTACGTTTTCTCTTTCTTTTTCCGTTTTCAGGTAAAATCTATGTTTTCACTATCATGATTTTTTTGATAGGAATGAGGCGTATAAGCCTATATTATATTAGATAAATTACAAAGTAGAGGGATTGACTCCCAACGCATCCTGAATTACCCAGTCCCTCAAGTAAGGAGGACATTCCTCATGGATTGCAGATGCACTAATACCCACTTTGGCAAGTTCATCAGCAATCCTATTGGAATTTCTAGATACATACCTAAGAGATTTTTCCCAATTCCACAATAACATCTCTTTAATCTTCATCAGCTAGTATGTATCTTCATAATGATACATACCATATAGTATGCACTCCCCAGCCTATACCCATCATCCAGGATCCTATTCACTACATCAGCAGCATCGGATTCCACTATGGCTTTTGTAATTCCCAAATCCCATATCAGCTGCAATCCTTCTAACAGAGCCCACTCCTCAGCATCTTGCGCCTCACATATGCCGATAATTTTAGAGAATCCCGCCACCCACATCCCAGTTCCATCCTTTAGCACACCGCCGCAACCCGCTTGAGAACTGATAGCCGACCTAGCTCCGTCCACATTCAGTTTCATACTTCCCATTGGCGGTTTCTCCCATCCCCTAATCGGTTCATTCACTCCAGCCACAGGCATCACTCTTGTCTCCTGCATACTGATATAATTAGTTCACACACCACAGATAGCTGCAGCCGGGTTCTCTGGCTTCCGGAAATTATCATCAAAACAGCTCTTATTTCTCCATTCCCACAATCTCCATGTGGCCACACCAAAAATTAGATTCCATCTGTCACCCCATCTCAAACTCCTACCACTGGTTTTTAAGTTCATCATCAGCCAGTCACACAGACTGGAAGAGAAGAAGGTCGCCGCCACACTGGGCTCAATCAGAACAATCCACATGGCTTTAGCATAGTTACAGTCACGTAGTATATGAAGCACATCCTCAATCCCATTATTACAGCAGTCACAAACAGCCGGTGAGGTGCTCCATTTGCTCCTCCATAATTTAGTTGGAAGTCTGTCCAGCACTACCTTCCAGAGGAACACACGTATTCTCTCCACCCCTTTCCATTGCCAAATTATCTTGAACAGCCTTTGTTTATCAGATGACAAATTAGGCTCCAAAAGAGCGTAGGCAGATCTGATCGAAAAATTCCCATCTGCAGCCGCTCCCCACACCATAACATCCCCTTGCGCATTAGTCCTAGGTGGCAGGACAGGTGCAACTCTATTAATGCCTTCAACCGAAATAATCTGGGCAAGCCTAATAAAGTCCCATCTTCCATCTAAGACCCAATCCGCCACCAGAGATGACTCCTCTTGCTCATTTAACTGGCGAATACAATAGTCTGACATTTTAATCCCACTACTAACCCAGCAGTCATTGAAAAAACTTACCGATTGGCCGTTCCTGATCTGCCATCTCGTACCACGATCAATCAAATCTGCATGGGAACAAATAAACCTCCATAAACCTGAATCTCTAGGACGGAAAGACAGCAAAGACTTCTCCTCCCTCATCGTATACCGATGTGTAAGCATATCTGCCCAAAGTCCTTCAGCACCTATTACCAGCTTCCACGCCAATTTCGCTCCACACGCTTGGTTAACTGAGCTGAGTTTTCTAATCCCTAAGCCTCCACACTCCTTAGGCTTAGTGATTTGGTCCCATCCTATAGTATGACACCCTCTTGAGGAATCCACATGTCCCCATATGAAATTCCGTTGCAGTCTTTCAACTTCAAGGCACACACATGTCGGCAGCCTCGCCACTTGCATAGGGTATAGAGGAATGGCACTCACAACTGATTTAGCTAGATTGATTCTGCCAGCCATAGACAAAGAGTTAGCCTTCCAAGCGCATAATTTTGCCCGGACCCTATCAATAACATACTGAAATGTCTCTGATTTCCTCTTACCACGCTTTAGAGGAAACCCAAGATAACGGCCAATCTCACTTGAGCACTTCATTTGAGTAATGTCCATAATTCTCCTCTTAGAGTGCAAAGGAACTCTCGGTGAGAAGAAAATAGAAGACTTCGATAAGTTAACTTTCCCCCAGAAGCCCTCATAAAATCCTGCAAACATCTCATCATACACATTGCTTGAGTTTCTGAAGCAACACCAAATAATAACAAGTCATCTGCAAACATTAAATGTGACACGGTAGGTCTTGATGTAGATACATCGATTGGTTTCCATCTATTTTCAGCCACAGCATCACATATCATATGGGATAACTTATCCATGCACAACACAAAAAGCATAGGTGAAATAGGGTCCCCCTGCCTTAACCCTCTTTTCGGATTAATAAATTCAGTTTTTGACCCATTCCACAAAATAATATAAGTGACATAGGACACATAATCTAAAATCAGATCAGTGAACTTTAAATCAAAACCAACCTTAAATAGGACCTGCCTCAAAAAGTTCCAGCTAATTCGGTCATATGCCTTCTCAAGATCCACCTTCATAGCCATAAGACCTTTTTTACTGCGATTCTTTCCCATAATGTGCATTATCTCCTGCCCCACGATTATTATATTATCTTGGATACACCTTCCTTTGATCAAGCTTACTTGGAAAGGTGATATTAGCCCATTAACCACTTCTCTAAGCCTGGAAGCTATCACTTTCGAGATGGCCTTATAATGAACTGTGCATAATGATATCGGTCTGAAGTGTGTCACCAACTCAACATTATCCACTTTAGGGATCAGCGAAATAAGAGTCTTGTTGGCCTCCTTAACAGATTTCTTACCATCAGCTCTAGCATTAAGAATTCTGCCTGTGGATGAATTCTAGGACCCATCTTGTATTTTTTTCTTCTTTTTTTTAAGCTTCTTGATGAATATGGGCTTTAGCCACCCTCATGTCCAGAGTCAACACTCTTTCTTACTGGCCTCAGCCCACTTTAGTTTTGGTGCTCGCGCACAAATTTAAACTATATAAACTATTCCATTTGGTCTTTAATATAAGACATATAATCTAATTTGATTAGATAATAAATGTATTTAGATTAGTTAAAATGACATATATTTTCTAAAATATTTTAATTATTTTTCTTAATTATCTTTTTCCCTCTCATCCTGATTATTATTGAGGATGCATCAATAGTGGATAAATTAAAAAAGGGTTAAGTATCAATTTTTTTTTCCTGAAGTAAGTGCGTAGGAATAATTTTACCCCTGAAGTTTTTGGGCAGTAGAATGTTACTCGAAAATCTCAAAACGCAAAGAATGTTATCTCTCTATTAACTACCTTAACGGTTAACTAACGTTTCAATCGTTAGAATTGTTAAGTGAGAGAGCAAACGTCTATATCTTGAGACTTCCGGAGCAATATCGCTCCCCAAAAACTATGATTTCATAAAATTAAAGAAATAAAAAGGAAACCAAAAATGGTTTGTTAGAGAAATAAAAAATGTTTTGAAATTTAAACAATTTAAAAAAGAAAAAGGGAAATAAGATGCATACGGCGTCGGTTTACCACAACTCCAGAACAGATAATAACCCAGGGGAAGACGACCCCTCTGTTACTGCGACTGTCCTCTGTCCAGCTTCATTTCTGTTTCTCTTTCAGCTTCAACTTCCTCTCTTCTTCCGCCGCCACTGACAGCCATCGCGCCGCCGCCGGAAGTATCGCTACGAAGGTAATGCCAACTCGTTGCTATAGCTTTTATGTTATTTTTCTTTCTGGTTCAGATGATTCAATTATCCTCGTTCTACCCCAATATTAATTTCTCATTTTTCTGCTTTGATTGTAAATTTTGTTAGAAATAGAGTGTACTGCGGGAATTTTCTTTGCTTGAATACGCGTAAATGTCTTCGTTTCGCCTGCGAAGGCGGCCTTTCGCTTCCTTTATAGACCCTTGGGTGTGTGTTATTTTTTTTATCAGTGTTAACATTCATTATTTTGGTGGTCAACTGATACGTTTCACCTCCACGCTTCATTCTCTCTTTCTAAGTATTTCCTTCATCAGGTGTTTTTATTTGGAATTTGATAAGAGCTCATCTGAATATTTTCCTTCCTTTAAACTTGAAAGTTTCGTTAACCATCATAATTAAAAGAATCTTGGCCTCCGTTCTTTCTTTAATACTTTTTCAATTTGATTTTGATGCTGTGCATGGTGAGAGGTGTTAGGAACACTTTATTCGTGCTGATTATTGATTCTTTTGAGTATTGGACCATGTAAGTTCATTGCTTAGTAATACTTTATTTCTAATAATCGCTATACAGGTAAATTTTCTTTGGCTTCGGTAAAAAATGGCTAGATGGGATGCAATTCTTTCTCTTCCTGTGCAAAATCCTCCTACATTGGAGTTTTCTTCTGTTGATCTAGTATGGTCAAAAGTTGAAGGTTGGCATGATAAATTAGATAGAGTGGCTTTAATCCCATTTGCTAGAGTTGACGATTTTGTTCGGGGTGAATCCTCCAACAAAGATTGTCCGACGCGATTTCATGTTGAAGCCAGACGTCGGAGGCCTCCATCAATGCCTTACAAGCCAAAGGTTGATGGCATACTAGAATATATTCTGTACGTGGCAAAAATCTTTGTTAGACAACTCTTTGTTGATGCTCCTGCTTCTTCCACTATCCCGTGTGTTTAGAAATTAATCTTTATTATTGGTGTGTAGGTATTGGTGTTCCTTTGGTCCTGATGACCACAGGAAAGGTGGTGTTGTACGGCCCAGTCGGAGTACTTATGTACCAAAGAAAAAAAATGCTGGTCGACCAAATACCAAGAGGGGCTGCACATGTCACTTTATTGTGAAACGCCTGATTGCTGAACCATCAGTCGCCCTTATAATTTTTAATGATGATAAGCATGTGGATAAAAAGGGGATGCCCTGCCATGGTCCTCAGGACAAGATGGCTGCGGGAACACGTGCTATGTTTGCTCCATACATCTCAGAAGATCTTAGACTTCGTGTATTATCTCTTTTATATGTTGGTGTCTCTGTGGAGACCATTATGCAGAGGCACAATGAAACAGTGGAGAGACAAGGTGGTCCATCTAACCGTGATGACCTTTTGACGCATCGCTGTGTTCGACGGCAAGAGCGAGCAATACGCCGGTCTACATATGAATTAGATCCTGATGATGCTGTCAGTATCAGCATGTGGGTTGAAAGCCACCAGAATCATGTATTCTTTTTTGAAGATTTCTCTGATTCAGACCCTTTCACTTTAGGCATTCAAACTGAGTGGCAGTTGCAACAAATGATTAGATTTGGAAACCGTAATCTCCTTATCTCAGATTCAAAATTTGGTACAAACAAATTGAAGGTTTGTTGACTTCTCTTCTTAGGTTTGAAGTAATGAAAATCTTGAAACATTTTATCATAAATTATTAGTCTTACAGAAACTAACTGGAAGCACATTTACAAATTCATCCAGTACCCCATTCACAGTCTTCTGGTATTCAACTCTGACAAGAAGGCCATACCAGTGGCTTGGATAATAACACCTAGATTTTCAAGTTTGGATTCACATAGATGGATGAGAGCCCTCTATAATAGAGTCCATACTAAAGACCCTACCTGGAAGTTGGCTGGCTTTATAGTAGATGATCCTCTATATGATGTCCTTGCAATCAGGTTGGCTGTGTGTGTGTGTGTGTTTTGTTTTCAAATTTTCTGCTAATATGAAGATTTAAACTTACAAATTATAGAAGAATAAATGCTAGTTTCTGTTTGACATTTTGCAATGTTAAGAGGAGAAGAGATTCATTGTTAATTGATGCCTGCATATAAATATTGGATTCTTTGGAATGCACCGCACAAAACATGTGACTGTGCATACAGCTGTATTTGAATTTTATCATTGGGTAACAGGTGTAGTTGCTTCTGTTTTCACTGTTGCCATTCATGTGGCTGGTGTTTCATGTGTCCTTTTTTCTCTTGAACCAAAAATTGATCCTTTTCATTTTCATTTTTGAAGTTGCAACAATAAGAATTAAACTTATTTGTATAGGTTACTGGGACTTGAAAATGGGGGAAATCAACTATAAATATGACTGAGTTACTGTACTGAGACTAGAAAATGGGTGAAATGAACTGTAAATATGACTGAGTCCTCTTGTCCTAGTCAAGAGACATGTTCCAGATGATTTAGATTTATGTTTATGCTAATGCTGTTGAATAATTCAAACATGAAGCTGTGTGGATTTGAAGCCTTTTCATTAAAATTCAAATATGCTGATGACTAATACAAGTTTAAGGAATGATTCTTTTTTTGTCATCAAAATTTGAGTTTTGAGTATATATCTTTCCTATATGTTTCTCAGGGATGTTTTTCAGTGTTCAGTATTGATAAGCTTTTGGAGGATTCGTCATGCATTGCATAAAAACATTATGAAGAAGTGTTTGGACACTGAGATGCAAGCTGAAATATCAAGACGCCTTGGAGAGATAGTGGACAAAATATGCCGGGCCCAGGGAACCATGTCCCTCATTGAAGATTTCATGGAAGATTTTGTTGATGAATCAGATTTTATGGATTATTTTAAGGCTACCTGGTATCCCAGAATAGGTTGGTGATTTTATCTGGCTAACAGAATATCATTCCCATTGGGCATTTCTGCTTGTTTACCAATACCCTTTTGTTTTGAAGGGGGAAAAACAGTCAGCACCTACTTTAGAATAGTTTCGCCTCAATCAAAATTATGAGAATTTTTATTTTGAAATTCTGCACTTATTAGTAGTTATTGTGAAGTGTTAAAAGTAGACATAGAAACTAATGACTTTTAAATTATTATGATAACAAACTTGAAGAATTGATATTGTTTGTTCTAATAGTTAAATGTGTTTTTAAATAATATTGGTATGTGATATCTATTGTTTGACAATGATTTTGAATTTGTGAGAGTAAGAAAGTTGTACTAATAATCAGAGATGTGGCTCTAATGTTGATGAATAATGTTTATAACTGATAATAATAGCTAGTGCCCAAAATTAGTTTTCCAAAATTGACCATAACCTTTGAATATTGTGGACCTGGAGTTCGAAATTTATGGTTCCACTATAATTATTCTTTACCTGGTGTTAGCGTGGATTAAATCCATAAACTTTAAATTATCTGTTTCATTTCTGGCCAAAAAAAGGAAAAAAGAACCTCTTTCATGGGGCTCTTGCTATTACTTTGTGCTTTAAGACATTACTTCTTGGCAATTAGGGAGAATTGGTCTGCAATTCAGTGGCTGCCAAATGATGAATAGGATCATTTTTATTTTAGGAGAAAACCAATATGAATTTGATATCACTTTAAGTTTTATTCTGATGTTTTTGGCATGTCTGACCCAGGAAGGTGGATCAGTGCACTGAAAACTCTTCCTCTTGCCAGCCAGGAGACTTGTGCAGCGATAGAATTTTACCACAACCAACTGAAGATTAGACTGTTGAATGAGAAAAACATCAATGTTTATCAGCGTGCTGATTGGTTGGTTGACAAGTTGGGTACCAAAGTTCATTCTTATTTTTGGCTTGATGAATATACAGAAAAAGATGATTTTGCGCGATACTGGAAAAATGAATGGGCAAGTGGTTTAACATCTTGGCGCAAAACACTGAGCATACCAGATTCTGATGTTGTCATGGAAGATGGATGTGCTAAGGTTATTGACCAACTAGATCAAGATAAAGTTTATATTGTCTGGAATCCTGGTTCTATGTTTGGAATTTGTAATTGTAAGTGGGCACAGGAAGGTAACCTTTGTGAGCACATCCTAAAAGTTATTAGTATCTGTCAGAAGAGAAGGTCTATTCTTCCATCTATCAGCTTATTTCAGTACCACCAGGCGTTAATTGACATACTGCACTGCCCACGTTATGATTCTTTGATCCGCGATCATGCTGTGTCATTGGCAGTTTCTGTTCAGAAGCAATTAAATGCGCTAATTGATTCAGAAAGCCGCCAGAATGTTGTGGATCCTTGTGAGAAATTGGCCATTGATCACACCAATCAACAAACATCCAGTTTAGAAAAATTGTTGGGCCGGACACGGCATAGAAGTGATGCTACATCTCGTGATGGTGACAGTTCTGCAGATGGAAGTGAAGCTCCTGGATTAGTAAGTGGTGGTTTAGGCGATCAGGCTGCGGGCGATGGAGAAGACACATTAGCGGCTGACATGGATGTTGACCCATCATCGATTTGTATTTCGCCGATCCCACCAGGTTTGTACTCTGTTGATGAGGCTATTTTGAGTACAGGGAGTGAGATGTCTTCTTCCAAAAATGGTGCCTCTTGTGCATCACCAGTGGATACTTTGAAGCATTGTAACCAGCAGAAGAGTGTCAATGGTATGTCCACAGTAGATTCTGGTATTCACTTAGTGGATGCTGAACCACCAGTGATTAATGTAGTTGAAAATGAAAACCCAGAGAACATGGATGTTGATATTAAGATCAAATAATACATAATTTTTTTTTTTTTTTTGGTAAAAATTTTTTTAGAAGAGGGGCTCACTCACAGTCCAAGGGCAACGTATTATGACTTTGATCCCTAGGGCATACAGCACTGAGAGTACACATACATTCACCTCAGCCTGCGTTTCCACAAGTTCACATCGGCTAGGATGCTTCTTCTAGCGCTTTGACCAACTCTAGGATTGAACCCTTCCCTTTTGATGAGAGTGATCCGACCCCTTTACTATTTGAATCCAAAGATAAAGGGTAAATAATACATAATTGACCATTTAGCATGAGCATAAATGAAGATTACTGTGGAACTCTTCGGCCATGGGCCATGAGTTCCTGTGGTGAGTTTAATGCATTTAAATTTTGTAAAAACATGAGTGCGGTCTATAAGGTTTTATTATAATCAAAGTTTTCAATTAAAAACATAACTAAATTACTTTTTTCCTATTATTTTTGCGGCATTGCGTGATTGGGTTATTTGAAAGAAATTTGTGTCAACAAGAGTGATGGGTGAATTAGTGAATTAGATACTGCTACAAAGCTGAGCCCTAAAATAATTAGAACAGGTAAAATTTGATTAAAAAATTGATCAGAATAAGTTAAAATTAAAATTTAATTACGAATAGTTTAATCATAGCTTGATCTTGTTTAAATCTTTATAAAGGAGAAAATTTAGGTACTTATTATATTTTTTTTCCAAACAAACTAGAATAAGATGATTTTTTTCCTCAAAATTTTAAAATATTAAACTCCCCAACGCTTTCCGGTAAAAACTTTTTTTAAGTATCCGTGTTGTACAGTCCTTACCCGAATATGAATTTGAAATTCATTGATGTACAGGGAAAAAAACGGAGACCAAGTATTACAACAGAGAGTTTTTACCGTCAAAGTCAAAGCTGCAAAGAGCTGTTTGCAAATTTTAAAACCTAAGTTTTGAAAACAAAACAACTTTTGGAAAAAGCTTACCAAACACCCCTAAACATATCTAGAAGTTATTATGCAGCAAAACCTAGGTTTTGGGACCAAAATTTAGGTTTGAGAAAAAACTATTTTTGTTTTTTTTTTTTCCAGATTTTTCCTTGTCCTCTATTATCATCAAGTATTTTTTCAGTTCTAGTAAGTATCCTTAAGTGTTCTTTTAATATCCTTCAATACCCTATTTTTTTCCCTTCAAGATTAGTGAGTATCTTGAAATCAAGATCCTAAAATAAATTTGTACTATTGTGAAGTATTTTTTTTCAAAGACCAAAGACTTTAAATATCTTTTTATTTCCGTCAATCGGTCTTGAAGTATTTTTCCAAGATCGTGAGTATTCTAAAATATTTTTTTAAGATCCTAAAATAAATTTTCAAGATGATGAAGTATTTTTTAATACCAATATGCACCACAAAAGTGTTTTAATTTTGTACACAAATTTATGTAATTATTATGAAATTTAATTTTAAAAATATTTAAAACACAACCTCATCCTTTATATGCAGTTATACTAAAAGTTAATGTCTTTTTTTTGTTGTTGTTGTTGTTGTTGTAAATTTAACCTTAAAAAAGCTATTAAACTATTATGATAACAATATCCAAATGCTATCCTTTTATCAAAATCACCTTTTTCAATAATCTATCTTGTAAAAAACTATTTTGAAAAGTCATTTTATCTCATAAATCTTAAAAGTTATTCTCCAAAAGCTAAGTTTAAACAGCTCCTTAATCTTGGGAGAATTGGGAAGAGTCTCCATAGAAGAATTTATTGATTATTGAAAATACTGGTATTCTGCAAATTTTATAGGCACATAGTATCGGTACTTGGATTCAACTCTTTCTCACAAATAAAATTTCCAATAGGAGACTCTTCCCCCTTTAATCTTTTGCAGTCCAGTACAAGAGATATTATTTAAGGGTATGAAATTGAAAGAAGAAAAGAACAACAATAACTGCGATTCTAAATTACATTTGATGACAGTTATCATTGCTTAAATTTTCTGCACAAAAAATTGTTGTTCTCATAATGTGTCTTGAGACGACCATCCTTTCTTCTCCAACTCTTGTCGCAATGCCTGTTATTAACCACCAACATTCTTTCATCAATTATAATATACCAATATCAATATGCATGCAAGCAGAGCAAAACATACAAAAACAGAGTGATGCCATATATGCTTGTGTTGTTGGTTGTTACCTTGATTCTCTTTCTATTCGCATCAAAATCAAAGTTTCCCAGCCTTGATGCCGACCGATACTCCACAATTGAGTTCTTCCCAGGTCGGAACCAGAACTCAACATCATCCACAAACTGATACAAACACAATGATAAAAGAATCAGATGGGGCTGGTTTTTTGCCATGGTGTTCACTAATATCTCTTGTGAAAATCTTTTAACATACCCCAAAAATTGGGCATTGGTACTCCACACGAATATAGTCTTCTTTTCTTTCTGCTAGTCGTGGTGTAAATCTGTCAGGTTGAGTTGTTTCTATCTGCAAAATTAGCCAGAAATGAGATCATCAAGCTTTACTTCAAAGATATTCGAGAAGATATTCCTATTAGGAAGATATACTCAGGGTCATAATTTTAATGTAGATTTACCACATCGATCAGTTCCTCCATTGCTTCTTCTCTGCTCACAGGCTTTTTCCTACCTTCACCATTGTAGGTCCTGTAAGAATCAAGGGTATAATTATATGTAATGTTTTATATTCATATACTTAGAAAGACTAACACACACAAGAATATAACTAGATATGTAAGACCCAAATTTTGACTTTATTACATTTATCATTTTCATATCATATTTTTATGTCTCTTTGAATATACTATGTATATATACTATTGTACAATGATGGTTTGGATTAGTTAGCACAAGCTACAACGCCCAATGGAATGACCAACAAGTTCATTAGAGTTTTACAAAAATTAGATGCCTTTCTCCCTTGTAATGGACCGAAAGGATTATGATTTACAAATTTTTTTATGATATTGAATAAACAAGATTGAAAAGATAAAAAGAATTATACAAGGTTGAATAAGAAGCGTGGATAATATTTTTTTTTTTCAAAAAAAAGAACAAAACAAAAATTTAGGGAAAAAAAAAACATTAATTATAGTTTATGAATAGTAGTTCCACATAGATTTTATATTTTATATTATGTGGTGTTAATTTCGACTAAAAATAAGAAAACCAACAAATTTATACAAAAGTCAAAGAATCTCCGAAAAAATAAGAGTAACGAAAGGAATACCATCCAGAGTGGTCTTCTATCACACACACGTAAAAAAGCCAATGACCCACAAACCAACAAATAGAAATGCAATAGTTTCACGTTTCCAGCTCCATATTTGTTAAATTATTCCAACTTGATTCACATGGGTTTAGTTCAACTTCCAGCAGCCCTTTATGCACCAAACCCAGAATAATTTATCTTTTTTGGTTGGTTTTTTTTGACTCAGATGTTTATCAGATTGCAGATCCTCCCCAGAATGCCAGTTAAACAACAAACTGAGAATCTAGGATGAGGTTCATTTCAGACTTCAATGATAAATAAATTAGAACTAATTGACATTAATCTCAGAAACCAGATTTCCAATAAGACCAAGCAGGAAGGAAGCTTTACCAAGGCGGGGCATAATGCGTAAGATCACCAACATTCTCCGATGTCGATACGCAGTTCTTAGTTGCCGGACACAGAGCCAGTGCCGGTGGAATTTTTCTGAACTCCAAGGTAATCAGGTTTTTTCCCTCTGAAATGCAAGACAAATCCAAGTCAAAATCACCTCATTTTCAAATGAAAAAACTAACACAAATGCTCCCAATATGCGCTTGAATCACCAATCTCATCGATTAAAACAAGAAAAAAATTAGGGGAAAGGGAGGAACAGACTAGACCTGAGATTGAAAATGGCACCAATAGTGGCTATTTCGCTACTCTTGAGAATGAGCTCCCTGCGTAAAATGAGAATATGAGAAATTCCAATCTACGAACATAGAAGATGAAAGAAATACTTGCAGAAGAAGAAGTCTGACCGGCGTTTAATTTGCTCCGGAGGATCGTCGTCGTGATTTTTGTGGCAGAGTTGGATACGGGGAATAGAACAAAAATTATTGTGATTGGTTTTGGTGAGAATCTTGAGGGTGAGAAGGTTCTGGAAGACACCAATGAAGCCATGGTTGTATGAGGAGAAGCTTGAAGGTAAGACGAGTGCGCGAGCCACGAGGCTTTTAAAGCGTGTGATGGACGGTGGCTCTCTTTTTATCACCGTCCACGATAGGACGGCAAGCCGGAGGCGCGTTTTGCAAACGTCGTCGTTTCTGATTCCCGGTTCATAAACACGTGACCATATTTGACTCGGCATTAATTATAGTCATAGTTTTACCTTAATGATTAATAACTATAGTCAGACATATAACATAGATTTCAGTGGCATATAATGCCTGATTGAGTTGTCGTTTTAAAAAAAAATGTTTATATAAATTGAGATAAAACTCCTTTTACATACTTATTTCATATACTGTAAATCATGTTGGAAAAATAGCTTCTACCAGTTAACCCTAAAGATACACATAATATTCTAAATTTTAAAGTATGATTGGCATACTTTTTTTCCTAAAGCATTTTTTTGCAGCAATAACAAACACCATAAATTAAAATATTGTTAGAAAAAAACTTTATAATGGGTGTTAAATGAACCACAATTAGTTAATAATACTAAGTGTTACTATCAAAATATGCTTGGGGTATTGGATGTAACTTAAAAAAGACATGATTTTAGTGGTAGAATTGGGTTCCAAACTAATTTTGTAAATTAAAGTTGGGGTAAAAGTCAAGTAGTATAATATGATTTATGTTTTGATAGACTTTTATAAAAAAAGTTAGTTTGACATAAATTTATTGGGATGAAACATTGAAAAGTAAAAAGTTAGAAGACAAAAAAAGTTGTGTTCGCTTTAAAGTGATCACTTTATACTTGGAAGTTATTTTCCCCGTAAGCTATCTCAAACATACATTTTGCATCCAACTGGCCTTTTTTTTTTTTTTTTTTTTGTTCCAACTGACTTTTGAGCCTTTCTAATGTTATCCATAATACCCCTGATACCTTACCTTCATCACTTTCTAATATCACTCCTCCAACTAACCAACTTGAACCTGTCCCACCTTAAACTAAAACTTACACATAATGAACTGAAAACACATGTTGAAATCATTTTTGGGATGGATATAGAGGGTGAATCAGGAGGAGAGTCCAGACAATAATCTCAAGAGGAAGATAATGGTATAAATGTCTTTCCCACTAGAAGAACAACCAGGACTTTGACTTCAAATTGGGTATTGAAGAGATGGGTTGGCCTATTGCACTTAGAAAAGGGATAAGATCTTGTACTCAACATCCAATTCAATGATTTATTTCATATGGTAATCTGTCTGCAAAGATATAGAGCTTTGTTGTAAGCAGTGTACAGATTCAAATTCCAAATACTTTCCAACAAGCTATGATTGATACAAATTGGAAGAAAGCTGTAGAAGAAGAGTTAAAGGCATTTGAGGAAAATAAAACATGGGAAATCACAGCTCTTCCCACAAGAAACAAACTGATAGGATGTAAGTGGACCTTCATCCTGAAGTTCAATCCTAATGGAAGTATCAAAAGGTATAAGGCAAGACTGGTTGTAAAAGGGTATACTCAGACTTATGAAATTGATTACTAGGAAACCCTTGCCTCGATAGCTCAATTCAATACTATCCAAGTACTAGTTGTCAATTACAGCTAACTTGGATTGGTCACTACATCAACTGGACGTTAAGAATGCATTCCTGAATGGAGACTTGGAGGAAGAGGTTTACATGGAGGTTCCTGATGGAAAACTAGCTCAAAACGACTCTATCTTCAAACTCAACAAGTCTCTGTATGGAAGCAATCTCCAAGGGCATGGTTCTGCAATAAACAAACTTGGATATAAATAGGGGCAATATGATGACACGTTGTTTATCGAGCATGATAATGGGAGAGTCACTATCCTGATTGTCCATGTTGACAACATACACTACTACAATAAATAGATTCTACTTCCCCCAAAAATGTCCTTTTTTAAAAAAGGGAGGTAAAAAAAAGGCAGTGATATTTTTGTAATTTTTTGACATATTGGGAATCCTTATTTAGAATTGGGATGCCTAATTAAATTGGGACACCTAAAATCAACTATAGACATCCCAATTAGAAAAGAGACGTTAAAAGAAGAGGATTTTGGCGTCCCTGCTAGAGCTGGGAATCAGGGCCTAGGATAAAGAAAACATCTGTTTTTCAAAGTCAGGCTCGATAGTACCAGGGCCAGGGCCGGCCCTACAGGGCCTAAAAATTACTATGCTAAATTTTAACTATTTTTCCTTCGGTTTTTTCCAAAGAAATATAATTAGTAAATTGCAACCATTAAAATTCTAATCTGTCAAATAAATGTTATCAATATTAATATCCAAACAAAATAAATCATTCAAAAAATAAACACATTCATTTATTCGTAATAAAAAAAATAAACACAAAGAATATGTTTTTTTCTTTTTTTTTTTCAAAAAATATTAAAAAAGGAATTGCTTTATGCCCATGACAAAATGCCTTTCCCTCTTGTAATTTTGTGTGTGTCTACAAATTCTTTCGATTCATGCATGATTTTACCGACATATAAAAATAACTATACTTATTTTACACAAAATAGCTTTATAATTTATTACTTATATAATATTGTAATACCAAAGTATGTATTTATTTAATATGAAAACATCCCTTCTTTAAAATTTATAATAACTAATTATGTGTTTTAATACATAATAATAAATATAAAAAAGGTTATAGTTTAAACTAAAAAAACCTAAGTAATTACAAATAAACACATTCATTAAGTGGAAGTCTAAGTAAGTAAATTTTTTTTTTAAAAAAGCTACAGTTAAACGGGCCTAATGGGTCGGCCTTGCAGAGCTAATTTCAAATTTCTGACATATTTTTCAAGCTCGACTCTTGACGAGCTAGGACTTAAACGGACTCAACCTGATTTCCTGGCTCTAGTCCCTGCTAATAAAGGAACACCGAAAATAGAGCTTTTGGCTGGAAAAACACTATTTGTGGCGTTCCTTTTAGAGTTGGGATGCCTATTTGGCACTTTAGGCGTCCCAAATTTAATTTGGGATTCCTATGTCTAAACTTTAGGTGTTTCAAATTTAATTTGCGATGCCTATTTGTACACTTTAGGCATCCCAAATTTAAAATTGGGACGCCTAAAAATTCAAACCTCTTGGCATTTCATGTTCTCTCCTGTCAGCCACACCTCTCTCTTTCTCCCCCCATCCTTTTTGTCCTTCACCTCTCCGTCCTTAGCCTTCCTCTTAACCACAAGCTTTTCGTCCTTCACCTTTCCTTCTTTACTCCATCTTCACCTCTATCGCCTCACCTTCCTCCACTTTCACTCTCTCACCATTGCCGATCTGCCTCTTGTCACATACACCGTCACCGATGAGCTTCTTCTTCACAGTTCTGGCGACGGTTTTTGGGACGCCAAGTCAAGATCTGAGATTGAGAAACAATAAAGTATGCCAAGGACAAAAGAGGAGAGAGGGTTTCTTCTTCTCTTTCCCTTTCTTCCGATTCAACCTTCTCCCATGGGTCTTTGTTGCGACTTTGCGTTCCCTTTTCTTGTTCCCTCTTTCTTTTGATTCAGCCAACGCCTTCACTTTAGTCCATCAGGGCACAAGTCTCAAGCCTCTCAACTTCTTCTTTTTCATCAAAAATTCGTTTTTCCTCCTTTATGTGAAGAAATTTGTTACCGATTGTTTCATTTTGTGGTTTGATTTGAGTTTCCATCATGGGCACATTTCTTCCTCCCGGCAAGATTATTGAGTCTAGATCTTAACCTTCTTTTTCTTCTCTCTTCGATCTATGAAGATAAATGATTTTAAGTTTGTCTGTTTGTGAGCATGAGCGATGATGAATATGGGGAATTTTTTTCTTCTAAAAACCTTACAGCATCCCAAAAAAAATTGGGTCGCCGTAAGTCTTATATGGTGTCCTTTTTTAGGGATGTTATTACTAGACTTTACTATGTCCTTCACATAGGCAAAGGGACGTAAAAAAGGCTTAAAAACATACGTTAAAAGCCTTTTCTTTAGTAGTGATAGTTATTACTAGAAACAATGAAGATTTTATTGCCCAACTAAAGAGAGGTCACTCAAATTAGTTCTATGTGAAGGATTTCGGTCAAATAATATAATTTTGGGTATGAAAGTGGCAAGAACCAACAAGGCATCAACGTATCCAAGCGGAAGAATATCCTAGATCTGTTACATGAAAACATTCAACATGAAGGAACACCAATGGAAGAAGGTTGTCACATAGAGTTCAAACTAAATGGTGTCCCAGTTAACTCAGAACAATACATAAGACTTGTAGAGAAGCTAATATACTTAACCTACACACGTCTAGATATTAGTTATGCAGTTGGAATAACAAGTCAACTCATGTTTCAACTATATGGAGGTTGTATATCTGAAGCTTAATCTTGGAAGATGAATTTTCTTTAAGAAAAGCCTTGCCAAAAACATCAAAATTTACACCAATGCAAGAGATCAAGAGAGAATAGGAGGTTAACTTTAGGATACTGCACATATGTGTGGGGAAATCTGGTTACATAGAGAAGCAAGAAATAAACTTTGGTTTCAAGATATAATGTAGAAGCAGAGCTGAAGGCAATTAATGAAGGAGTATGTGAAAGACTCTGGGTTATCAGACTATTGACAGAGTTAAGAATTCCATATGAAGGACCTATGCAACTTTGATGCAAAGCTAGCATTGAAATGACAAAAAATCAAAGTGGAAAAAGTATAACTGTTCTAGCTAGCGGTGGAAACAAGCACTTAATCTTTTGATATCCCAACATAATGCCATACCAAAAGGTAAGAGAAAAAGGTCATAGTTGGCCTTTCAATCTTTTTTTATTATTAAAAAATTATTTTTATTTTATAGGTTTGACCAACATTCTCTCTTCAGCATACAAATCATCACGCAGTAACATTTCTAAATGCATATCTATTAAAATTGAATCTTTGAGAGCTGGAATTTATAGAAATGCCCATTGTTCAGATAACTATGATGTGTGGATTGAAAATTCAAATATGTATATATGGCACTTACAAGACACACTATATGGTATTTTGGAATGTCATATTAATAAACTTTACCATTGTCTTCACGTATTGACGATGATCTTATCTAAATCGCGTACGTAGCGGGTTCATTGTCCCCGACTCATATCGTTATAATTGTTTCAAATATATGTTGCTCAACTACTTTTCATCCTAATACTATAGGATCAAAAGGTTCACATATTGGATTCTTTTGGCAAAAGAGGATGGGAAAATTTTGTTTATGTGTTCTCAATGATGAGTTGTTTGGAGGGTCAGAAGCTTCTGTACGTGCCAGGAAATTCTGAGACACCGAAACTTCTCAGGCACAATCAACATGCCCAAATTACGTTCCTTTCAAGTTATTAAAAAAAAGAATGTTGAGCCTGAACTTACCGAAGCACTTATATAGTTTTGCAATAAGCCGAGTGAATAGTGAAGTGTTTCCAACGCAGATCATGACGATTAAGGGCGGCCGAGATAATGTAATTGACTTCCTCAATGACTATCGAAAGAAATTGTAGACTAGTATTTAATTTATTATGCTGTTTAGTGAACATTTTCCCACTGGGGGTTTAAGGAAATAACAGTATGTATATTAAACACTCGAGAATGGGTATATATTCATGCAAAATAGGCAAAGATGAGTTGGTCTTGAAATTTAATTTCTTCAAGTTATACAAAGATTCAATAAATGTCAAAATGTTTCTAGGAAAAAAAGGATGAGGAAAGGTCTAACAATGCATCATGGAAACTATCTTTGCATTTTTTCCCACACAGATGCCCATCTGGTTTCTTGGATATAAAAGAACTTAATATAAAATTCAGAAAAACTTGTGATGCCTCAAGAAAATAAAAGTCCAATAATCAATGTGGAGTTTCTCGTTTCTTGGTCACTATTTTATTCAGACAACTTGAGATGCCTTAAGAAAACTTGAGATCCAGTTTAGTTGCTGAAACAAGTTTCAATAAATGCAATCGAATTTTTTTTTTTTAAATTTATAATGACCACGTTTCATATTGGTGAGAAGAATTATAAGCATAAGAAGAAATATGTCTCCACTAAAGCATAAGAAAACAGATCCTACATAAACTGAAAAATTCCGACTAAACCATAAAAAAAATTGAAGAATAAAATTCAATTGTAGTGTAACTGGTGTGTTGATAATCTTGCACGACATCCGGTGTACTTTTTTTTTTTTTTTTTTTTTTTTTTTTTTTTTTCAAAAGTAAGTATCATTGATACTTTTTAAAGGTTATGCATGCAAAATATGTAGAAATGAGTTTGTCTCCAAATTGCTTCAAGTTAAACAAAGAAACTTACATAAACAAGTTTCAACAAATGGATCGAAAGATAAATTTAAGAAAAAAATTATAATCAAGAGACTAAGAGAAAAGAGAAGGAAAAAAAGAAAGAAAATGGAGGCAAAAATAATATTTTTTACCCATTTAAAAAGAAACTTTTATATCGGATAAAAGTGATATATGACCATCACAACTCATCTTCAAATCTTTGTATAACTTGAAGCAATTTGGATGTCATATGGGACTTATTTGACTCTTGTATATAATTATATAATTCTAACTTGGAATTTTGTAAATCTTCCCGAGTCATATTGAGCATTAAATTCAAACCAAGCCTTGCAACTTTTAAGTTCGAATTTAATAGTTAAATTCCGATATCACCCCATTTCAAATTTTTGTTTCTTCATTATG
This sequence comes from Acacia acuminata, assembly GCA_019022655.1. Taxonomy (NCBI): domain Eukaryota; kingdom Viridiplantae; phylum Streptophyta; class Magnoliopsida; order Fabales; family Fabaceae; genus Acacia; species Acacia acuminata. The sequence goes on from JAFJYI010000247.1 coordinate 844,976, forward strand.
TTCCAATTTTGTGCGTCTATCGAACCTAAAATCGATCAAACGCCCAAGTATATATACATTTTCCACTGGGTTTAAGGGAATAGCAGTCTAAGTTTAGATCAAGTATATTTTTGGTTTTTTAACTTTAAAAAGTATATTTTTAATCATATAATTCTAACACAGTTAATGTTGTTAACGGAAAAAACTGACGCAACAAACTTAAGTGATGACTATGTAATTAAATTATATTAATCCTAAATTTAAAATATGTGTAAATATCTAAAAGCCTAATGAAGTAGTCAATATTAAAACCTCGATTATATTATAAAAATTTAGTTTAATAATCTTTAGCTAGGAAAGGGAAAACATTGAAACTGTCCGTTGCATCTCAAATTTTCCGCTTTAGATCACTTTAGAATAATATTACATTCGGACCTTAATATAAGACTTAGTTAATTAATTTAGAGAGACTAAGAAAGATAAATAAATGTCACCAAATTGTTTCAAGTTATGCAAAGATGAAATATATTTTGCATACGGTGTGTTGACGTACAGAAACACGATAATGGCTAGGTGCATGCAAAAAATGCAAAGATAAGTTGGTGTCTAAATTGCTTCAAGTTTTGCAAAGATGAAATATACTTCCTCCGGTCCTAATAATAGGAACACTTTCATAATACAAATTGCATTACGAAAGTGTTCCTATAATTAGGACCGGAGATAATATTTCTCTTTTCGTTGATATGGTGAAGAAGAAATTGGTCTCCGCCAAAGATTTTTGTTGATATGTGAACACAAATTCCAAAATCTACAAATCAAATAAGTCCCTTATGATCTCGGTTGATTATTTAATTTTCCTTGGTGGGTTAATGTACCAAATGTTAAAAAGTTTATACAAGTATGCACACTTGCCCAGCCATGGGTTTAAGAGAATAGCATGTGTATAACAGAAACCCGATATTGGGTATATGCATGCAAAATATACAAAAGATTAATTGGTCTTCACATTTCTTTCAAGTTACACAAAATGTTTCTGGGAAAAAAGGACGGGGAAATATATTTCTCTTGTTGTTGATATGATGATGAAGAAATATATATGTCTCCACAAAAGCGTGCAAATCTTTTTTTTTTAAAAAAAAAACATAAGAAACAGAAAATGAAAATGGCACCAATATATAACGGTGGCTATTTCTCTACTATTGAGAATTAGCTCCCTGCGTAAAATGAGAGGATTATGAGAAATTCCAATCTACGAACATAGAAGATGAATGAAATTGTTGCAGTAGCAAAAGACGAAGTAGTAGTCTGACTTGCATTGATTTGCTTTGGCGGCTTGTCGTCGTGATTTTTTGGCAAAGTTGGATACGGGAAAGAGAGCAAAGGTTATTGTGATTGGTATTGGATGAACCACAACTAGTTTAAAATACAAATTAGTGTTAATGTTAAAATACTTTTAGTATACTAGATGTAACATATAACCTAAAATGAATATGATTTTAGTGTTAGAGGCAGGCGGTCCAAATTGGAAAAAGAAGAAGAAAGGATTCACAATAAGGTAGTCCGCCCTTATGTCGTTTGTTGAAGTATATGATTATATGGGCTTGTGGGCTTCCAAGGTCGCTCTATGCTGGGCATGACCCCCTCTCTTTGGGTCTTATAAGATTATATTTTGGGACAATGACTTTTAAATACCACATGAACTTCCAAAATCCATAAATACCAACTGAAAAAAGACAAGGACAGAGAGGTATGAAGGTAAGAATCTTAATTTCGAATATTTGGGCAAAAGACAAAATTACCCTCTCCTTCACCTCTTCTCTCTCCACTCCATTCTCTCTTTTTCATCAGTTTTTGGTGCCCCCCGGTCAGTCCCCCTCTTAATTCCTCAACTCCCCCCAAACTCCATTGCCCTCACCACCTTGATTTTATGTTCTGAAGAGGTCCGTTTAGAGAGAGAGAGAGAGAGAGAGAGAGAGAGAGAGAGAGAGAGAGAGAGAGAGAGAGAGAGAGAGAGAGAGAGAGAGAGAGAGAGAGACCACATCATATTTTTTGTGCTTCCTACAAGACCACTCCTGTAAATCCAACCACAAGCCGCTGAAATCCGCCGAAATCGTGGATGAAGTAAGCTATGGAAGCTTAGGGGAATGGCTTCATGGAGTGAAGGGAGGGCACTTACGGTGGGAGGTGAGGTAGATGATCAAGGTATAGTATCTGGGTTTTGAGGAAGAAGAGTGTGAACAGTAAATATGAGATTTAATAATCATCATAATAAGATTAATAAGTTCATCAATGATTTTTACAAAATTTGTAATGTGTTTAACAAGTTCGTTACTCTAGTATAAATATGTCAGTGTGAGTTCCCAAAATATGAGCATCATGAACAAAATTCATAATAGGATTAACAGGTTTATCAATGGTTTTTACAAAACTTGTAATGGGTTTAACAAGTTTGTTAGTTAGGTAAAAATATGCCAATGGAGGTTCCAAAAATCTGAGCATCATGAACAAAATTCGTAATGAGATTAACAAGTTCATAAATGGTTTTCACAAAACTTGTAATAGGTTTAACAAGTTCGTTACTTAGGTAAAAACATGTCGGTCTTTGGTTCTCAAAATCTGAGCACTAAGAACAAAATTCGTAATTGTATTAACATGTTCATCAATGGTTTTCACAAAACTTATAATGGATTTCATAAAACTCAGTAAGAACTTCTTCAACAAAATCCAAGACACAAACAGAGAACCAAGCCTCTTGGTTCAAAATGATAAGAGAAGAGGGTTGAACTTTGCTAGGGTCAAAGAATCAAGCTACAAATTAACAAAAAAACCACAATTCTTGGTTTGAAATCATAAAAGAAGGGGATCGAACAAATCTTTACCTAGACTGTCGATCGAGGAAACGTTCTCTAAAATCAGAAATGAAGCTTCATGTTCAATGAAATCACAATATCTCGACGAAATCACAATATCGCAATCTAAATATTGTCAATGTATTGTCAAGTCTAGTGATTATCGAAGGAGATAAGCTTCAATTAGAGCGTGATTTGTGCCAGAAAACTCGTGAAAATTTAGTCAAAGAGGATGAGGGAGCAACACGTGGGGGGAGAATAGGCCATTGTTCATGAAACTATTCATTATCATCTTCAAAGAGCTCGACTTCTTCTTCCAACAATGATCTGGTAGAGGAAGAGGAATAGAGGGTGAGGAGAGAGAAAGAGGAAGGGAGGGAGAGGAGAGAGAATATGTGAGGGGCATTTTAGTAAAATAATTTTTAAATTTCATAACCCTAGATTCCTGCCAATCACCTTTGTGTCCTATTAAATTTTTAACGGACATTTTGAGGTTTTGGAATTTTATATGATATTTAAATAATATTTTCTCTTGTATTTTTTCGGGTACAATAGATAGTTATATTTATTTATAAGAAGAAAGGTGTAAATTTAGCAATAAAGTATTTTGTTATGAGCATCCAACACAGTTACCTTTCAATGGGTCTAAAAGTAGACATGATCATTTTTTGGTAGCAATTTTGATAACGCTACCATGAAGTGGGATTCTAGTCAGTCCTTGCCGTCCATTGTGAGCCAGCAACAATTTGTGGTGGCAAAATCTCCTCGGAGTGTACTTGGACCCAATAAAAGATAGTTGTATTAAATGCTCGTAGTAAAATAGTTCATTATTAAATTTGCATATTTTTCCTTATTTATATGTTTATATATCAAGCTTGGGAGAGCGGCCGCCACTCTCACATTTGTTGTTGGGCTACAACATTGATTCTATTTAGCATAATTTCTTCTTTTTAATGATTATATTTGTACCAAAAAAATATTATTGTATTCAGCCACCATTAATATGAGAAAAATATAGTGTGTTGTGAAAAATACAATTTTTTCTGCTATAATTTTATTGAAATAAACTAAAGATCACATGAAAGTTGGTCCAAAACAAAACATTACAAAAAAAAAAGTCAAACCCAACCGAAATAACCCTAAACCCAAACAACACCAACATCACAAACCCTAATCCTTAGTCAAAGTCAAAGAACCAGATGGGCCATTGTTGCAGCCAGGGCTTGAAAAAAAGAAGAATATCTTATTACGAAGATGCCGGAAATAAGAGATGGGGGGCTCCAAGAAACACCCTATCAGACCCATGCCATATGAACAGTTGTCTGCTACCATAGGAGCATATTTACCATCAGCATGAAACACTAGTTGGTGTAGAGAGAAGCGCCACTGTAGACAAAGAAAACCCATATGCCCAAAGAAACTCTAACTATCGCCATCGATCATTCCCCAGCCCAAAGCCACCAGACCGTGAGAATGGAGCAACCAAACTAATAACATGATCTACATGCATGGTCAGGTCGTCTTTATTTTCCTTATTACGTAATTATAAAGATGTAAATCATCAATAATATATATTGTTCTTTCATGTTCCTTATAATTTTGGTTGTTAATCATTAGAGATAACCCTTTTCCTTGCAGCACTGAATAGCATCATCAAACATTTGTTCCAACCCATACTTGAACTCAAACCCAGCATCCATCAACTTCTTCGAACATAGCTCTGGTAGCTTGTAACCCTTTATATCCTCCAAAGACCTATAATACGAAAAAAAGGTTATAAATAAAGAAAACACACACACTCACACATATTGCAGCAAATCTCACTCTTTGGATGGGATCTGGAATTCTGGGTATTTGACAGAAAGAAGCTGAGCCATCTCTTCAATGGTTACGATAAATGGAGAACAGTTATATCTTCCTTTTGGATTAGGATGTTCCAGAAGAAATATGTGAGCTCTTGCCACGTCATCCACATGCACCATATGAACTCGACGAAGCATGCCATATTGATCCTTCTCACCTGCACACACATATATATATATATATATATATATATAGTATAATAACTATATTACAGGATAATACTTGTTGTAATAAAAAAAATATGGTAATTATTAATATCATAGACCTATCGTAGATAATTATTCTTCATCAGTTTATGACAGCTTCAAAATTCGATGAATTCATTCTATTGAAAATTTATATATATGGTGAGAAGACGGCTTGGAATTCATAATGTCAAAGTGGAACAGCGAGGACATTATTTGTCAACGACTTATAATTGCCCAAAAATCTGTAAGTCAAAAAATTAGTCACTAGAACATAAAGTTGGTTTAGTGGTGCAAGAATTTACTAGATTCTTTTGGTTTTGAGTTTGAGTTCCAAAAAAATCTTAAAAACTTGTCAATCATATCATTTAATTCGGAAAAATAAATGAGGTCCCAAAGAATAAAGGTAATTACTAAAAAGTCACACAACAACAAGTGAACAATAAATATATATAATGACAAGTTCCTGTGCAATAAACTATTTGAGGGATAAGTAAATGGTGGAGGACTTACCAAAAAGCAAAGCCAAAGAGAGACGAACAGAGCCAGGGATGTTAGGGCAAAAGAAAGGTCCAGACACCAACGAAGGAATCAAACTCACAACTTCTAAACCATTCTCTTGACCGAACTCAAGCACCGCCTTCTCTGCGAGTGTCTTCGAAACTGCATAGTTCCATGAAAATGGCTTCACTCTTCTCAGATAATTCACATCACTCCAGAAACCCTCGTCCATAACATCATCGTCTTTGCCGTTGTTGACCACTGCCAATGCGCTCGACGTGTACACCACGCGCCTGACGGTGTTGGAGTTCACACATGCTCTTATGATTCCCAGTGCTCCTTCTATAGTCCTCTTTGTGACCACTTCTTCACTTTCGTTCTCTTGTAAATCAAATGGCGTTGCTGTGTGCAGAACTCCGATGCACCCTTCAATGGCGTCTTTGAAGCTTTCGGGCTCGCTTAGATCTGCGTTGAAGAATCTGAGCTTCTGGGATGCCCCTGGTAGGTTTGTGAGGTAGCTCACATCTCTCTTTCGTCCTGTTCAAATTGCATGCAAATCAGAGAAGGTTTAAATCATATCATTTCTTTAGTACCTTTGTTCCTTATTATAAATTTTAAATAACCAATTTGTGTTAATCAAGAAAAAAAATTAAAATTAGTTAAGGACAATAAATATGTATTTTTGTTGCAACTTTTACTTACCATTTTTAGCTTGGGAAAAATTTTGGTTTTTATTATAAGCCTACTTTCAGAGTAATAGATGAGAGTGTTACATTTTTGCCCCATTTGTAAATGAGGGAAAAATTGAAAGAATTTATCAATTTAATCATATTTATCGAGTTAGCTAACTTTTTTTTTAGTATATGAGAATTATGTAATTTGGACTTGTAAATAGGATTAGAGTGACATATGTATAGAGGGTGAGTGATAGAGAATACATGTAATAAATACAATCAACAAAAAGTAAAGTTAGAGAAAAAAAATGCAATAAATGCTTAATTAGACAAACTTAAAATAAAGCTTATATCTTAAAACACAATTTCACAAATTTAAAGCTTATAATAACAGGCGGATGGAGTGTGTAATTAGAGAAGTTCATCATATATATTGATGCACAAGATTATAAAATTTTGGCAAGAATATTCAACGATTGTTTCACACAAAATGGATGTTAAAAAGTAGACAGTGACACTGTTGTAATTTTCTGCTTACCTTTAACATCCATTTTTTTAAAAGCCGATGATAAAAGTAAAAACTTTAAATGTCTGTTTTATAAAATAGACGTTAACATTTAATACAGGTCAACCTGCGGGTTGTGCGGTTAGCAGCGCGACCTAAAATCAACCTGCCTCTTGATAAGTTGGAAAAATTCCAACCCAACCCTTTACAGATATATAGTTTGGCGGTTCTATTTTTTAAAAACCATTTCATATATTTTGGCAACCCAACCTGCCACTTTTTGGTGGGTTTAGCCCTTGGAGTCTTGGACCAACCATTTTACCGGCTATACTTCATCAGAGTCTTTATATGCAGAAATCATGATTTTCCTTCTAAGTTCCAGACATTTGTTTATGTTGGATTATCTCTAGTCCACCCCTAATAGATAGTTAGAGAGGTTGTTTTCATTATTTAAATAAAGAAAAAGAAAATACTATTTAATATATCCCAATAACCAACAGACTGAATAATGGGATATGAGGAGGACGGGGATCAGTTTTTGAGTGATCCATGAATTTGATGTGTTGCGTGATCAAAGTCTAGCTCGGTGTTCTGATTTCGCGTAGGCAACTAAACTACACTAGCAGAATCCAAGTACGCGCTGAATTCCCTCAGCTTATATCTTATTCGGGTAATTATATCTTTCTTTGCACGGTTTGATTGTCGCCTCTGTAACCCCCCTTAAGGGTACTAATTTAATTAATTCATATGCTTGTCAGAGCTGCATTAATTAATGTTGTCGTAATTGTGGCCTCTGTATTCCCACACATAGGGATGGAAATAGGCCAGGCCAGGTCAGACTTTGACTAATTAGGTCTGAGCCTACAATGGGGGCAGAAGGCCTGAGCCTGGGCCTTAGCCTGAATTCAGGCCTTTTTCTAGGCTCAGGCCTAAGCCTTCATAAGGCCGGGTCGAGTTTGAAGCCTTTTTAAAGGCTTACTTACAATGTAGGCCTTTAAAAAGGCCTCATATTACAAGCCTTGGAGGCCATAAATAGGCTTTATATACTTAAGCCTATCAAAACTTATATAAATATATCTTGAAATTATAATATAAGAATAAAAAACAATAAATATTATCTTATTTATATGATATAAATATAAATATATTTATATGATATTTTATTTAATATTTAAACAGCCGGACTTGAAGGCCTACTGGTCGCCTTATCAAAATAGGTCCGGCCTATTTACATATTCAAGCTTTTAAATAGGTCTTGGCCTGACCTTTTTGTTAAAAAGGTCAGCCCGACTGTGCCCTAAATAAAGCCAGCCAGTAAGCCGCCTGATAGGGGCCGACCTATTCCTACCCCTACCCAAACATAAGAAATTTGCAAGCAAATAAGATTATTCCTAATATCCTTGAAATTATGACATGTGGTGAGGAAACAGTTTCTTTCAACTAACCAACATGACACCCGAACATAAGAGGTGGAGCTAGGAATTCAAATTAGGAAGGGCGAAAATTATAGAATAGAACTCAGCTACTTATCAAATTATATTTCAGCCATATAAACATTTCAATATGTTCATTTCAGTCACTCGACACAATTTTTAGTGGGGACTAAAGTGAAAATATTGAAATTTTTATGAGACTGAATATAATTTCCTGAACATCTGGGTAATATTATGTAATTTTAGGGAGTCACACTTAACCCCTCCCTAGTTCCGCCGTTGCGAACATTGACAAGCAAATAAGATTATTAAATGTAGTTAATATTACCAGGAAGAGATCTGATAGTGGTATTAACGGAGTAACCATCTTCAAGCAGCCTCTTGATGATCCATGAAGCAATAAAACCAGTGCCACCAGTGACACAGATTTTTCCCTTCTTCCCTTCTTCTGATGACTCCATCTTCAAAAAGCTTTTGTGTGTTTCCGTACATCAATGGCGGAAAACAAATGATCATATTTATAGTTACTTTCATTGATGTTTTTTCTTGCTTCATTATTACAGAGTTTGAATTTTTTTTCTTACTGACGCTATAATTGTTGTATATGGCCTTTGATTACTTTCCCAGGGAATTATTATTGACTGGACTTTTAAGTTTGCCTAGTAGAAGTCATGCCGTGCACGTTAATATTAATGTACCGTACCAAATCCTGTTTAAATAATACATTTATCGATTTTTTTATTAGCTAACTATACTTAATAATAAAGCAACTTAAAAACAAAAACAGATGTACAAAAATAAATTCTTGATTTTCTTTCCTTTTTTGGTATTTTTTTGGGGCAAGGAGTCTTGTTCATTGCATGCACTTATTATTGGGCATACATACACTAAATATATATAGTTTGTTCTGTGCTTATGTTTATGGGGTTTAAACTTCTCATGTTACATGGGAAGAAAAAGATTCCTACACATACATAAAATAGTGGGACCCACCATTTTATGTGTGTGATATGAGAAAACACTTCTCCTACAACATAAGAAGTATTTTTCCCTATGTTTATAGTTTATATTATGGATGTTGATATATTAATTAATGGGAAAAACACTTCTCATATTGTAGGAGAAGTGTTTTTTATCATGTCACACACATATAAAATGGTGGGACCCACATATATATATATATATATATATAATTAACATTATATATATATGTAGGTCCCACTATTTCATGTATGTGTAGGAATCTTTTTCTTCTCATGCAACATGAGAAGTTTAAATCCCTTAATTAATATATACTGCCAAATTATATGTATTTTCCTAGCTGCATTAGCATGAGAGGCTTCAAGCCTTCAACCTATCAAAATGTTTAATCTGTATTTGGAGGATCTTTAGAAATTAATTTTGATCCCTCCCTTGGTCTTTATTTTTTGATGATGATGACTAAATTGGTGAGTTTGATTTTGAGGGTTAAGATTCTTTTTTTCCTTCTTTAGTTAATTTTTTTGACTGAAATTTGAAAAACATTGCATTACATGTGACTTTGATTGACCAAGAGTTAAGAGAAAAAAGTCATGAAAGATGACAACCTGTATAACCATTTCCTGAAATAAAAAAGATACACAACGGATGTCTCTTCTCTATTTTTCAAAGGATGAAATAATTTCATTGAAATGAGCATCTTCCAATTTTCGGCCTTTTCCACTTTGTTTTTCACATGTCATAGGTTTGATAGCTCCCCTTGGAATATTATCTCTTCCATATCGTCAGATTTGAATGTTGCTATGTGATTTTGTTTTTTTTAATGTTATGGTTTATCTTTTGGATTGACGTAAATCCAACATCCTGAAATGTTTTTTTAATTGTATTCAGTGTTTTAAAGTATTTTGTAGTACATTTAGTAGACAAAAGTAATTTTTCAAGTGATTTCATTACCCTAAAATACTTTTTTTTTATGTGATTTTATACTTAACAATTTAGGTAACTTAGAGTACTGGATACATCTAAAAAAATACTTCAGGTTAGTGAATGTGCTAAAAAATAATTTAAAATATTGGACACACTTAAAAAAATACTTCAAGGTGTACCAGAAAAAATAATTTAGAGTGTTAGGAGCACTACAAAATACTTTATAATACCAGATGCATTTAAGAAAATACTTCAATGTGCTGGATAAACCTTAACCCTTGATTTCTTGATGATGATGTGATTTTGACTTTTAGACGTTGCTTTGATTTTTGGGTTCGTTCTTCTTAATCCCTCATCATCATCTTTTTACTTCTCTCCTCCTCCCCTCTTTTCATTTCTGTCACCATTAGGTCAAGGTTGCCTTTTCAATTTCCAATCACCTTGTTGAATGCTATATTGCTGAGCGAGGAATAGTCGAAGTTAGGTACACATTGATTTCAAGTTTATCAGACGTCAAAAAGGTGATTCAGGTCCCATTCCACTTCATCTTCAAGTGACACTGTTTGATTTGGCCACAGTTCTTACATCTTCCAGCTCCAATAATGATTTTTTTTTCCCCTTTTTTGTTGTTGTTGCCATGATTTTAATTCTTGAATGTTGTTGTGAGAAATTTTTTTGGCGTGGTGGGTTAGCTAAACCCCCCCCAACCAAAAAAAAAAAAAAAAAAAAAAAACTGATATGGAAAAAAATGAGTTGGATGACACAAAGGCATGCCATGTGAGTATGTTGGACTCAACTAATGTTTAACTATTTGGACTGTTTAATTTGAGGTAGTATTGCTACGTTTCAAACAATATTACATCTCAAAAAACTTTGAGATTCCCGCTTCTTACGGACAAAAAACTTAGGGAGTAAAATTGGATCTTCCGACCAACAACCATTGAGAGTAAGTGGTAAGGGACTTGCTTTCCCACCACCATGTTCTGAGGTTCGAGGCGTGAAAATGGTGTTGAGAGCTTTTCTCCCACGATGTGGGCCCGACGCTGAGCAAATTTTGGATTAGTAAAAAAACCAAAAAAGGTGAACCGGATGGGATACAAAAAAAATAAAAAATAAAATTGGACCTTGCACAAATTTTAAATGGATACAAATGCACACTTCAATTAATCAACTTGCAGGGTATGGATTAGGAGAAAAATCATAGTCATTGGGCGGGATTTGGATTGTTTAATTTTTATTTACAAATTTAATATTTATGAATTATATTTAACTTGCAAAAAATTTAATTAGAATTTACAGAAAGGAATATATATATATATATATATATATATATATTAATTTTTTTAAAAAGCGGCCTGATAATGCTTGGGGTTCTCATCCAACATCAGTGGAGGAGTAGAGTTCAATATAAGATTATTCAAAATACCTTTTTGTTTTCAGAAATTGAAATTATATATGTAATCCTGGCCGTATTTGTATGTGTGTGTGTTATTACTTATTGGACTATAATGTAACTATAGATTAACAGCATATACATAATCAAAAACAGCTTGCTTGTTCACATGTTTACCTTGAAAGTTGTAAATACATTTCTAAAAAGTTAAAACAAACACGCACTCCACTATTTTGATATAAGTGACAAGCCTTTAATTGTAATTAATGTAAACTCTAATATGACAACAAGTGTTGCGCCGACTTGAGAACCCAAAGAAAAAAAAAAAAAAAACGGTAAAGAAGATTATGGTGAGTTGCCTATTTTCTTGTGTGTGGGTATAATATAATTTCAATTTTAAAGCTTGAGTGCTTATCTTCTTACTGACCAAGTTTAAGTAGTGGTAGATATGGTGATTTATTTTTTGCCCCTAATGAATTGATTTCTTCAATTTCTTTGGAAGTTATTGGTATTTCAACTAAAAATTTGGTCACGTACGTATGATCTGTCACATTCACAAGAATTAATTATGTAAGTTAAATTAGAATCAATTAAGAATACATAATTTCTTTTGCAGACGCTTAATTAGTTCTAATCTTACACGTTAGCAGCCTACTTAGTTGACCCATAACACTGAATCCGATATTTCGTTTTGATTCATTCATTATTTTCAACACACACATTGTGTGTGTGAATATAATCTTTACTCTTTTAAATTATTTCAAATTATAGGTTTTGGCCCCTTAAGTTTTATTTTATTTAAAACATTGGTCTTTATAACTTAAGAAAAACTTGAATCATTTTGCCCTTTGTAGACCAAAACCCGTAATTTTGTTTATGAAATAATTTGTAGAAGAGATTTTGGGCATATCGACAACGTGATAAAAGAAACAATGATAAGAGAAAGAATTTGCAGCAAGGAATGGTGTATTTGATTTAAAATGGCTCAATTGAGTACAATATGGAGAAATAAGTGAATCTAAGTGGATCGGAATAGGAAGAATAGTTTGTGCTGTGTGTGCATAATATAGTGTCTTCGACTATTTATAGAGCTATACGGCCATGGTTAGTCAGTTCCTATTTTTCGGATCTAAGTGGAAAGTGGGAGTAGTTCCTACATTTATGGATCAAGGAACTTGTTGGGCAGCGCATTTGACTAGGTAGGCTTGGGTGTGGCTTCTTGTCTTGACCAAGCATCTAGGGGCAACAAATTGGATTTCTATTATTGGGTCTCATCTTTGTGAGTATGCCTTGTTGGGCTTGTTGCTTGCAGACTCACCGTTGCATGCCCAAAATGGAACTTTTGACTCCACAATAAGTCCCCCACTCTCTAAGTCCAATGGGATTGGGCTTGGTGAGTAACTTGAGATTGTGTCCATCAGATGCACCTGATCATCCAATGGTGTGGTCTGTGTTCCTCTTCAAAGTTTCTATTTCTTTTGTGGTTTCTTTCAGTTTCTTCATTAGCTCTGCCAGTTTTTGTAAGCTTATTGTGCGTTTTTCACCTTTGACTAGGTTTGCTAGTGCTCTACTACTTTTGGGTTGGTCTCTTGCTCACGCATTTTGTTCTCTCGCATTTGGTTCCGTATGGGGCTTGCATTGGAGTTCGCAAGTTGGTTCGCTTCTCCCTCTTCTGTCAACTCTTCTTCAATTTGTCTTTGCCAATCTTAGAAAGGTACATTTTTTCTTCCTCCTTGCTTTGTCCCATTTTGTTTTGTTTTTTGTGAATATAGATTTGGGGTTTGTTGCTTTCAGGGCCTGCGATAGTATGAGCTAGGATTTGAGTCCGTCTTTCTTCGTTTGCTTTTATCTCGTGATTCTTTGGTGAGTCAAGGTCTTTTCACATTTTATCATGGTTATCAGAACCAGACCGGACTGTCCGGTTCGGATCGGAAATGGGCGAACCGGCCATGAGTCAGTCCGGCAAACCATAGAAACCGGGGTCATACTCATCGGGCAACCCAGTATTAAAAAAAAGAAGTTGAAGACGGAGGGGAACAACAAGCGACCCAGATCGTTTTGTGCCAAGATTTAGGCTTGTGTCTTATTGCGATCTGGTTTGTTGGTGGAGGCCCTCGTCGAAGATCGGAGTTATGCTTTCGATTCGTCTTCTCCACCATATCGTCGAAGATCAGAGTATTATGATCTGTGTTAACTCTTGTTGATGATTCGCTTTCTCTTCTGATTGCTCAGTTTTCACTCTTCGCGCTCTCTTTTTTTCTGGTATGAAGAAATGATGATGAATGAAGATGAACAATGAAGAAAGGCTCGGCTTCAAGGACACCATTGCTTTTGCCCTCTCGCACTCTACCCGACTGTCAGTGTCCAGCGTCCCCCTTTCTCCCATATTTGATATTTCTCCAATTATTCTATTTCAACAAAACTATCCCAATTTCCTAAATACGCATTTGACATCTTTTTTTTCCTGGTCAAATCACTCATTGACATATGAGCTTCTCTACTCTTTTCTTGTAATTTTTTTAATATTTTATTAATTATTATAAATTTTAAAATCATTTTAATAATAAATTTCAGTATGAATAACGAAACTAAGTTGGGGAGAAGCATTGAGGCCATTAAATTGATGGGTCTTGTCAATCACGATTTTCAAAGCTCCGTTCGGTTCAAAGATTCATGTTTGAAATTTAAACCTCCTTTTTGTTTAAAATTTGAACCTCCCTTATGCTTTTTTATTTATTTAATTTATTTAATTTTTTATAGTTTCATATTAATAAGGGTTAAGGAGCGAATTTGCCAACAAACTATTACCCCAGGAGCACCCAATACAAACAACTTTTAACAGGGCCTTAAATACCAACAAATTTTTCAAAAGATGAAGTTAGCACAAAAACGTTAATAAACAACTAGCGTCCGTTAGTGCCCTGAAAATCAAAGCCAACATTGACTAGAACATAGTGCAACTGGAGGTAACCTTCCATTGAAGAAATGCAACTGCCAATGAACCTCAGACTAAACCAACACCAATAATCAAGTCTACAGAAAGCCGGTAAGTCGTAGCAACCAAATTCTATGAGAAACATCAATAAATCCAGTTTCTGTGATATATTTAAAGTTTTCTACTAAGATCAACATCGATTTGAAGCCAAGTCAATCAGCTAGCAAGCAACATATATAATTAAGAAACTCAAGGAAAAAAAAAACCACTCCCTGCTCTTCCCATTTCTTTGACGACGCCATCAAAGCTCTCTGCTCTGTAATTTCGATCGTCGGCTCAATTGGTGCAGACATTTGAAGCAGAATTACATTCCATGCGGTAGCGAGAGTTATGGGTTTTGGAGCTCTTAGAAACATTGTTTGACCTCTCTGAAGAACCCTAATTTCACGACTCAGTACAACTCCTCTAGTACCACTTCATCCCATTTTCATATCTCCGACATCCCTTCTACTCGGCATCAGAGGGAATCAGATGGGGTATGCTTCCTTTGCTTCTAGCTCTGATGTCGAGCCTGATTAATCGAGGGCTCAGAAGACCCTTTTTGGGTGAGGGATTGGGTGTTGATTTACGCCATGTGATCTACCCTTTTCCTTTTCCTTCTAGGTTTAAGTTATTGATTTTTGTTTTGATTATCGTGTTTTGAGGAGTGTAGAGGAGTAAAGTTCTAATTTCTAGGTTTTATTTAGCGAATTTATCATCAAGGCTTGACGGCTGACGCTTCTATGTTGCTTTTTGTTCTGGGAGGGGGAATTGAAGGGAGTCGTGTTTGGTATTCGGAGGCTTCTAATAATATATGAGATTAATGCCTCAGGGTTCTCAAGAGATGGGGTTGGGTGCTGATAATGGTAAGTTGGAGTCTTGGGATGTCAGCAAATCAAAGGGGAAGAAGAAGAATAAGAAAGATGATGGCGTTGTGGAAGAGGAAGAAACTGAGTGTTGGTTTGGTATGAGGTTCATTGGCAGTTGCATTTCTTCAATGGTGATTTCCAGGGCACTAACAGACGTTAGTTGTTTATTAACGTTTTTGTGCTAACTTCACCTTTTGAAAAGTTTGTTGGTATTTAAGGTCCAGTTAAAAGTTGTTTGTGTTGGGTGCTCCTGGGGTAATAGTTTGTTGGCCAATTCGCTCCTTAACCCTATTAATAATTATGAAATTTTCACCTTATCACCGGTTTGGCTTCGGTTTAGTTCCGGTTTGACTTCGGTCTGACCCACTAACCCTTAACCCAGTACCTCGATCGGTTCAGTGACTGGTCTGGTTTTAATAACCTTGCATTTTATAGAGTTGGCTTGGGTTCACTACTCTAGAGTTGTTATGAGTTCAAGCTTGCTTCTTTCGTCTGTGTACGTTGGTCTGACTCTTCTAAGTTTGGAATGCATTTTTAATGCCTATCTTTTGTCTCTTTTTGTATCAGGTCTAGGATTTTCTTGTTTTTGGTTGGATAATGTGATTTGCCTTCTTGTTTTCTTGATTAGGATATTCTAGACTATGGGGGCATGTGATTTCTGGCTTTGGTTTACTTTTTGGTGTTTTTTTGGAGACCATTTTGTGGTTGAATGGACGCCTACTTATGTGGATTTCATTTCCCTGTCATTTTGGCTTATTCGTGTTGGTAGGTATGTCTAGGATAGGTGGTTCGTCTATTAATGGGTTTAACCTTCCTAAGGGTAATTCTGGGACTGACATCCCAAGGGGTGATTTAGAATAGGTTTCTTCATTGAGAGAGGGTGAGGAGGTGGACCAACATGAAATTGGAGCTAATTTGGAGGAGGTTGGTGCTAGGGATGACCTGGCTGTAGCCGTAGTCTTTGAGAGTACATGAGTTTTGAAGGAGGGCGTGACTTCTAAAATTAGGACTTGAAGCTTGAATATGATTTGTAGGATGTATGAGATACCTAAAACCGTTTGTTTAAGGGCTCCTATGACTGGTGAAAGGGTAGATTGCCATTCTAAAGGTTAGATGGTGATGCATGTGGAGCCCTTGAGTTACGGAGTATCATTCTCCTTGACACCTTTGATGGTTGGTATGTGCAAATACTTTGACTTAGCCCCGCACTACTACAAAAAATAGATACTACTTCCGTAAAGGACGTCCATTTTTTTAGAAAGGAAGTAAAATATGAAGGCGGTCCCATTTTTATAATATGTGGAGGATTTTAGCATCCTAATTTTGGAAAAGGATGCCAAAAGTTTCTTTTGACGTCCTAATATTAAATTTAGGATGCTAAAAAGGGGACTTTTGGCGTTCTAAATTTAATTTAGGACAACAAAAGTGAACTTTGACACGTCGAAAGGAATATCAAAAGCATTATTTTTGGTGTCCAAAAATATGTTAGGACGCCAAACTGTGACCTATTTTTTTTTTTTTCCGGTCCATTCTCTATGACCCATGCTCATTCTCATTTCGTCATCTCACTTCCTCTCTTCTTCCCTCTCTTGGCTCTCGGCCCTTTTCTCTCTGCCTCATACACGCTCTAACTCAAAGCCCTCAACGTCACCGCCGTAGATCTGCTCCCCTTTGCGTCGCCGCCACAGATCTGCTCCCTTCCGCGTCTTGTAGATCCTGACCTTCTTCACTCGGATCTCCGATTTGCCTCACTAGCAGCGATGGATGAACCACACTGCCATTGCGTGGCCACATATGCACAATCTTCTCTCAGATCTTCGATCTCTCTCACTGACGGCGATGGATGAACCACACTGCCACTGCGTCGCTACAGATCTGCACCGTCTTCACTCAGATCTCTAATCTCCAATCTCCCTCACCAATGGCGATGGACGAACCACACCGCCAGGTTCATGCATTCAATTCAACGGTCTATGAGTGTTTGTAGATCTTTGATTTTTGGTTTTGATTTTTGGCTAGTGATTTTTGCTATGATTGTTTGTAGATCATTGATTCAAATCCATCTCGCTAGATCTGTATATTCCAGAGAGTACATCATTGAAGCCTTTTTTGTGTGTGTAAAGTTCATATTTGTTTCCAGTAATTGCTCCTATGCAATTTGTGGACTTTATGGTTATAAGAATCTATAAGTTTGATCTTGCTCCATCTTTTCCCAAAATAATTAACTTTCTCCTGGTTGCCTAATCCCTTGGATTGAGAAGAAGAGAGAACTATTATTTATGATCAGTAATATTGGTTTGTCTTCTTTATGTGCTAAACATAGAGGCCATTCGTTATGCTTTCTATGGCATGAAAGAGGCTTTTGGTTTTGTGCCTTCATGGCTTCTATGGCTAAGGTATGAAGTTTGAATTTTGCAGAAGATCAACCCTATGTTATTGTAGTGTTATTGCACAAAAAAAGGAAAGTATAAGACATCTAAGACACCATTATTGCTTTTTAAAAAATTAAACCTTATCATAACTCTCTTACGGCGTCCTAAATTATTTAGGACACCATAAGTCTCTTACGGCGTCCTAAATTATTTAGGACACCATAAGCTTTACCTTATGCCACCCCCCAGATAGGTGACCTGCGGGAAAAGGACGTTTAAAGTGGAAAAAAAAGACACCGTAACCCTTTTTTGTAATAGTGCTGTCCTAGTTTATGCCACATATGTGGCGGGTTGTCATTTTAGTAAAGCCTTTGGCTAGGCAGGTAAGAGTGGATTTTAGTGTGGAAAACCTGCTTCAAACTTATTACTCCCTCCGGTCTTAATTATAGGAGCTATTTACCATAATTTGGAGAGATTAAGGAGAGAAGTTAAATTAGTTAATTATAACTATTTTTCAAAAATACCCCTGCTGAAAGTTGACAATTACATCAAAACTATGGTAATGTGATGGGTCAGTGTTTAGATAGACGAGGTTACAACATAATGTTGGCTTAAAAAAATGGTTACAGTAGAATAGTCGCGGTTTATGTCTCACAAGGAACCATATTATATAAATCTCAACTCCAAAATAAAGGGAAATGTGAGAATAATGAATCCACGTTAATTTAATGGAGTAATAGAATAATGAAAAATTCTATAAATCTATTTATAAAATATATAAATTCTATAAATTTACTAAAATTTATTACCACATTAAATTTTATTTTGGGGTTACCATATTAGTTAGTCCATTAATTTTGGGGTTGACATTTATAAAATATATAGGTGTATTATTAAATTATTTTTGTCTTTAATTATTGTTGAGAAAGTATAAATAGGGGTATTATAGAAAAAAATTGACAAAAGTTAAAACTTGCTCTTATAATTAGGACCAAAACCAACTACAAAAAGTGTTCTTATAATTAGGACCGGAGGGAGTACCTTATAAGGAGCCTTGGGATGTATACCTTGTTCAGTCGGCCTGAGAAGAAGATCTTAGCCAAGAAATGTCAAATAAACGACCGTGGTTGGGAGCAGTTCATTTTTGAGGATATGTCTATCTTAGTTGGAACTTCTAAACCGATGCTTTGACTTGCTCATTGGTAATCTAATATATCTCTATTTATTAATTACTCTCTTTTCTGTTAATATAAAACATATTTACCTAATTTGATTAGATTGAGCAAGTTAGTTGATATAAAATATATTTTCTAAAACATTTCAATCATCTTTCTTAATTTCATCCTTCCCTTCTCCTCCTTAATTATTGTTGATTGAAGGAGCATCAATAGGGCTAAATTAGGAAATAATTGACAAATATAAAACTATGTTTTAAATTTATAGGATCAAGATCAATTTTCTAAATATGTTCTATATTGAGGATTGGAGGGAGTAATTAATACCTCTTGCTTAATCATCTCTTAAGCTTAGGTTAAATCCTACTTCTCGGCCTATGGTTTGACTCTTCTTCATGCTTATGTATCCAATAATTCATACAGATTAACACCTTATTACTCATAAATAACGGTGCAATAGAGAAATTTTAATATGAAGAGCGAGTGTTAAATTTTTGTCATCAGGATGATAAGGAAATGTTGGGAGACAGAATGTTAGCTACAAGGCCTCCAACAACTGAACCTACTAGCTAGACATGAATGGCATGATTGAATTAGAACATACATTCTTAATTAGGGCATTCGTACGATGTTGAATGCTTGAAATTATTGATTTGAATCATAACATTTGTTTTTGATTCTTGACCTATCATGAATTGCCACATGTGTACGTATTACTAACAGGTCAAAGGTTAGTTAATATTCGTTAGCTACCGGTAAGGATTACATTGCTAGGTTTTGAAGTAATGTTTGAGGGGAATATTGCATATATTTATTACTTTGGTCCTATTTATAAGTTTATTTTGACTAAACAATTTGGTCATATTTATAAGTAATCTTTCAGGTAATAAATGAGATTTTGACAATTTTACCCATATTAATTGTACCAATGAAACTTGGGAGAAAAGAAAGAGTTGAAAGATACAAATTCATAAATGAGGGCAAAGTAAATTTACCCCCATAATCATTGAGCTAACTACCTCTTCTTGATATGTGTGATTTAGTTAAAAAGAACTTATAAATAGAACTAGTGTAATAATATAGTTTAGGATATCCAATGTTCTTTGAGAGAATAGTTTAAGAGGGGAAAAATACCCTTTAAGTGTTCTTTTTATGGAACCAAAAACAAAAAGAGAGAGGTGAGGTTAAAAGGGTGAAAAAGGAGATTTGGTATATAAATGGTGGACCAAAGGGACAAAAATCTTAATCAAAACAGTCCAATCCTTCCTAATGGCATTTCTGGCTGCATCAATTAATTCTTGATTAGGATTATTACTGAATTGATTTTGTAATCATATTTTACAATTTGAGCACTATTATTTTTCCACTAGTGCAAAAAAGGCTTTTAAGACCGGACAAAAGAGGTATTGTAAGACCGGACCAACGACCGGTCTTGTTCCAGTCAGTATTAAAAGTCTAACATTTAAGACTGGACTCCGACTGGTCTTAAAGAAACTCTTTTAGACCGGACATTTAAAACAATGGGTCTTAAAAGTCGTACTAAATAAACCTGAAATATTTTTTGTTTGGTATTAAAACTCAACTTTTAAGATCGGCTAAAAACTAGGCCGCTCTTAAAAGATCTGAATTTTAAGACCGGACGAAACTAAATACGGTCTAAAAAATAGCGCTTTCTAAAACCGACGACTAATTATACGCGGTCTTAAAAGACGATTTGTCAAGACTGGATGATAAATAAATCCGGTCTTAAAAGTTGAAATTTTTAGACCGGACGTATAAATATACCGGTCTTAAAAGACCAACTTTTTAAGATCGGGAGACCTTTAAGACCGGACATATAAATACATCCGGTCTTAAAAGCTGAACATTTAAGACCGACGTATTTATTTGCGGTCTAAATTTACCCGAATTTTTCCTTGTTAAATGTTCTTCCCGATTGTATTACACACAAATCCACCACCCAATCCAAGACATAAAAGTCGATACTTTAAGCTACAAGCTATGAACAATTATTGAATAAATTGAATTGGGAAAAATAATACAAATATTATTCACCATGAATTATGTGGCCTCTTAATTAATTATTATACTATGACTACAACACCTAAATTAATTAATACAATAAGATAACTTACTTACAAATACCATAAGTTACAAATACAACAAACATGCCCAAAATAATATTCACCATGCCTTCATCTCGATTCCCACCAACAACGTAACATCCTCTTTTTCCATAACATGCCCCTTTAATTTGGATCGGATCCGCCACAAAAATAAAACAAAACAAACTTCGTTGTCGGTGACATTGTTTATGAACATAGAAGGAATATAGTATAGGTAAAACCTTAAAGTTTTCAAAGAATTCTGCATATGAATATTACCTTATGAATTGACTCTTTTATAAAGTGATATCCTCCCATATCCCTTCTTGATGATCATTTCTTATGCCGGGTTCATTATCCACTTCATCTTCTTCGTTCATGTCCGGTAGACCCCTTGAAAATGGAGTACTCTCAGGAAGACCATAATTTGAATGACTTTCCTCATCAATATCAATGACCCTTTTTCCTTGGAGAGCTACAAACCACATTTTATTTTCTTGATCGGTAATATAGAACATTTGTTTCGCCTGGTCTGCCATTATAAAAGGTTCATCTCCAAAACTTCTACCATTGACATCAACTAATGTAAATCCTAGCCGATCGATCTGAACACCATTATTGACATTAACCCATTTGCATTTGAAAATGGGAAATCTAATTTTCACATAGTTTACCTCCCAAATCTCTTCAATAACCCCATAATATGGCATGATTTGCCAATAAAGGCCTCTTGTCTTTCGAACTGGAGAAGTGCATAGATTCAGCCTCTAACATAACACACCTGTTCTGGACTATACTCCTATCATCTAGGGACTTCATGTAAAATGTATAACCATTGATCACATACGAATTCCAACTTATGGCATCAACCTCAAGACCACGTGCTAACCATTTGATTGTATCAGAAACACGTTCCTCTCCCTCGACCTTTTGTTTGAACCAGTTTGCAAAAGTTCTGTTATGCTCCCTAATCAACATTTGTTCAGTCATTCGATGATTTTCTTTCCTTACAACTTCTTTATGTGCAGCTATGCTGGCTTGAACTTCATCAACATTATTCAAGATGTATAAGTGGACTTGTGACAATTCATCAGGATCCACACTCTTTATTGAAGCCCCTCGTCTACCCCCCTTGACATCTTTGACATTTTGGAAGCCCAATATGTCTTACTTTGGCCAAATAATTTTGACAAAATTCCATGGCTTCTTCGAAACATATTTCGAACAATAGATGCTTCGCCGGTATGCGTTCTTCACATACCCTTTTAAGAATTTCATAGATCTTTCAATTGGGTACATCCACAGTAAATGGATAGGGCCGCACAACTTTATCTCCCTCACTAGATGAACATTTAGATGAACTATGATGTCAAAAAATGTAGGAACAAAAAGCTTCTCAAGGTGGCACAAGATAAGATATCCTCCATTCTCCAATTTATCCAACTTTTCAATCTCGAAAACTTTACTATAAACCGCATTGAAGAAGACACAAAGTCTAGTCAAAACGACCCGAAGATCATATTCGGCGATACCTCGAATAGCTATTGGGAGTAGCTGTTGCATCAAGACATGACAATCATGAGATTTTTGGCCTACTAATTTCAAGTCCTTCATCGATACAAGCCTCTTAAAATTTGAAGAATACCTCGAGGGAACTTTTGTGCTATGTAAACACTCACAAAAACTTTGTTTCTCATCCTTAGACAAAGTATGAGAAGTCGAGGGACAATAAGTTCTCTTCCCATCTGGCGTTGGATGTAACTCTTCGCGTATTCCCATTGCTTGCAAATCCAATCTTGCCTTGGCACCATCCTTGGAACTACCTTGTACGTTGAGAAGCGTACCAACAATACTATCACATACGTTTTTCTCCACATGCATGACATCAATACAGTGTTTCACATCAAGATTGCGCCAATAGGGAAGATTGAAGAATACAGATCTCTTTTTCCATATATTTGTTTCTTTTCTACTTTTTGCAGTCTTACCGAAGATGACATTGACAAATTTCACCTTTTCATATACTTGCTTCCCAGTCAATGCCATCGGAGCATTTTCATACTCTTGGCCACCAAAAAAGGCTTTCTTTAATCGATGGTATGGGTGGCCCCGTCTAAGAAATCTCCTATGTCCAAGATAAACCGTCTTTATTCCATGTTGAAGTTGATGGTAGCATGTGCCTTCTTCACAAACCGGACATGCTTTATGGCCTTTTACACTATACACGACAAGTTCCCATATCTTTGGGAAGTCGTTGATAGTACAAAATATCATGGCTCGCATTTTAAACACCTCCTTCTTGAAAGAGTCGTAAACGTCGACACCTTCTTCCCACAACTCCTTCAAGTCTTCGATCAAGGGCACAAGGTAAACATCAATGTCATTTCCAGGTTGTTTTGGTCCGGAAATCAACATAGACAGCATGATGTACTTTCGTTTCATGCATAACATAGGAGATAAGTTGTAAATAATCAGGAGTACAGGCCATGAACTATGTATGTTGCTAAGGCTTCCATATGGATTCATGCCATCCGTGCTAAGGGCAAGCCTAAGGTTCTTAGGTTCTTCGCCGAAGTTGGGAAATAATTGATTGATTTTCTTCCATTGAGAAGAATCAATTTGGATGACGAAGCTTTCCATCGAAATCCTCTCATCGCATGCCACCGCAAATTTTTTGCATCATTTTCATTCGCAAACAACCGCTTGAACCTTGGTATGATTGGAAGATACCACAACACTTTTGCAGGCCCCTTATTTGACTTGTACCTTGGGGTTTCACATATCGGACAATTCTCCTCGCTTCTCTTCAAACTCTTTTTTATACAACACGCAATCATTCGGGCATGCATGGATCTTTTTTACTCCATCCCGAGTGGACAAAGTATTTTCTTAGCATCATAGTATCGATGCGGCAACACATTATCATCGGAAGCATGTCCTTAAAAGCCTCAAGCATTTCAGAAAAACTCTTGTCGCTCCATCCATGACGTGCCTTCAAGCTTACCAATTTCAATACAGCGTTCAACAATTGGTATTTTATACACCCACGGTATAGCGGGGTCTCTGCATCACTGCACATATTACCATATGCATGTGATTGATGAAAAGCCTCTTCTCCTACATCACGAATAATGTCCTCTATGCGATCATCCATATCCGTGTCATTATCATCAAAGGCCACTTCCCCATGTTGAGACCCACTTGGTATTTTTTCACCATGCCATACCCATACTGTATAAGTCTTACAAAATCCTTCACAAATTAAATGTGTATGTATAACTTCAGGATTTAGTCGCCTCTCATTCAAACATTTTACACAAGGGCAATAAAACTTCCCACTATCATCATGGACATTTTGTTTAGCAAATTCTATAAAGTCCCTCACCCCATTCTGATATTCAACACTCGTCTGTAAATCATTTATCCAATTGTGATCCATAGTAGAATTCCTATAGACGGAAAGATTTAACATACATAATCCGAAAAAATTGACACTTGCATATAAAATAAGGCAACACCAAATGCATATTTATGCTCAATGTCGGTTATGAGTTTTTTTGTTTTTTTGATTTTTTTATGGAGAAACTTGCCCATTAAATGCATAACAAAGAATCAATTTTGGTCATAAATGTATCACAGTGAAGTCAAGAAGCAAAATAAATGCATGACGAGGAAATTAAATGCATTATGTGAAGGTCTTGTGGACTCACCTGTAGCATTAAATTCAAATGCGTTTCTTGAGTCTTTCTTCTCCCGCCACGAACGTTGATTTTGCAGACAGCAAGAGTACCCTAAAAACATTTGTTGGTTAGTTGGGTAGGTTTAAAGTGCAAATATAATCTTCAAAATACAATATTGATTAACAACAGAGAAACCCACAAGAGCATTTCATCGATTTCGTTCAACCCATGAAAAACCCAGAACGATAAGCAGAAAAATCATGAAGTTATATAACGGAAACACCTCTTACATCTTGGTCTATATACATTTAGCTAAGGAACCAGAAAGTGATTGTCGAGAGAGCAACGCGAAGCACCGACGGAGCAACACACAAACACTGGAGACAGAACCTTAGTAATTACTTTCGGCGCGACAAGAGAAGTTCAGAGAGGGAAATTTAATTTTACACACAGAGACATGTTTTAATTTGGACTTTATTAAGACCGATTAATTATAACGTATCCGGTCCTAAAGATTTTTTATTAATATAATTTTTAAGTCCTAAAAGTCTACAATTAATTCAATTACTTTTAAGACCGAATTCTTATCCGTATCCCGGTCCTAAATATATAGCTAAATTTTTAAGACCGTTGTTTTATAATAGGACCTAAGTTTTTATTATATGCGTAGATTTTATTAAGACTGGTTAATTATAAAGTAGCCGGTTCTAAATATATAACTTTTTAAGACCGTAATCTATGAAAACTCCGGTCCTAAATTCTCAATTTTTTTTTATTTTTTTCAAGAAAAAGTATTGGCTTTGGCGATGTAAAGAATTGAATGAATAAAAATTAAAGGAAAATTGGAATTTAATTTCTTTAATTATTGGAGAATATGAACAAAAAATTAAAAAGACATAAGCTTAGTTGTTAATGCTACATATATTACTTGAATATGCACGTACACAAGAAAAAATATAAAAGCAGAAAATTATCAAAAACAAGAATCTGACTATATATACATCCTAAAGCTTATTATCCTTCAAAGCCTTGGAGATATCGGCGTGAGCAGCATTAACTTCCCGCCGGATATCAGCAAGTTCCTGTCTTATTCGCATCAGCGCATCATGGTCTGAAGGCTGGGGCGGTGCGGCAATCTCTTCATCATCCGAAGAAATAACAATGGGTCCAACGACCCGAGACCCTTTCTGTCTCAATAGAACGCACTCTCGGCTGGAGGAGCGCGCACCGTATAACGATCTACGGAAGGCACGAGCATCACCGATAAGTCTACCCCTACGAGCGGTTCTCTTGTATTTAACCATGGTTTGAGCACTTGGGGCATGCAGAGAGGTATGAGGAGTTAATAAAGGCAGAAAGCAGTTCCCCCTTCCCAGATGGCCACGTATGTTGTTTGGAGTTACGAGGTAGTGAAGATAATAAGTTAGAGGTACTTTAAGAGCGGATTTTATAAATATGCGGTCCTAAAAGTCTATTATTTATTTTTTTAATCAATTAAATTACTTTTAAGACCGACATTTTATCGTTTATCCGGTCCTAAAATTCCAAAAAAAAAATTTCAATTCAATTTTTTTAAGTAATATTTTTTCTGAAAAAATATTAGTTTTAAGAACGGATCTTTTACAATATCCGGTATTAAATCGATAGCGAGTCGTATCCCTACACTCTGTTCAAATGAATGAATCAGAGTCTCTTCGGCTTCCAGATAAGCTTCCCAACTAGGCGTCTCCTCGTATTATGATGAACTATGCGTCTCCTCATTAAAGTTTCCGCGTTTCACATTGTTCAGGATGGGTTCTCTATTTTAACGCGTTGTTACTTTACGTTCTTCACATTCTTCTCCATCACTTCTACAACCAAAAATCGTAATGGCTGCTCCACGACCACGAGGTCCTCAACCACCACGAGATCCTCCTATTCCTCTTAATCCTATTCCTCCTCCGCCACCCTCCTCCTCCGCGCCTCCACAACCGTCCGGACAGATGATGCATTACCTCCGGCCGCGTCGATCACATAGACCGACGATTGGGCCAGCTTTTTCAGGTCTACAATGCCGTAACAACAAGCTGAACGCGGTACTCGACGCCCAGGACGTTGAGTACAATCCATTAGATGACGACGTCTCCGACCTCTCTCTCCCCTCCGAGAACGATGGGGAGGAGTAAATGTTTTTATTTTTTTTTTTTGTTTGCTCTTTGCTGCCCCCATGGGGCAGAAAAAAATAAATAAATGTTTTTGCTTTCCATTTTGATCGCCTTTTGTTTTCATTATCTTCTTTCATTTTCCGACAAAAAGGAAACAAACAAAACATTGTCCTCGTGTGTGATCAACATTAAAAAATGCGTAGAATACAGTTAAGATCGACCATACAAAACAAAAAACATCTTTTACCTTATTCGAATAAAAACAAACACAGTGACAATTCTTCTCAAGGTTGGACCGTCGTTGTCGTTGGTTTTACCTCGCCCTGATTTGAAACAAGGTGTCCTTTTCAATATCTTCCTTCTTTTTCCGACAAAAAGAAAAGAGACAAATAAAAGGGAAACTGATAATGCTACTAAAAATGAGGAGAGGTAAGATCGACTACAATGAAGGACCTAGCTTGAGCGAACGCCTTGAACCTCGATTTTCTTGAACTCTAATGATTTGTCGAAAAGCGAGTGAACATTTCTATTTAAAGGAAGACTATTAAGACCGGACATTTAACAATTACATGGTCCTAAAGGTTAAGCCATACTTTTTTTTTTTAAAAAAAAAGAGGATTTTTAGGAGCGGACATCAAAATAATATACGATCTCATAAGACTTTTAGGACCACATGTTTACAATATATGGTCCTAAAAGTTATCTATCCTAGAAGTCTCTTATTTTTTAAACCGAAGACTTTTAGGACCGCATGTTTACAATATACGGTCCTAAAAGTCTATCTATACGATTCTAAAAGTCTCATATTTTTGAAGACTTTTAGGACCGGATGTTTATTAGGACTTTTAAGACCGGACTTTTAATTAATATACAAGACTTTTAAGACCGGACTTTTAATTAATATACGGTCCTAAAAGTCGAGTTTTTTTTCTCAAATTTCAAACACTAAATAGCTTTATCCACCATCCAATACATTCGAAACCCAAAATGGACACAAGAAAATTGTTCAAAAAATTAAACAAATTTATTTATTGGATTTTACATTGCCTATGTATTTACAAATGAATATTGTTCGAAAAAATAAACAAATTTGAGAAGATTATTGTTGCTACAAGATATATTTACAAATGAATTTAGGACATTAATTATTGTCGACTTTAAGATCAGGTCATACGAGATATTCACAAAACACATTGCGTATGTCTTTTGCACTTCATCATCGAAAAGGGATCGGGCGAGTCAAACATCGTAACATCTTAAACCGAATTAACTTGCGTGCAAATTTCATATGTAACATTAAGCCCAGAAACTGAATTATCTTGCGTGCTTAATATGTAACATCAAATACATTTACCTTTTCAGTTAATTTAGTTATTCCTTGCGTGATAATATCATACATGTGTTTCATGATGTACGGGCCACATAAGTTGGACGCCGATGGTTGCCGACAGGTCTAAAAAGAACAAGAAATATATATAAGAGCATATATAGCTTACTGACCAAGTTCATAAGGTAGTGTGCCAGTGTACAAATATTGTACCAACCTGTGGTATGAGCCATTTAGGCTCTTTGGCCTGATGATACCCACGCTTTTTCTTTACCTCGATTTGGAAGGTCCTCATGGCACTATCATCAAAATCACAAATTTATCAATAATGTTCACTGAAAATTCACAGCAGATATTTCAGACAAGAGAATCAAAATGACATGCTTACTCGTTGATAGTCTGCGTCAACGTAGGCACTGGATCGCTATGAGTGGAGCATAAGAAGATAACTTTATTCTCCTCCATGCACATGAGGACCAACTGCCAGTGACGGCTGAAAATTCACAGCAGTAAAGTACTAGTGATATATGTAGCAGAATTAAGTGAATTGCATACATTATGATATGTACCTGTGGAAGAATGGAAACATGTACACCTTTTTTCTCACTTCACACAACCTCTTTGATATGTACTCCTGTCTCTCCTGCATGGATGTTGCACTTGCATAGACAGGGCACAAGAATCCAAAATTGTTGCTCCTGCCCTTTTGAACCAATTCTTGATGCAAGAACCTACAATAATGACATCGATCAGGGAATTAGTATATATGTATGTGTGTCTAAATGATGCATTTAAATTATGTACTCATAGAAGAAGATACTTACTTCATAAAAATTTGAACAATTGCATCAGTAAGCTCACTTCCACGAAGCAGCAGGGACTCAACATCAATGGTGTCAACTTGAATCGGTAGAGGATTAGGGACGCCTACTACTTCATTGACAGGCCACAATTTATCTTTAAAATATCCACTCTTCACCAGATTAGATATTTTTTCCGTGGCAGTCAACTTAGCAGTAGGGGATAGAGCTTGAGAAGGGGATGGAGCTTGAGGAGGGGTGGAACTTGAGGAGGGTGGAGGGGGTGGAACTTGAGGAGGAGTAGAGACATGTACAAGCTTCACTGGCCAAGAGATGAAGGTTCCCTTGACATCACTCACAAGCTTCAGTTGATCAGTTGTGAGAGGGAGAGGTGCATCAATGATCACCTTTTCAACTAAAACTCTAACTTCATCATCAACCAATTGTTGGTGGTGTACAGTTGATCCCAATAAGTTGTGGACAGTCCCGTTTGCAACTAATCGTGCAGGACTATCACGATCCTCCACATATAGGTCACAAGGTTGCTCTGACTGTCCAACAATGCAGCTCCCTCTAGTGCTCGGCCGCTTGCACAGGTGCGGTGAATGTGTGAAGGGAACACTGGTCTCTGGACGATTGCTCAAAAGCAGCCTCATCTGATTCAATTCCTCCCTCATCTGGCTCATCTGATTCAATTCCTCCCTCATCTGGCTCATCTCGGATTGATGCCTCGCTTCTTGAGCCACTGCATCCTCACTTAATTTGGCCACCGTCTGTTCCATCTCCTCCCTGGTAACCATACTTTGTCTATGGCGTTTGGATTTACCAAAGTATTCCTTCAGGCCTACCCGTCCTCCAATCCCCCTTACACACCCACCATAATCCGATTTTTCGGTCGCAAGGGTCAGAACATCACTCCTCCCATTCGACACAAAAGATCCCTCTGCTTCTTTCTTTTTAAGATCTTCCTGTAAGATGTAGATAACAAGAAGCTTAGTAATGAAACATGTTTAGTTACTAAAAAAATAACAATAACGATACTTACAATTCTTTCAGCAACTACACGAGTTTGTTCACTCGTGTAGGCGCGCTGGCTTTTTCGAATGTGCATCCACAACTCCTCGCGACGTGATTATTTTGGAGATGGCGGATCATGTACGAAGGATTGGATTCTACTTCATCTTCCAATCTCTTCCGCGGCCGCCATCAATTCTTTTTCAGCCTTTTCATATCCGCGAGAAGCCCAATGCGGGCAATCATTATTTATCCCTATCTCCTGTGCTCGTTCCCTTCTTTCTTGTGAATCAGAATTGAAAACAACTATTAATTATGAATTCCAGCCATCTCATTAACAGAAATTAGAGAACTTCTGCTTGATATGAACCTCAAACACTAGTCATATTCACTTCATCAAGTTTCAACATTTTATGTAAGGAAGATGTAGAATTGTAGAAGAAATTGGAGCTATGTTTTGTACTTGCTAGATAGATAGGTTAAGAAACAAAAGAGAATTATGCTTACGAAGATACAAACTTGATCCTTTTAAGGCATCCGGTGGGATCGGTAGTCCTCATTAGATAGTAACAGAACTAACAACAATGTCTAACTACTACCTACTATAACAGAATTAAGACTATAATAATAATGACTTGACTCTTATGCCATATTTATTTCCCTAATTACCTTATTAGTATTTTACCTTTTCAGGGTTTACATATAAGACTTGCATAGACAAAGGCAGGAGATGTATACTTCTATTTACACACCAAACAATTTAACTAACAGGATTAGATGAACACAATAACATTCACATATCAAGACGAGGTTAATAAGCAAACAAAATGACCAAAAAAAAAACTAAATATAAACTCACCGAGCTTTGAGGTAGTGGTCCGTTGGTGAACAAATTGTTGCCAAGTTTGTTCATCAATAGATGTGTACTTGTCCCAAGGCTTTTGGTCAGGCTGAACCTCGGCAAAAATATACTTGTTAGCAAGAGAGGTCTTAAACTTCCTCCACCGATCAGCACAATAAGACAATGTCTTGTCTTTCAACTTCTCAGAGTCAGGGACAGTGTATGTAAGCCGGATAGTGTCCCAAATAGGTTGCTTTACATTGTCCAAGTTCACATTTTTCCACTCATCAGTCAAGATGCTAACCTTGTTGCGTGCAAGATAGCCGACAAAACTAGTATATTTGCTTTTATTAGGACCGAAAGGTTGCAACTTTTTATCAAACTGAATCTCGACCTTGACCCGAAGTCCGACTTAGGGTTATATCCATCATTCTTGTGCCTCTTCTCCCACGGCGCATGCGGGCGGTTACGAGGCACATTGTCGGATGAAGAGGGTTCGTTCGACTCACACTAGTGCGGCGTTCCCGAACACGAATGAATCGTTTTCACCGTTCATTTTTGAGACAGGGAAGAGAGGATTGCACGAGCAAAAAGAGACTAAGAGGCTATCGTACGTGGGCGAGGAAGAGGTAATGCAACGGGAAGAGTTTCGCAACGGGAACGGAGGTTCTTCAGTGAGAGTAACAAAAGATTTCACGCGAAGAAATATTATGTTGGCGCCTCATTTTTAAGACCGAACAAAATATAAAGTCCGGTCTTAATATTAAAATCAAGACCGTTCATATTTAAGGCCGGTCTTAAAAGAAATTAATTGTTTGTTTAATTTTCTTCAATATCAAGGTACTAGCCGCCACAATTTAAGTCTGGATTAAAATATTTAACTTTACGAACGGACAAATTATAAGACGGTCTTAAAAGTTAACCTTTAAGACTGTCTTATAAAAGTCCGGTCTTAAAATTAATTAAATTTTTGTGACCGGCCTTATTATATCTCCGGTCTTAAAAGTTTAATTTGTAAGACCGCCTATTACATATGTGCGGGCTTAAAACCTTGAACTTTTATATTTAAATTTTTCCTTATTATGTTTTACCATAGAAAATATAAGTACGCCTGTATAAGATTTCTCTATAAAGTAATTGAAATTTGAATTTTTTTTTTCACAACTTTGTTAAGACCGGTTGTTTTTATGTCCGGTTTGAATAATATATTTAAGACCGATGAAAATATGATCCGGTCCAAAGAGTTCTTTATATTTATGGAACTATACGGTCATTCCTTTAAGGCCGGCGCGCCGAATCTTCGGTCTAAATGAGGCGGTCTTAAAGCCCTTTTTTGCACTAGTGTTCGTATCTTAATTAACTTTTCTAAATCCCTTAGCTTGTGGTCCATCCACCAAATTTTCAAACCACAAATATAATAATGATAGACAAAAATCCTCTCTCTTCTCACTCGATATATATATTTATTAAAACGGAGAAATAGGGACTGCCATAGCATGATCTTCAAATATATTTATCAATCATCAATAATTAGCTTGGAAATCAGAGCGTCCCCATCATGTCGTACAAATATAATTCATTCGTACAATAACTCTCAAATAAAATATAGAAAGAAAACAAATGACAAATGGATTCTATAAACTAATTAATCAGGACGGCTCGTCCTCGTATCCGGAAGTATTTGCGTGGAATTTGTCTCTTGTATTTGCCTCAAGGAATCTTGATTAATTTCATCACTTTGAAGCAATTATTCCTCTCTCCAAGCAGAAGTGTGTGTCTATATATATATAAGCAATGGCTTTATACATATAAGCAACACATAATAAGGGAAGAGGCAGTGAGTGTTGTTGTGTTGTGTGAAAATGGAAGATGGAAAAGGAAGAGTATGTGTTACAGGTGGCAATGGCTTTATTGGTTCATGGATCATTAAGAGACTTCTTGAGAATGGTTACTCTGTTAATGCTACCGTTAGATCTCATTCTGGTAATTAAATTTTATTTCTCTCTTTTCATTTCAAATAATATATAGATTTCATAAAAATCAGGACCAGTTTCATATGCATGGGATATATATTTGGGAAATGTATGCATGCAAGTCTTAAAACATTTTTCAGTTGATATTTTTTATTTTTTCATTGTAGATTTGAGCTTCCTCACAGATCTACCAGGGGCATCTGAAAAGCTTAAAATATATAAGAATGCAGACCTAAACAAACCAGAAAGCTTCAAAGAAGCCATTGAAGGGTGCATGGGAGTGTTCCATGTGGCTACCCCACTGGATCTTAATGACCCAGAGGAGATATTGACCAAAAGATCCATTGATGGGGCAATAGGCATTTTAAGGGCATGCAAGGATTCAAAAACTGTGAAGAGAGTTGTGTACACATCAAGTGGTGTTACAGTTTCTTTTGATGGGAAAGAAGAAGATACTAATAAGGATGAGAGGTGTTGGAGTGACATAGATTATCTTAGGAGTTTGAAGACAACGTTGGGATGGTGGTCTTATGCTGTTTGTAAGACATTAACAGAGAAGGCAATGCTTGAATTTGGAGAAGAGAATGGATTAGATGTTGTAACTTTGCTTCCAACTCATGTTCTTGGACCCTTCATTTGTCCTAAGCTTCATGGCTCTCATCGTACTTCCCTCGATTTAGTATTCGGTATGATTTTCTCCTCCGATTGTGCTTATTATTGGACCTCTGGCATGTTTCATAATATAACATGTTTTATATTTAGGACCAAAACAAATTATTCCCCAACTAGCTCTTACATTTAGGATATAAGAGGAAGTAAAATATAAAGTTAAATGCTCCCTTGTTTATTATTTAGGTTTTACGTCAGTACATTATTTTTTATTTTCTCATATGATGGCCAGAATTTCGTTTCAAATTTATTAGGAGAAGTTGAAATAGAAAATTAATTTCAAGAAAAAAGAAAACGGAAATGAAGAGAGGCCAGGTAGGTAAATAGATGTGGTGAGATTATAATTCAGATAAAGAACATAAAAAATAAATAAGAAGTTGATGATTAAGACTATATTACTAATAATTATAATTAAACTGAATTAATAATTAGGTGAAGGGGACCCAGGGGCTTATCAACAAACGCCAGCAGTGCATGTGGATGACGTGGCAAGAGCACACATATTTCTGCTTGAACATCCCAATCCAAGAGGAAGATATATTTGTTCATCATGTTTGGTCACTTTTGAAGACATTTATGAAATTCTGTCCCTAAAATATCCACAATTTAAAATACCACCCAGAGAGTAAGTATAGTTCTCTTCATCTTCAAATGTGGCTTATCAATGTGAAAAGAGTTGATTAAATTAATGATTAATGAAATGTTTTTTTGTATATCTTCTAACCATAACTATTTTGACTGTGATTTTTTTAAATATATTTAGCTATTTGAAGGAAATGAAAGGTCCCAAATTTTCAGCTCCATCATCACAGAAGCTCATAGATGCTGGATTTGAGTTCAAGTATGGGGTCGAAGAAATACTCGTGGATTCAATTGAAAGCTGCATAGAAAATGGTTATTTGTAATATTTTCCATCACATACACAAGTATATATTTCTTATGCAAACAAGTACCTGTGCTATGGTTGAACTGTACTACAAATAAGTAAATTGTCCAAATACTATGTATGACTTTTTACTGATGAAGTCGTTCTGTGTAAATTTTAGAATACATGCGTACATGTATTTTCCATGCATGTTTAAGCATGTGAACTTAAAAACAAGGGTTAAAATTAAATAAATAAAAAAAATAAGGAAATGGTTTAAACAGTTCAACCATTGGTTCTACCAGTTTTGACTAGTTCAACACCAATATAATTCTACTTGTTCTTGACTACTTCGAAGGTCTCTTGGTTCTCAGAAAAGCTATTTCAATTGTTTTTACTCTTAATTTTATTTTTGTTACAAAAGCTTTATGTGAGTTAGGTCTGGAGACTCACCATCAGGATCATTCTTTCAGATTCAAAAAGTAATTACAAAAAGTATTTATAGATTTTGATATTTGAAAAATCATAACTTTGTGGATTATAAGCTAACTCTTTATCAACTAGATCAACATTTGTTGGCTGTTTTTACTCTTAATTTAAGTGTCATTCACTACTATAAAAATTTATTTTAAAATAAATGACGTTAAAACCAAGTTCAACGTTAAAAAAAAAAAAAAAAGTTGAAGTCCGGCTCCAGTTTACAGATCCGCGTCTCATAGAAGTTGAGAAGAGAAAGGTGAAGCAACAAAATCAAAACACGTTTGAAAACACAAAAAAAAGAGGAGTGATGAAGCACAACGATTTGCGAACCGAGATCTGTATCTCACCTCGCCATTGGTGAAATCGAAGATCTACATCTTATCTTCATTTTCAAACTCAGAAAACTGCGAACATTGTTATCAAACAACAGTGGAAGGATACCGATGCCGGAAGAAACAATGGAAGAAGGGAGAGAGAGAATCTAAGAGTGAAAAAAATCCATAGAGCCATTTTAGGTCTGCCACTCACCTTGTTATTGGTGAAATAATTAAAGGAAAATTAAAATAAATGACCAAGAGAAAATAATATTTATTATAAAAGATCATAAAAATTATAATTACTTAGAAGGACCAAACATCATAAGATAAATTTAAAATTACTATATTGCCCTTAATCAATCTTTATGTATTATCTCTTGTATTCAAAATTAAAAAATAATTAAAATTAAAAATGTCCATCATGATATAATCATATCTTCTTGTTTTCAATATATTATTTAATTACCAATTATTAAACTCATATTTTTCTTAATTTTTATTTTTCACCAATTCATATCATCAAGTTGCCCATTTATATTATCAGCATGTCAATTAAGTTATTTTTATAAAAATAAAAAATAAAATTATCTCATATTTTTCAGGATATAATAGGTTAATTAGATTTTTAAATTTTATTAAAATTACATGAATTTTTAAACCCACATAAATTTCTTCCAAAACAAAAATAAGTCATACAAACTTTCTTGGTTTAACATATATGATAAATTATAAAAGACCTTGACTTTTATTAAAACTATATAATTCCATTTTTAATTATATATTTTTTTATTTTAAAAAATATAATTCTTAAAAATTGAAGAACGTAATTTTTTTTCATAGATATATATTCAAATTGTGAAAATTGAGAAAACCAATATTCAATTTAATGAAACTTAATATTTTGTGATAGTTTTAAAAATAGAATGAGGAAGAGAACGCAAGAGGAGTGCAGAAGATTTTATTTAAGGCATTATAGTACTTTTAATCAAAATAAATTGGGTCTAATTATATTTTTAAGCTATTAAATTATTTTTAAGAAAAAGAAGTACAAAATTAAAGGCAATAAATATTAAATATTGATTTCAATTTAATATAATTACCACTGATAAATGGAATTTTTCATATTATTAATGGAATTTGAGTAACATGAATTTATGATTTTTTTATCCATAAGATTTAATAATCATTGGATTTTATTTTAGGGTTTTATTTTTTAATCATCAAAAGGAAAATAATTAGGCAGAGTTGGTGAAGAAAAGTCATGAGACTTTATAAAAGATAGATAAGCCTAATGCGTGCATGTGACAACACAGCCAATTACAAAGAACCATGCGTCCCACAAAGGACATATAAGTCATTATCTCTTCTTAAATATCTGTTTCTCAATAATGGAACCTTAATTCTACCATCGAGTCTGTTGTCTTCTTCTTCTTCTCCGAATGGCCGAGGAGAGAAAAGGAAGAGTATGTGTTACAGGTGGTACTGGCTTTATTGGTTCCTGGATCATCAAGACACTCCTTGAATATGGTTACTCTGTTAACACCACCGTTAGATCTCACCCCGGTACTCTATTATTATTATTATTATGCTTACATTTCAAGTAAATCACACACACACACACATCTTTATCTTCTGTAAAAATTATCACAGTTAGAATTTTCTTGGATTATATTGTTGTTTAAAGCTCGATTATTTATATAAAAAACTTGTTTAGCAGTTTTATTCTTCCGATCCCCTTTCGGGGTGTCTAGTTAATATGGAACCTTTCTCTGAATTGAGCAATATCTGACTGATTTAAGAAGTGTTATCTCTCTCCCTCTCCCTTTGTGTGCGTGTGACTTTATGTTTGATGTGAAAATAATTAAAAAGCTCTGTATACAATCATCAATTCACCATTTAACATGTTTGAATGTCTATATGGTCATTATTGGATATTCATAGGTCTCCCTTTGATATGATTCATTTTGCCCTTTAATTTGCGAATTTATGATATTCTTATATGACTTTATGTTTGATGAAACCTATTTCTGGTAGATTAATTTATAGGAAAATAATGTAAACAAGCTCTGTATACAAGGATACACATTTTTAATTTCATCAATTCGCCATTTAACATGTTTAAATGTCTATATGGTCATTATTGGATATTCGTAGGTCTCCGTGTAGGATTCGACAGTGTTGATATGATTCATTTTAAAGCCCTTTAATTTGGATATCAATATTTCTTTTGGAATTTATGATATTCTTATATGACACAATAAACATTTTAAAAACTTAATTTGTCACAGTGGGCGTCTGGGCGAGAGAGAAAATTCTAGGAAAAATTGCTGAAATTAAAAATTTCCCCATTGTGAAAAATTTATTCGAAAAAGGAAATTTCCCCCTATTTTAATACGCGTGGTGTGCATGTATTATGTGAGAAATTGTTAAAATCTCATGTACAACTCTTATTATCCTTAAGACATTTGCACACATTTGAAGATTTGTTGCACATATATAGTTGAAGAGAAGAGTTACACTCACTGAAGGTGAATTGCACCTACTCAAGGATTTGAATTTTTAGGTACCTTTAGATAATAAATTTTGTAATGAGATTTTTCAGCAATTTTCTTGAAATTTCTACCAACAAATTTTGAATAATCCCTTTTCATGCACAACACTGGAAATTTTTCATCAATTTTGCAAATTGTCTAATATACTTGGGATATTTGGGGCAAAAAATATGATAGTCTCTGAAAGTTTTTGGCTTCCTTCTTCCATTGCATGCAGAGCACAAGAAAGATGTGAGCTTCCTCACAAATCTACCGGGAGCATCTCAAAAGCTACAAATTATAAACGCAGACCTTAACAATCCAGAAAGTTTTAAGGATGCCATTGAGGGTTGCAAGGGAGTGTTCCACGTGGCAAGCCCAATGGACTTTGAGAAGAACGAACCTGAGGAGATAATTACTAAAAGAGCCATCGATGGAGCATTGGGGATTTTAAAGGCATGCCTCACTTCAAAAACTGTGAAGAGAGTTATATATACATCAAGTTCATCTGCTTGTTCTTTCAATAGCAAAGAAGTAGATGAAGTGAAGGATGAGAGTGTATGGAGTGATGTGGATTATCTTAGAAGTTGCAAGAAATCTGGATTTTGGAACTATGCAATTTCTAAGACACTTACAGAGAAAGCAGTACTTGAATTTGGAGAACAAAATGGATTAGATGTTGTGACTTTGCTTCCAACTTTTGTTGTGGGACCCTTCATTTGTCCAAACCTTCCTGGCTCTATTCTCTCTTCATTCTACTTCGCATTTGGTAAGTGCTATATACTTTCAATTCCCTTGTATTTTAATCACATGGTCGAGGATTTATTTATTATACTATTTGATGTTCTCTCAACAATAATTAAGAAGAAGAGGGAATGATGGACTTAAGAAAAATGACTAGGGTGTTTTAAAAAATATATATGATATTAGCTAACTTCCTTAATCAAATTAGATTATGTAAATGTATCTTATATTAATTATCGGAGGGAGTCTTTAAGATCAAAGTTGTTCTCTAACTAGCTTTTACATTTAAGATAAGAAGGAGTAGGAGCTAGATGGAGCAGCTTTTTGTAAATAGTGTGGCTTCCTATCTCTATTTAATTATGGTAGGGAAAATTAATAATTTTGATTTCCTTATACTTTTGACTCATCAACTGTAACTCAGTTATTAAATTTTAACTTGATGCAACTCAATTCTTATAGTTTTGATTTGGTTGTAACTTAGTATTTGAACTATAATTCAATTTAACTATTCAATCACTATTGTTTAACCATTTAAATATTAATGTATATATATTCAGTGAAACTTATAGACTAAACTTTTAAATAGAATTTTTTAGAGGTTGGGTTGCGGTAAGGTAAAGTTCAAAAATCGAGTTTTAATTGAGTCAAAACTGTAACGGGTCAAGGTTTTAAGATTGAGATATAACTAAGTTAAAATATATATATATATATATAGATATATTTTAAATTTTTACCATTATTAAATTGATATGGATATATTTTGGCTAGGTGATCATGCATTTAGTTGTGCAGTAACGAATTTTATGTGTTTATGAAAATGATGAAGGTGAAAAAGAACCAACAGGTTATCTGCAAACACCTATGGTACATGTGGATGATGTGGCAAGGGCACATATATTTCTGCTTGAACATCCCAATCCGAAAGGTCGATATAATTGTTCAGCTTGTATGGCAACTCTTGAGAAGGTGTTTCAAGTTCTTTCTGTTAAATATCCTCAGTTTCAAGCACCAAGCATAGAGTGAGTATATAACTCGCTTGTTCTTCTCTCCATATATATGTGTTGTTTAATTTACTAGACATAAAAAGTAGACTATTAAATGAATGATATTATTAGCGTTTTGATGTTCTAACCATTATTTTCTTAATTTCCTCTTTTGGAATTTAATTATTGTAGTTCCTTGAGAGAAAAGAATCACCCGAAATTTCCAGATCTGTCATCTAAGAAGCTCATAGATGCTGGATTTGAGTTCAAGTATGGATTTGAGGAAATGTTGGAGGATGCCATAGCATGCTGCGAAGAAAAGGGTTATTTGTAGCTAACTATAATTTAATTAGTCATCAAATAGATTATCGAATAAAAATATGGCACATGTAATGAGATTTTTTAATACATTGATCTGAAATCTAATATTATTGGAATTGGTATTGATCACTCTAATATGATTGTTTTTCCATTTATAAGTTTTAAACTCTTCATTTCACTTAAAGAGAATTGAGTTCATTCAACTCGACTCAACCATGACTAATACTCTTAAAGTGTTATAATGATTTTGTCTCATTTGCTTCTCCAAAATTTGCATAGCGACTTTTTGTTTCATGGCTTCTTTCTTTTTCTTTTTAATTAATTAATAAAACATGGCAATCAAAACAAACACTACCTGTCTAGGGTGGTCATCCGTGAATTAACAGCTATGAAGAAGAACCCCATGGCAGCTGTTGGAGGCAATAATGTTTGTTTTTTTCTTTTATTCTTTGATGTGAGGAAAATAGACGATGTGAAAGCAAGGAACGGACGTTATGCTGATGTGTTAAAAAATTCAGATGACAATTTTTTATTAGGGAACTGAATATTCAGTATATCAAGTACTATATGTAAGTTTTCTCCATTTATCAATTATGTAAACGAACACACATATATACAATCATGTTAATTAATGTCAAGCTTGACTCCAAGATCTCTGAAACGCGAGGCAAAAGTACTTATCATTGGACATTATTGAAAAATTATAAAATTGTTTAACATTAAACTAATTTTAACGGCTTTTCTTTACATAATGCTACAAAAAAACGTCACATTACCCACGGAATTTTGCCACAGAATTCCGTGGGTAATTTAATTTACCACGGAAATTTCCCATAGCATTCCTTGGCTAATTTTTCTGGTAAATTTTACCACAGAAAATTCCGTGGGAAAAGTTTGCCACGGACATTTCCATGGGAAAGTTCCGTGGGTAATTTCCCACGGATTTTCTAAGGTAAGTTTCATGTGAAATTTCCCACGGATTTTTCATGGGAAATTTCCGTGGGTAATTTCCACAGATTCACCTTTCTTCTTTCTCTTCACCCTTCGATTTTAACCATTTTTGTTAACAATTTTGCAGCGCTTAAATTAGAAAATTAATTTTTGTACATATATAGCTAGAGAAATTAACAAATTCCAAATAACTAATACATTAAAAAGAGATAAATGCCACACAAGTTCAAAATACTAAAAGACTTAAAAAAGGGAAAATATATGTTCTCGATCACAAGTATCATAAACAATGAAAATTGATAACGTTCATTCTCGGCATCTTCGTTGCATTGGCGAGAGGGAGCGCCTTGATTGGCAAGATTAGAGAAAGTGGGTAATTGAATCCCCATTCCTTGCAATCTTGACATAGTTAGGTCGGTTGCTTGTTTAAGTTGTGCATTCTCTTGTTTCAGCTGTTCATAATTTTCTAACATTTGTGTCATCTTCGTTTGCATTTCTTCAGCGTTAAAATCCCTCGAAGAATTGATGGAAGGAGTTGAGCGCGAAGAGAAAATACGATGAGTTTTAGATCCAAGGCCATAGATTCGACCTTTCTTGTTCTTACCACTAGTAACTTCTAACCATAAATTGAGTTCATCTTCATTAGATTGGACACTGCCTCCCTCAGAATTGATTGATGCCTTTCGTAGCAAAAATTCATCCTACAAACAAGTACATAAAATAAGTACAAAAAAAAAAAAAAAGATTGAAAAACTGATAAAAAAAATCACCTAGTTAAAAAGAAAATGACAAATTGATAAAAAAATGTTAAAACTCACAAGAAAAAGATAATAATTTTTTTTTTTTTCGTTTTACATAAATGAACTAAAAACACGTTAATTTAATTCAATTACAATCAAAACAATAAGAACTTTTTAACCCATGCCTCCACAAATTGATTTCAGTAACACTGACTCAAATGTTATAAGTATTGGTGATGTACATTTAGTGGCTGATACAGCTTCAGTTAAAACCAAGTGCGAACGAAGTGTGCGGCTTCAGTAACTAATGCAGTTGGAGGAAATAAGCACCTAAGTAATTAGAGCAAAACTTAATGTCATACAAAAGATTACAATACATTTTACACTCTTTTATCGATACGGATAAGGATAAAGTGAATTAAAAAGAACTAATATAATCTCCCTTATTTGGGAAAAAAGCAATCAAAAATTTCAATATAATTATCCACCAAGATAACACAAACAATTGAATGAACACCACCATCATGCCAAACACCTGTGTTGATAACAATCATCAAAATAAGAGACACCAAACTATCAACTTCAAATCAAAACTAAAACCTCACATAAATGAACAACTAACACAGCCAACAATTAATGCTACTAACACACACATGCCTAGCAGGCTAACAGAGCAGTTGCAGGAAGACTCTACAAGATGCAACGAACAAGGCACGAGCATCTCAGAAAAGAAAGAAAACATGCAAACAATAGTTATTTTATGAAAACAACAGACAAATGCGACTGAAATGACACAGGAAGGATGAATTACTACAGAGTATCATTTACATAAATGTATATATGCTACATTCGTTAAGATAAAACTGAGTATCTTGCAAGTTCC
This sequence comes from Acacia acuminata, assembly GCA_019022655.1. Taxonomy (NCBI): domain Eukaryota; kingdom Viridiplantae; phylum Streptophyta; class Magnoliopsida; order Fabales; family Fabaceae; genus Acacia; species Acacia acuminata. The sequence goes on from JAFJYI010000247.1 coordinate 887,021, forward strand.
ATGAGAATGACGGAAACAAAGCAAACAGGAATATTGATATTGTGCCACCACACAGAATGGTAGCAGCATTTACAATGCAAGCTTAAAGTGTATTGTGATCAATGAAGGGAAATCTACCATAACATGAAAACAAATTTAGCATGAACAAATTTCCTATAGGGCATGACTGATCATCAAAGGTGAGCCAAACCCGTAGGAAAAATACCAAATATTCCAGCTTTCAAGTAGTTAGAAAATAAACTCACAACAAACAAGATTTGTAGCAAATTAACATATTGAAAATGGAAAAATGTTGTGCAAAATATAACAAGATAAAAAGCAAAAAATAGTTTGTTCAATTTTCAATTTTTTTCCAGCACCATAAAAACATATACTATGATAGTTTGGATTAAGGCCATTGATTTTCTTAAAGGATGAAGTTCTTTCTTAATCTGCGACAAACACATAATCAAAATCATTGACACTATGACCTTGATAATTTGGATCAGGGCCGTTGATTTTCTTAAAGGAATGAAGTTCTTTCTTTTGGGCAAAGACAAGACTGCATCTTTTCTCATTCAAATAGAAAAGAAAAGTTCAACTAAAGCAAAGTCCAATCATATTATATCATAGGCAACTCAATACAGTAGCCACAACTCACAAGAAAAACTTACTCCAACAAATAAATAATAAATTCTATTGCCAACTCCATTGGGGGGGGGGGGATTGATTAAAGCAAATAGACTCTAGGATCTATGAAAGTTGGTAGCAATCATCACTCTTCCAAATCATTACAAGCTTGCAAGTTACTTTTTTTTTTTTTTTTTTTTAAAAAAAAAAATCTGAATGAAACATATGCTTACATCGGTTGCGGTACACGGTGGTCCGCAAATTCTCTATTTTTCTCATTATAATGAGTCTTTCTGAATACTTCAAAGACTGAAGGCTCCCTTCCCAAATGTTCAGCCTGTAGGTATTTAAAGATGTATTATATGAAGCCTTGAATAAATAATGATTAATAACTGCATGAGAATTGTTAGAGGAATATCTATCCTCCCAACAAAACTTACATTGGGTGGCATCAACATCGTCTTTATAATACAACATACACCTATTCATACAACAATCAATCTTTTTGTAATCTAGACCTAGCTTCAACACAAACTTCTTTGTTTGGTACAAGTCTGGAAGCATTAAAGTGTCTTTAGGTTGTGTCCTTACCATGAGTTGGGATGCTAAATGAAATGCATGTTGAGACATGTTAGTTGATGCCTTAATACTTAATAACTGCAACGTTGTTGAAAGCTGAGATTCTTCACAACCTTCCCACAACGGTTGTTGTGTAACACGTAACATGTCATAAAATTCTCTTGCATTAGTATTTGGTATCTCGTGAACACCTTCATTATAGTTATCCCTAAAACTCGGCCCAGCTGCATCCATTACCATAATCTCATATTGACTTAGATGGTTTCCAAGTGCCCTACGTGAGGCATGTAGGTCACTTACTATTGGAGACATAGACGGATGATTTTCTACTCGTCTTTCACCATGACTAGTCCATACATAATACTCCGGCATGAAACCCTTACTATAAAGGTGCACCTTCACCTCATCAAAAGGTAGATAATACCTACTTTTACATTTCACACATGGACACCTAAGCTCTCCCCATTTTTGAGAATAAGGTGATTGATATACATATGCAAGAAACCCATCAACACCTTGCTCGAACTCTGTTGTCACCCATTTAGTACTCGGATTAATTCTATTATAAATCCATCTTTGATGTTCTGGGACTTCCATTCTAAGAAACATGAATTTTATTTTAGGTTCAAGCTATTTGAAGGAAAGCTAGCTATATCTATGATTAACCAATTAGAAGCATCATCAAAATTTAAAACTATCTCAAACATGAATTTAACAAAAAAAGCAATGATTTGCAGAAAAATCCTAGGATTTTGATTCTCAATCAATTTCAATGAAGCGATCTAGAGGTATAAGATTATAATGTAACAATCAATTAATGCAATAGGAATTCAATTTTGTTTTTAAATCTTAAACAATTTAAACATCAAAGCATCATTTCTAGCAAAACTAAGGCCAAACTATCATATGTTGACTCCAAGTGTTTTGATGATGACGATTGAAGTCTCTCTGTAAGGGTTTTGAAGTAACAATCAAGTGGGATATAAAAGTGCTTTTTATCAAATATTTTCAAAATTGAATTCTCGAGAATGTGGTTCCAATACTCGAGAATGGGAGTATATGCAATATCTGAAAACATGGAACTAACTCTCAAGTATGGAAAGGTAATTCTCGAGAATAGCATACAAAACTATATAAACCTCTTCTCAAGCAATTCTCGAGAATAAGGACACGATTCTCGAGAATTCCTTCTGGTTAGAGTCAATGAAGAATTCACACTCATGTAATTCTCGAGAACACATTAACAATTCTCGAGAATACATGTTCTCCTGTTTTAATAGTAATTATTTCATTCTTCAAATTCTCGAGAACAAGGACATGATTCTCGAGAATTCATCTTGCTGGATTTAATGAATAAATCCACAATCATACAATTCTCGAGAACACATATATGATTCTCGAGAATACATGTTCATGGGTTAACATTCTTATTCAACAAACGATGCGATTCTCGAGTATAAGAATATAGCTCTCGAGTATTAAGGGTTCAGCCACTTCATGCAATTCTCGAGAATGCCCAATGCAATTCTCGAGAATACTTCTTCAACAATGATTCTCCCCAACAATTCTCGAGAACTCTGATATAATTCTCCAGAATCCACTTCTATGTTTCTCAAGAATGGTTAAGATAAGAATCAATAAGCACTGAATGATTCTCGAGAGTGCCTTGACTAATTCTCGAGAATGATTGTACTAAATACATAAAAATACTCTGTTTCTCAAATCTCCGACTCCGGAAATCATGAGTCATGTTATTTCATTTTACTACTCTTGATTATTATTCATTACAAGTTCCAAATGCTATTAACATGCTTGCTCATGAGTTTTAGATTATTTAAGCATGGATTAACGAGAGATTTGAATAAAGCGATCTCGTCTGTCAGAGGCATTAAATGTTGCTACCTAAACCATGATATACACAGAGATCGATATTCTGAACAAAGTAAAGCTATCTCTGATATTCTCCAACTTCGCATTAAATGCTATCTCACAACGGCAAAACAAAAGGAATGAAAGAGAATATCACTCTGCACATTCCATCTGAATATTCAAATGGCGAAACTCTTGACAAATGCATCATCTGTCTAACGAACACCCTCAAGAGACTCAACGGCTATTTCACGAGATTTATCAACGTCATTAAATTCAACATCTATAAATAGCCAAAGCATTGAATTCACCAACTACCGAAACTCTGCGCATTCAATTCTGAGTTACCACTATTAATAGTTTCATTTAATATCTTTGATATTGATAGTTCTTCAGTGTTCATATTGTACCAACTCGTGAGGAGTTATTAAATATCATTCTTATTCTTGTTTTGATTCTTAGGTTGTGGAACCTTAAGAGTGGGTGTATTAATTACAACTTGTAAGGGGGAGTGGAGTCCGAGAGAGAGAGGACCATCCTTCGTTTACAGTAAGTGTAATTGTTCTTGAGAAATAGTAAAATCTCAGGAGTTCGGGATTTGGACGTAGGTCGAGTATTGGACCGAACCAAGTATAAATCGCCTTGTGTTCTTTTATTTTATTGGTCTCTATTTCGTTTATTCACGAGATAATACTTCAATTTTTTAAAGATCACCTATTCACCCCCTCTTGGTGATATTCCATCTTCATCATATGCTTGAGTGAAAACAAAATTAGCATATATACAACAATAAAGTTTTTTTTTTTTTTAAAAAAGTATCTCACACAAAATTATGACCAAGTAGGAACTCTCTTTGTTTTTTTTTTTGTACTCCCTTTTTTTTTTCTAGTTGATATAATAACTACTCCATATTACTTCATGAAGATCACAACCATAAAATTTTCATTTATAAATCAACTTTTTAAATCAAAAGCGCATTACAATCATTACTGTAAGGCACTCACCAAAGTTCATGGTTACATGGTCTATCCAAAAACTTAAAACTAAATCTATATGTGTAATAGTTAGTCTCAATCCTTGGATGTAAGAACAAAGAGGTAAAACCTTCAAAATAACTTAGTCAAGTCAAGTAATATAACTGCAACTAGTTATTGTTATCACAACAACAAAAAGACAGCAAAATAATTTAGCAACTTTCCAAACAGCTATAGTTCAAGTTTATGACAGCAAGAAATGCACAAGTCACGGTTCAGCATTTACAACAATGAGCAACTTCTGGCAAAGTCAAGAGATAACAATTTTAGCAAGTGTAAATCATATTTAGGTGACTGAATTTAGTCCCAACACAGCAAGTGAAATCCCATTATGATGGAAATTTCAGGTTTGACAACAAAAATCCCCAAGTCACAGCAAAAGGATGCCATATGCACAAGAATTACTCTCAAAAGTTTAAGCTCGGCAATAACGATAGTAAGTCTAAAATCAAAGAGTTATGTACCAGCTTTCTCAACGTAAAGTCCAAAAATCTTCAGCCAAAAATGAGTTGCGTTTATGCGCGGCTTAATGACAAAACAGTGTAACTAAAATTCCCAAACAACTCTCAATGAGTCACTAACTTGACAATAATACTCGTGGCAACAACCTAAATCACCTAAAATAGCAACAAGAGTCAGGAAATTTGCACTAAAGATTAGCTAGGCTTTCGGAACAGTATATTCAGTTTAATTCAACAAAATCAAGTAATTTCACAACTTGCAACTTAAATCCCCAGCACAAGAAAGCAACTAGGGTAGCAAACAACAAGTATAGTCTTAGAAAACATCTGGTACATATAGCACAAACTAGCAAGATAGCTATTATAAAACAAACTCAATTTTTTTTTTTTTTTAAAAAAAGAACATTCTCTAGAATTTCAAAAATTACCATCCATGGTTCAACAAAAACTTCTATAACACCTCTGAATGCACACCAAATTTTATCTCCAAGCTCAATCTTTCAAATATTTCATGTTCAAGCATATCAAATCCTATTTTAGAAGCTCAATCATTTCCTAGGCCTCTACAGGTTTTGCTAGTTTCTACACAAGAATAAGAATTATTTATTATAGCAGCAAATCTTCTCTTAGACAAAGCAAACACCAAGCCAAACTCTTAACATAAGATGAGGACTTAATTTCCTAACACTTTTATTAGTAGTGAGGAGACAAGTCAATGTGCCATTTACAAAGTAAGAGAAAAAAGTTTTAAGGAAATCTACAACAATTTTACGTACCATTTAGTTTATATGAAATTCAAGTGATATCACAAATTTCATGTCCAATATTCACTACAAGACCACAATAGATGCAAATGATATAAGCAAACAAAATTCAACTTCAACTACTACAGAAACAAACAAATTCTAATTTAGGTTTTTATATCTGAAATCTAATGGTGTGGGCAGAAAGTTAACACAAAAGTATATGTGTAGTGGTGCACTAAAGTAAGGTTCTAGGAGTTCTAGCAAAAACCAAAAAGAAATACTGATTCTTAATTCAAGTGGATGATCAAGATTTACTAAAGTGCACACACAAAATTTCATATTAGAGCTTTATTTCTTTGGTTCAAAATCTAGTGGTTCAATCCTTAGGATTTTTTGATATAGTGTAGCAGACAAATTCTAAATTTCTAAGTGAAAAATCTCATGTTTAAGCACAAAATGTTAAACAAAAACCTCAAAATACTATAAAGATGCACAACACAGAGTTCTTTCACTAGGCAAAGTGATAAGAAATCATAATTTCAATGGACCAAGAGTAAGATGCTATTCAAAATGAGTTCCCAATACAATGCATGCACCAAAATATGACCGAGTGAAGCTTCAAAATCCAAAACCAGTTTATAAATTAGATTTTTGCTAATTATATCATGCACCATTACAAACAAGTCTTGTTGCAACCAACCCATCAGAGTTCCAGCAACAGAGATCACCAAAAAGTCAATAAGTGATCAAGTAATTGGGTTTGAAATGACATAAACAGTGTTAATTGATCCTAATTCTTAAAGTGTCATTAGCCAAAATTCAATGAGTGGCAATATGCACAAAAATGAAACTTAGAATTTTATCACTTTTGAGTCAAAATTTATAAGTTTAGTCCTTCAAAATTTTATAATTCTCAAAGATATTCAAATGCAACAAGTTCTATTTTCAGGGATGTACAAGTTAGAGCAAATTTCTCTTTTTGTTTTTTTTTTTTCACAATGCAGCAGCTCAATTCAAGCAATGAGTATTTCAGCTAATAATCTTTCAATGACTAGAGCAGCTTTCTTTTTTTTTTTTTTTCAGCAAAGAAGTTGGACCTATAACAGTAACTTTAACAAAGAATTTAGGAGAATATCAACTTATACATACAAGAGAATGAAAAATAGATGAACAGTATATTTAGCTTAGTTTAACAAAATCAATTAAGTTCACAACTTTTAAGGTAAGCACTCAAGACAAGGGGGCAAGAATTTCAAGTAACTCCAAGTGAAAACTTCTACTTTTGTAGAGCCAAAGAAGATATCAAATTCAGCAATGTCACTTGATAAAGAATCAAAGTGCAGCAATCAGAAACTTTCAACAAATTCAAGTGGCAAAAGTTTTCAGCAAGTTTGAACTAGATTTAGGTTACTAAAACTAGTCCAACACACCAAACAAAACACCACTATGACAACAAATTTTTCTCACATTTGGAGGCAATTAATCTCTAAACTTCCACCTTAGCTTTCACAATTTAATGCAGCAAACAGATAGCATTAACATTCCCTTCAATTGCCAATAACACCGATATGCGACAGGAGGAAAATATACAGCAACACTTGTTAGTTCTCTATGTGTTTTGATGATAACTGACAATTGTAAACACAAGTTAAAGTTTGTCTTTGGTAAGTTGAAAAACTTACTGTCAAAGGCAAACTCGAGTTTTGGCTTTGTGAGAGAGTAGCTCAATTTCAATGAACGAAGTAAAACTCTAGTTTTCATAGGAAAACTCAAGTTTTGATCTTAGAGAGCTCTCAGTTTTTCATCTTGAGACAAACTCGAGTTTTGACTGGGAAGCTCGAGTTTTGCATCATAGAGACTTCTCATTATTTTCTGATAAAGATAAAACTTCAGTTTTCATTTGGAAACTCGAGTTTTGGCCTTACAGAGAGTCTTCGAATTTTTGGACTTATGTTTTGATTTAAAACTCAAGATTACACTTTGCCATAAGTTTTCTAAGTTTTCTCAAAGTTGTGGGAAAACTCGAGTTTTGGTTTGGAAACTCGAGTTTTCACTTAGCGTAGATTTTTCATGGTTTACTCGGTTTTTGAAAACTCCGAGTTTTGATTTGGCACATGATTTCTCAAAGTTTTCATACTTAAATGGAAACTTCGAGTTTGGGTTTGGAAACTCAAGTTTTGGCCAAGCCGAGAGCATTGCACTTTTTCAATGTTTTGAAAACTCCAGTTTTTTGATGTTTTGGACTAAAAATCATGTTTCATGTTAAAAGTCCAAAACTCGAGTTTTTTTTGGAAACTCGAGTTTTGAGTTTCATTCAAAAATGTGTTCTAAAGCTCAAGTCGCGACTTTCCTCTCGGAAGGAGGAAACTCGAGTTTTGCTATAAGTGCACAGTGGAAAACTTGAGTTTAGAAGAACAAACTCGAGTTGCAGAGTTTGAAACTCAAATCTGACGAATTTGTGAAACCTTCTTGATTGATCTTAATACTTCCTACCATCATTCATTAATAGTCCTAGCTATGTTTAACCACTTTGTTAGTGAGTTTCAGATCATTTAGAGGATATTAAATGAAGATTTGAGTAAAAACAAAAAGTGATGTCAGCACATTAAATGCAAAGTTTAGAAAACTTGCATCCTTTTGGACAATCACTCTACACACGTTGCAAAGAGATTAATGTTTCCTTTCCACATCCAGTAGCTACTCTTCCAACGGATTAAAAGTCAAGAAGTCAAGCACAAACATTTGTACAACTGGATTAAGTGAAGAATAGAGAGAGAAGAAGACCAAAGCTTAACCTAATCCTTGTCTAATGAAGGCAACAGTTATATTGAAGATTACAACGGTCATTTAATGCTCTCTTTGTATAAATAGAGTTGCATTCAATTCTTCTCAACAACCAATCTGCTGAAAATGAATTGCATTCAAGTTTACCAACTATACTTTCAGTTTTCACTTGTAAAGTATCTTTTGATACATTGATCTTCAGTGTTTATTTCTATATACTCTTTGAGAGAGTTCATTGATTGTAAATCATTTATTGTGAGTATCTCAAGTCTGGGGACTTGGAGATTGGGTTATTGATTGCAACTTGTAAGGGGGAGTAAGTTCTAGTGAGAGAATTACTCTTGAGTTACAGTGTGTAATCAATTGAGATAGTGAAAATCCCGCAGTTAAAGGGATTTGGACGTAGGTCAAAGTTGGACCGAATCAGTATAAATCCTTGTGTCTTGCTCTTCTTCCCTATACTCTGTTTAGCTCTGTTTTAACATTCGAAAAACAGCAATTCGAAAAGTTTTTAAAGTCCCCAATTCACCCCCTCTTGGTGATTAAGCTCCACTTTCAACATTGACTTTTGCAGACATATCTCAACAAAATTTCAAGGTTCTAACATACATAATTTAGAAATTCTCTAATGCTAAAGTGAATGAGAGCAATTTAATAATAATCACAATACCACACAAGCAAATCAAACACCTCCCTGGCAAGAAGCGGATATCAAAAATTTGGTGAATCGAGTTATGATGGTATCATTCAACAAAATTCCTAAGTCTTGGTTACTGGAAAAATCAAATGGAGTAGGTATAATGGCAAAACCAAACCACATATGACAGTAATTATTCCCTAATGTTGATAGCAATTAGAGTGGCAGATTCAAGAGTAGAACCAGCAATTTACAAATTGAAACAAGTATCTCCAGTCAGACTGTACTCAGCAATTGATCTCTGGAGCAAGAACTTCAATAAAATCAACAAATCAAGCTACAGTCCTCTTAACAGCAACAATGAACTAACCAGAAAGACTTTTAGAGTTAAATCCTCAATCAACAAGTAAATGTCAAATTTCATATTGTAACAACTCTAGAAACTGAAATCAGCTCAACTTGGGAAGTGTTACATTAACACATGACCAAGAAGACAAGTAATCCATAAAAATTGAATTAGCTTAGCAATGCAATATATAGTATGATCATAACAACGACAAATAAAAAGAGTCCATTGGAATACATCTTTTACCTTCGACTTCTTCATGCGCAGGCTTGAAGCTGGCTAAACCAGTAACTTCCCTCCCTGTAACCAGTATGTTTATGTCGTATGTACCTTCATAAGTATAGATGGGATCTAAATCATAGAATGCCTACAATGCAAGATATATATATTTGAGAGAGAAGGAAAAAAATTTGTCAAAAGACAAACTTTCGTTTGACGAAAAACAAGAGCTCAGAAAGGGGGTAGAGGCCGATTTGAGAGCATTAAAGGAGGAGAGGGAAACCAAAATAGTATGCGAAAATTAACAGATCAGAACAGAGATTAGAAAAGCCCGACCTAAACCGGAAGAGAAAGCTCAAGTTTTTAAACTTCAACGTAGTTCCTCCTTCGCTCCGTCGAAATCCAACGACACTGAGTTAGGCCGATTTGAGAGCATTGAAGGAGGAGAGGGAAACCAAAATAGCATGCGAAAATAACATATCAGAATAGAATAGAGATCGGAAAGCCTAACCTGAACTGAAAGAGAAAGCTCAGCTCCATTGAAATCCAGCGACATTGAGTTAGGGCTCCAGAGTTTTCTGCAAATTGAAGGCTACGATTGATATTGGGTGTTTTTTTTAAGACAATGACTCACAGACACAAGACCCACGGCTAATGTTCGTATGAAGTTTCCGTCTCAAATGCTTACCCATCGACGGAATTGGAGACGGAAGTGTTCCGTCTACACTTTCCCACACCTTACCCTCGAAAGTTTCGTGTGTGATTTAACCACGGAATTTTCGTGTCAAATGTGTCCCAAATTACCCACGAATCAATTCGTGGGTAATTCCGTGGCTATTGCGCTACTTTTTTGTAGTGTAAACATAGTGTTAAATGTCCTTATAAAAAGGAAAGTAGGAAGTGTATAAATTGTAAGCACCAGTGGCAATACTTTGTCCGAATTCTATTTAAGAAGTTTAAAAATTACAAAAATGATAAAATGAAAAAGAATAACAATACATGACCTTCTTCCCTTGACCTATTTAAAATAAAAGAGAAAAAATAAAAAGAAGGGGAAAGGGGAAAAACCGTCAACCTTAAAGTTATAAGTAAATATGATAGGGTTAATATAATATTTAGTCTTTATAGTTTGTCCTATTTTGATTTTGGTCCTTATAGTTTAAACTGTATGTTTTGGTTATAAAAGTTTATTTCCATCTTAAACGTTAATCTCTGAAATTTAATAATAAGGACCTTAACAATGTTAAATATGATGATATGATATTAACAATGTCAAGAATTAGGGAATATGAGGAGGGAACCCCATTGCCTCATCAACATAACTAATAGTGTTAGTGCTACATCATCATATTTAATACTGTTTAGATCCTTATTAAATTATAAGGACTAACGTTTTTACGAAAAAAAAAACTTGAGGAACTAAAACTTATAGATAGTTTGAAACTACACGGACCAAACCAAAAAGAGGATAAACTATAAGGACCAAACATTATATTAACTCAAACTAAGAAAAAATTAAAAGTAATGGGGAGAATATCATTAAGGTCCCAACTATAGGAAATAATATCATAAAAGTCCTCATTGACAAGTGAAAGAGCCATCATTGATAGATTATGAAACTTATCAATTTTTTTTTTTTGGTTGGGACATAAATGATATTTCTACATTCTTTAAGATAAGACATAATTGACCTTTTTTGAGAGATCAAGGAAGCTAAATAAATTAGTTAATCATAAAATATGTCGTGTATTATTTGACTATATATTGGTTTATAAGTTAAACAAATTAATTTAGTATAAAAAAGATCAATATCAATATTTTAAAGTAATTTATCTAGCTTCGTTAATCTCTTCAAGAAGTCAACTATGTCTTATTCTCCAAAGTAATGTTAATAATGATTTCCCCACCTTTAGCTTATACTACTCACTACTAGAAAAGAATGAAATGACGACGAAATTTGTGACAAAATTATTTCCGTCGCAAAATGTGCCACCATTTGCGACGGATATTAAATTCTGTCGGAAATTTCCAGTTTTACGACGAAATATTAAATTCCATTGCAAAAAAGGCCGTTTTGCGACGGCATAACTATTCTCGTAACAAAACGGCGTCTAGAAGTCCATCGTTTTGTGACCGACTGAGGCACTCGTCACAAAATAGGGCACTGTTTTTGTGATGGATTGAGCCATATGTCGCAAAACGGCGCCCTTCTAGACACTGTTTTGTGACAGAGAGGACGTCCATCGCAAAACAGCGCTCAAAAGGGTGTTGTTTTGTGACGGATTCCGTCCTTCTCGCAAAACGAGGCTCCATTTACACGGATTGAGTATTTTGCATACGAACTGGTGTTCCGTCGTAAAAAGTAAGTATTTTTCGACGAAAACTAGTTCTGTCGCAAATCGCAAGTTTTATCTTGATTTTTTTAGATTTGCTCTCGGTCCAGTCTCACGTCTGTCTCTTCTCTACTCAATCGCGCAAACTCCGAACCTCTGCCTCTTCGTCGCCCCTCCGGCCCTCTGCCTCCTCCTCGCGTATTCCTACCCTCCACTCCTCCTCGCGATCTCTGGCAGTTCGGCCCTGCTCTCCTCCTTGCGACCTCAGGTAACATCCCTCTCTCCCGGCCCCCTTTCCTGTTGTAGATACTATACACATCATATATACTACATTAGTAAACGATTCTCTTGGGATGACATTTTCTCTATTTTTTACAATTATATTTGACAAAATAAAATGTTGGATTCATTAAACTGTTCGAGATGAGAGCAGGATTTCGTTATATTAAACTCAAATTTCATGTAAACCGCCAAATATCACATAATAGAAAAGAGAAGGACATTTTCATTTTATTTTCAGGTGCAGTATGAAAATAACTAATTAAACTGTTCATATTTCACAATATGTTTGCAACTGATAAGAATGTGATTAAGTTGCAAAGAAATATCAACCCATTCTGAATTTGAGCGCTATGATTAATGTGCACTTATGTTGTACATTTTTTAAAATTAACTAATAAGAAATGTGGGAAGATGTATAATGAGGGTAGCATGTATTGGCAAGTTGACTTATGGGAACAAACATGGATATTAATAAAGTAGAGCCTGATTTGTTCTGATATGATAAACAAATATCCTTAATTAATTATTATGCATCAAGTGCTTATCTTGTCCATCATTTTGCATACAGTCTTTCTAAATAAATAATTAAATAAATATAAAGTATATGTCCCACTGATCCTTTAAGGTCTAGTTCCACTGTGGGACAAGTATATGATGAAGAGAGGTGAATATATTTATATATAAAGCAAGTTCAAGTTTTTTTTTTTTTTTTTTTGATACAAAAATTTTAGGAAAGGGGTTGGGTTCACTCACAATCCAAAGACAAGGCGCTTGAAGCCTAGTCCGCAGGTTATAGTGGGTTAGAGAGTACACATGCCTCCACCTCTTCCCATCGTTTTCACTACTTCATAGACACCTAAGATGCCTCCCCCAGCACCTTGACCAACTCCACGATTGAACCCTCTCCATTTAAATGAGAAAGTCCGACCCCTTCACCAGTTGAATCTAAGGACGAGGGGTAGAGCAGGTTCGAGTTGAGACATTGGGGTGATTTTTTTTTTTTTGGGGTGATAACTAATAAGAATAGTGATGTTCAGATATTGGACTCGCTTCTTTGGGCTGCTAGCTCAATGAATATGATAAGCCCATTCAACGTATGAGCTCTGGAAAAAATGTCACCCATAAGTATCAAATATTGAAAAAAAAATTGATTATTCGTCTTTATGCAATATCTTCTTAATTTTTCTTTAAATAAGATCTTACTAAGCACACACGTGTACATAGATTGCCACACAGATGAATAAAAACTTGAAGGTGGAGTCAAGTTAGGTTAAGAGTTTTTTTTGTGGAAATTTGTGTGTAAACTTGGGTTATCACATCATTTATGTTCTAGTTAGTTAAGATACAATAACTCAACAAATGTTAATCGTAGTTGGCTGTTGATATGATTCACATTTTTATTTTTTTTTTTAAAAAAATCCCACAATTAAGAAAAGGAAAACTCATGGAAATTTGGATATAGAAGCGTGGGAGAAATGAAATATTTTAATTTTGTTTACATGCCAACTAATATTTAGGTTTTTACAACTCTTGAGTTGTTGTATTTTATCAAGTTATATCACGAATGACACGTCCACACAAGAATTTATCTTTTCTTTGCTCAAATTTATTTTATTCGAATATGTGTTCCTAATTTTTGTAAGCCATTTGAGTGCTTCCAACGGGAAATCATATGAAATGAAACACCTATATGTCGTGATACAGAATTGTATGAGAAACATTATCAATGGACAATTATATGCTGCATTTTATATTCTTTTTGTAATATGTCCTCATTTTCTTTTGTGATTTATTATTCTTTGTTTGCCCCTTCCACATACATGTCCTCATCTTCTAGTGTACTATTCTCATTCTCTGGTTGCTTGTTGGAATCTGTTCTTTGTTGAATGCATATGTTTGTTTGCGACTTTCTTGATTAAGTGGCAAATGGTTGGTATAAGCGGCCAGTTGTATTTGCTACTTATATTTGTGACATGTTGATATGTAAAGCATATAAAATATATTGTTGGCCTAATTAGTAAGGAAGTTAGAGTAAGTTACTTAAATTAGTAACTGAATTAGTTAGTATTACTGTGTTATGTTCTAAATTCCTTTGTTTCCTATCTATGACATGTTGTTTTGCAGACTGGGGTATGTCCTCAGTGCAAATATTTGGGATGCAAACAACATCCAAATCAATGCTTGGGATGCAAATATTGATCATAATGAAGCAAACTCCTTGTGTAGGGTTGGGTTGATGAAGTATGGAAGGCAATCGTGATAAAAGTTGGATGTACAATCGTCTAACTCAGAGAAAACAACTAACTCGAGTATTTTTGAAGGGTATGGAAGAGTTCATTCAATTTCCTTCAACGTAAGCAACTAATTCAAGTACCACGATCAGTTGTCCGTGTGTGAAATGTAGGCGTTTAAAATTTTAGAATACGAGCACGGTCATAATCCACTTGTCTAGAAAAGGATTCATGAAGGATAATGAATGTTGGGAATGTCATGGGGAAGTCTGACAGACACCGAGTGGTTATTACGGGGATAGTAGTCATCGAGACAACCTTAATCAATATGAACAATTGGTTATGGATGACGCAGGACCGTCGATTGACCAATATTTTGATCCTGTTACTCATGTTGAACCATCATACATGGGAGAGGATACTGGTACACATACTCAACCATCATACATGGGATAGGATCCTAATCTAGGAGCCGATAGGTTCTATAAAATGCTTCAAGATGCGCAATGTCCATATGGGAAGGTTGCAAACACATTGGAAATAGTGAACATTCATCGCTATCAACTACCCTAACAACATTAAACTTGAAGAGTGATCACCATATGAGTGAGAAGAATTACAACGAAATGTTGTAGATCATGGGTAAGATTGTTCCGAATGACAATAATTTGCCGAAGGATTTTTACCAAGAAAAGAAAAGGTTGAAAGAGCTTGGGCTTAGATGTGAAAAAATTCATTGCTACCTCAAAGGATGTATGTTGTATTACAAAGATGATACTAAGCGGATCAATTGTAAATTCTCGTAAACATGACAGATACAAAGTTGTGAGAAATGGAAGGAAAATGACCCTTCAAGCAATAAGCAGGATGTTGAATTTTCCTCTCGTGCCTAGACTTTAAAGATTGTATTCATCAGAACAAATAGCTGCTCACATGAGATGGCATGGGAGCATCGCAAGGATAAAAATTTGTGACGCATTCATCTGATGCCGAAGTTTGGCTTAAAGTTGACGAAGCAAATCCTCTGTTTGTAGCGGATCCCGGTAATGTTTGTCTTGGTTTATATTTGGATAGGTTTGCTCCTTTCAACAAGACAATTAGGAATTATTCCTTTTGGCTTCTAATTGTGACTCCGTACAACCTCCCACCTTTCATGTGCATGAGAAGAGAGTTTTTGTTTCTTAACGTGTTAATCCTTGGGCCATCCAACCCAAAAAAGAAGATAGATGTATACCTCAAACCTTTGATAGACGAGTTGAAGATGTTGTAGATCGAAGGGATTCTTACGTACGATGTATCATTGAGGCAAAATTTTACCATGCGCGTTGCTTAATGTGGACGATAAGTGATTTCCCTACAAATGAGATGTTGAGTGGCTGGCAAATATCGGGGAAGCATGCATGTTTGGTATATCTTAAACAGAACATGGGTTCTAGCTTGCAACATAATCGCAAGGTCTCTGTTGGTTTGATAGGCACCGACGATTCTTGCCCATTGATCATCCGCTTAGGAAAAATAAAAAAGACTTTAGGTAGAATGTAGTTGAATGGTCAAATAAACCTCGTCATTTAAGTGGCTGAGAAATATGGGACAGGGTAACGCACATTAAAAGTGTTGAAGAGGGGGCTACTTCCAGCGAACCTGAGGGATATGACGTTGATCATTATTGGAACAAACGCAACATCTTTTGAGATCTACCATATTGGAAAGATCAATTGTTAAGACACAACCTTAATGTTATGCATATTGAGAGGAATGTGTTTTCTAATGTTTTGTACACCGTTATGGACACCAAGGGCAAGGCGAAGGATACAGTCAATGCAAGACATGACATAGAAGCGATTTGCAAAAGGCCTGATTTGCATTTGGTTCAGTAAGCCACGGGTCGGATTTCCAAACTTAGAGCGCCTTGCACATTTAACAAAGCAGAATTTAGAATTGTTGCGATGGGTTAAAGATCTTAAACTCTCGAAAGGTTATGCTTCAAACTTGTCAAGATATGTCGATATGAACGAGGTGAAGTTATTCGGGATAAAGAGTCATGATTGTCATTTTTTCTTTAAGAGATTGTTGCCGTGGGCCTTCAAAGCACTACTGAGGCATATATGGAGTATTCTGATAGAATTTTCCATGTTTTGTAGGGTAATTTGTGCTTCTAAGCTTAATGTCGAAAAGTTATGGCACCTGCGGTGAGCGTGCCAATAATGCTATGCAAATTAGAGATGGTGTTTCCTCCTAACTTATTTGACTTAATGGAACATTTTCTTTTTCACTTGGCCTATAAAGCAAGGTAGGAGGTCCGCAACAATATAGATGGATGTATCCGTTTGAGAGGCAGTATATTTTTTTTTTCACGCAGTTATTAATTGACCCATATGGTGCTATAGTTTATAAATACCCTATGATTGTTCATTATAAGTTTTTATGCACACTTAAGTACAAGATAAAAAATCATAGATATGTTGAAGGATCTATCGCTAAAGTATATCTAGTCAAAGAGGCCACTAAATTTGCATCATACTATTATCCCCCGACATTATATCAAGATGGATAGGGGTACCTTGTAACGATGATGGCGATGATACGAGTGGTCAGATATCAATATTTAATTTTCTAGGCCCAGTAATGCGAAAGCAATGTAAGGAAACTCTGAAAGGAAGAGATAAGCAAGTAGCAGAGTGATACATTCTAAACAACTGTAAAGAGGCCGCCCCATACTTAGAGTAAGATTTTCTCTATTTTTACTATTACGGTAAGTATTAACGTATTAATTTCATTTTTTTGTTACAGTTACTTCTCTAATTAGGTCTAATCAAGAAATCCTTTAAGATCAGATTCTGAAGTTAATCACTTCATGAAGGCTAAGTTTCCTTAATGGTTCGAAGACTACTTCGTGGAAAACCAATCAACTCCCTATGATGTTGCGTGAAGTTTATCTTACGGAGCTGCAAGAGTTGTTACCCAGTTCAGAACATATGTAATCAATGGGTATCAATTTGCAACTTTTTAAGCGAACGAAAATATGTCAAGTTCCAATTACGGTGTACGTTGTCGAGGTGGCCAAGTTGACAGGGTCGAGGGCAACTATACGGGAATTTAATTGACATAATTCGACTACATTACCAGTGGGACAAGTTGGTGACTCTGTTTTTTTGTGAGTGGTTTGATAACACTCCTCGTGGGACAGAAGTGGACAAATATGAAAATGTTGAGATCCATTAGTCATGGAGATATATAGTTGGTTATGACCTATTCATACCTACTAAACAAGCGGAACAAGTTTATTATACATCATACCCTACATCCTGTTGGTCGATTTCCTTGATGGCAAGTGAACCAGTCGAACAAGTAATAAAGTGTAAGTAGAGTATCGTCCCACAGAGACTGAGATACCAAGGAATGACAAACCAATGCTATGACAGTTGTGAAAGCAAAAAGTAAATATAATTGGGTTGAGAGGTTTTGTAACTATGCTACTAGCAAACATAAACAAAGATCTATAAACGAGAGAAGATATCGGTGAGAAGTTAGGTGGACTCGAGAATCGTCCTTAAGTGCTTCACTCCCAGTTGTTTCTACCCGATGCTATAGCATCTACAATGTACAGCTTCCGTAATTGTTACAGCATAGACACCGACTGCAAAGATATTTGGTTAACCCACCACTATAATCTACCGAAGCTTCTGCATCTGATACATTTGATACTAACTATACTCCTTCCATATTCCTATGGTAACTTTCTAGTCAGACCTGCGTTACGCTCAGGGTGTAATAGTTATGAGAGGTAGACCAATCCTAAAGCCTACAATAATAGGTCTCGCCGTGCACGGGCGGCCTAGCAAACACTATTTCTCAGAGGTCTAACCTTAACTCCTTGCCAGTAAGCTGAGGCCACAGATCTAGCCCTTAACTTCCGTTAACCGACTAGTAATAAGCATACCGATACGCAAACCAAATTTATTTAATTAAGAACTGCAACTGGGTTCATTCAACACTTAAAGAATCATCCTCGTCCAGCCATCTAGAGTTTAGTTCATGACTGATGAGGTACAATGCACGTACACTAACAGAATGACCCATGATCAATAAAACAAAGATGAAAAATAGAAAAACGAAAGCTTGATGGAATTTCCGACGGCGTGGTTGAGGTCCTATCACGTCACCACTCCATGTCTTCTTCGTTTCGTCTCACTGTAGGAAGGAATGCTGGGCGGTCCTGGAAGTCTCGTGCTCTTGTGAAATCTCTCACTCTTCTCTTTAGTCTCGCCGAAAGTCGAATCTCGTTCTAGGGCTCTCCGACTCTCTTAGGGTTGGCCGTTTCCTTTTATAATCGTCCTTTCTTGCAGCAAGTTCCAGTGAGTTGGGCCTTTCCTAACTGTCGGAATCTATCATATCTTTGGATTCGAATAGATTGTCTGCTATTGATTCGTGGGATTCTTCAAATCTTTCGTTTCGATCCTCCGCATCTTCTCTTCGTTATGTCAAGAACTCCATCGTAAATATCGCCCTTTATTTTATTCCTAAAATCATCTGGGTAAAAAGGTCGAAAAAACATATAGCATAGCATTGCTTCCTCTACTCGCTATAGCATTCGGATGCCTTGTATTGCACTTCGAATCGTTGTCGAATGCTATAGCATCGTATCAGCTCTGCTATTCGATTTCTCTTAAAAACAAAGCAATTTGTTCCATTCCTAACACATGCAAATGATTTCTACTCTTTAGTCCCTATATCATGAATATATTCCTTTTTTCTTAGATTATCTATAGTTGAGCTTGGATTTAACATTCAATTCAGCCAATTAGTATAGGAAAAACATGGTATTATTTGTGCTCATCAAATCCCGCCAAGAGTGGAAGGGATTTATCAAAACCAAAGCATGAAATATTATACCTAAGTTGAAAAAGTTAGAAACAAATGATGATATGACTGAACCATTCCTAGCTGATGTGGAACATGTACTGCTCGTAAATATTGTCGAGGATGACATACCAAGCAATCTCTTTGATTCTGCTGTGGAGTTAGAGTTGATTCCTATCCAGATTGACAATGAGGAATCAGACGATGAGGCATAAGAGATTTACTCTGATAGTGAATCTGAATTCGACGACTATGAGACTCCGGAGGAAGGTGTGCAAGCAGATGTTGAAGAATAGGAATCGTTCGGTTGATTTGTATTAGTTCTTTGTTTATGACGATTTGTTATACTAGATCCTCTGTTATTTCGCTATTGACATATTATGTATATTTCTTATATTTATGTATATTTTGACATAATGTTTATAAGTGTTCTGAGATGGAGCCTTCAGCAGCACATTCAGGTTGTGGTGGTAGAGTCTGACCCCGTCTTATTAGAGGGAGTAGGATGACATCATCTGCCCCCTCTGTAGGCACCGTTGAAGGCACAAGGCTTACCTCTTCCCCAGATTTACTTCTCCACTTAATTTTTCATCTTCACTGTCTACTACTGACTCTGTTATGGGTGGTACAAGTATGTGTATCACTCCCATTTATCCAAAGCAAAGAGCAAAGAAGGTTTAGTTTATGATTTCTTATTGATTTACATATATTTTGTTTTATTTAAGCATCTATGTACTAAGTTTTTCAATACTTCACATTTCTTCATTCAACACGTTGCGTCGCCTAGGAGCCAGGTCGAGGAAGATAGTTCCTTTGATACACCAGTGTGGGAATTAGTTGATCCAGTGACAATTGTATGCTACTATTTGCAACATTTTCTCCGTTTTCGTGTTGAAGCCTTATGGTGTAGCAACAGATTTTTTAGAGGAGCAAGTATTTCGGAATTATGATCACCCTTGGGGCAATTGGTTAGAGATTCCTCAAGGTGTTCACAATTCTTGGTTCAATGACTTTTTGGTAAGAAATGTGCTTTGTGGTTATTAATTTCTTCTCATCAAAATGCAAACTCATTAAGTACTTTTATAATTTGGAGCACTAATGGTTTATTATTGATTTTCAGGGAATGTTTAGGTGGTTGTCTAACCATCGAGGAGTTTTGAAAAAAGCTTATAACTACAAGGTGTCAAGGTAGGCCGGTGGTTGTCTGATTAGTTTTATAAATTGAGAAACAATATAGGCAAGACAAGTTGGATTCAGCCTGAGACCATAACATAGTTATTTGAAAAATGGGCCGCTAATGAGAAATTTTAGCAGAAATTTGTGCAAAGTAAGTTAAATAGTTCTTGAATGGATGAACTGTCATATATTAGCGGCTCCATTCCAATAAGTGAGCATCGAAGAAAAATTTTAAGTATACGTTATTTTCTATTTCGGTATTCAATATTTTGTAATTTGAAGTAATTAATTAACATTCATCATTTTTGTTTGCAGGCATCTTCTGGGAGGTACTTTCAAAATTGGTTAAGTGGGCTACCTTTGAGCGGACCCATTCCCAGTAGTCTACAGATCGTGGGAAGCGCTGGATTAATGCCAAGTCTAAGCAATTAGTGATGAGACATTTATTACATTTATTATTTGTTTCAGACACCAACATATTTATTTCATTTTACATGCCTTATTTGTGATGTATTTTTGTGCTTGTGGGAAACTTGGGAAAAGCTATCACAGGAGAGAGATTAAGAACGACCTCGCATCCTCTCAGTCCGATAATGAAAATCTCTTTATTTAGGTTGCAAGCGGATTTGACAAAAAAGGGAGACTCTTCGGATGGGTGCCTCTGCTAGCCGAGTGAAGTCTACAAGCGCTCATCCAACAATGTTAGAGATGTTTCAACAGGTAAACATAATACTTTTGATATTAATTGTTACATTTTCATTCTCTCGTCCATTTAAATGAAGTAGAGAAAATGAATTGACTTCATAATATTGTTTTTGCAAATGAGCTTAAGAGGGTGAAGGCATTAGAACGGTTGGTGAATCAAGCAATCAAAGTAGTGAGTCAAACAAGGAGAGAAGCTGAACTGGCAAGAGTAGCATATGAATAAGCAAGCGGAGATGATGAAGCAGATGCAAGATCTACTCCATTCCTTATTGAAGGACAAGGGTACGGGGTCGGCTCTTGGTTATGATGACCATACTAGTGATGATGATGACCATACTTTGTTGCTATTTAGATGTGTTTTTTGTTCAGTTTATTGGCAACATTATTAATTATATTTTGTGTTCTCTATGTAAACTCTTATGATTGCTACTGTATATTGTCATGATATACATTTCTTTTTTATTTCATAATTTTTTTATATAATTTTTAAATTTTTTAGGAATTGAGTTTTTATGATTTAACGGTGATTCAAAGTCAAAAGTCTTCATTTGTGACGGAATTACTGTTCCATCACAAACTTTGTGTTTTGCGATGAGAAATAAAACACAAATTTATCTATGGAAATATAGTTCCGTCTCAAACTTGGTGTTTTGCGACGGAAATGGTTTTCGTCTCAAAAATGGTGTTTTGTGACGGAATTTGGAAAAATTCAAATTTTGCGACGGAGTTTATTTCTTTCACAAAATTCAACATTTGCGACGGAAAAGCAATTCCGTCGCAAATGTATACTTTTGCAACAAAATTACTGTTCCATCGCAAATGTTGAATTTTGCGACGGAACTTAAATTTTCCGTTGCAAAAAAACACTTTGCAACGATATTTTTTGCGTCAGAAATCGTTTTTGCGACGGATTTTGTCCATCTCAAATTGTGACTTTTTTTGTAGTCACTCACGGCTCAAATTATTAGGGGTGTTCAACGTTTTCCCGTCCTCGTCTTCCCATCCCAACCCGCAGCTAATCAAGACAGGAAAATCCATCCTGAAAATTTTGGGATAGGAAAAATTCAAAATCAGGATCGGGAATGGGACTTCCTGATCTGAATACACACACATATAGGTATGCTTGTGTGTCTAGGTATATATATGTGTGTGTACGTATATATGTATGTTTGTCTATCTACGTATATCTATATATATACACATAGACACACAGTTATATATATGTGACACACAACACACACAGATATATATATACACACACACACATATATATATATGTATGTATATATATAAAAACCTAAGTGAAGTGAAGCACCTCCAAAATAAGAACAATAGTTAGTTTGTTTGAATTTTTTAAATCAAATTGTGCTTTTTAAACAAAAGATGCCACTATTTTATCAAGTTTTTGTTAGATGTTTTGACAAATTTTAATAACAGATTTGGGCCTCTCTATGGTGCAAAGGGAATACCAATTTCAAGCTATTATGCAAATGATGGTATTTTTTCTTTCTTTTCGTAGCAATAGCTTTTGTTGTTTCCAATCTTCACAAATAGTCATTACCTTCTTCACCATTTGAGAGCCTATTCTTCGAATGAACTGCCTTTGCCAAAGAATATTTTGTGTGTGTTAATACCACCTTATTTGCTCATAAATGAAGAGTATCATCTAGATACTTTTCTTGTTCTTTCATTTATTTTAATTTAACCTTGTGGATTATCATTCAATTTGGCCATACAGTGAACCCAATGCTCTTGTTTCCAACTTTAAATTATGGTGTAAGTGGGCATGCCCTCGAGAAAATGGTACTCGTAAGTGTATCTATGGTCTATGTCAAAGGGGGCAAAGCATTGAAAGATTGAGAATATTGAATTATTGATGAATTTGTAATTTTAATTCGCTTTAAATATTTGTATTGGACTAATTTGGTATAACATGATATTGGACAAATTATATATTTGTGCTATAATAAAGGAAACACATGAAAAAAAATTCAATACAAGGAAAAATTTAAAAAAAAGAGAAGAAAGGGAACATTTTCAAGAAATTTTCGATCCCAATAATTTCCCATTCCATAACTTGTCACGAGGACCAAGCAAAAAAGGGCTAACAAATGCAATTATGCTCTTAATTAGGTTGGACAAAGTCATTTTGAATATTTTAATTTATGAAAATAATTTTTGGTTCAAAACCAGGTAAATTGTACCAAGCAAGATAAAATTTGATTCTAACTTCAATTAAATGAGGCATATGATTATTTCTCCCATTTGTACTTCATAAAACTAAATTAATTTTCTCTTAAATAGTATTTCAATTAATATATGTATTGGTTTAATGTTCAAAAGCACTTGACACAGCTTTCTAAAGTCAAAGTCAAGTTTCTTTTTTTGTCAAAATGCACAATCTCTTTTCATCAAAAAGCAACTCATGTTTAGCAAATAGCCACAAATGCATTGTATGGCTACAACCATGTCAAGACTCAAGACATAAGCAAAGAAAGGGAAGAAGAACAAGAAAAACCAAGAATTGAAGTTTCAAATCTCTTCTAGACTCCAACTCTAAGCTCCAAACTTCTCAAGCGGAAGACAAACCTTAGCAAATAAATGCTCCAAAAACCCTTAGGAAGTGAGGAATGAATCATTTTCAGCCTAACCCCTCAATAAAAACCGTCAAAATGCGTTCCAGCAATTAAAACACATGGTTGTACTTTTTTGTCATTTGCTTCAACACAAATGTCGTGTGCTGAAGCATATGACACAATAAACTCATATCCTTGTTGGCTTTGACCAATGTGTCATGTACTTTGAAGCACATGGCATAGTAAGTTAATATCCTCGTTGGGTTCAAGACATGTATTGTTGGTCAAGCCAACAACACAGTAGCTTTCTTCCTAGCTTCATGAGCCGTCTTTGATTGATGTTTCTTTGCTACAAGCTTTGTTTCTTAGTCCTTGAAAAGCTTTCCCATTTTTTTTCTAGCCCACACAAAAGAGAGGATCCATAAGTTCTCATTTTTTTTCCTTTGAAATAAAGCACAAAATATATGGTTCTAAACAAGAATTTCTTTACCTTTGACTTGATATTTTGGTATGTGCATTTTCTTCTGTAAAACGCATGGTTGTACTTTTTATCATTTGCTTCGACACACATGTCATATGCTGAAGCATATGACACAGTAAACTCAGATCCTTGTTGGCTTCGACCAAGGTGTCGTGTGCTGAAGCATATGATACAGTAAGCTATTATCCTCGTTGGGTTCAACACATGTATTTTTGGCTGAAGCCAACAACACAATAGCTTTCTTCCTAGCTTCATGAGCTGGTCTTTGTTTGATCTTTGCTGCTACAAGCTTTGTTCCTTGGTCCTTGAAAATCTTCCCCATTTGTTTCTATCCCCCTACAAACGAGAGGATCCATAAGTTCTCACTCTTTCTTTGAAATAAAGCACAAAATATATGGTTCTAAACGAGAATTTCTTTAACTTTGACTAGATATTTTGATATGCGCATTTTCTTCTATAAACTTCTTTCTATGCTCATTTTAAATGCAAAAATAGGTAAAAAGAGAAGAAAATGTGCTGGAAAATTTTCAATGTCTAAGAGTTAACTTATTATAAATCACTACAAACATCTCAGTAAGCCAAACTTAACAATTGTCTACCCAAATATTTGTAGTAGTCAATAAACCGCGACAAACTACACCTCGATTTCTCCCCAATTTTATAGCAGATAATAACCGTTACAAATAAACCCATGAACTGACACTTAGTGAGGTAGATTGTCGTAATTAGGTTGTGACCGTGGTAAAATTTGTAACTATTGTCATTGTCAAAACTGCTATAAATACATCGTTTTGATCACTACAAATACACACCTTTTTTGTAGTGAAGGTGAAAGGAGAACAATTGTAGATTTGCGCGCAAGTGGATGCCAAAGAAGGGAGATAGATTCCAAATCTGAAATCGCAAATTAGGTCGCTAATTTCGCCCCATTGCCACCATCGTGTTTTGTTTCATATTTCACACACTTCAACTACCTTTAAATACCAACAATCTTCCAAACTCTATAGACTCTGACTTTGACCTTAACTTGGAGGCCGTTGAGGGCCACATGGTGTCGAATTTGACCATGGTAGCAACCAAATGTTGTGGGCTCAAGTGTTTTCGACTTGGATGTATCTAGTAGTTGCACATTGTCAAACTTGACTATGGTAGTGGCAACATCGTGGGCTCGAGTCGCCATTTATGGAGTGGCGAAAGTACTAAGCTAAAATCGATTTCTTGCAGGGCCTACGGCGAAGGATGACGAGGATGATAGGGCCCAATTTCCTCTTTATTTAGAAGAGGTAAAGCCGTAAAGAGAAGAAGGTCATGTATTGTTATATTTTCCATTTTATCATATTTTTCATTTTTATATTTTATAAAAGAATTCGGACAAAGTATGGTTGTTCACAATTTATTATCTTTCTCCTATCCGTTTGGGAAAAAAAGGGGAAAAAAAAATCTCCCACCTCTCTAAGCTTCAAGTAAAAAATAATAAAAATTTAAAAGTAATGCTAATAATGATTCCACGCTCAAACAAATTGCGTCTGAACTGAACCTTTGATTTTGACCCAACAAGAGAGAAGAAAAGAAAGAACTGAACATTTGACTCTCAGTCACAGCTGACACCTTACCACCCTGATCGCCGCCTCTCCTTGTCACTGTCGTCTTTACGATTTGTTTTTGTGGCCGACAACTTCAACTCTTCAGGTTCGTCTTCGTGCTTTGTGCTCGTGGTGCCGAGCTATTCAGATTGGTGATTCGTTTTCGCCTTCGTCGTGCCTTCAGGTTTGCTCTTCCTCTTTCACCTTTCCTATTGTTGGGTTCTCCTTAAATATAGCATCTGGTGTTTCCTACTTGTTGCCTCAGCATTTCGAAAGATTTTTGCTTCCTCGATTTTTACCATATTAAATCAAAAACAAAATTTAGGTTACCCAAGGCAATTTGACTTGTTCGTTCTGCATTGGCCGAGATTTTGCATCTTAAAATTTTATTAAATCTGTGATGATAGTGTTTACTTAATTGAATTCTCCCATGACATGATTGAATACTTCATCATTTATGCAGGCTGTTCTGCTGGAAATACGTAATTTTGTTTTGGTCTCTTATTCGCTTAGGTCTGAAACTTGTTGATGGTAAGTTAGACGGCGATGGCGTAGATGATAATCGCATGAGTTAAACTTGTTTGATTGAAACATTCCTTTCACATAAATTTCGAATTGCAGAGTTGAAGATAATCACACTACTATGATATAGCTACTTGTTTCCTATCTCTTACATTTCTGTTTCTCTAATAGAACGCTCAAGCTGGTCTTCTTCTCTTAATGGAAGAGAGCAAAGGATGTGTATGTGTTACTGGTGGCACTGGCTTTATTGGTTCCTGGATCATTAAGAGACTTCTTGAAGATGGTTACTCTGTTAACACTACCGTTAGAGCTCACCCAGGTACACAATGTCTATTAATGTGTCCGAAGATAATATATCAACTATCAATTTACCTTCCTTAATAACTTAAAGTATTGGCCTAGAGATTTCCTGGTGTTCACCTGGTAATAGCTCGACCATCCTATGTCCAAAAGTTGTTCTCTAAGCTCGCTTTTCTTTGTTGGGTTTTTCTTCAAGTTGACACAAAACCTTACTATCATTCTCTATCAGCTGGATAGTATTGTTGTCCTCTTTCTTTTGAGGGGAAACTGCAGATTAAATGAAATTTTTTTATGGAATCTTATGATTTTCTTTCCATTGTAGAACAAAAGAAAGATGTGAGCTTCCTCACAAATTTGCCCGGAGCATCGCAAAGGCTACAAATTCTGAATGCAGACCTCAGCGACCCAGATAGTTTCAAGGAAGCCATTGAAGGCTGCATTGGAGTATTCCATGTGGCTGCCATAATAGATTTTGAGGGAAGGGAACCTGAGGAGATTGTAACCAAAAGATCCATTGATGGAGCATTGGGTATTTTGAGGGCATGCCTCACTTCAAAAACTGTAAAGAGAGTTGTTTACACTTCCAGTGCTGTAGCTGTTTCTAATGATGGCAAAGAAGAGGAAGAGAGGGATGAGAGCTCATGGAGTGACTTGGATATACTTAAAACATTTAAAGGTTTCAGGCCCTATGCTGTTTCAAAGACATTGACAGAGAAGGCAGTACTCGAATTTGGAGAACAAAATGGATTAGATGTTGTGACTGTGATTCCCACTTTAGTTGTTGGACCCTTCATTTGCTCTAGGCTTCCTGTCTCAGTTCATCACTGTCTTTATTTCTTATTTGGTATGTGCCACAACTTGCCTATGCGTCTTGGTTCTCTCCAAGCGAAAAGGTTTTGACATGTTCAGGGTTACACAAATAGTCCTATTTTGTAAGCACTTGAATAAGGCTAAAAGTGAAAAACCTGGAAAGAAGCTAGACCCCTTATCAACGTGTCACTTTGATTGGAGTTCTAACATCTATTTATGATCATTTGGTTATGTAATGAGTTTGGTCATTAACTTTTGGTCTCTTTTAAAACTTCATGTAGATGAAAAGGACCCATTAGGTTATCGGCAAATCAATATCGTGCATGTGGATGATTTGGCAAGAGCAAACATATTTCTGCTTGAACATCCCAACCCAAAAGGAAGGTATAATTGTTCTACACGTTTGGCAACCATTGAAGAAGTGATTGAAATTCTGTCTATCAAATATCCAAAATTTCAAATACCAACCTTAGAGTGAGTTCTCTAGTCCTTCTGACCTTTTCCATGTTTTCTGTACAGATATGAAACTTTGATTCAAGTATATGATCTAACGTTTATTTCACAATTTCTGATGTTGTTCATTGTAGTTCCTTAAAAGAAAGCAGTGGCATGAAATTTCATTATCTGTCGTCTAAGAAGCTCAGAGATGCTGGATTTGAGTTCAAGTATGGACTTGAGGAAATGTTGGTGGATGCAATTGAATGCTGCGAGGAAAAGGGTTACTTGGAGTTATAATAGTACTTTTTTTATCAGATTACCCAACCTAAATAAGGTATATGTTGTGTTTTAATAATAAATTGAAAAGTATATGATTGTCTTTTCAGCAAACAAGTGTTTGATTGTAAGTTATTGCCCATGCTCCGAAAAGGTTACAAGTTGAGAGCATGTTTGTAACATTACAGAAGCTGAGTTGTAATTATTCAAATAATTGAGTTTTAACTTTGAAAGGCATAATAAATAATATAGCTGTTCTCTTAGGAGAGTTTATATTTTAATTTTCTGCATTCTTCAACCCTTGAATGTCAATATTTGTTTTAGAACTTTTAGTATTCTTACAAGATAATATGCAAATCTCAACAAACTAATGAGGACAAGGAAGAATTCTAGGGTGAAAAGTTCAATATTAATGACTCCTAAAGGAAATGAAAAATGCCAAATTTATAAATATGTCATTAAAGAAGCTCATAGATGCTGAATTTGAGTTCAACTTTGTTCCTGAGGAAATGTTCATGGATGGAATTGAAAGTTGTAGAAGAAAAGGCTTAATGGCAATATCTTTGTTCATAAATCTTCTATGTCCAAACAATCATGTTAGGTACTCCCACCATCCCTATATATATAAGATCCTTATTTTGAATGAGCTTGTCCCTTTTTATTAGACCATAATGGTGGAGAGAAACAAGTGGGGCTCATCACGCTCTTCATTTTAGAGAGAGATTTCTTTTGATTGCAACGTTGATGAGCACAAGAAGCCTTATGCACTTATACTTTCTAGTGGTGTTGGCTACATGGATTGTGGAATACCATTGTACTCTATTAACAATCAAATCTTTGAATTAATTGTTGACCAAAGGTTTTGTTCAGTAACTTCATTAATTGTTTTCAGTGATATTCCTCTACCCCTTTTATGAGTGTGATCTACCCTCCTCATCGGGCCTCTAATGGCATTTTTTGTGCATGTTGTAAATTTGAACCATCTCAAATGTTCTTTTTTTTTTTTTTTTTTTTTTTTTTTTTTTGCCAATGACAGTTGGCATAGATGGTAAGGGATCTAGGACTAGGCCTAAATGGTCGTGGGTTCGATCCCCTCTACTGTCGCTAGGACTCCTTTGGTAGGCGATCTCGTAAGTCCCCAGTAAGTGCTCATAGAGCCCGGGGCCGTGCCCTGGCCTTGGTGGGGGACTGATGTCGAACCCCCCAAAACTTTTTTATAGCAAAAAAAAAAAAAAAGTTCTTTTTTTTTTTAACTTTTTTTTACTTTAATAAACATTATCACGTCATCTCTTCTTCATAGAGAGCTTGATGTCACGGTCTTAGACAAATTCCACCTAAAACCGTGCCGGCCTTAGCTTGATCACTCCCTTGATCTTGGCTAAGTCAGCCGAACCCTCACAAGTAGGCAATGAGTGTTGGTTATGATTAGTTTTGATGATGTCTTATATGGATGTCATTATTGAAAGCAAAAAGATTAAGTAATATAGTTATCTCCTACATTGACTAACTACTATGTTTAATGTAGATTAGTTCAAGTTGAATCATAAAGGTTATTCAAGGAGAAGAAGAAATAAAGAAGAACTTGTTGAATGAAGTGAAGATATCGTTATTCAAGTTCTAAGATTGATGCTAGAAGTCTCCAAGGTCATATGGAAGTTGGAATGGGTCAATTTAAAGTTAAAGTCGCAAAATAAAAATCAACTTCGGGATGAGAAAACTCGAGTTTGGAACACAAAACTCGAGTTTGAGACTCAAAACTCGAGTTTGTAGTGTCTTCAGCACTTCTGGCGTCTCTGGACAAGGAAAACTCGAGTATGCAAGTGTATACTCGAGTATGCAGCGTGATCAGCTCTTCAGCAACTCTGTTTCACGTTCAGCACGGGCGAGGTCTGGTAATTTGATGATATCTCCCAAACCAGAGATCGGATTGAAGTAAAACCAGTGGCATATGAAACTAGACTCCCAATGCGTCATTTTAATATAAAATTCAAGCCCAAAGGAGTTCAGATCAAGGAGCTATGAATTGTGGAAGTTGACAGTGAAATCCACGCCACACAGCAAACCAAGCTTCAATGTTTTGAGTGTATCTCACAAACTACAAATCCGATTGAGCTAAAATCAGTGGCATATGAAAATAGACTCAAAGAGCTTTCCATCAAGAGTTGAACGGACCAAAACGGAGTTCAGACCAGGGAGATATGGCCCTCGAAAGTTGACAGATAATTTCAGAGAGTAACCAAGTTCTTCAAGTTAAGTCAATACTGCAGTATAGGTTTGCTTACTGGAGTATTGGACATCCAGAGAGCAACCAAGTTCTTCAAGTTAAGTCAATACTGCAGTATAGGTTTGCTTACTCGAGTAAAGGCCTTCCAGAGAGCAACCAAGTTTTTCAAACTAAGTCAATACCGCAGTATGGGTAGCCATACCACAGTATTGGACTTCCAGAGAGCAACCAAGTTTTTCAAACTAAGTCAATACCGCAGTATGGGTAGCCATACCGCAGTATTGGACTTCCAGAGAGCAACCAAGTTTTTCAAACCTAGTCAATACCGCAGTATGGGTAGCCATACCACAGTATTGGACTTCCAGAGAGTAACCAAGTTTTTCAAACTAAGTCAATACTGCAGTATGCGTAGCCATACTCAAGTATTGGACTTCCAGAGAGCAACTAGAATTTTCAAACTAAGTCAATACTGCAGTATGCGTAGCCATACTCAAGTATTGGACTTCCAGAGAGCAACCAGAATTTTCAAACTAAGTCAATACTGCAGTATGGGTAGCCAAACTCGAGTATAGGTTTTGTCTTTCAAACACAAGACACGTATGGTTTGCCTGCGAAAGGTGCATACTTTCGAGTATCCCATTGGATACTTAAAGTATGGACACTTGTATACTGATGCCATACTTGAGTAAGCATGAACATACTGCAGTATACAACGGTAAAACTGATTTTTGAATTATACGAATTTGCAAATCATTGTTGTTTGATCTTATTGCTTCCATAATTCATTCAATCATATTCCTAGCTATGTTTAACAAGTTTGTTGAGTGAATTTTGATAAGATCAGATGAAGATTATTGAAGGTCAAAGCCATAAAGCAAAAAGAGTACGGTGCATTTAATGCACCTCGCAAATCAACCTACTTTCGCTAATTCATCCGAGCACGCCTTCCGAACGTTAAAGAATGCTTACTACAACAAGCAAGGTAATCTCCAACGGGAAAATTCTCGAGAATCACACCGAGATCAAATTAACACCTGGATTAGCGAGAAGTTTAGAGAGAAGATGACCAAACCTTAAGCTAATCACCTACAACGGTTGGATTCATCAAGCAACGGTCATTTAGTGTTCTCTACCTATAAAAGAGGACAGATTCAAGTAGAAAAACGAGAGACACAAGCTTACATCTTCAAAATGTTCATACTCTGTTTTTCATAGTATTTACTCTCTGTTTTCAATGTTTACATAGCTTAGCATAGAGAGTGAAATTATTCGTAATGCACTTCAGTGTTTATCTTATTCACTTTTGAGGGAGAAGATTCATTATACACATTCTATCTGTTTATTTGAGAGTTACTCAAGATTGGGTAATCTTGAGAGGGAAACAGATTATCACCTTGCATTGTGTAAGGGGAGTATCTCGGTGAGAGATTTGGCTTCACAAGTGCCCGAGTGAACTTGTGGGATTGTAAAGGCTTCTCTTGTGCCCGGATTAAACAAGAGGATAGTGGATTGAAAATCTCAAGTGGAGCTTGGGACTGGACGTAGGTCAAGGATTGGGCGAACCGGTATAAATCGGTTTGCACATTCTCTTCCCTTATCTCTTACATTTCCAGCTTATATATCGAATGTCTATACATGTTTGAATGATTCTTGTTGCTTTATCAATTATCATTGTCATTCAAACCACTTTCAATAAGTTACGAAAAGATATTCAAAGTTCCTAAGTTTTTATTAAACACCCAATTCACCCCCCCCTCTTGGGTGATAGCCAGCACTTTCAATGAGCACAAAGGCAAAGAGAACTTAGAGAGAGAAGCTCGGAATTGTAAAGAACTTGTATTGCTTTCGAATGGTTTACAAATGAGGTGGGCATCTCTATTTATAGCCTACCACCTCTTCAATGAATGGCTAAGATTGATTACATCCAAGGGTGGAGATTGGCCCTCGGAACCTTCTCCCAAAATATCTAAATATTTACATCTTTCATGAGAATTCTAGAGATTTCTATACAATTCTACACTTATGTACAAGTATCTACCATAGTTTGGAATTCTCTAGAAACCTCCAGTGGAGTGTCTTGTGCACAAAATATCTTGCGTTCCCTGCGATCCGTGACACTCTCCCCCACCTAATCCGGTGACGTCCTCGTCACTGACTTGTCTCTGTACCGGTGTAGGTGGTCTTCGAATTGCCAAAGATCCTCCTGAGGTTCCCATGTGGCTTCGCTCTTTGACAATCCTTTCCATTTGATTAAGTATTGGGTACTTGGTGGTACCCCTCGTCGCCGTACCACTCGATCAGCTAGCACCTCTTCTACTTCTCGATCAAATGACTTGGTCATGGTCGGAGGCGCTCTTGTCGGAGATGGCTCGACCAGGATCATCCACGTCTTCATGGAACGGCTTGAGCATACTAACATGGAAGACGGGATGAATCTTCAAGTTCGGGGTAGATCCGGCTTGTAGGAAACCTTTCCTACTTTCCCCACGATCTTATACGGGCCTTCATATTTGCGGATGAGGCCCTTGTGTACTGTCGAAACACTTTGAATTGTTGAGGAAGAAGCTTCAACATTACCATGTCTCCCACTTGGTACTCAGAAGCACGCCTCTTCCTATCCGAAAACTTTTTCATCCGCTTGGCCGCCTTGACAAGAAAGGATCTCGTTACCTCAGCTTGTTCCTGCTAAGATTTGGCCATGTGATAGGCTCCTGGACTTTTGCCCTTGTAAGTGGTGGCAAGGGCATGAGGAGTGAGTGGCTGTTGTCCCATCACCACTTCAAAGGGACTCCTTCCGGTTGCCTCACTCTTTTGCAAGTTATAAGAGAATTGAGCCACATCGAGGAGCTTGGCCCAATCCTTTTGGTTGGCACTCACAAAGTGCCGCAAGTAGCATTCCAACAAAGAATTCACCCTCTGTTTGTCCATCGGTACGTGGGTGAAAACTCGTGGAGAAGTGTAGCTCGGTGCCCAAGAGCTTGAACAACTCCGTCCATAGCTTACTCCGTGAAACGGGGTCTCTATCACTGATGATTGTCTTAGGTAGCCCCCAATACTTCACCACATTTTTGAAGAATAGTCTGGCCGCCTCTTCTGCGGTACAATCTGTTGGGGCGGCTATGAAGGTTGCATACTTTGAGAATCGGTCTACCACCACCATGATAGAGCCGCACCCTTCAGACTTTGGCAAAGCTGAAATGAAGTCCATGGAAACACTTTCCCATGGTTGCCCTGGTATAGGGAGAGGCTCCAATGCACTGCGGGTTGTTGGTTTACTATCTTGTCTTGTTGGCATACAAGACAAGTCTTCACATAAAGTTCCACCTCGTCCCTCATACGCGCCGGTAGTAAGCTGCTTCCAGTAAGGCAAGCGTGCGTCTTTGTCCCGGATGACCGGCCCACTTGGAGTCATGACACTCCTTAATGAGCTCTTTTCGTAGATTCTCCCATTTCGGGACAAAGACTCGTCTCCCAACGGTATAGAGAAGGCCATCCTCTAGCCAAAACCTCTTGGTTTTCCCTTCCTTGGCCATTTCTACAAGTTGTCTAGCAACGGGATCATGGTTCATACCTTCAATGATTTTTGTGATCAAGTCGCCCTTGGCTTGACTCATTGATGCTAACTCGCGGCTTAATGCATCCGCCACTACATTAGCTGCCGGGTTTGTACTCCATCACATAGTCAAACTCGGCTAGAAAATCTTGCCAACGAGCTTGCTTGGGCGTTAACTTTTTTGAGTTTGAAAATAGCGAGTAGCCACATTATCGGTCCCGATCACAAACCTGGATCCCGACGAGATAATGCCTCCAAGTGACCAAGCAATGCACCACCACCTTGTCATCTCCTTCTCTTGGGACCGTATAACGCCGCTCGGCATCATTGAGCTTGCGACTCTCAAAGGCTATTGGATGCCTTTCTTGCATGAGTACTCCTCCAATAGCAAAGTCAGAGGCATCCGTATGAACTTCAAAGGTCTTAGAGAAATCCGGGAGAGCTAGTACGGGTTCCTCCATTACGCGCCTTCGGATATTCAAAGGTATCATGGCACTCTTTGGTCCATTCCCAAGGCTTGTTTTTCTTCAACAAGTCTGTCAAAGGGGCTGCCCGGCGAGTAGCCCTTGATGAACGCACTCGTAGTAATTCACCAACCCAAGAAAAGATCGTAACTCGAGATACTCGGGTGGGTGGCTCCCATTCCTCAATAGCACGGATCTTCTCCTTATCCATCATAAGGGTCCCTTGGCGAATGATGTGTCCAAGGAAGTGCACCTCCTCCTTGGCAAAAGAACACTTCTCCTTCTTGACATATAGTTCGTTCTCGCGCAAAGTCGGAACACGGCACTGTAAGTGTTCTACATGGGTCTCCAAGGTGTCGTTGTAGATTACTATGTCATCCAAGTAGACCACCACGAACCGATCAAGGAAAGGATGAAAGATCTCATTCATCAAGGTGCAAAATGTCGCCGGTGCGTTGGTTAGACCGAAAGGCATCACCAACCATTCGAAGGACCCGTACCTCGTCACACAAGCGGTCTTGGGTTCATCTCCTTCGGCAATGCGAATTTGATGGTACCCCGACCTCAAATCAAGCTTGGAGAAGTACTTTGCCTTACCCAATCTATCAAACAAGTCAGCTATTAAGGGAATAGGATACTTGTTCTTAATAGTTACCTTATTGAGGGCCCGATAGTCGATGCAGAGTAGTAACGACCCATCCTGCTTGCGTTGGAACAAGATAGGTGCCCCATAAGGTGCTCTGGAAGGCCGTATATGCCCGAGCATCAAGCAACCCTTTCAGTTGTCTCCTTAGCTCTTCCAACTCAGGCGGTGCCATGCGATAAGGTGCCATGGCGGGTGGACGTGCTCCTGGTTCCAACTCGATCTTATGATCCACCTCCCGTCCAGGTGGCAACCTCTTAGGAAGTTCTGGCGGCATTATGTCCTCGTTCTCCTTGAGGACGTTCTGAATGATAGGGGGAAGGCTTCCACTATCCTCTTCCTTCGAGTCCACCTCCTTCAAAGCTGCAAGGTAGGTGACTTCCCCTCTTTTAATTCCCTTTTCTACCGCATGGCGGCACAAGTGAGCAATCCGATCATCGCTTGTTGCAGTGCGTGCAAGCGAGCCCCTTTTCCATGATACACACTGAGTCATAACATGACATGAGGAATGCTTTTGCCTTGCGTAAAAAGTCCATCCCAAATACCACTTTGAAATCATCCATAGGGGCCACTGATAGATCCACGGTCCCTTTCCACGTGCCAAGGCATAGCTCCACTCCACTTGCTACGCCACTAAGGGGTTTTTGGGCGTTCACCGTCTTCAACCATCCTCCTCGCGGTTGAGTAACCGAGAGGCCAACTCGCTTAGCCTCCTCTGGAGTAATGACATTATGGGTCGCCTCGGTATCCACCATCACCTTCACGAGCTTCCCGTTCAGTTTGGCCTCCACATACATCAGTCCGTTGCTCCTTGAAGCAGGTTGCACTGGTTTAGTCTTTAGAGCATTCAGGAGTCTGAGAGACCCTATTTGAGAGCTTGGCCCTTCCTCGTTGGGTACATCTTGCCCTTCAACAATAGCGGACAAGGTACCGAGCTTGGGATAGTTGCTCATGCGATGTGGCCCTTTGCACACGAAGCAGCTAATTGTATAGTTCTTGTTCTTCTTCTTCTCCTCATATTGATTCTTATGGAAGGATTTGCTAGGTCCTCCTTGGTGATCCCCTTGCCTTTGTCTCCCCCACCTTTTCCTTGATTAGGTTTGGAAGACTTAGGCTTGGAAGACTCACCTTTCTCGCCCTTGAGTACTCGGTAAGGCTTTCGACGAAGGTAATAGCTTCATCTACATTCGTCACGCCACGCCTTTGGAGCTCGTCCTTAGCCCAGTTTTGAAGACCGTCTATGAAGTAGAACAATGTTTCTTCCTGGTCAAGTTGGGGATTTGCAATATGAGAGTAGTGAAGTCTCGTACATAGTCGGAGATTGTGGTCTTGTGTTTAAGTTCTCTCAATTTCTTCCAAGCCTCGTAGACCACATTCTCCAGGATAGAAGCTGCTTCTTCAATTCTTTCTTAAAATCTTCCCATGTTGTAATAGTGCAAAGGCCCTTTTCCATATCTGCATGCTTCCTACGCCACCATAACATAGCATTATCAGTAAGGAATAAGGAAGCAGTGCGTACCTTGTCCGTGTCGTTGGCCAAGTTCATGCTCTCAGCATATCGCTCCATTTGCCACAAGAAGTTCTCGACCTCTTTGGCATCACGGACACCTTTGAATTCCTTCGGTTTAGGGAGGTCTAGCCTCACCTCCCTTCCCCCACTCGGTCCCGGCCGGCGGAGTCCTAGTTTGACTCTCCAAAGAAGCCTTAAGAGAGTTAAGCTGATCCTGCATGGCAGTGATGGCATCCATCACCTTTGCCTCGAGTCTCCTCATGGACTCAGAGATCCGACCTCAGGTTGTCTAACTGTTCTAGGGTGTGGGACTCGAGAGTCACAAAGTCTCCTTCAACTTTGTCCACCCTAGAAACCACCTCTTGCAAGGCGTCCTCCAAAGCCTCCACCTTTACTGTCAAGGTGGCAACATTCGCGGCTTGGCGAGACTTGCTTGTGCCCCGAACCTTCTTTGGTTGATGAGGAGGTTGAGTCTCCCTACCCCTCTCTTCTCCAACCACGATGTCCTCAGTAGTGCCCGACATCCTTGCCTACAGAATGGCTCCCACGAACCACACTCAAAGCTTCGAACCTGGCTCTGATACCACATTGTCACGGTCGTAGACAAATTCCACCCAAAACCGTGCCGGCCTTAGCTTGATCACTCCCTTGATCTTGGCTAAGTCAGCCGAACCCTCACAAGTAGGCAATGAGCACAAAGGCAAAGAGAACTTAGAGAGAGAAGTAAACTTAGAGAGAAGCTCGGAATTGTAAAGAACTTGTATTGCTTTCGAATGGTTTACAAATGAGGTGGGCATCTCTATTTATAGCCTACCACCTCCTCAATGAACGGCTAAGATCGATTACATCCAACGGTGGAGATTGGCCCTCCAGAACCTTCTCCCAAAATATCTAGATATTTACATCTTTCATGAGATTTCTAGAGATTTCTATACAATTCTACACTTATATACAAGTATCTACCATAGTCTGGAGTTCTCTAAAAACCTCCAGTGGAGTGTCTTGTGCACAAAATATCTTGCGTTCCCTGCGATCCGTGACATTGAGCTCATTGTCGATGCGAGTGATGGAGAAAATGTTAATCCACAAAAAAAGGACCTTCACCTTAACACCTCTCCAGCCGGAGAGATTGCCTTAGGAGATGATACCGGTGATGGTAGATTGGGTTAACAATTTATACCCCTTTGTTGTGATGCTTGTGGAGGAAGAATTTGAAAATTTGAAATTTGAATTTAAGGCGAAGGGGATAGCCGGGCAGATGACGATTGTGACAATTTATAGAGAAAATGTCTGGGGAAGGGAAAAAGAAGGTAGCATCAGAGAAGAAGGGTCGGACATGACCAATGACTTGTAGCAGTGGGATATATTTAAGGGTTAAAGGTCATTTTTGCCACGGAAGTATTGTTAATGGAGCGCCCAGCACCTGGAAGTTTTTCGGGTACCAAATTTGCCCTGGAAGTATGAAAAAGGTACCAAATTTACCCTGGAAGTATAAAAAAGGTAGCAAATTTGCCCATCCGTTAATTTTGACCGTTAAGTTTGACTAAGTGTCCACGTGGCATGCCACCTCATCAACCAATAAGAGTTAAGTATCATTTTTGCTCCGGAAGTTTTCACTGAGAGCAAGTTTGCCCCGGAAGTTTTCACTAAGGAGCAATTTTACCCCGGAAGTTTACAAAATGTATCAATTTTGCCCTTCTAAATCAGTCAAAGACCACACATGTCATGTCTTGAAAAGGTCGAACTTGGAATCCTTGAGATATTGAGCTCAAGGCAGCTAGAATTTGTGAAGCCGAACTGGTCACAGGAAGCACCATTATGATTTAAACAAATGATCAGTATATACA
Source organism: Acacia acuminata (assembly GCA_019022655.1). Classification (NCBI taxonomy): domain Eukaryota; kingdom Viridiplantae; phylum Streptophyta; class Magnoliopsida; order Fabales; family Fabaceae; genus Acacia; species Acacia acuminata. Next base: position 925,119 of record JAFJYI010000247.1, read on the forward strand.
AACGTAAGTGATGCTTCCTCGAGTTTTGTGAGACCTTTCGAGTCCTTGTGACCGGTTCGGCTTCACAAATTCCGCGCCTTGAGCTCAACATGTCAAGGATCTCTTCTCTCGACTCCAAGTTCGACCTTTTCAAGGCATGACATATGTGGTCTTTGACCGATTTAATAGTCAAATTTAATATTGGGAGAAAGAAGGGCAAAATTGCTACTTTTGTAAACTTCTGGGGCAAAATTGTTCTTTAATGAAAACTTCCAGGACAAAAATGATAATTTTGATTGATGAGGTGGCATGCCACGTGTGATGAGGTGGCATTTTAACGATCTACATGGACTTCCGTCACTTTTGGGTAAATTTGATACCTTTTCAATACTTCCCGGACAAATTTGGTACCCGAAAAACTTCCGGGTGCTGGGCGCTCCATTAGCAATACTTCCATGGCAAAAATGACCTTTAACCCTATATTTAATCATACTCTCTATTCACTACGAGTGACATTTCTTTTTGTCGGTGACTTGTTCGCAACCCGAGGATAGCATATTTTATTTGGAAGAAATTGAGAACGGCTTATGAATAGTGACTTGTGTCTAGAGCCGTAAATAAGCCGTGGTATCGGCTTCAGGGATGGTTTTTTTTTTTTTAAAAAAAAAAAAAAAAAAAAAAAAAAAAAAAAAAATATATATATATATATATATATTGATTAGAGAACCATGCATGTGGCAACACTGCCAATTACAAAGGACCATGTGTCCCATAACATAACAGATAAGATTTACAAATAGACTTTTAATCATTATCTCTTAAATATCTGTTTCTCAAATGGGAACCTTGTACCACCGAACCTGTCTTCATCTTCTCCAAATGGAAGAGGGAAAAGAAAGTGTATCTCTTACAGGTGGTGCTGGCTTTATTGGTTCCTGGATCATCAAAAGATTTCTTGTGTTTGGTTACTCTGTTAATACTACTCTTAGATGTCACCCAGGTACACAATGTTTCTCCATTTTATTGAAGCAAATAAATCAAGTTCATCAACCATCAATTTATATTCTGTAAAAACTTATTTAAGTACTTCCTTAAAGATTTCCTGGCGGAAATTGGATCATTCATTGTCCAAAAATTTTCTTCCTGTTGGATTTCTCTTGTTAATACAAAACCGTTGTATCTTCGTTGAACTGCATTCAGCAACATTTTGTAGATTCAAGTAGTATCATTTTCCATTGCAGAACTGAAGAAAGATTTGAGCTTTCTCACAAATTTGCTAGGAGCATCTCAGAGGCTACAGATACGGAATGTGGACCTAAGTGAGACAGAGAGTTTCAAGGTAGCCATTGAAGGGTGCACAGGACTGTTTCATGTGGCTACTCCAATGGTTTTGGAGGAAAAGGAACCTGAGGAGATTGTGACCAAACGATCCATTGATGGAGCATTGGGTATTCTGAAAGCATGCCTCTCTTCAAAAACCGTCAAGAGAGTTGTTTACGCTTCCAGTGCCTCTGCTGTTACTCATAGGGACAAAGAAGTAGAGGACGAAAGCTCATGGACTGACATGGATTCACTTAGAACTTTGTAGACATTTGGATGGTCGTATGCAATTTCAAAGACATTGACAGAGAAGGCTTTGCTTGAATTTGGACAGCGAAATGCTTTATATGTTGTCACTGTGACTCCTACTTTTGTTGTTGGACCCTTCATTTGTCCTAAGCTTCCTGGATCTGTTTGTTCTTTACTTTTTATTTGGTATGTGCTTCAACTTTATTTGGTATGACACTTTCACCATAGTTCTAAGATTACTTATAAACCCAAGGGTATTTGGTCTACGGGTAGACCGGCTAGACCACAAGATGGACAAATTGAGTTATAATCTCAACTTGTTAAAAGACTCTTGAGAAGAGACATCCTAATCACAAAATCTCCATTTGAATAAGTTGGCTGCTCATATACCTAATAATAAGATATGAAGATCTAGAGAGAGCACCAGATACTGGGTGGCACAAATGTTTTAAAAAAACATTACTTTTGATCTTATTTGGTCATGCAAATAGTTTAGTTCTGTATGTCATTAAATGTTGTTGTCTTCAAAATTCTGGTGCAAATAATTAGGACCAATTGGTTATGTGCAACTCCCTATGGTGCATGTGGATGACGTGACAAGAGCACATATATTTCTGCTTGAGCATCCCAATCCAAGGGAAGATATAATTGTTCTACAAGTCTTGAAATGGTGCTTGAAATTGTGCCTGTGAAATACCCAGAACTTCAAATGCCAACCATACAATGAGTAGTTCTTCTGAACTTCTCCATCATGTTTAATTTGTTTACAAAGATATATGATAATTTGATTCAAGTAAAATGACTTAATATTTTTAGTGGTGGAATATAAGTTTTTATTCTTTTTTTCAGTGGGGGAATATTTTTAAATTTTTGTATCATAAATTAATTGTTTTAAATATTTAATGGTGGAAATTATTTAATATTTAACAACATTTATGAGTGGGCACTTTTGTCAAATTAAAAAATTATAATAATAATAATGTTTTTTTTTTTTCACTTGATTGCATGATGTATGCATCCTCATTCATTAGTCTTAGTAGTGTATGTTAGTTCTTGCTTTGGGTTTTGATGATAATAAACTTGAAAAAAAAAAGATGACTTGATGATTCAAGTCACTCGAGTGTTTGTTTCATAACACTCTAGTGTACAACATTATTTGAACTAAAACTTGAATCAGAAAGTTATTTTGAAAAGTTGTTGAAGTGTTCTGAGATGAACACTCGAGTGTTGGCCTCACTCTTGCAGTGTTTTTGACTGACACTCGCATTTCTTGTGAAAGTGTTGTGTTGAACATTCAAGTGCTTAAGTGAACACTGTGTAGTATAGGTTCAACACTCGCTAAGAAATTTTCTGACACTCGTTTCGTTTCTGAAAGTGTTGTGTTAGATACTCAAGTATAATAATGAACACTCGAGTGTTGATTCAACACTTGTTAAGGTTTGTCTGACACTCACACTCATTTTAGAAATACCAAGGTAAACACTTGAGTGTGAACTCTAACACTCGAGTGCAACGTAAACACTTACAAGTTCAGTATATGACACTCACTAATGAATCAAGTGTTGTCTCCTTTGTGAGAAGCACTCGAGTGTGACAAAGTGTTTAGTAGAAATTAAAGTTATTTATCTAAACTCCTTTTTGAAAAAGTCTTATACTACTCACAAATTCATCAGCAATGGAGTGTGAAAATATGCATACTCGAGTGTGGCACTCGAGTGTGATTTTGTTAGCAATCGAGTGTTTGGTAGAAAATGGAACTAAGGTCTTTCAATAGTCTTCTACCAGATACAACATTCATCAACACTCAAGTGTGACAATATGCACAATCGAGTGTTGCACTCGAGTACACTTCCTACACTGTACCTTTGTCTTTGAGATTTCAAATTTACTAATTAACATTTACTTACAATTGATTAATAGTTATACTAATTCTCTAATGCTACTAAACATATTTGGTTATGAGTTTCATATTATTTGAATAATGAATTACGTCCAAAAATACAAAAGTAAATCTCTGTGTTAGAGCATTAATGACGATGTCAAAAAACAGAGTGAACGTAAGCAATGTTCAGAGCAGGTCATTGAATATCGTCTGAATCGTCAATTGCAGATAAGCAAAAGCAACCCAACCTTAAGCAATCTGAGAGTAGACCAAAGGGATGTTGTGTGAAGATTTATTGCAGCAATGCCAAAGCAACTGAAACTCAAAATCTTCCAATAAGAGCATGAGAATACTTCTTATAGGTGGAGTCTAAAAGAGTCACTTTAGCTAGTAACCGGAAGTCCTTTTTTGCCATGAAGGGTGAGAACTAGGCGAATGGCACCAAAATGAAGATGGGGGATCCCTTTGATTTCCATTTATCAATGAGATCTAGAGAGATTTCAATAGTAGAATATTGTTCCTGAGTAGTCGCTGGAAGAGTGCACTGTTCAAGTCTGGTTGACTGAACAACTTCTTTAACTTCCGGTCTTTTGGTCCCAATCAGAGATTTGATAGAATTGGTGAGAGAGTTATTCCTGTGGTAAAAACTGTATGGACTGAGAAGGGGCAAATCAGTATTTCGGATTGGGGAATCAGGATGATGAGTAACCTCTATGAGGTTTTCTATTTTACTAGCGAGAGTTCTTTTCATGGAAGGGGACAAAGATCTAGGAACAAAAGGAGTAATTTAGGAGGTACAAGGATCAGAAGTAGACGATCTGGTTGCTTCACTCATATTTAAGAGATGTTTCCTACTCACCTTTAACATATGAATATTTTTGTCTCTTAACCTAAACAAATATAATATAAGGTTGAGGGGACCCATAAGTAACGGAAAGATACAGAAAAGAATAGAGTTCATTAAGGGTTAAGGTACAACTTTGCAAGTATTTGAGTAGGAGTAATATTTCTCTGGATTTTTTTTTTTTAGTCTTAATATTGTCCTAAGTTTAAAACGTAACAATGTTACCTCAATCTGTAAATAAGGTTAAGTTTGACTGTTATAACACTCTTGACACTCCTATATTGGCAAAGTAGAGACATGTGGCTCATTCCCAGCTTCCCCGATCCTTTCCTTGCTCTCCTTCCTCCTATTATGAGCACCAAGCATGGACTTCCAGACCTGTCATCGAAGAAGCTCATGTATGCGGATTTGAGTTCAAGCATGGGCTTAAGAAAATGTTTGTGGATGTCATAGCAAGCTGCAAATAAAAGAGTTATTTGTAGCTGGCTATAATTTAATTGGTCAATAAATATATTAACCAATAAAAATATGTTATATGTAATGGGTTTTTTTTCCTTCCCTTTTTGGGGTTACTATTGAACCGGATTTGATCATTGTCATGTTCAATTAGTGGTTGCTCTCCTATACTACCTCCGGTCCTAATTATAAGGCAGAGTTAATTTTTTAGAGAAATTGAAACTAAATAAATTACTTAATCATACCATATGTTATGATCTTTAGATTATATATTAGTTTATTAGTCAAACTAATTGTTTAAAAAAAATAAAAATAAAAATACTCTAAATTAATTTAATTAGCTTCCTTAATCTCTAAAAAAGTCAACTTGATCTTATAATTAAGACCTGGAGGGAGTAATTTATTTTTATCTATAAGATTTAATAATCTTTGGATTTTATTTTAGGGTTTTATTTTTTTATCACCAAAAGGAAAATAATTAAGCAGAGTTGGTGAAGAAAAGAAGAAAAGCCGTGAGACTTTATAAAAGATGGATAAGCATAATATGTGGTTGTGACAACACTGTACAAAGAATCATGCGTCCCACAGAGGTATAAAAGTCATTATCACTTCTTAAATATCTGTTTCTCAATAATGGAACCTTAATTCTACCATCGAGCCTGTCTTCTTCTTCTTCTTCTCCGAATGGCCGAAGAGAGCAAAGGAAGAGTATGTGTTACAGGTGGTACTGGCTTTATTGGTTCCTGGATCATCAAAACACTCCTTGAATATGGTTACTCGGTTAACGCCACCGTTAGATCTCACCCCGGTACTCTATTATTATTATTATATTTCAAGTAAATCATATATATATATATATATATATATATATATATATATATAAACATTCATCTTTGTCTTCTGTAAAAATTATCATAGTTAGAATTTCCCGGGAGTATATTGTTGTTCAAAGCTCGATTATTTATAACACAGTTAATATGGAACCTTTCGCTGAATTGAGCAATATCTGACTGATTTAAGAAGTGTTATCTTCCTCTCTCTGCCTCTCCCTCTGTGCGCGTGTGACTGTATATATGATGAAACCTGTTATTGGTAGATTAATTTATAAGAAAATATTGTAAACAAGCTCTGTATACAAGGATAAACATTTTTAATTTCATCAATTCACCATTTAACATGTTTTAATGTCTATATGGTCATTATTGGACATTCATAGGTCTCTGATCTGTATAGGATTCAACAGTGTTGATATGATTCATTTTAACCCCCTTTAATTTGGATTTCAATATTTTTTTTGGAATTTAGATATTCTTATATGACACAATAAAAATTTTAAAAAGTTAATTTGTAGAAAGAAAAATTCTAGGAAAAATTGCTGAAATTAAAAATCCCCCCATTGGAAAATTTATTATCCAAAGGTACCCAAAATTGTTAAAATCTCATGTACAACTCTTATTATCCTTAAGACATTTGCACACATTTAAAGATTTGTTGCACATATATAGTTGAAGAGAAGAGTTACACTCACTGAAGGTGAATTGCACCTACTCAAGGATGTGAATTTTTAGGTACCTTTAGATAATAAATTTTGTAATGAGATTTTCAGCAATTTTCTTGAACTTTCTACCAACAAATTTTGAATAATCCCTTTTCATACACAACACTGGAAATTTTTCATCATTTTTGCAAATTGTCTAATATACTTGGGATATTTGGGCAAAAAATATGATTGTCTCCGCAACTTTTTGGCCTCCTTTTTCCATTGCATGCAGAGCACAAGAAAGATGTGAGCTTCCTCACAAATCTACCGGGAGCATCTCAAAAGCTACAAATTATAAACGCAGACCTTAACAATCCAGAAAGTTTTAAGGATGCCATTGAGGGTTGCATGGGAGTGTTCCACGTGGCAAGCCCAATGGACTTTGAGAAGAACGAACCTGAGGAGATAATTACTAAAAGAGCCATCGATGGAGCATTGGGGATTTTAAAGGCATGCCTCACTTCAAAAACTGTGAAGAGAGTTATATATACATCAAGTTCATCTGCTTGTTCTTTCAATAGCAAAGAAGTAGATGAAGTGAAGGATGAGAGTGTATGGAGTGATGTGGATTATCTTAGAAGTTTCAAGAATTCTGGATTTTGGAACTATGCAATTTCTAAGACACTTACAGAGAAAGCAGTACTTGAATTTGGAGAACAAAATGGATTAGATGTTGTGACTTTGCTTCCAACTTTTGTTGTGGGACCCTTCATTTGTCCAAACCTTCCTGGCTCTATTCTCTCTACACTCTACTTCGTATTTGGTATGTGTTATATACTTTCCCCTGTTATTTTAATCACAAGGTCTAGGATTTATTTATTATATAGTACTGCCTCTTGTCCTTGGCCTAGATTAATTTGTAAGGATTAGGAAAATTAGTTAAGTTAATTGTTTGTAATGTGTGTTGGATTTCATAAAATTAAATCCTTAACCATTTGCATTAAGACTACTTGATGGAAATCCCCTCAGTATGGGCAATAAGAAGCGATATGTAGTTTGAGAAAAAAATTATAAATTTAGGAGACAAATTAAATTAATATCTTATACTCCCTCAATTGTTAATATAGCACTTATTGAGAGAGTTGATGATTTTAGTTCTAAATATAAGACATATTCTAATATTTGTCAATATTTTCTTAATTTACCCTATTAATACTCCCTCAACAATAATCAAGGTAGAGAGAGGAAATAATGATCTTAAGGAAGATGACTAGAGTGTTTTAGAAAATACATGTCATATTAACTAACTTTTCTAATCTAATCAAATTAGGTAAATGTGTCTTATGTTAATTACCAGAGGGAGTATTTAGGATCAAAGTTGTTCTCTAACTAGCTTTTACATGAGGAGAATATACGGAGCTAGACGGAGCCGCTTTTTATAAATAGTTTGGCTTCCTCTCCCTATTTAATTATATTAGGAAAAATTAATCATTTTGATTTCCTTATTTTGACTCGTCAATTGTAACTCAATTACTAAATTTTAACTTGATACAACTCAATTCTTATAGTTTTGACTTGGTTGTAACTAGGTCGTTAAACTATGATTCAATTGAACTACTCAATCCCTATAGTTTAACCATTTAAAATATTAGTTCATATATTTTATATATATTCAGTGAAACCAAGAGACTAAAGTTTTAAATGGGTAAAATTAGAGGGATTGAGTTGCGGTAAGTCAAAGTTCAAAAATCGAGTTTCAATTGAGTCAAATTTGCAACTAGTTAAAGTTTTAAGATTGAGTTACAACTTCAAAATTATAAAAGGAAAAAAATACCTTTTACCATTATATATTGATATGGATATATATTTGGCTAGGTGATCATGCATTTAGTCGTGCATTAACGAATTTTTGTATGTTTATGAAAATGACGAAGGTGAAGAGGAAACAACAGGTTATCTGCAAACACCTATGGTACATGTGGATGATGTGGCAAGGGCACATATATTTCTGCTTGAACATCCCAATCCAAAAGGGAGATATAATTGTTCAGCTTGTATGGCAACTCTTGAGAAGGTGTTTCAAGTTATTTCTGTTAAATATCCTCAATTTGAAGCACCAAGCATAGAGTGAGTATATAACGCACTTGTTCTTCTTTCCATATATATGTGTTGTTTGATTTACAGACATAAAAATTAGACTATTAGTGAATGATATTATTAGCATGTTGCTGTTCTAACCATTAATTATTTTAATTTCTTATTAATTGCCTCTTTTGGAATTTCATTATTGTAGTTCCTTAAGAGAAAGGAATCACCTAAAATTTCCAGATCTGTCATCTAAGAAACTCATGGAAGCTGGATTTGAGTTCAAGCATGGATTTGAGGAAATGTTGGAGGATGCCATAGCATGCTGCAAAGAAAAGGGTTATTTGTAGCTAGCTATAATTTAATTACTCATCAAATTGATTACCCAATAAAAATATGGCACATGTAATGAGATTTTTTAGTACATTGATGATCTGAAATGTAATATTATTGAAATAGATATTGATCACTCTAATGTGATTTCTTTTCCATTTATAAGTTTTAAACTCTTGATTTTACTTAAAAAGAATTGATTTCATTCAACTCGACTCAACCATGACTAGCATGTAAAGTGTTATAATGATATACGTATATATGAAATGTAAATAAAAGTTATAACTTAATTGAATTTAGAGAACAAGTGGATTAGATATTAGATCCGCATTATTTTTTTATTATGGGAACCATTAATTTATCTAACTTAATTAAGATAGTTGGCTTTATTAATCTTAATGGGTTAAGGTGCGATTTTGGCCAATAAAATATTGGCCAGAAAGATCCAATACAATTAACTATTAAGTTGTAAAAATACTAATAAACTTTAAAAAGGAGCGTCAAAGACAACGCCGTTAGTAAAAAGTTAACCTTCGTTATCTAAAGGTGCAGATTAGGCCAACGAACTTTTACTCCATGAGCCCAAAGACAAAATACCGGGTGCTAACGGCGTTAGTAAAAGTTCGTTGGCCAACTGCACCTTAGATAACGGAGGTTAACTTTTTGCTAACGGCGTTATACTGGGTGCTCTTTTTTAAAAGTTTGTTGTCGGGCGCTCCTTTTTAAAAGTTTGTTGGTATTTTTGGTCTACTTAATAGTTAATTATATTGGACGCTCTTGAACCAATAGTTTATTGGCCAAATCGCACCTTAACCCTTAATTAATTATTCTTTCCTCGATTTTGTATTTGGTATGAGGTTTAATTTGCAGCAAGTTACTCTACCAGTCGTATTAATAAAGCTCCTCATTAGCCTCGCTCTCCATTCTCTATCAGGGTGATCATCCGTGAATTAACAGATATGAAAAACAACCCCATGGCAGTTGTTGGAGGCGATAATTTTTTTTTTCCTCTCCTCTCTCTCTCTCTTTTGTTTGTTTGTTGTTTATAAGCAGCAAGTATAAGGTTGAAGTTCAAAATATACACCACCAAGACAAACTAAATTCATCCCCACCAAACATTATGTCAAGCATGAATTGAGTTCTATATCTTGGGTATACTTCTGGGGCACTTTGTAACTGCATATCTACTCCATGCGCCTCTCTAGCCAAAACATCTGCACATCGAATAATCTCCCTATTTGAGTAGGACAAAATAACCTGTCAATCTCCATATAATAGTTGACGTGTGGCCTTAATTTCAGCTTTGAAAGGATGTTCCTGTTCACTATCTCTTAACAAAATATTTAACGCCTCCAAAGAATCAGAGAAAACCCTGTATTCTTGCAAATTTAAAAAGTTGACAAACCTCGAGCCCTATTTTAATGGCCAATACCTTTGCAATTGTCATTGGAAATGTTCCAATATTCTTCATAAAACATGTGACCCAACTTCCCATTTCATCCCTAATTAAGCTTCCAATTGCTGCCTGGTTATGTTCTCTTACTGACGCATCCACATCAAGCCAAACATACCCTAGATTTGGCTTCTTCCATTTGATATAAGTTTATACTATCTCCGCAAGTAATTGGTGCTTCAATCTCTGATTTGCAACTTCTTCCATTAAGTGGTGTTGACATTGTTGAAACACCCCCTTTGAAGTGGTTGTTTTACCTTCAAACAATTGAACGCATCTTTCTTTTCACAATGACGAGCAAACATGCAAATATTCTGGTCCCTGTCTACTTTTGAAAACAAGCCTTGCCTGGATTCCCTGTTGCATTCCATCGAAGCCCGCCTTGCAAATCATATGAAAAGAATATAGTATATTTATTAGGATTAAGAAATTCCCTCTATACATTTCTTGCTCTCTCATAGTCTCTCAAAACATGTAATATTGTTTCCTCACTTTGACAACCCAATACACGCCTTATATTTGAAAGCCTAACTCTTGCTCTTAGGGAATCAGTCATTAATCTATAATGGGTTATTTTCCAAATAAAAAACTTAATTTTTTTCAAGCACATTCCGATGCCAAAACCTTCATAATTCTGAGACTGACTCATAGATGTTTGGAGCAAAAAAGAATTTCTATGCTGATTTTATTGTAAAAGTAATTCCATCAAGTGAATTACACCAGATAACTGTGTCCGATTGGGATCCAACAAAGGGTTTTACTATAATCATTTTGTTGATGACCTAGTATGGGAAATGTTTCTTCCACTTAGAACATCTCAAGCACCACTCGGAATAGTAAAACTACCCACCATTTCCTCCGGGTTAATCTTATGAATATTTGACACTACATATTCAATCAAATGTCTATTAAGAGGTGTTCACAGATCCCACCAAAATCTAATGGTTTTACCATCTTTTTATTTCCGACACCTTATAAAAATTTTACTCATACTTCGGTAATAGCTTGCCAGGTGAGAGAATTGTACTTCTTCTCCACTCGTGGCACATAATCATCACCACAGTGATATTGTGCCCTTAGAAATTGCACCCATAAATCATTTAGTTTGGTTTTCAATCCCTAGCACAACTTCATAATTAAAATCTTATTCTGAAGCTCTAGATATCTAATTCCCAAGCCATCCACCTTTTTACTTTTCAATATTTTCTCCTTTGATTTGAGGAAAATAGACGGCGTGAAAGCAAAGAACGGACGTTATGCTCATGTGTTGAAATATCCAGATGGCAGTTTTTTTATTAAGGAACTAGATATTTAGTATATCAATATATATATTTTTTTTGACAAAAAAAAAAAGTAAAACAATTTTTGCATGTAAGTTTTTTCCATTTATCAATTAAGTAAACAAACACGCATACAATCATGTAATATCGGGCTTGACTCCAAGATCTCTGAAATGCGAAGTAGAAATACTTATCATTGGACATCATTGAAAAATTATAAAATTGTTTAACATTTAACTAATTTCAACGGCTTTTCTTGACATAAACAAAGTGCTAATTGTGCTTATAAAAAGGAAAGTAGTAAGTATATAAATTGTGAGCACCAGTACTTTGTCCGAATTCTTTTAACAAATTTTAAAAATTAGAAATATGATAAAATTAACATGACCTTCTTCGTTGGTCAAATTCCTTGACGGCAAGTGAATCAGTTGAACAAGTAATAAAGAGTACATAGAGTATTGTCCCATAGAGACCGAGATACCGATGATGAGACTCGTTTTTGAAGACAATTGTGTTTGAAAAGAAAATTATAATTGGTTCGGTTGTTTTTGGTTAACACTATCAAACAAAGAAATTAACAAATGATAGTAGTCGCAAGAAGATATCAGTTTAAATGTAGGATTAGCTCAGATTTCATCTTAAGCATATTAATCCTCAGTTCGCCTTAGTGCCTTCTATAGCAATTATACTGTACAACTTCTACAACGCTACAGCATAGTCGTCTTTACAATGTTATCCAATTAACCCACCACTATGCTATTCAGAAGCTTTCGCGTCTTGCAAGTACAATCCTAACTATACTTCTTTCATATTCTTATGGTGATTTTCTAAGTCAGATTATCAATCATAATCAAGGTGTGGTTATGAGCGGTAGACCCATTCCTATAGCTACAATGATAGGTCAAGCCTTGCACTAGCCTGCCTAACAAACACTATCTATCAGATGTCTAACCCCGACTGCCTTCCAGTAAGCCGAGACCACTGATCTAGCCTTTAGCTTCCGCTAACTGACAAGAGATTAAAATACTGATAAACAAACTAAATTTATTTAATTAAAGAACAAGCAAATTGAATTCATTCTACACTCAAGAATTCATCCTCGCTCAGCCAAATGAATTTTAGTTCATGACCGATGAGGGAATCATAAAACAAATCACAGTAGAATAGCCCATGGAAAAAGATAAACTAAAAATAAACGAAAGAAAACAGAAAGTTTGGTGGAGGGGTCGTGTAACACCCACCCTAAATGCGCCTTTATTTATCAGAGTTATAGCGCACAGGCATCGAAATGATTTGGACGACTTAATTGCGGAATAAAACTTTCATAAAATAACTTAGTTTGAAAATACGAGATAAATTTTTCGCGATTCGAATCCATCCCATAGTGGGATGATAATACGATAATCCAAAATAGACGGATGATAAACGTTAAAGTATAGGGTAACTACTCATATTTTTCCAAAAGTTCTATCTCAGAACCCTTACAAACGCATCTTGCCTCTTGATCCCGAACCACTACTGTCTCTTTCATGCGATGCGGAGTTCAAATGAATGAACCCCAGGGGTAACATAATCTCATATGCAGGTATGAAATGTAAATGACAAGATAACACATGTATAAGCATAGAATAATTCACAAGAACAAGTCGCACCGAATCAAGTTAACGGCCAAGGACCGACCCTTTGGAACACGCGGCTCCATTTTAGGACACGCAGCCTACATGAGACACGCAGCCTCAATCCATAGCTAGGATACACACAAGCAAATTATCTAGCAACCATGATCGTCATACATGCATTACGTACATACAAGTTAATAAGATAACAGTTACCCACCTCAAACTTGAATCCTTAAATTTCGTCGGTAGGTGTTGGGATTGGTCGAGGCGTCTAGGAAGTCCTATAAACGTTTATCATTGCCATTAGTCACTTAATCGCGTCGCAACGTAATTAGTTAGGCGAACTAATTTTTAGAGGATTAAAAAAATGATCAACCCCTAAAAATTCCCTTACTAATAATACCCTTTTTACTAGTAAATAATAATATTTATTATTATTTATCTATTTTATTACTTATTTTCTTTCCTAATAATAATAATAATAATAATAATTTATTTTATTATTATTATTTTACTAATTGTTGGTATTTCTCTATAATTATTTTGAATTCTCAGAGGTTATGCTAATGTTTTAAATTAGGAATTTAATAAATACCAACCATTATGTATATTATACTTTAATGCATTTTATTTAATGCTTCTCATGGTTTTTTTTTTTTTTTTTTTTTTTTTTTTTTCTAAATCATCTATATACACACACACACAAAAATACTTGACAGTAAAACCTTCATGTAAATTATTATTTATTTAATTATTAAGTATTATTATTATTATTATTATTATTTCTTTTTCTATTACTTATTTATTTATTTTCATCCTTCCAGTCATCCATATCAACTTTTTTTTTTCTATTTTTCTTTCTAATCTCTATATTGGTTTGCAGTGACGCATGCGTAGGAAATATATATTGTTATGCAAAAACATAACTTACACCTTACGTATATATACATATCCTTTGACAAACATTGAAACACACATAACTTGATTCATTGCTAACAGCACACACAGACTCACACATCTGATACACCATCACCCACATCTCACTTCTTGATCACACTCATCTTTATGTTGCAATTCTTCACACACACCACCATTTCTCATACTCACACCACACCTCACACACCACGGCACTATCCCACGCACACTTGCACCCACTTACTGCACTCACACCACCACTACTGCTTCATACGCATAGCACCACACACCACGATAACACACACACTAATATACACATATGGACCTAGCAATAAAATCAACTTCGAACACGTAAGACAATGAACAGAGACAAAAGCTCTTGATCCTACAAAATGTTTTCCTATGACCTCCCTGTATACAAAACATTCAAGTTTTCCTCTCTTTTGTTTATGTTCTTAAACCAGCGATATACATCTATCATGCAAAACACAATAGAGTATGTCTTTTTGGTTTCCAAACTAGCTATATATATATATATATATATTTATACATATTAAACCACTTAATATATACATATACCCACGCCCAGTAGCATTTTGCATTTCATGCATATATATTCTAGCAAGAAAACTTACGTTGGCGTTGTCTTGAAATAACAAGAGAGTAGCAAATGGAACTTGCTTGGTTCCTCTCCTCGCGCTTCCACGTTCTCGGACACAGCCTCCTCTGTTTGCTGGTTTCAAAACAGAGAATACAGTTTTCTTTCTCTCGTTCTCTCCCCCTCGGTTTCACTCTACACTTCTATTTATTTATTTTTTTCTCTCGCACACACCTTCTGACCAAACGGTTGCAATGAGGGAGTTTATAGCCGCTGATACGTTGAGGGGTGTTGGGCTCGATGGGATCTCTGCTACACCGAAAATGAGGTTCAAACGTTGTGGAGACATGGTCATTTGCGTGAACGGCGTTTTGTTTATTTTCTTTCCCTTTTTGCTGTGTTTCTTGCCTTGGCCGCGTGAATTCAATGTTCCGATTGTGGAACACAAATGTCGTTTTGGTTTGTGAACTGAGGCATGGTTAACTTCAATATAGGATATGGTAGGCTTATCCAATGTTATCTATGGTGGTTAACAGATAACAATGGACAAGATGATCACCGTACACAAGATGATCACCGTGTGAGGTGTGGGGTGTGTGCACGGTGGGACGATATCTAAAGAGTAAGGGAGAATACGTGTGTACCGTTCACCGGGGTGTGCCCCTATTTATACCAAGCCGGGTTGGTCCGACTCACTAGGTAGCACGTTCCCATGATGTCGTGCGCCGTGCCCCCATTTCCCGCACTACTAAGGTAGTGGGGATAACCGTGTGGGGTAGTTGGCCTTCTAGTGGGCTTGACTTGGTCCGGCCCATTTCCGAGGTCCATAACAGGTTGCCCCCAAAGTCGGCTATTCGGGCTTACGAATTGCCGAGTTTTACTCCGTGCCGTAGGCCCCGATTTTCCAGCCCTTATTTCTCTTAGAACCATTTTGGGTTCTAATTTGAATTGGCCGTAACCGCATCCTACATTCGTGCCGAGTAGAGATTTGCGTAAGCATTGCCGCCAATCTTATGCATTAGATCCCGACCTCGTACACTAGAACCCGACCTCGTGCGTTTCCACAAGCCGCCTAGGTCTCGTCGTTTTAGGATCTTCTTTCGAACTCATCAATTTACCTCGGCCGTTGTACGACTTGGTATCGTGGTTTTGAGCAACAATGCCGACATACCAAAGCAAACGCGACCGTTCGCCTAGCTAAGTGTCTTTTCGCTTGCTCGCGTCGCATCGTATAACCGTCGCTTCCGATTATAATGACACGTGCCTTCAAGCGCCGCCTTTGGTTATCGCGCCCATTAATGTCCTACGTCATATCGTCATCATAGCTTTCTAGGGTTTTCCTTTTACCCCTTAGCAATCGATGTAACGTCTCGGCTTTCAAACGTCATATCTCTAGAACTCTTATAAGTGTTCCTCATACCCTTCATCATCACTTTTCTTCGTCTTCTCAACTTTGAAGAATCGTACCGGACTTCCCTTTTTTTTCGAATTGCTTCTTGCTCTTTCGTTCTCTTGCTTCCAGGTATTGTTTTCTCAATTGTTTTTGAAACACGCGCATGTTATAATTCGTATTTTGCTCTTTGGCCTGGGTGTTGAGGTGTTGAACGACTGTGATGACTGTGAATTCCTCTCCAAACGAAAAAATGTCGAACGCCATTTTGAACTCCGCTTGTCCGAGTTGCTTCGACACCATTTATTTTTTGCTCATTCATCCCTTCGGCTTTGAATTATTTGATGCTTTATGGTCTCGCCATCATGCATTGAGTGATTTTACTTTGTTGAGTTCTTCACAACTGGGAAATTTGGGCAACCGGGCTATCCGGGTTTGATATGCATAATTCGTTCATGTTTTAACATGCTATATAACTTGTTCCCAAGATGGATCCAAAACCCCCGCTAGTAGATATGTATGGTAATCCTATTCCAGAAGAAGATAGAGAGATTCTTGAACGCGTGCCTGGTCGAACTAAACTTTGGCTATGGTCCATTCTTCCCACGGAAGAAGAGAGGATGGAAAATTTACTCCGATCTCGGGGAAGTGGGAGTAGGACAAGCGTACGAGTTCCTTCTTCACCCGATGCCGAACCCCTAATTCTCCTTCGCCCAGCATTGTCGGCTTCTCCCGAGGTTATTCCCCCGCTTCGAACATGGGCCCTTCCGGTCCTTGTGAAGATGTTGCCACAAAGCGATCGAGCTTGCTCGTCATGGCCATGACAGAGAAGCCGAGTCTCTATTGGATAAATGCCGCCGCAATAAACCGACGCATACCTCTTCACTTGGGCCCTTGCTTGTTCAAGCTCGTCCCGAAATTCCCTGTCTTGTCGTATACTTCGTAGTTCGATTTTGGCCTTTGTTTTTATTTTAGGTTTAAATGTCTTCACACCAAACCACTCATTCCGAGATCGGAGAGTCCGCCCTTCCGGAGGACCTTCACGAATGCCTTCCATCAAAGACTATGCCGTGAGCAACATAGTACTTGACCGTAAGAATAAGATGTCGGAAAAGTGCTTTCGCGGATTGCCCGAAGTGGAGAGGGGTATGATGTGTGCTTGCCTCCGCCGCCGAGTCCGTGGCTTCGGGTCGATCCAACGATGAGTCCCGCCACTTTTTTTATTTTTACAAGGATTTGGTCACCTATCTCGGGGTTGAATTCCCCTTTTCCGACTTCCAAATGAGCCTTCTCACCCATTTCCACCTTGCACCTTCTCAGTTACATCCCAATGGTTGGGCCGCGGCCGTTGCCTTTGAAAAGTATTGCCTGACTCATAAGCTCGAGTGTTCCGTCTCCGTGTTTTGTAGCTTCTTCACTCCCTTAGATATTAAGACTACCACGGACGGGGAAAAGAAATGGTTTTGTTGGACCTCATTTCGGGCGTCTCATGGTCGCAAGTTTCTTAGGCCTTTTAAAGATTCCTGGAAAGGCTTCAAAACATCTTACTTCAAAGTTGTCGCGAAGCCCGGGGATATACACCGTGGTTTCTTCGAACCCGACGTCCGGGAAGTCGAGGACGCTTCCCTTTATATTGGTCTGATGAACACCACAAGTTTGACGCAAAAGATTTTTTGCCAACTAAGTCGCAATTATCCGCTGCCGAGAGAGAAACCATCAGCGCCCTTATTGCCTTAGTCCAGAAAGACAATTTGGTGGAGTCGGCCGAGTACATTACATCCCGTAGGTGTTTATAGGGCTCCCCTCCCCCAATTTTATCCTTTTGTGCGTGTTTGGTCGGACTTTGACTTCTTTGCTTTTGCTTTTCAGGTACACCGATGGGAAAAAGACCCGAGTATCTGGACGTGACGATTCCTGCCACTCGTCCAACAACTCCGGGTTCTAAACGAAAAGCGCCTGGCGGACAACCTGATGACTCTGCTACCGCCAAGAAAACCAAAGCTCCGAAGAGGAAGAAGAATGACAATCCATCAACAAGCAAGGAAATTCCTATCCCGACTTCTCCAGCTCGAGATCCGGGGGATCATGAGCCTGAAACTCTTGCCCCTGATGTCCGTCCGACCATTCAGCTTCCTCGTTCCTATTTTTGGGGGCATAAAATACCCAACTCCCTCCGTAAGGGTATTCGTCCGCCTGACCATTGGTATGACGGGCAGACATTGTCGGAGGCGGAG
Organism: Acacia acuminata; assembly: GCA_019022655.1. Taxonomy (NCBI): domain Eukaryota; kingdom Viridiplantae; phylum Streptophyta; class Magnoliopsida; order Fabales; family Fabaceae; genus Acacia; species Acacia acuminata. Next base: position 943,236 of record JAFJYI010000247.1, read on the forward strand.
ACGACAGAGTTGAAGGAGATTGAGCACGCCAACTTGAAGAATGTCGGCCTATGTCAACTAGTGGCACATCTCAAAGAGAAGGTCGGCCGAATGAGAAAGATCTGGACTTCTTTGAGGAAGAGAAGAAGAAGAACGACGAGGCATTAACTCAAGCACGGGAGGATCGCAAGTGGCGAGAGCCGAGAAGGAAAGCCCTCTCGACGAGCTGGTTAAAGTCCGTGACGCGCCGCACTTGTCCGAGTCCGAGCTTACTCGAAGGGCGCAGTCCACGAGAGTGACATGGAGTCCATTGCCGATATAAAAACTTTATTGACGAACAGCGACGGAGCTCAACGCTTGTAAGCAAGCCCTCACGGCCGCTCAGCCAATCTCGTCATACCGAGGCGCCCTTGATGTCGCCGAGGTTAATATTTCCAAGCTAACGGCAAAGGCGTTAAGGAGGCCTTCGAGAATGCCGTGGAACAAGTTCGCTTCCCGAATTCCTCAATCGATTTGAATTTAGAAGGAGTGCACATGAACGCGTACGTTGAAGACGGAATATTTATTCCGGCTCCGCCCGTGGTTGATGATGCCAGCCTTGCCGAGACGGTTCAGAAGAAGAAGCTGGCGGCCAATCTCCGTCTGTTCAACAATAGTCGGCAATTTGCCATTTTGCACCTTACAGCTTTGTCTGTAGGTTTTGTAAACGCTGCTTTGCCCGTGTAGGGCTTTAATTTGTAAACGTTTGATTTGACCGCTTTAATCATATGCGCTTATTTTCTATTTAGCGTCTTTCGAATTGAAGGTTTCCGACGTGATCAAGGTCAAGGAAACACTCCTTTTCGGTATGCCTAGTTTTGACATATTCGGCATTTAAATGGTGTATACACTAAACTTGGCGGCTATGCCGCTACATGATTTACTTAAAATGGGCGTTCGCCAATTCGCACATGTTTACTTTGGCCAACGTGGATAATCCGATAAACACGAATTGAGTAATCCGAGTTCCATCAATCCTATCATTTGGCTCTTTGTTGCCACGATCCCGTAAATGTGCTTACTAGGATATTTATTCGGCGGCTTTTCTTTTACATGATTCATGGACTTTGGTCCATTTTACATGATACGCGAGATAGTTTCTTTTACATGATTTATGAACTTTGGTCCATACATGCCCGACTTTCTTACGCGAGATGTTTCTTTTACATGATTTATGAACTTTTTACGCGAGATAGTTTCTTTTACATGATTTATGAACTTTGGTCCATACATGTTTTGCCCGACTTCATTTGAACAAGTTGCGGAATACGGGTACTAATGCCCGTCCTTTTGATTCATTCATTGTTCGGCTTTACATCGACTCGATTCCCGTAGGAATTTGATACATATTCATGATGAAGTAAGCCCGAAAGTCAAGTTAATATAGGAAAATACTGAAATTAACCGAAAACAAAACATTGAAAACAAACGAGTGCATCGACTTCGATAATCGCTATAGTAAGCCTTAAGTTTGTCGGCATTCCAAGTCCTTTTGATTGCTTCCCCTTTCGTGATTCGAGCACATAAGCACCGTTTCCGAGTTCATGTCGGATGCGGTAAGGACCTTCCCAATTTGCAGCGAGCTTCCCGTCTCGGGCATTTCTGTTGCCTATATCGGCCCTTCGCAGCACCAAGTCATCCTTGTTGAAGGAACGGGGATTAATCTTCTTATTGAACCGAGCCGCGACGAGTTGCTTTGTGGCTAAGTCTCGCAAGTGAGCCGTGGTTCTAACTTCGTCGATCGATCTAGCTCGACCGCGATAGCCTCGTCATTTTCCCGCCCTTGCCGCGAAGTCGTCGCTTTTCTCCATGAGGGTTCGCCGATTTCTACGGAATCATGGCCTCACAGCCCGTACGTCGTCACCGAACGGCGTCTCTCCCGTGGATGTTTGAACCGTGGTCCGACAACCCCACAAGACCGCATAGAGATGTTCCACCCAACTTTCCCGCCTCGGTCATTCGCTTTTTAAGTCCGTTGACGATGACTTTGTTCTTTGCCTCGGCTTGTCCGTTGGATTGTGGGTGTTCCACGGAAGCGAAATGATGCTTCACATTAAGGGCGGACATCATTTGCCGGAAGCCTCTCGTCCATGAATTGCGTTCCATTGTCCGTGACTATTTCCGCGGAATCCCAAATCGCGATATAATATTCCTTTGTAGGAATTTCGCACTCTAGCCGAGGTAATGGTCGCGAGGTTCAGCTTCGATCCACTTAGTAAAGTAATCGACCGCGACGATCAACCACTTCAATTGGCCCGGAGCTGGTTTAAACGGTCCCAACAAGTCCATGCCCCATTTGTAGAATGGCCATGGAGCCGTGATCGCGTCAACTCGGATGGTGGAACCCACAATATCTTGCCGTGTTTCCGGCAACTATTGCATCTTTGAACATGATATTTAGCATCTTGCGCCATTGTAGGCCAATAGTATCCCGCCCGAACCGCTTTACGGGCCAAAGCTTTCGCCCCCATGTGTTGTCCGTTTATGCCTTCGTGGATTTCCGCCAAAACGTATTGAGCTTGATCTTCGTTGAGACATTTAGCCATGGGGGAATGCACGCCTTTACGATACAACCGATCGTTCACCATCACATAGGCGCCGTTTCGACTAGAGTTCTTGATTCGGCCGCATCCTCCGGGGTTATCCCCCTTTCCGATAATCGCAATTGGTTTTCTCCAATCCCCCGAATCTGAAATCAGCATCACGCAAGTTGGTTCGGTAGGTTCTCGCTGGACAATTGTGCGGAGATTTCCCGGCACTTCGTGCTAGCTAGCTTCGAGAGGATGTCGGCCCTCGTATTTTCTCGCCCGAGGAATGTGCGCCACCGTCACCTCGTCGAAATATGTCATAATGTCTTTCACCTTTGTCAAGTATTTAGCCAACAGGGCCCCCTCACTTGATAGGTCCCTTGGATTTGGGAAGCGACCACCGAGAGTCCGTGGATACATGGACTTGCCGAGCTCCGTTTTCTTTGGCCTGCAGCAACCGGCTAAGAATGAGGGCCTCATATTCCGCTTGATTATTCGATGTTGGGAAATCAAGTCGGAGAGATAATTCCATCGCCACGCCTTCGGACTTTCCACAATAACTCCGGCACCACCTCCCTTTATGTTAGACGATCCGTCCACGAATACTTTCCATGGTTCGGCTCCCGTCTTCTCATTCTCGAACCGAGGTTAGCTCCACTAAGAAATCAGCCAAAGCTTGTGACTTGATTGCCCGCCGGCCTCATAAGTGATATCAAACTCGGACAATTCAATTGCCCAAGCTATCATCCCCGCCCAAGTCCGGTTTATGTAAAACTTGTCGGATGGGTTGATTCGTTCTTACCACGATCGAATGGCCAAGGAAATAATGGCGAAGTCGTCTTGCCGTCGTTAATAGTGCAAAGGCCATTTTCTCCAGTTTCGATATCTCAACTCGGAACTTTGAAGGCCCCGACTTACGAAGTATACCTGGTTTCGCCCGTCTTCGTATCTCGAACTAAGACCGCGCTTATCGCTTTTCCCCAACCGACAAATACAAGAACAATTTATCCCCGACTTCCGGCCGTGATAACACTGGCGGAGATGCTAAGCATTGCTTTATTCTGTCGAACGCTTCTTCACACTCCGAGTTCCATCCTTCCTGAGCTTCCTTCTTCAAGAGCTTAAAGAATGGGAGGGATTTTTCTCGCCGACTTGGGCAAGAACCTTGTCAAGGCCGCCAATCGCCCGTCAATCGTTGTAATTCTTTCTTGTTCTCCGGGGTCTCATTTCCATCACGGCCCCGCACTTTTCTCGGGTTAGCTTCAATGCCTCGGTTGGTCAAGAGGAAACCCAAGAATTTTCCTGACGGAACTCCGAAAGCACATTTTGTCGGATTCAACCGAATTCGATGCTTCCTCAATTTTTCGAAAGTTTGTTGTAGATCATGAACATGGTCGTTCGCTCTTTAGATTTAACTATCATATCATCAATGTAGACTTCCACGTTTTTTCCCACCGATCCGAAAAGACCTTTGTCATCATTCTCGGTAAGTCGCCCCCGCATTCTTGAGGCCGAATGGCATCACGTTGTAGCTTGATAGTTCGCATTGTCCGTGATGAAGGCCGTTTTTTCTTGATCCTCGGGATGCATGGCAACTGGTTGTATCCCGAGTATGCATCCATGAATGACAAAAGTTGAAAGCCGGCCGACTGATCAACCAATTGGTCAATGTTAGGCATGGGAAATGCATCCTTCGGACATACCTTGTTCAAGTCTTTGTAGTCCGTGCATACGCGCCATTTGCCGTTCGGTTTTTTGACCATGACCACGTTTGACAGCCCACGTCGTGTATTGCACTTCCCTAATAAATCCGGCCGTGATCAACTCCCGGACATGCGCTTCCAAGGCTTTACCCCGGCCCGCACCCCCGTTTCCTCTTTTTCTCGAGCTACCGGGTTTGACCCATGGTGGATGGCCAATTTGTGACAACAAAACTCGGGGTCAATTCCCGGAATCTCGATGGCGTCCATGCAAATACGTCTTTGTTTGCTCGCAGAACAACTCCAATTTTGCTCGCATCTCGGGATCCAATGTTTTTCCGATTTTGGTGGTCTCGCTCTCCGGTTCATCCCCAGACGAAATCTTCTGTCTCTTCATTAGGCTCGGACCTTTGCATCTTGTCTTCTTCCCTCAAGTCTAACTCTACTATGTAAACAGGCTTACTGTCCGTCTTCTTTTCACCTCCTTTGGCGTGTGGTCCGTCTTTGGAATTTTCACCGCTTCAAAGTAGCATTGCCGAGAGTCTCTTTGATCTCCTTTTACGGTAACGACCTGATTCTCTCTATCATAAAATCTCAACTTTTCGGTGATTAGACGATACCAAAGATGTTCCAATCATGGATAGTCGGTCGTCCGAGAATAATATTGTAGGGAGACGGAAGTCGGCCACAACGAAACGGACTATCCCCGACTTGAACGCCTCTTTCGTCCCCAACGTCAATTTGAGGTCGATGTATCCCTTTGGACGGGTGTCTTCTCCATTAAAGCCTGTTAGGGTGGTCCTACATGGTTTGAGGTCTTCCGATCGAATCGCATGCGTTTAAACGCATCCCGCAGGATTATGTCCACCGCGCTTCCATTATCAATAAAAATCTTCTTAACTCGGCAATCTTTGACGATTCCGGTTATGACGAGCCCGTCGTGGTGTCCCGGCATGACATCCTCCAAGTCTTCTTCAGTAAACCCGAGCATTGGCAAATTTGGTTTTGCAGACTCCCTTTTAAATCTCGGACGGTCAACTACGGATAGAACCTCTTTCAAGTATTTTTTTCTTTGATTGGCGGAATCTCCTCCTCCGCCGAAACCTCCAACAATCCCATTGCAGTCATATTTTGACTCGGGATACTCATCATGTGCTTCTCTTCCTTTTTTCTCGTTCTCGTCTTCTTTTTTCGGCCAGCGGACTTCTACTTCGTTCTCCTCCACGCTTGCCCTGCCGCCCTTGCGTTTGGATCAGATATTTACGGAGCTTTCCCTCTCGTATGAATTTCTCGATGGCGTCCCTCAAATCCCAACAGACATCCGTGGTGTGCCCGTGTTGGTCATGAAATTCACAATATCGGGATTTGTCCAGGGTATGTTCATTCCGCATCGGGCGTGGCCGTTCTACTTTTTTCATCTCGGTCGTGGAGACTTCCTTCCGCACTGGGCCCGAGATACTTTTAGTGGAGCGTATCGGTCATATCTTCCTTCGCTCTTCGAGGTTTAGCATCCCTTCGTCCTCGGGATTCTTGTCTGTTCGGGTTGTATCGTTCCTTCATTCGGGGAGATGGACTCCTCCGCTTGTCCCGTGGTGCATGGCTCATAATATCCATCTGTTCCAGCTCTATGTATGTCTTTGAACGATCTCGAATTTCCGCAAAGTGTTTTGGGACGTCGCTTTACGACCGACTTCTTCAAACGTGAGGATTTGTCCAGCCGGCTATGATGCGGTGCAAATGTACGTCTTCCTTTAACCCCGGCACTTGTATTGCCGTGTCCTTAAAGCGATCCAAATACTTTTGCACCGTTTCCCGGTGATTGCTTCACCCGATCCAATTGGAACTCGGTTTTGGGTTGCTTCCCGCTCGTGGCGAAGTTGAGTAGGAATTTGTTCTCCAAATCTTTCAAGTCCGGATTGTGTTTTTCGGCAAGGTGTTGAACCAGATTTGGGCTGGTCCACGTAGCGTTCCCGCAAACAACCGGGTACCACGGGCCCCGAGTATCCTTTGACCATGATCTCCATTTCGAAATTGCCCACATGCACTTCGGGTCCCGGGTTCCATCGTATTTCGGGAAATCTTTGGTGTCTAGGCCTTTTGGATAAGGCGCGGCCATTATTTTGGCCGTGAAGGGAGTCGCGACTTTCTCCTCCTCATCTGAGCTTGCATCCGTTGACGGCGATGCCACATCTTTATTAGAGAGGACCTTTCCTTTGTCTTTCTTCGACGTTCCGACCGACGATCGTTCCTTTCGAGTGTTATCAGTGTTGTCCTGATTAGCCACTGTCCGATCTTGTTTTTTCTTGCTTCTGGCTTCCCGTGTATCATTCCTCATCTCGGGAGTGTCTTCTTCATTAGCTGTCTGTGACGTCCCAATATTCCGAGGAGTTGGGATGCCATTTTGGCTCGGGTCCACATTGCCCTTTCCAGCGTTGCCGTCATGATCCTGGGTTGGTCCCGCGTGACGTCCGACTAATTTCCTGAATTCTTCCTCGCGGCGGTACATCTCTTCTCTCATAGTCCGGACGTCCTCTTCCCTTTGTAATCGATTCCGTGTTTCCATCTCGTCTATTCTGTCCAATACGGAACCAAGGGTGGTTCGTAATAACTGAATATCGGGGTCGACCACTTCAATGGTTTTGGTTTGCCGGGTAGCGACATCTTCAAGGGGTTGAGATTTCGCCGTGCCCGATGTCTCCTCTTCAGTTTCTACCAACATTGGTTCTTTTTCCGTGTTCATCGGGTCCCGCGGTTGTGAAGTTTGTCCTTCGTGTTGCTCGGTTGTTCTTCGGCACTTGATTCTCGCGAGTTGTTGCACCACGTCCTCTTGTATTCGCCATTTGCTATGATAGGTTCGTGGCTTTATGGTATGGGATTCGAAGTTTAGTCGTCCCCCACGGACGGCGCCAATGTTCCGTTGTGGAACACAAATGTCTCACCCGAGGCCGGTTAACTTCAATATAGGATCTGGTAGGCTTATCCAATGTTATCTATGGCACGATAACAGTGGACAAGATGATCACTGTACACAACAGAGGTGTGGGGTGTGTGCACAGTGGGACGATATCTAAAGAGTAAGGGAGAATACGTGTGTACCGTTCACCGGGGTGTGCCCCTATTTATAACCAAGCCGGGTTGATCCGACTCAGGCTAGGTAGCACGTTCCCATGATGTCGTGCGCGTGCCCCCATTTCCGCACTACTAAGGTAGTGGGGATAACTGTGGGGTAGTTGGCCTTCTAGTGGGCTTGACTTGGTCCGGCCCATTTCCGAGGTCCATAAGGCCTTTCTAAATCCGTCAGGTCCACTGGTCCAACTTTCCAAATTCGGTTGATTGATTCTGTTGGTATTGCGGGATTCTCCAAATCTTATTTTTGATCCTTCGCATCTTCTAATTCACTGTCTAAACGTCCATCTAATAACCTGCACTTAATTTCCTAAAACAGCCTCGAGGAAAAGTCAAAACATATGACGCATAGCATTGCTTCACTTATAATGCTATAGCATTCTAGTTGCATTGTATTGTGGGTATGTTATAGCTTAATTAGCCGGTGCTATAGCATGGTATTGGCTATACTATGTGCTTTCACAATAAACCTTAAACTTGCCATTTTCTTATGCACATGTATAGGATGATTATGCAATGACCACGATTTATGATATTCATCCTACCTTTCCTTACATGCGTGAATTATGATATATTTGCTCAGATTAAACACAATTAAGTTTATATTCACCATACAAAACCTTTATATATTATAAGGAAAACATGACATAAATCATAGGGAAAATTCCATTTAAATACCACCTGAATTTGCAAAACCCCCAGAGGACCTCCGAATTTGTAAAAAGACCGAGAGGTGATAAGGACTTTTGTGGGTTATGCAATTTCGTGGGAAAAGACAGGACGCCCTTCTATCTTCTCTCTTTCCCGTCTCCTGTCGGAACCGCCTCCCTACCGTAACCAGATCTGCGTGGCCGCCGCCCTCTACGTGCACCATCGACGTCGACGCCAACGCCGCACCCACCGCCACCTACACCACACCCACTAAGCATCGGGTGAAAAAAAAAAAAATGAAACACACGAACGAAAAACGAATGACAACGAGAAATGAATAGTAAATTTTTTTTTGTCGATCTGGAAGAAATTAGAAGAAGAAGACGTGAGTGAAAGTGAAGGAAGGAAGGAAGGAAGGAAGGAAGGAGGAAGAAGGAAGAAGAGAGAAAGAGAGGAAAAAAAAAATTGCACACTCACTCAAGTGTGCAAAGTGCACACTGGAAGTGTCCACTTCCAGTGTGAACTTCACATTCCAGTGAGTAAAAAATGGTCAATGGTAATTGGCGTTTGTGGAATGGTAATTGGCGTTTGTGGAATGGTTAAAGTCTCTTTTTTTTTTTTTTTTTTTTTTGAAAGAGTAACAAATGGCACCGGGAAAACAATGGTAATTGGCGTTTTTGGAATGATAAATAGCGTTTGTGGAATGGTAAATGGCGTGAGTGAAAATTGCACACTCGAGTGTTCACACCTTTGGAAGTGTCCACTTCCAAAGGTGAACTTCACACTCCGTGAATAAAAAATGGCCAATGGTAATTGGCATTTGTGGAATGGTAAATGGTGTGTGTGGAATGGTAAATGGCGTTTGTGGAATGGTTAAAGTCTCATTTTTTTAAAAGAGTAGCAAATGGCACATGAGAAAACAATGGTAATTAGCGTTTTTGGAATGGTAAATGACGTTTGTGGAATGGTTAAACTGTCATTTTTTTTTTTTTTAAAAGAGTAACAAATTGCACCTAGGAAAACAATGGTAATTGGCGTTTGTGGAACGGTAAATGGCGTTTGTGGAATAGTAAATGGTGTTTGTGGAATGGTAAATGGCGTGAGTGAAAATTCCACAAAATGAGACTTTAACCATTCCACAAACGCCAATTACCATTGTTTTCCCAGGTGCCATTTGTTACTCTTTCAAAAAAAAATGAGACTTTAACCATTCCACAAACGCCAATTACCATTGGCCATTTTTTACTCACGGAGTGTGAAGTTCACCCGGAAGTGGACACTTCCAAGTGTGCACTTTGCACACTCGAAAGTGAGTGTGCAATTTTTTTTTCATCTCTTTCTCTCTTCTTCCTTCTTCCTCCTTCCTTCCTTCCTTCCTTTTCTTCTTCCTTCCTTCCTTCCTTCACTTTCACTCACGTCTTCTTCTTCTAATTTCTTCCAGATCGACAAAAACAAATTTACTGTTCATTTCTCGTTTTCGTTCGTGTGTTTCGTTTTTTTTTTCTTTTTCACCGATGCCGGTTGGTGTGGTGTAGGTGGCGGTGGGTGCGGTGTTGGCGTCGACGTCGATGGTGCGAGTAGAGAGAGGGGCGCGATCACGCGGATCGGGTTCTCGGGTAGGGAGGCTAGTTCCGACAGGGAGAGAGGAAAGAGAGAAGATAGAAGAGCGTCAGTATTTTCCCACGAAATTGCATAACCCATAAAAGTCCTTATCACCTCTCAGTCTTTTTACAAATTCGGAGGTCCTCTGGAGGTTTTGCAAATTCAGGTGTTATTTAAATGAAATTTTCCCTAAATCATACTCATCACTTCTCTTTACCTATTTAAAATAAAAGAAAAAGAAAACCATCAACCTAAAAGTTTTAAGTAAAAAATGTACGGTTATATAGTGTTTGGTCTTTATATTTTGCCCTTATATTAATTTTAGTCCCTATATAGCTTCAAACCATAGGTTTTATTCATCACATGGAATTGTGGAAACACACAGACATATACATATATATATATATATATATAGCCTATGTTTGCCCCTCCTCTATTGACTATCGTTTTGTGACTTTGCTTCTTCGTGAAAACTGTGTAGCATTTGTAAGATTTTTTTTTTTTAATTTTTTTTTCTTGTTAACTTATTAATATTAATTAAATAAAAAATTCATTATTCTTTTTTTTATTATTAATATTAATAAGAATTAATTGATCTTTGTCAGACTTCTTGGAAAAAAAGAAAAAGGAGGGTGACAATTCAATGAAGAAGCGAAAGAGCGCACAGAAAAAAAAATTTGACTTTTCTTCTTCCAGTTGCTTTACAATCTGTTGAAAGTTGAAACCTTCTAGCCAGGCGGTGGCAAGAGATAAAACAAATTATTTTGCTTCTTATCAGGTGACAACTCATGCATCCATTTCTTCATTTGTTTGGCAGCTTTCGCAATATTAAATCTGGCGGAGGCTTTGCTTGTGTCAGGCGGTGAAAGAGACAAATTGAGTTTGAACTCTATCACCCCCCACCTCTAGCCTCCGCAACCTGTTTTTGTGGCCGACAACTTCAACTCTTCAGGTTCGTCTTCGTTCCCTGTGCTCGTGGTGCCGAGCTATTCAGATTCGTGATTCGTCTTCGCGTTGGTCGGGTCTTCAGGTTTGCTCTTCCTCTTTCACCCTTCCTATCGTTGGGTTCTACTTAAATATAGCATCCGGTTCTTCCTACTTGTTGGCTCAGCATTTAGTAAGATTTTTGCTTCCTCGATTTTTACCAAAATTAAATCAACTTGGTCACTGTAGTCACTATCACTTTTTGTTCAAAATCTCAGAAGAAGAGAGAAATAATAAAAATAGATGAGATTATAATCTAACTATAAAAAAAAATGGTAATGACTTGATAGTAACTAAGATAGTGACAATATCCTATCTTTAAATCAAAAACAAAATTTAGGTTACCCAAGGCGATTTGACTTATTTGTTCTGCGTTGGCCGTAATTCTGCTTCTTAAAATTTTATTATATCTGTGACTTAATTGAATTCTTCCATGACATGATTGAATTCTTCATCATTTATGGGTGCTGTTCTGCTGGAAATACGTGATTTTGTTTTGGTCTCTTATTCGTTGAGGTCTGAAACTTGTTGATAGTAGGTTAGACGGCGATGGCGTAAATGATAAACGCATGAGTTAAACTTGTTTGCTTGAAACATTGCTTGCGCACAAATTTCGAATTGCAGAGTTTAAGTGAAGATAATCATACTACTATTTTATATATACTCCTAAATTTCTGTTTCTCTAATAGAACACTCAAGCTGGTCTTCTTCTCTTAATGGAAGAGAGCAAAGGATGTGTATGTGTTACTGGTGGCACTGGCTTTGTTGGTTCCTGGATCATTAAGAGACTTCTTGAAGATGGTTACTCTGTTAACACTACCGTTAGAGCTCACCCAGGTACACAATGTCTATTCATGTGTCTGAAGCAAATATATCAACTATCAAGTTATCTTCTTTAATAACTTAAAGTATTTACCTAGAGATTTCCTGGTGTTCAGCTGGTAATAGCTCGATCATCCTGTGTCCAAAAGTTGTTCTCTAAGTTCGTTTTTCTTTGTTAGGTTTTTCTTCATGTTGACATAACCTTCTATCATTCTCTATCAGCTGGAAAGTATTGTTTTCCTATTTCTTTTCAAGGGAAACTGCAGATTAAATGAAATTTTTTTATGGAATCTTATGATTTTATTTCCATTGTAGGGCAAAAGAAAGATGTGAGCTTCCTCACAAATTTGCCGGGAGCATCTCAAAGGCTACAAATTCTGAATGCAGACCTAAGCGACCCAGATAGTTTCAAGGAAGCCATTGAAGGCTGCATTGGAGTATTCCATGTGGCTGCCATAATAGATTTGGAGGAAACGGAACCTGAGGAGATTGTAACCAGAAGATCCATTGAGGGAGCATTGGGTATTTTGAGGGCATGCCTCACTTCAAAAACTGTAAAGAGAGTTGTTTACACTTCTGCTGCTGTAACTGTTTCTTATGATGGCAAAGAAGAAGAAGAGAAGGATGAGAGCTCATGGAGTGACGTGGATATACTTAGAACATATAAAAGTTTGGGGCCCTATGCTGTTTCAAAGACATTGACAGAGAAGGCAGTACTCGAATTTGGAGAACAAAATGGATTAGATGTTGTGACTGTGATTCCCCCTTTAGTTGTTGGACCCTTCATTTGCTCTAAGCTTCCTGTCTCAGTTCCTCCCTGTCTTTATTTCATATTTGGTATGTGCCACAACTTTCATATGGGTCTTGATTCTCTCCAGGCGACAAGGTTTTGACATTTTCAGGGGTACGCGAAATAGGCCTATTTTGTAAGCACTTGAATAGGGCTAAAAGTGAAAAACCTGGAAAGAAGCTTGACCCCTTTTTGATTGGAGTTCTAACAGCTATTTATAATCATTTGGTTATGCATTAAGTTTGGTCATTAACTTCTGGTCTCTTTAAAAACTTCATGCAGATAAAAAGAACCCATTAGGTTACCTGGAAGTCAATATGGTGCATGTGGATGATTTGGCAAGAGCACACATATTTCTGCTTGAACATCCCAACCCAAAAGGAAGATATAATTGTTCTACATGTTTGGCAACCATTGAAGAAGTGTTTGAAATTCTGTCAATCAAATATCCAAAATTTCAGATACCAAACTTAGAGTGAGTTCTCTTGTCCTTCTGACCTTTTCCATGTTTTGATATGAAAACTTGATTCAAGTATATGTTCTAACGTTTATTTCACCATTTCTCATCTTGTTCATTGTAGTTCCTTAAAAGAAAGCAGTGGCATGAAATTTCCTTATCTGTCGTCTAAGAAGCTCACAGATTCTGGATTTGAATTCAAGTATGGACTTGAAGAAATGTTGGTGGATGTAATTGAATGCTGCAAGGAAAAGGGTTATTTGGAGTTATAATATACTTTTTTTTTTATCAGATTAACCAACCAAAATAAGGTATATGTGTTGTGTTTTAATAATAAATTGAAAAGTATTTGATTGTCTTTTCAGCAAACAAGTGTGTGATTGCAAGTTATTGCTCATGCTCCGAAAAAGTTACAAGTTGAGAGCATGTTTGTGACAGTACAGAAGCTGAGTTGTAATGATTCAAATAATTGTGTTTTTAACTTTGAAAGGCATAGTAAATAATGTAGCTGATCTTTTAGGAGAGTTTATATTTTAATTTTCTGCTTTCTTCAACGCTTGAATGTCAATATTTGTTTTGGAGCTTTTAGTATTCTTACAGGACAATATGCAAATCTCAAGAAACTAATGAGCACAAGGAAGAATTCTAGGGTGAAAAGTTCAATAGTAATGGCTCTTACAGGAAATGAAAAATCCCAAATTTATAAATCCGTCATTAAAGAAGCTCATAGATGCTGAATTTGAGTTCAAGTTTGTGCTTGAGGAAATGCTTGTGCATGGAATTGAAAGTTGTAAAAGAAAAGGCTTACTGGCAATATCTTTGTTCATACATCTTCTATGTCCAAACAATCATGTCAAATACTCCCTCCGTTCCCACATATAAGATCTTTATTTTTGAATGAGCTTGTCCCTTTTTATAAGATTCTTTTTGACTTTCTCAATAATAAATGCATTTTTACCTATTTTGCCCTTAATTACTCTCTTATCATTTATCCCCCTTACATTCTTTTTCTTCTTTTTTTCATTATTTCTCTCTTACTAATTTATAAATAGTGGAAATTTTAGAAAACAATTTATATTTCCAACATATTTATTACTTTTAAGTTTTAACTAATTTTAATTGTTTCTTATAATCTCGCGATTCGATTAAAAATGTTTTATACATAGGGACAGAGGGAGTATTAAAAAACTGTAGTGTACCATGATGATATGACCTCTTCCATTTCATCTATATGTAAGAAACAAACACTTGAAAAAGCCATTGCTACTTGCCACACCGGCAGTGTATCATAAGATGATTAAATAAGGTGACTGTGAGTATACAAACAAAAGAATTGATTAAATGCTACAAGATTACCATTTAGTCAGGGCACAAGGATACAATCAGTCAACCCTAAACTAAAGTATAGAAATACTACTTGAGAGATTCAGATTTAAAACCATAATGGTGGAGAGAAACAAGTGGGGCTCATCACGCTCTTCTGTTTAGAGAGATTTCTTTTGATTGCAACGACAACAAGCACAAGAAGCCTTATGCCATTATTTTTTAGGTGGGGTTGACTACATAGATTGCGCGACACCATTGTATTCTATCAATAACCAAATCTTTAAATTAATTGTTAAACAAAATGTTTTATTCACAAACTTCATTAAGTGTTCTTTGAGATATCCCTCTAACCCCTTTTTTATAAGAGTGTTTGATCTACCCTCCTCATCAGGCCTCTAATGGTCTTTTTTGTGCATATTGTTAATTTGAACCATCTCAAATGGTTTTCTTACTATTTTTTCTTTAATAAACATCATCACTTCACCTCTTCTTCATATATGTTTTTGTTGATCATGAACTTATCTAGTTTTTTATTTATAGATGAAAGAAAAATTACATAGAGAAGGTAAAAAAAAGAAGAAAAGTCGTGACTTTATGAAAGATTAGAGAACCATGCACATGGCAACCCTGCCATTTACAAAGGACCATGTGTCCCATAACAGATAGGATGTACAAGTAGACTTTTAATCATTACCTCTTAAATATCTGTTCCTCAAATGGAACCTTGTGCCATCGGGCTTGTCTTCATCTTCTCCAAATGGAAGAGGGAAAAGAAAGAGTATGTCTTACAGGTGCTACTGGCTTTATTGGTTCCTGGATCATCAAAAGACTTCTTGAGTTTGGTTACCCTGTTAATACTACTGTTAGATCTCACTCAATGTGTACCCATTTTATTGAAGCAAATACATCAAGTTCATCAACCATCAATTTATCTTCTGTAAAAACTCATTTAAGTACTTCCTTAATGATTTCCTGGTGGAAGCTAGATCATTCACTGTTCAAAACTTTTTCTCCCTGTTGGATTTCTCTTGTTAATACAAAACCTTTGTATCTTTGTTCAACTGGATTCAGCAACATTTTGTTGATTCAAGTAGTATCATTTTCCATTGCAGAACAGAAGAAAGATGTGAGCTTTCTCACAAATTTGCTTGGAGCATCTCAGAGGCTACATATTCCAAACGTGGACCCAAGTGAGCCAGAGAGTCTCAAGGAAGCCATCTAAGGGTGCGCAGGAGTGTTCCATGTGGCTACTCCAATGGATTTTGAGGAAAAGGAACCTGAGGAGATTGTGACCAAACGATCCATTGATGGAGCATTAGGTATTCTGAAAGCATGCCTCTCTTCGAAAACCGTCAAGAGAGTTGTTTACACTTCCAGTGCCTCTGAAGTTACTCATAGGGACAAAGAAGTAGAGGACGAAATGGGTTGTAGACATTTGGATGGTCGTATGCAATTTCAAAGACATTGACAGAGAAGGCTTTGCTTGAATTTGGACAGCAAAATGGTTTAATCGCGTATACATATATTTGATAATTTTAAAAGCTGGTTGAAAACAACTCTTGTACAATTATATAAAGATGGCTTTAACATAGAAATGATGAAGATTGTCAAACTTCTATCAGTTATTTGGATGAAGAGAAATCAAATTCTCCATGAAAAGATCAAACCAGTTCTTCCTTCCATGGTTATTAAAGAAATTGATTATGCTGTACGCTCAATTTCTTTGGCTTTTAAGGAACAAAACTTTGAGGAGAATAAGATCACATCACTTCTTCAGGCTCCTATTTCAATTTGACAGAATCCCAGACCAAGGATGGACCATTTCCTCGGAAAAATATAAGAAAGAATCAATGACTTTCTGTCAGTCCTGGATATGCTTTCAAGGGCAGTCGGTTCAGTCATTTATTTGGAGAAGAATTTCTAAGAAGCCTTTCATCTCATTGTATTGTTTCAGAGGATCATCGCACTGAATTTCAAAATCCTTTTTTTATTCAACCTCTTTCTCCAAAATGCTTTAGGCATATTGCATAAGGAATCTTATTTTGCCACCAAATGGGACAAAACAGAACGCAGCAAATATTTTATACAGGGACATAGGTATATTGCTGAATCTGTTTGATTTTGGACAGGTACGTGGGGTAATGAATGTCAATCATAATGTAATCAACTCTATGCTATCATACACTTTTACGATTGCAGATTTATGATGTACGATCATTCTATTTCTTTGATGAATATTGTTACTTATTAAAAAAACTTAACAAAACTATAAACTTCTAATTACCGGTTAACATAAGATCATATTTGAATTAATTAACAGGATTCAAACCTCGTCAATATCATTCAAATATTTTGGCAATCAAACTTTGTTCCTCACCAAAACCTTCAGTATGAGCCTATCGGTAAAAATCCAAATCTTTTCCCATATTCTGTCAAAACAACATTTCATGTAGTCATATATAGTATTCATATACATGTACATATGAGACTTGCAAAATAAGATATTTTGTCATGCAATTTTATTTTTAATCGTACACATATCTATCTGGGCCTACCTGCAGACAAGGGGGAAACCCCCTCATTCAGGTTATTCCTCTCGATAAGGGACTCAAGACAATCAGTTCTATATGTCATTGAGTGTTTGGGAAACCACAAAATTGTGGTTTTAGATGCCATTTTCCACAATTTTGAGACAAAACTCCTTTTACATATTTACCTCATAAATTGTAAAAGCTATTCTCTAAAAATTAATCCAAACATGCAACAAATGTACAGTGCCTTTAAAATTCTGATGTAGGTAAGAAGGACCCATTTAGTTATCAGCAGGCACCTATGGTTCATGTGGATGACGTGGCAAGAGCACATATATTCCTCCTTGAACATCCCAATAAAAAAGGGAGATATAATTGTTCCAAATGTTTGGCAACCATTGAAGAAGTGACTGAAATTGTGTCTGCTAAATACCCCAGAACTTCAAATGCCAACCATAGAGTGAGTAGTTCTTCTGAACTTCTCCATCATGTTTAAAACTTTTTTTTTTTTTTTTGCACAAATATATGATAATTTGATTCAATTAAAATGACTTGTAATCCATAATTCGATCTCTAATTTATTGTAGATCCTTAAAGAGAAAGCACCAGCCAGAAACTTCCAGATCTATCATCTAAGAAGCTCACAGATGCAAGATTTGAGTTCAGTGTGGACTTGGAAAATGTTGGTGGATGCTATTGAAAGCTGCAAGGAAAAAGGGTTATTTGTAGAAAATATGCAATCTGGAAATAAGGTGTTTTAATTAATTGTCATATACTGAAGGTTTTCTTAAGGAACGTATACTGAAAGTTTGACAGAACAGGAGCAAGATAGGCTAGTCAAACGAGAATGAATCAGAACAGGGGCAAGATTTGCATTATTACTGATAGGATCTTGTACTGAAGGTTTTGGTAAGGAACAAAGTTTGACTACAAAAATATTTGAATGATATTTACAAGTTTTCGATTCTATTAATCAATTCAAATCTAATAATCTCATATTAACTGTCTCATTAGAAGTTTGTTTGGCTCACCTTCTGTGAAGTTTGTTTGGATAATGAAGCATTAGGCTATTGGTATTATTCAAATAATTGAGTCTTAACTTTGAAAGGCATACATAACAGCTGATCTTTTAGAAGAGTTACTACTTTAACTTTCTGCTTCTGCATTCTTCAACCCTTGAATGTCAATATTTGTTTTGGAGCTTTTATGCAAATCCCAAAGAACTGATGAATACAGGGAAGATATCTAGGGTGAAATGCTCAATATTCATGTCTCCTCAAAGGAAATGAAATATCCCACATTCATAAATCTGTCATTAAAGAATCTCATACATCTTTTTATGTGCAAATAATCTTGTTAGAATCATAGGAGTGTAGTGTGTAAAATCCTTTCCTTCACCTCTTTGGTATGAGAAGAGGTGCGGAGAAAATTTTATGAGTTCAATTTTAAAAATTAGGAGAAACAAGGTTGTAAAATTTCAATAAAAGGAAGATTTAAGGTACAAGAGTAAGAAAAATTAATTAAAAAATGTCAACCCCGCTTCTCTAATTCTTTTTTTTTTTTTTTTTTTTTTTTTTTTTTTTTTTTTTTTTTTTTTTTTTTTTTAGAAAAAAATCTGAACAGAATTTTTTTTCACTTTCCCTCCCCTTTCCTTATACCAACATGACGCCTAAAATTCTGTTATCCATATACTTATTTCAAATATTCAAGATAATACATAATCCTATGATATAAAAAAGAAAGCTTAAACCTGGAGATCTACTATGGTAAAAAGTTTTCATCTTCAACTTTTCAAACATCAACCACTTATAACAGAAGTTCTTTTTCAAAATTAACCATAATAGAAAACAAATTGAACTAAGAGCCCATTAAGATGAGCTTTTTTGATTAAAAAAAAAAAAGAAGAACTTTTTTAATGCAAAAAAAATGTTTTTTTTATTAATTTATGTGTTTAGATGATATTTTTTTCAAAAAGCAAGTGTCACAAAAAGAAGTTAGAATGCTCATTTTTCTAAAAGCTCCAATTTAGAGCTTAAAAAAAAAAAAGCACTTAAAAAAAAAGCACTTTTTTTTAAAAGGTCCATCCAAACGCTCTAACTCATTTGAAAATACCTATCATGATTAAGAAGGATTATTTGTGCTTGTTTGGGAACTTTTATAAAGTGTTTTAAAAACATTTTTCTGCAAACCAATATAAAACTCTTTTCATGTACATATCTCATACATCATAAAAACACTTCTAAAAAGTTAAAAGAAGCAAGCAAAAACTAATTAATAAATTCATGCATGATAGAAAAGAGATGGACGAAACATTTAAAACTTATCATGGATAATAAAACATTCTTCATCATTTTACAAATCAAACTATGATTAATTAACACACTTGCATCTTGAATTTCTCAAAACCCAGAATATAACATTCAACCATAAGCCCAAGTAATAAAACTATCTTCTACATTATACCAAAGCACATTTACAATATTAGAAAATATCAAAACATGCATATATATGGATCCACAATTATCATTTAAAGAAATCTCTAAATGCCTCTAGCCTTCTACTAGCTCATTAGCTAGCTACAATTAATAAAAAATATAAATAAATCTGAGCTTACAAAACCTGAGTCCTATAAGTGGCAATATACATCATCTCAACATATAAATAAACAAAAGAGGCTACACAAAAATATTGTAATATCAAGCCACATAAACTCTCCCTGAAGTCCCACCATATATGGAAACTATCACATAAAAAATATAATGTTAAGAGTAGAGGAGTGAGATAAAAGCTTCAGTAACCAATATTCCAACTTATCGTGCATACCAACATGTGTTAGTGAATTGTTAAATGGGATAGAAAATAGCAGGATATATATATAGCATCATTCACATAATCTCTTAATTACACACTTGGTGAAATTAGCATCAATATCGAAATCCTCAGGAAACCCTCAAATTATCCAAAAATTTGAATCTAAGGAAAAAGAGTAGAAAAGAGGTTAGAAACACTTAGTCGAGTTTGGAAGCCAAAAAATGCACTCCAAGGCCAAAAGTCATAAGTTTTTGACGTTAATATTTTTTGGTTTTGACTTTTCACTACAGCAAACGACCCAAAATTTCACATGCTTACGTATTGAAATTCTTTTTTTACTTCACCACGCAAATTTCATACGGCAAGTAAAAATAGCAATTTCAAAAATTTATAACCAAATCCACATATCTCTAAAAATTACAAATTAAAACTTTTTGAAAAAAAAAAAAACTTGAGATGTCTACTTTCTTTTTAAAAAAAAAAAAAAAAAAAAAAAAAAAAAAAAAAAAAAAAAATCATCCATAAAGATTATCATTTAATCCTAAAAAATTCCTAAATTCCAAAACTTGTTCAAAAAGTCTAAAAATAAGACTTCCAATAATCATTCTTAGTATTTGTAAGCCTCAAACATATAAATTCAACTAATTAATATCTCAATTTCATCAATAATAAAATGTTAATATACTCTTAACCTCACTATTAAAATTTTGGATGTTACACAGTGTACCATGGTGTAATGACCTCTTCCATTTATGCTATATGTGTGTGTGTGTCTAGAAGAAAGAAACACTTGAAAAAGCCTTGCCAAACCAGCAAGGTACTAGGTAGGCATTAAATAAGGGACTGTAAATATAAAAAAAATGATTTGTTTCCCATAAGTACACACACACACACTAATAGATTTATTTAATAACTAGTTTGAGTGTTCTATTTGTTCTTCTATTGCTTATGATTGCATCACTGAAAAATACAAGTGGGGTTGGGGATAGAAGATTATGTAAGGAAAAAAATGCCATTTGATCCTTTGTTTGACTTAAACATAGGAAAAAAATGCCATTTGATCCTTTGTTTGACTTAAACATAGGTTTAGCCTTTCAAATAAAATAATTTTCCATCTTCTATCACCAACTACTCTTTAGATACGTGTCATTGAGCCATTTTGGCTGAATCATGATTACAGATCATAGTGTAGTTTTTTTTTTTTCCTACAAAAAAAATGATGCCACCTCATCTATGAAAAGAAATAAATTACCTCAGATGAATCTTGCTTGCGTTTTAAGACTTGCCTTTTGCATTCTATCTACTCTAGAAACTTAATATTTAGAAGTGATATTATTTTTCTCGACTTATATGAAAACGTTTTCAGAAAGTTAATCTAAATAAGCTTAATCTCACTGCATAAATTCATCAAAATGACGTAATGCGCTCTTAAAATAATTAGGTGAGAATTTTAACTTCTAAGCATCAAGATGTACTAATTGATAAACTTCGCAAAAAAAAAAAAAAAAAAAAAAAAAAAAAAAAAGTAGGTGAAAGGAGAAAAGAATTGAGAGGTAGTAGTCATCTGTCACTACCATGCAAGGTTGAAGAAAGTTTTTTGATAAAAGATTGAAGATTTTTTTTTTTTTTTTTTTTTTTTTTTTTTTTTTTTTGGAATAAAAGATAGAAGAAAGTTAAATAGATGAAATTAAGAATATCGAAAGTTTAGAGGTCTTTTAATTCTACAAAAAATGACATTATCCCATAAGTGGGGTTAAATATGTGGAATATAGAATACCATTATACTCCATATATAATGAAGTATTTAGATAAATTGTTAATCAAAATGTTTTATTCAATAACTTTATTAAGATTCGAACAAAAAAGATGACTTTACTAAGTGTTCTCTTATGTATTCTTCTACCCTTTTTAGAAAACTTTATACTTGTTTGATATACCTCCTCGTCAAGCCCATAATGGCCTTTTATATTCATATGTTTGAACGATCACAAATGATTTTCTGCTATTGTTCCTTCCTAAATGTATTGGATATCAAGGGGCTCTTATCTTAGGCTTTAGACTTATGCCTCAAGTCCAAGGTTTGAGCCCTTGAGGAGGCGCTCTTAGGAATTTGTTCCCAAGGGATAAATTAGGTCTAGAGGATAGGACAATACCTCCTCAGTGGAGGCCGGAACCCACGTAGGGGTTTGGAGAAGTGGCTTTGGGGACATCGGTCCCTCCGGTGGGTGGGCCATTATGTAAAAGAAAAAAAAAACATTGAAGAAATTTCAAGCACTAAACCTTATCTCTTTTTTGTATATGTTTATTATGATTTTTCTTTTTCTTTTTTATGACAGAAAGAAAAATCAAGTAGAGTAGGTAAAAAAAGAAGAAAAGTCATGACATATTAAAAAATTAGAAAACCATAAATGTGGCAACCCTGCCAATTACAAAGAATCATATATTCCACAAAAGATAGGACTTACAAATAGACTTATAGTCACTTATCTCTTAAATATTGCTCCTCAAATGGAACCTTAATTGTACCATCGAGCCTGTCTTTTTCTTCTTCTAATGGAAGAGATCAAAGGAAGAGTATGTGTTACTGGGGGCACTGGCTTTATTGGTTCCTGGATCATCAAGACACTCCTTGAGTCTGGTTACTCTGTTAATACCACTGTTAGATCTCACCCAGGTACCAAATATTTCTGCATATATTTGAAGCAAATATATCAATCAATCATCAATTTATCTTCAGGAATAACTTATTTAAGGATTTCACTAAAGATTTCCAGCTGAAAGCTAGATCATTTACGATCCAAAATTTTTTCTCCCTCTTGGGGCCTGTCTTGTTAACACAAAACCTTTGTATCTTTCTTTGTTCACCTGGATTCATTTTCCATTGCAGGACACAAGAAAGATGTGAGCTTTCTCACAAATTTGCCAGGAGCATCTCAGAGGCTGCAGATTCGAAAAGCAGACCTAAACGAACCAGAGAGTTTCAAGGAAGCCATCGAAGGGTGCATGGGAGTGTTCCATGTGGCTACTCCAGTGGATTTCGAGGGAAAGGAAGCTGAAGAGATTGTGACCAAAAGATCGATTGATGGAGCATTGGGTATTCTAAAAGCATGCCTCCTTTCACAAACAGTAAAAAGAATTGTTTACACTTCCAGTGCCTCTGCTGTTGCTAATTTTGACAAAGAAGATGAAGTACAGGACGAGAGCTCATGGACTGACGTGGATTATCTCAGAACTTCAAAACCATTTGGATGGTCCTATGCCAGTTCTAAGACATTGACAGAGAAAGCAGTGCTTGAATTTGGAGAACAACATGGATTAGATGTTGTCACTGTGACTCCTACTTTTGTTGTTGGACCCTTTATTTGTCCTAAGCTTCCTGGTTCTGTTCGTTCAATGCTCTATTTTTTACTTGGTACATCCTTCAATTTGGTTCTATACATTTATTTATAATCTTATTTGGTTATGCAAATAGCTTGTTGTCAGAAATTCCATATCAGGAGGGGGTTACCTTGAATGAAGGGCACAAAGACTCTTGACTGCTAGCTTTGGGACTACTTGCGGACAAGAGGGAAACCCCCTCATTCAGGTTAATCCCTCTTGATGTGGGACTCAAGACAATTGTCATTAAATGTACAGTGCCTTTAAAATTCTGATGCAGGTAAGAAGAACCGATTTAGTTATCTGCAGGCACCTGTGGTTCATGTGGATGACGTGGCAAGAGCACATATATTCCTGCTTGAACATCCCAATCCAAAAGGGAGATATAATTGTTCTAAATGTCTGGCAACCGTTGAAGAAGTGACTGAAATTGTGTCTGCTAAATACCCAGAACTTCAAATGCCAACCATAGAGTGAGTAGTTCTTCCGAACTTCTCCATCATGTTTAATTTTTTCTTCACAAATATATGATAATTTGATTCAATTAAAATGACTTGTATTCCATAATTTGATCTCTTATTTATTGTAGGTCCTTAAGAGAAAGCACTTGCCTGAAACTTCCAAATGCGTCATCTAAGAAGCTCACAGATGCAGGATTTGAGTTCAAGTATGGACTTGAGGAAATGTTTGTGGGTGCTATTGAAAGCTGCAAGGAAAAGGGCTATTTGTAGAAAATATGGTATCTGCAAATAGTTGTAATCAATTGTCTTTGTAGCATGTATAATGTGTGCGCGATTGGAAATTAAATTGCATGACAAATTATGTTGTTTGGTATGTATATGTCTTTTATATATATGTGAACACTATTTTGATTACTAATATATTTGAATGATATTTACAAGGTTTCGATTATATTAATAATGAATTCAAATATAATCTCATACTAACCGGCTCATTAGAAGTTTATTGTTTTGTTATGTTTGATTGTATGTGTTTTCCTTTTTTGCGAGTTTGTTTGTGTTAGGTTGTGCTTATAGGGTTTTTAAATCATTGTGAAAAGAAAGAGAAAAAGCGCAGGATAAAAAGAGAGAGCCTTTGAGCACCAAATACATGAACCATGTTAGTGTATCTAACATGGGTTCTTGAGGAGTTCGTAAATAATGCAATGATTAATCAATCGTTTGAAATTGTTTGACTCTTCCATCTCTTCATTTGAATAAGAGTTTTGTGGATAGTCTATAATCAGTGATTGTGGCAATTGGAGTCGTTGTCGTTGATTCATGCAAGGAGTTTGAATCACATCGAATTGAGGTAACGTCTAAACTTTCCTTTGAGAAAGTTTCATCTTCTTAATCTGACGTGATAAACACTTGTAGTTTACAATAGCTAGGTACATATTATGGTGGAATGGGTATGGAAGGAATGAGTTATTTCATACGGTGGATTGGGTGAAAGACAGCTGAATTTTCGGAATGTGTAGCAATATTGTTATTTTGACATTTTGTAATATGTTATAAATGGACGATCAAGCTCATATGTTTTGTTGTGAGCAGAAATTTTGCTATGAAAATTGTCACTAAAGGGCAATTTTGCCCAGAAATATTTCAGGGGTTAATTTTGCCCTGTTAGTGTAAAATATGGAGTTATTTTGTCATGATTATTATCTCAAATAATGTTGACTATTAGATGATTAAATATATAGAGTTGATAGTTTACATTTTATCTACGTCATTTTTATTGAGGTGCAAATTTCCCCCAAAAGTTCATATATATGTCATCTAATTCATTTTTTTCAAAGTTAGATTAAAAACTTTGGGGTAAATTTGCACCTTATAAAAAATGATATGGTTGACATGTAGATTATTAGTTCAACATATTAGGTTTACTAATGGTCATAATTAACTAGGATAACAACCTGGAAAAAATTGCTCCCCTTTTTACACTTCTGAGGCAAAATTCTTCCCTAAAAAACTTTCAAGACAAAATTGACTCTTGGTGACAACTTTCAGAATAAAATAGATCCTTTACCCTTTTTTGTTTGCTAGTTAATTTGTGTTGAAGTACACTCAAAAATGGGACTTGTTGAAGCTTATTTTGTTGTTATTAATTTGTGTTGTTTATATGACAACTAAACTTGTTTATAAAGAGTTGAACACTTATAAGTTGGATTTGTTCAAGCTCTTATATTTTCTCGTTAACCAATTAATTTATCTTGTTCATTTGACAATTTAACATATTCATACGGAGTGAAACAATTAACTTGCAAATCAAACTTGTTCAGGCTCTTACGTTCAAACTAGGAGACGGAGTGATCGACAAACGAAACTAGGTTTTTTTACTTTATACCAACTGAAATTGATTCATTATAGTTATCCTTAACTTAACTGAAATTCTCCCAAATGATATAATCGCATCTTTTCTAAACTTGAAGTTGTTTCAGTGAATTATATTCATCTATTTCTATAGAAAATGACATCAAATTCAGTAATTACTTATAATAGTATGTTATTTTAAAATTAGAATATTGTATATCATTAAAATGACGGTTATTAACTATGATCATTACATTATTTGTGTTTTCGTGAATTTCGCCTTTTAATATATGACGGTACACATATTTAACCGTTATATTTTAACAGTATATATTCTTGTGCAACTTCCAATATACATGTGTTTATTCATTTGTAACCGTTATTTTTTAAATGTTATATATGCGAATTTGTTGTGGTGTTTATTCAGTTTTTCTATTGTTTAATTCTAATATATTTTAAGTTGTCAAAATGATATAAAAAATTGTAATAATATTTTTCCCATAATTTTTAAGAATATGATCCCCAACAAATTTTTAGGGTTTTTTATTTTTATTTTTATTTCTTAACAGTTCTCTAAAAAATAAATTTTATTTATTCTTTCATTTATTTTAGTTGACTGATTTTCACCACTTAATTTTTATTCGTCTTTTTTTGCCAACGTTATTCTGATATTATCTGATTATTTTTTTTTTTTGGGCAATCTATATCACACATTTTTTGGTTAATATGTAACAGTTCTTTGTAAGTTATTTTAATATAATCATGCACGATGGAAATTATTATTAGGATAGAATACAAATAAAAAATTAAAATTAAAACACTAAAATAAAATTTAAAGTAAAATTGTGCGTTCAAGAATAATAAAAGGATATAATGGCTTGCAATGTTCTCTTTCTTTTTTTTCTTTCTTCTTTTTGCGTGAAAATGGCTTCAAACAACTACTCGATCTATGGGACCGTACGCCCATCTGTCGTTACTGCAAATCGATGATGCGTCTGTGTCCGCCACATGTGCCGATGACAAGGACGTTCCGATGACGCGGCTACGATATGGCTTTTTACCTTGGATGATGACTACAACATGACGCTGACATGACATCCTATGTGGCTGAAACTGAGGATTCTGATTGGGACAAAGGGATGATGTGGCTGAGGATGTGGTGTGACGCTTCAGAGGCTGACAGGACAATAAGAGGACGTGTATGACCATGTGTCTTCCATGTGTACAGATGACAGGGACATATTTATGATGTGGCAGATGATTTGGCTAGCCACCTCAGACAACGATGGGGGCATTTCAATTACGTGGCGGATGAGCTCCTCTTGACACGATTGTCGATTGGTTCATCACCCCTGATGGCAGCGAGCTCTTCGTCAAGGTCACCAGAGGCAACCTCAGGGAAGATGTCAATCGCAAGTTATAGTTATAACTCACCTCCTTATTGATCAACTCCACCATTCGGTGACGATGATTGAAGTCCAGATTTAAAAAATGTTGGCCTTCATCACACATCGTTTAAAGTACTCTTCGGTTTCCCTCCTTACACCGTATTTGAGAGAAAATTACGTAAAAAAATTTAAAAACATAAAATTTTAAGGTATAGAATTTAAAATTAGGAGCTTCAAATACATAATGATTAGGGGTGAGCAAAACACCCGTAACCCGCCCCGTCCGCCCGCGTCCCGTAATTTTTTGCCCGCCCAGATTTGGACCCGTAACGGATACTGGCTGCCCCGTACCTGTATAAAATAAACGGGCGGGATACGGGTTAAGCCACGGGGCACCCGTTCCCGCCGGTTACCCGTTTAATTTCATATATATATATATACATATAAAATTAGATATCATAATTTAATTCTTGCACAAAGCTAACATCGTTGCTCTTGGTCTGGTGGTGCAAACTTCACTAAATCATTAATAATTGGTTCTGTGTTCGATCCCTCGCGCCCCACACGTTGAAGATTTCAGTTTTTCTATCAATTTTTATATAAGATTTTAAACATTAAAACACCAAAATTACAAAAAAAACCCCTTTGCCCTCTTGTTCATCTCCACTACAACTTTCTTTTTCTTTTCACATGCTGCCTCCAGTCCTCATCCTCGTCTCTTTCTCTTTTTTATCTCCTCTCTCAAATCGCCGAAGTCCATGGTCATCTTCTCATCCGTTGCCGCTCCGATGACAGCAAGTCGATTTCATGCTTCTTCTTTTCAGATATGTTCAATAGCGCCCACAATCTCACCATCTCATCTCAGATCTGTTTGCTCCCTCGTCGAGTATAAAAAATTTGCAGATCTTGCCTTCACATTTCTCATATCTCGTCCGGATTATAAGGATTTCTCTCCTCTTTGTTTTTTGATTTTTCTTCTTCTTCTTGTTGGTGGTGGCTGTGTGTTTTCTGATTTTTCTTCTTCTTCTTCTTCTTTGTTGATGGTGGCTGTAATTGGTGTGAGGAATGAGAGTGAGGGACGAAGTTTCTTTGTTTGTTTTTTTTTTTTTTTTTTAAAAAAAAAAAAAAATAAAAAAGTAGTCACAGGGTTCCCCGGAACCTGGTTGGATAGCCCGTGTTTACTCGTACCCGTTTAAACGGGTCAAACGGGTTATGGCACGGGCACGGGTCTGCCTCGTACCCGTGTAAAATAAACGGGCGGGACACGGGTTAGGCCACCCCGCCCGTTGCTCACCCCTAATAATGATCTATGAATGACAATCTTTTTATAGGAATACTGAGAACACCGAGTGATAATTTTGATTAAAAGAAGTATATATATCATTATAGCTTAATTTTAATTAAAAATACACATTATAACTTTCATCTATGAAATTTGAATTTTTATTTTTTAAAAAATTTTAAATTTTGATATGATAGATTATTAAAAATATATAACTTTTGTTATTTTAGATATAAATTTGTAATCTCATAAAACACAAATAATAGAGGGTCAAAAACTTTTTTTTTTAAAAAAAAAAAATTGGTTAAAAGTTTCCCTTTTGAGGCTTAATTAGAGCGCAAAAAGGGTTGTTACCTCTATTAATAAGTCGTTTTCCCCGATTTGAACTTGTATTCTCCTCCTTTTTCAGGTAAGGTCACTTATCACCTCAATCAACAGCTTTTTTGTTGGTAGGGTAAAAAACATATTATTTCTCACCAAGACACCAACGATCAGATCAACTCGTGATCACCCTTTAAAAAGCTCTCTTTCTATGAGTAAAGATGTATTTGCCAAGACATGGGATAGACTGGCTAGAAATAAAGTTTGAAGACATGAACGCTTGATGATCAAAGGTAGGACCTTGAGAGAATATATCTCTTACAACTCCATCCACAAAGACACCACAAGGGTTATTAGTCCTTAATACAATTTGAGTATTCACACGAGAATACAAGGATGCAAGCTGTTAGAAATATAAGGTAATTGGTTGAATAATTGGTTAGGGCCTAATCTATAAATAGATGGTCTTAACAATATTGATTTAGTGTGTTGGGTGTGGAGCCTTCACCATGTGTGTGGAATGTGGAGTCTCACAAGAGAGAGTTAACTAGGTCTTTCTCTAAGAAGGAGTTAACATGGTCTCCTTTTAGGTTTTAGAGTTAACCATGAGGGTTACTCATTGTAAGGGGATGTTCCTCTTTATTGTTAATAATACATGATTCTTCATCTTGATTTTTCTTCAATCACATTTGTTAACACAAGCAAAGCTCACATGAGAGAAATAAAATTCTCAATTATCATTCATCAAGTCTGAATCTTAGTACAAAAATATGGCATTCATATATAGGCAACAAAAGAACACTCTATAACTAAAACCCTAGTGATAAATGCTATAAGATCTCAAATTTTAAAATTACGGTATACAAATTGAACATGTGTTTAGGAATTTTATCTCAATTTTTATAAATAAACAATTTTAGTGGTAATTCTAAACATACCCACCACGCGCTCTGAGCATTTTTTGGATCCTAAATGTCAAAGATCAGGACCATCGATTTGGGTCAATTAATTGAGGGTTAAGGTGCAGATTGACCATCTAAGTATTAAGTTAGGAGCATCTGGCACAAAAATGTATTGAGGTTACCAAAACTACCAATAAACAATTGAAAATGTGCAAAAATATTAATAAAAAATTTAAAACTTCAGTGGATAGACTAAAATGGGGATTGCGCTACTTTTACCAAAATTAGTTTCTTCATTGGTACTTTTGTGCATTTTTCAATTGTTCATTGGTATTTTTGGTACCCTCAAAACATTTTTGTGCTAGATGCTTCTAACATAATACTTCGTTGGTCAATCTGCACCTTAACCTATTAATTAAGGAAGGCCCATGCATCCTTACAGTATTACGGCCTTTTTTCTCCTGTAATATATATAAAATAAAGAACTATTTTATAAAAATTAGAAAGAGCAAATAAACACCCGTGAAAAAAAAGACCGATTGACATTATTCATTGGTCACTGAACTGCATATATAATTATATTCATATAGATGGATGGCTGCACCTACAATATCAGTAAGAAATGGACTAATAGATGCCCATCTTAATGACGTTTTTACAAAGTGGAGGACTTATAATTAAGGCATGGACTAATAATTAAACAATGTTATTATTTAAAAGAGCAAAATGCTTACCATTATATATGTGCAATGTTATTATAAACAATGCTTACCAAAATGTTTTTGAAGTGTCAGCGCCAGAATCAAATATCAATCATGTCGGATTATGTAAGCCTCAAACATATAAAGTCAACTAACTAATATCTCAATTTCATCAATAATAAAATTTTAATATACTCTTAACCTCACTATTAAAATTTTGGATGTTACATAGTGTACCATGGAGTAATGACCTCTTCCATTTATGCTGTGTGTGTGTGTGTGTGTGTATAGAAGAAAGGAACACTTGAAAAAGCCTTGCCAAACCAGCAAGGTACTAGGTAGCCATTAAATAAGGGACTGTGAATAATAATATTAAAAAAAAAAGATTTGTTTCCAATAAGTACACACACACACTAATAGATTTATTCAATAACCTGTTTGAGTGTTCTATTTGTTCTTCTATTGCTTATGATTGCATCACTGAAAAATACAAGTGGGGTTGGGGATAGAAGATTATCTAAGGGAAAAAAAATGCCATTTGATCATTTGTTTGACTTAAACATAGGTTTAGCCTTTCAAATAAAATAATTTTCCATCTTCTATCACCAACTACTCTTTAGAGACGTGTCATTTAGCCATTTTCGGTGAATCATGATTACAAATCATAGTGTAGCTTTCTTTTCTACAAAGAAAATGATGCCGCCTCATACATGAAAAGAAATAAATTACCTCAAAGGAATATTGCTTGCGTTTTAAGACTTGCCTCTTCTGCTTTCTATCTACTCTAGAAACTTAATATTTAGATACAATATACAAGATAAATGTTATAAGAGTTTTATCTCGACTTATATAAAAATGCTTCAAGAAAGTTAATCCAAACAAGCTTACTCTCATTGCATAAATTCATCAAAATGACGTAATGCGCTCTTAAAATAATTAGGTGAGAATGTTAACTTCTAAGCATCGAGATGTACTAATAAACTTCAGTAGGTGAAAGGAGATTGGGGGAAAAAAAGAAAGTAGTTAAAAGGAGAAAAGAATTGGGAGGTACTAGTCATCCGTCACCACCACGCAAGGTTGAAGAAAGTTTTTTGATAAAAGATTGAAGAAAGTTTTCTTGATAAAAGATAGAAAAGTTAAATAGATGAAATTAAGAATACCCAAAATTTAGAGGTTTTTAAATTCTACAACAATGAGCATTATCCCACTAAGTGAGGTTAAATATGTGGAATGCACAATGCCATTGTACTCGATCAATAATGACGTATTTGGATAAATTGTTAACCAAAATATTTTATTCAATAACTTTATTAAGATTTGAACATAAAAGATAACTGTACTAAATGTTCTCTTATGTATTATTCTATCCTTTTTAGAAGACTTTATACTGTTTGATATATACTCCTCGTCAATCCTATAATGACCTTCTATGTTCATATGTTTAAACGATCACTCATGATTTTCTTCTATTGTTCCTTACTAAACATTAACTCTTCTTTGTATATGTTTATTATGAATCTTTTTTCTTTTTTACTACAGAAATAAAAAGCAAGTAGAGTAGGTGAAAAAAAAATAAGAAAAGTCATGACTTATTAAAATATTAGAAAGCCATGAATGTGGCAACCCTGCCAATTACAAAGAACCATATATGTTCCACAAAAGGTAGGACTTACATATTAAATAGACTTATAGAGTTATAGTCACTTATCTCTTAAATATCTACTTCTCAAATGGAACCTTAATTGTACCATCGAGCCTGTCTTTTTCTTCTTCTAATGGAAGAGATCAAAGGAAGAGTATGTGTTACTGGGGGCACTGGCTTTATTGGTTCCTGGATCATCAAGACACTCCTTGAGGCTGGTTACTCTGTTAATACCACTGTTAGATCTCACCCAGGTACCAAATATTTCTGCATATATTTGAAGCAAATATATCAATAAACCATCAATTTATCTTCTGCAATAAATTACTTAAGTATTTCACTAAAGATTTCCAGGTGAAAGCTAGATCATTCACGATCCAAAAAAAATTGTGACGCAATTTGCAAACGAAAAAAAATTTTGTCGCAAACTTTTGCCCACGGAATTTATTTTCCATCGCAATTTGTGACGAAACTTCTTTTTCCGTTGCAAAAATCCAAAAAATATTTTCCCCACTTATAAAATCCAAGAAAATTATCTCTCGCGGCTCTTTTCACCCAAATATCTAATTTCTCTGGCCTGTCCCTGCTTCCTTCGTTCATCATTAATTAATATTTCCGTCACAAATGTTTTTTTTATATCAAATTTAACTAATAATCCTTAATATATAAAAATCTATTTAAAATTGATTCATAACAAGGATGAGGTCACTAGAATGGTAATCTTTTTGACTCAAGGTGTCAATAATTTACATGGATATATAGTAACATTATTTACCTGCTAAAGTTATCTTGGCAAGTTGATTATTAATTAATCATAACTTCCATGTTAAGGTGCAAAGACGTATATTGTAACAACCCTGTGAGACGAGAAGATAAACCTATTAAAGCTTTCATTCGATACATGCTTCTGCAGGGTTGTTTGTAGCTTAGGGGAATAATTTAGCAAATGGATTGTATATACTTAAGGATTATGGATAACCATTTTTTCCGGGTTGTCTAATAGAATGGATAGGTTATAAAATCAAATAACTAAAGACTACCAATAACTTCCTATTCTTAA
Source organism: Acacia acuminata (assembly GCA_019022655.1). Taxonomy (NCBI): domain Eukaryota; kingdom Viridiplantae; phylum Streptophyta; class Magnoliopsida; order Fabales; family Fabaceae; genus Acacia; species Acacia acuminata. The sequence continues at coordinate 975,568 of JAFJYI010000247.1, forward strand.
GGCAAGGTATATCTTCAAGAGCAACAACATATGAGCTAACTAATATGTGTGTGGTTTAATTTCAGTTTTTTTTTTATAAAAATTAATTCAATATATTCAGTTTTATTTGTAGAGATTAAAACAATGTGCAGATGGCTTCAATTTTAATTTTAAATATTCTTGGCATCAACCTAAAATACACAACGAAACACTATTAATTGTGATAATAAAAAATAAAAAATAAGCTAATATCCCAATGAATCAGTTGCCACGACTAACTTCTAAGATCCCACCAAATCAGCAGTCAACACATACATAGCTAAAAAATAAGAGCAAAAGACTCAATTTATTTTTCAAATTCAAATCACAATCATCATTAATATCTTCTCTAATATAAGTAGTAACACGGTTAAATTCCATTTTATTTTTAAATAATACCTTTAATTATGTGAAGTAATGCCGTTTATTTTATCCTGATTGTCTAATAGAATGAATGGGTTACGCGTGGTTGCGTACAATTAATATGAATCAACAACATCCTCCAACCTATTCAAAATCATATGAGCTAATTATTGTTCAAGATTTGATTATTGTAATTAGGCATAATCATATGAGCCTAATCATAATCACATTTAATAATCTTTAAAGTGGGATATGCTATTGTCACTACCAATTTTATGTCACTACTAAGTCACTACCATTTTTTCACCGTTAGATCCGAATCTCAGCTACCTTTATCATTTCTCTCTCCTATTGAGATTCCGATCTAACAGTGAAAAAGTGGTAGTTATATAAAATTGGTAGTAACAATATCCTAACCCTAACTTATATATTAGATAAGGGTCTATACATAAAAAATAGGGTTAGGATATTGTCACTACCAAGTCACTACCATTTTTTCACCGTTAGATTGGAATCTCAATAGGAGAGAGAAATGATAAAGGTAGATGAGATTCGGATCTAACGGTGAAAAAGTGGTAGTGACAATATCCTATCCCTAAAACGGGATAGGATATTGTCATTGCCAATTTTATGTCACTATAACTTTTTCACCGTTAGATTGGAATCTCAATATGAGAGAGAAATGATAAAGGTAGATGAGATTCGGATGTAATGGTGAAAAAGTGGTAGTGACTTGGTAGTGACATAAAATTAGTAGTGACAATATAGATTCAACTATTTAATTTCTTTAAAGTAAATTAAATGTAGACCGGGCAGCTTCAAGAGAGGTAAAAACCGTGCTGGAAGTGGGGAGTACTAAGAGATCATGAGGGAAACTGGGTAGCTGGCTCTATGCATTACCATGGTAGCTGCTAGGTGTTTGAAACAGAGAGATGTGCCACTGTTAAGGGTCTGAATTTGGCATGGGATCAGGTTCTTTGAAGAGTGGTTCGGAATCGGATGTGAAAGAATTAATCGATTTATTGATTGATGATAGATTTGATGCTAGAGGGAGCCTCATTCTGTGGCAAATCATGGAGTTTATGAGGAAAGACTGGAATATGAGGATACTATGCATTCCAAGAGAGAGGAACAAGGTAGCGGATGCTCTTACTAAGAAAGGTTTGTCGTCATCGAGTTTCTTAGATGTATGTCCGAAATTTTTATGGACTTTATGTTCACAAGAGTTCCTGGGATTTAAGTCTCTATGGCAATTTTCGTTTAGTTTAATGTTCTTTCTTAGGTATAAAAAAAAAAAAAAAACTGTTTAATTTGTCAAAGAAATTAACAGGAAATACTCAATACTTAAGTTTTATCCTTTTTATAACAATTATATAATATTTAATGTACTATATAATCTATCGAAAAAAATATACCATATATTAATTCAGATTCAGTGTTGTTAGATTTAAATGAAATAATTTTTTCTAGAAAAAAAAATACTTATATAGAAAAGAAAAAAAAACTTATATAGAAAATTTGAATACTCAACATCGTTTAAATATGTGACCCTCTCAAAAACTTTAGTTAAAGTCAAATTGGTTATACTTTAACAACATCTCATTTCATTTAGTTGAGTCGGCTATAATAATCACATAATGTTATTGTGCTCAAAAATAAAAACTTTGTCGCGATACATTTCCTCAATTATTAGAGTTTTTCATCTTATTATTCTCCACTCAAAAAGTAAACAAATATAGATCAGCCTAGTGCCTAGCTGGCTAGCTCCATAATTTCTCATTTTTAAATTTCCATTGAAAAAGTCACCCTAATCAGAAATTTTCTTCATTTATTTAGCCAGTAGATTTTTTTTTTTAATTATCCTATTAAATTCCCAGCTCTACTGCTCTAGTACAGATTCCAATATCTATTCCGTATTAGTAATTTTTAGGATTAAATATCAAATTTGCCACGGAAGTTTTGCTAATGGAGCGTCCAGCACCCGGAAGTTTTTTGGGTACCAAATTTGCCCTGGAAGTATGAAAAAGGTACCAAATTTGCCCCGAAGTATGAAAAAGGTAGCAAATTTGCCCATCCGTTAATTTTGACCGGTAAGTTTGACTAATCGTCCACGTGGCAAGCCACCTCATGACACGTGGCATGCCACCTCATCAACCAATAAGAGTTGAGTATCATTTTTGCCCGGAAGTTTCCAATGAGAGCAATTTTGCCCCGGAAGTTTTTACTAAGGAGCAATTTTACCCGGAAGTTTACAAAATGTATCAATTTTGCCCTTCTAAATCAGTCAAAGACCACACACGTCATGCCTTGAAAAGGTCGAACTTGGAGTCAGAGAAGGAGATCCTTGAGATGTTGAGCTCAAGGCAGCCAGAATTTATGAAGCCGAACTGGTCACAAGAAGCATCACTTATGATCTAAGCAAATGATCAATCTATACAAAGCAGTGGCCGCCCGATTAAGCCTAAGGCCCTGCAGGGCCAATTTCAAATTTCTGGCTTATTTTTCAAGCCCGAGCCCTGCAAGGCCAGGGCTTAAACGGGCCGGCCCGATTTCCCAGCTCTAGTCCCTGTGACTAGTTCGACTTCACAAATTCTGGCCGCCTTGAGCTCAACATGTCAAAGATTTCCTTCTCTAACTCCAAGTTCGACCTTTTCAAGGCATGACATGTGTGGTTTTTGACTGATCTAATAGTCAAATTTAATATTGGGAGAAAGAAGGGTAAAATTGCTACTTTTGTAAACTTTAGGGCAAAATTGCTCCTCAATGAAAACTTCCAGGGCAAAAATGATACTTTTGATTGATGAGGTGGCATGCCACGTGTGATGAGGTGGCACGTAATCTGTCAAAATTAACGGAGGGGTAAATTTGCTACATTTTTCATACTTCCGGGGCAGATTTGGTACCCTAAAAACTTCCGGGTGCTGGACGCTCCATTTGGGAAACTTTCATGGTAAAAATGGCCTTTAACCCTAATTTTTAACACATTTTTATGCAAAAAAAAAAAAAAAAAAAAAAAAAAAAAAAAGAAAAGAAAGGGTGGGGGGGGAGTACGAGGTCAATTGGTCATAAAATATAAACAAGTTGGCCTTACAACACCTCTCTAGAATCATGTCAAATTAAATCATCCCGACCACCATATTTAGGCAGAAAAAAAAAAAAAAAAGGAATCATGCGCAAATATTTTTCCCCCTTTGACATCGATTACAAGGCACTTTAAAATTAATTTGAAGTTAAAATATTTTTAAAATTACACTTACTTTTTTTGGAGTACAAATTACAATTTTATTTTTAAAACTAATACATTATACTAGATCTTAATATGGAGCTTACTAACGATATGTTTTAAAAAAATATTAAATTTATAATTTTAAGGATCAAGTTTGTATTTAACACTCAAGATATTTAGGAATGAATAATAGTTTTTAAATTTGGCCTTTGGGAATAATTTTCCCTAAAATTAAATAACAACCTTCATTCGGCATTTGAATTTGGAATACGGTTTCAAATATAAGACATTTTTATCAACATACATATAAAACAGTTAGGTAGTTGAAATTTTATTTTTTTTAACCCTACTGCTCTTTAAATACATAAGAAATCGACCATACTAATAAAATGATAGTATAAGTAATACATTTAAAACAAGACACCACATTGATTATCGTTAGAAATCCGTAAAATGAAATATGAGATTCTCCAGTACATACTTTATATTTCAAAAAAAGGAAGAATGTTCTTTAGAATCCAGCAATGGAACCTTTGATACATAAAATTAGGAAGGCACGGGGTTGAACACAGTTACGGGCGCTATTTATGAATACCTATAGGCCATATAGGCCTTGTGTTACGTTGTCGATGTAGGACTATCAGTCAGTCATATACATTACACAAAACAATGTTAAGAGGTTGTTTCAGCAAAAGGACCAACAGAACGTGGGTTTGTGGACTATAATGGTGAGCCTTTGTAGTGAGGTTGACAAAGACGCACACTTTGATTAGCCTACTACTATATGAACTTGAACGAATAATTATATGCAAATAACAAAGAAATGAGAGAATGAATTGTTATGTGAATGTGAGAAAGTTGTCCCTACATTGGCATATTAAAGAGAGTGATAGATTTATATATATAAATTTTTTTTAGAGATACGCTATTTATATAAATATATAAATATTTAGGGAGGCACAAATTTCAACCATGTTACTTTGCTATTTATAGCTACCTATAGGTGATATTTACTACGCTATTTATCGATGTGGGACTTACTGGGAAAGGAAGAGACCCCTTCAAATCTATCATAATGGTGGGCTTATAGACTTTATAGGCGACCTTTAGGTCAAATAGGAATTGTGTTGTCGATATGGGACTACCAGTCCGTTACACATAAGAGGGTTGTTTCAGCAAAAGGACGAATAGAGTGTGGGTTTGTGGACTATAATGGTGAGCCTTTGCAGTGAGGTTGATAAAGACGCACACTTTGGTTAGCCTACTACTACTATATGAACTTGAACTAACAGTAATATGCTAATAACAAAGAAATGAGAGAATGAATTGTAATGTGAATGTGAGAAAGTTGACCCTACATACGCATATTAGTGAGAGTGCTAGATTTATATATAAAAAGAACATTTTAGAGATCTGCTATTTATATAAATATATAAATATTTAGGAAGACACAGATTTCAACCCTGTGACTGTGCTATTTATAGCTACCTATAGGCGATATTTACTGTGCTATTTATCGATCTGGGACTTACAGGGAAAGGAAGAGAGACCTTCAATTCTATGATAATGGTGGGCTTGTGGACTTTATAGGCGACCTTTAGGTCATATAGGAATTGTGTTGTCGATGTGGGACTACCAATCCGTTATATATAAGAGGCTTGTTTCAGCAAAAGGACGGACACAACGTGGGTTTCTGGACTATAATGGCAAGCCTTTGCAGTGAGGTTGACAAAGACGCACTATTTGGTTAGCCTACTACTACTGTATGAACTTGAACTAATAGTAATATACTAACAACAAAGGAATGAGAGAATGAATTGTTACGTGAATGTGAGAAAGTTGACCCTACATAAGCATATTAGGGAGAGTGGTAGGTTTATATATAAAAAAGAACATTTTAGAGAAGTTCTATTTATATAAATATATAAATATTTAGGGAGGAATAGATTTCAACACTATTACTGTGCTATTTATAGCTACCTATAGGCTATATTTACTGCTTTATTTATCGATGTGCGACTTACTGGGAAAGGGAGAGACACCTTCAAATCTATCATAATGGTGGGCTTGTAGACCTTATAGGCGACGTTTAGGTCATATAGGAATTGTATTGTCGATGTGGGACTACCAGTCCGTTACATATAAGAGGGTTGTTTCAGCAAAAGGGCGAACAGAGTGTGCTTTGTGGACTATAATGGCGAGCGTTTGCAGTCAGGTTGACAAAGACACACACTTTGGTTAGCCTACTACTACTATATGAAGTTGAACTAACAGTAATAGGCTAATAACAAAGAAATGAGAGAATGAATTGTAATGTGAATGTGAGAAAGTTGACCCTACATACGCATAATAGTGAGAGTGCTAGATTTATATATAAAAAGAACATTTTAGAGATGTGCTATTTATATAAATATATAAATATTTAGGGAGGCACAGATTTCAACCCTGTTACTGTCCTATTTATAGCTACCTATAGGTGATATTTACAGCGCTATTTATCGATGTGGGACTTTCTCGAAAGGAAGTGAAGCCTTCAAATCTATCATAATGGTGGGCTTGTGGACTTTATAGGCGACCTTTAGGTCATATAGGAATTGTGTTGTCGATGTGGGACTACCGGTCCGTTATATATAAGAGGGTTGTTTCAGCAAAAGGACGAACATAGCGTGGGTTTGTGGACTATAATGGTGAGCCTTTGTAGTGAGGATGACAATGACGCATACTTTGGTTAGCCTACTACTACCATATGAACTTGAACTAATAATAATATACCAATAACAAAGAATGAGAGAATGAATTGTTGTATGTATGTGAGAAAGTTGTCCCTACATTGGCATATTAAAGAGAGTGATAGATTTATGTATGAAAAGAAATTTTTAGAGATGCGCTATTTATATAAATATATAAATATTTAGGGAGGCACAAATTTCAACCCTGTTACTGTGCTATTTATAGCTACCTATAGGCGATATTTACTGCCCCATTTATCGATGTGGGACTTTCTCGGAAAGGAAGTGAAGCCTTCAAATCTATCATAATGGTGGGCTGGTGGACTTTATATGCGACCTTTAGGTAAAATAGGAATTGTGTTGTCGATGTGGGACTACCACTCCATGGTATATAAGAGGGTTGTTTCAGCAAAAGGACGAACAGGACGTGGGTTTGTGGACTATAATGGCGAGCCTTTGCAGTGAGGTTGCCAAAGACACATACTTTGGTTAGCCTACTACTGCTATATGAACTTGAAATAATAAAAATATACCAAAAACAAAGAAATGAGACAATGAATTGTTATGTGAATGTGAGAAACTTGACCCAAAGAAAGGCATATTATAGAGAGTGATAGATTTATATATAAAAAGAACATTTTAGAGATGTGCTATTTATATGAATATATAAAAATTTAGGGAGGTAGAGATTTCAACCCTGTTACTGTGCTATTTATAGCTACCTATAGGCGATATTTACTGCGCTATTTATCGATATGGGACTTACTGGGAAAGGAAGAGAGACCTTCGAATCTATCATAATGGTGGGCTTATAGACTTTATAGGCGACCTTTAGGTCAAATAGGAATTGTGTTGTCGACGTGGGACTACCGGTCCGTTATATATAAGAGGGTTGTTTCAGCAAAAGGACGAACATAACGTGGGTTAGTGGACTCTAATGGTGAGCCTTTGCAGTGAGGTTGACAAAGACGCACACTTTGGTTAGCCTACTACTACTACTCTATGTAGTTGAACTAATAATAATATACCAATAACAAAGAAATGAGAGAATGAATTGTTATGTGAATGTGAGAAAGTTGACCCTACATAGGCATATTAGAGAGAGTGATAGATTTATATATAAAAAGAACTTTTTACGAGATGTGCTATTTATATAAATATATAAATATTTAGGGAGGCATAGATTTCAACCCTGTTACTGTGCTATTTATAGCTACCTATAGGCGATATTCACTACGCTATTTATCGATATGGGACTTACTCGGAAAGGAAGAGAAGCCTTCAAATCTATCATAATGGTGGGCTTGTGGACTTTATAGGCGACCTTTAGGTCATATAGGAATTGTGTTGTCGATGTGGGACTACCAGTCCATTATATATAAGAGGGTTGTTTCAGCCAAAGGACGAACAGAACGTTTGTTTGTGGACTATAATGGTTAGCCTTTGCAGTGAGGTTGACAAAGACGCACACTTTGGTTAGCCTACTACTACTATATGAAGTTGAACTAACAATAATATACTAATAACAATGAAATGAGAGAATGAATTGTTATGTGAATGTGAGAAAGTTGACCCTTTATTGGCATATTAGAGAGAGTGATAGATTTATATATAAAAAGAACATTTTAGAGATGTGCTATTTATATAAATATATAAATATTTAGGAAGGCACAGATTTCAACCCTTTTACTATGCTTTTTATAACTACCTATAGGCGATATTCACTACGCTACTTATCGATGTCGGACTTACTCGGAAAGGAAGAGAAGCTATCTTCGGACTTTATAGGTGACCTTTAGGTCATATAGGAATTGTGTTGTCAATGTGGGACTACCAGTCCGTTATATATAAGAGGGTTGTTTCAGCCAATAGACGAACAGAATGTGGGTTTGTGGACTATTATGGCAAGCCTTTGTAGTGAGGTTGACAAAGACACACACTTTGGTTAGCCTACTACTACTATATGAACTTGAACTAATAATAATATACTAATAACAAAGAAATGAGAGAATGAATTGTTATGTGAATGTGAGAAAGTTGACCCTACATTGGCATATTAGAGAGAGTGATAGATTTATATATAAAAAGGAAACAAGAGAGTGTTTTTGAAAACCTATCATGCCATTTTTCCCAAAGTAAAAAGGCTGTGACATACCAGTGGAGAATCTTTTTTTTTTTTTTTTTTGAATGAGGTATGAAATTCATTAAAGAATAATCTGAGTAGTACAACTGTAAATGAAACAAGATTACAAAATAAGATTAAACTTCGAAAAGCAACGTTTAGTGTGGAGAACAAGGGATTTGATCTGAATTAGAATCCCATCAGGAGTGAAGGTCTCATGGTTGAACACTCCTTTGTTCCAGATATCCCAGAGTTTCCAGCAGGTAATACAGGCTCCAATTTTCCAGGAGGTATCAAGGGAGGGGGAGTGGATGACTAAAGTAAGCCAATCTTGGATACTTAATCGGCAAAAATCAGAGAACATATCAGTTGGAAGAATTTTCTTCCAAACCACGGAGGCCATTGAGCAGTGTTTGAATATATGATCAAGGCTTTCCTGATTATTTTGGCAGAGGGCACAGGACTGGTCAAGAGTCAATAATACTCTAACACCTTAAAACTGTAGGGCACATAAACTGTTAGATGAGAAAGGGTAGAATAGGAATTTTCCTGTATTGATTAATTTGTTATTATTTGTTGTATTGTTAATCAGTTATTATTTTGTTGGTATTCAGTTAGAGTTGAGTTGTAAATGAGCTGTATCCCTATTCCTTATATAAGTGGACCCACATGTACAGTAAAGCATTCAATACGATTTTATTTTCTGCAGTTTCAAATATCACACTTTACTTTTCTCTTCCTTTCTCCATTTGCGAGTTCACTGTTTCTTGCTTTTCCGATCACTTCGTTTTGCATCAATTTCACAGATTTGCAAAACTTCTCATGGTATCAAAGCAATCTTGTTGATATAGCTGATTCCTCCTTCGCTATTGGTGGTTCGACCTCCGGATCAATGCCTAATGGAGCTTTGAATCCGAATCCTTCCAGCCCTTACTATCTTCATCCGAATGAGAATCCAGCTTTGGTTCTGGTTAGTTCAATTTTGACTGGTCTGAATTACCACACGTGGTCACGAGCTATGGGAATGGCTCTCCAGTCGAAAAATAAATTGGTGTTTGTTGACGGAACAATCTTAGCACCACCGGCGTTGAGTTCGAATTACTCTGCCTGGTTGCAATGCAACACTATGGTGAGTTCGTGGCTTACACGAGCGATTTCACCAACAATTTCACAGAGCATTTTGTAGCTGGACAAACTTACGATATTTGGACAGATCTGCGATATCGTTTTGCACAGAGCGATGTCTTCGGCGTAGCTGAGTGGCAAGATGAGATCTATGCCTTTCGCCAAGGAGATCTTTCGATGAGTGAATATTACACTAAACTGAAAATATTCTGGGATGAGTATATGATTCTTAGACCAATTACTCGATGCTCCTGCAATTTCACATGTTCTTGTGTTCAATATCGTGAAAGCGATCATACTCTGCGATTTCTGAAAGGTTTAAGTGAACGTTTTGCATCGGTCAAATCTCAAATTATGTTGCTTGACCCTTTACCTAATGTGAATAAGGTTTTTTTCTCTAATTTTGCAACAAGTACGTGAAATGTCATCCAATACAGAGCCTATGATTTTGTTTAATAAAGGACCTTCGTGTCCTTTAGGCTCCTCTGGTACTGGTTCTAAAGGTAATGTGCCTAATGGATCTGCTAACACAAATTTTTGTACATATTGTAATCGTCCTCGGCATACGGTTGATACCTGTTATCGTAAGCATGGGTTCCCTTGGTTTTAAGTTCTGTCATCGTAAGCATGGGTTCCCTCCTGGTTTTAAGTTCTCTCATCAAGCTTCACTGTCTACTAATCAATTTCAGTCGCAAGATCCTGTTTCTAATTCTGTGAAAGAGCAACATAATATATCCTCTGGTCTTTTACCAACGCCTTCTCCTCAGTTCACTCCAAAGCAATACCAGAAAATCCTTGCTTTAATTCAAACCGGCGCAATTAAGTTCTCTTGAATATTTTTCTAGCTATCATACAATTGATCCTATTCCAATTAAACTCCCTAATCATAGTTATATTACCACTAAAATTTCTGGTACTGTTTGTATTTCCCATTCTTTAACTCTTCATAATGTGTTCTATATTCCTGACTTTACCTTCAATATTCTTTCCATTTCACAACTCACTAAAGCTGTTCCTTGTTGTTTCATTTTCCTCTCTTCTATTTGTTATATACAGGAGCTTTCTCTCTGGAAGATGATTGGTATAGCTGAAGTTTTCGAAGGCTTATATTTTCTCAATCCTACAAAATAAGTCCCTACCATTGCTATGGTTGTTCCCCTATTCCAGAGGCTTCAACTTCTTCTACCGTGGCCTCTATTCCCCTTCCAGAGGCTTCAAACTCTCCTGAAGTGTCTGCTGTTACCTTTGATATTTGGCATCATAGACTAGGTCATACTTCTCCTTACACTTTAAGAATTTTACATAAATAGTTTCTTTATATTCGTTTTCATACCACTCCCACTCCATGTGGTGTATGCCATATGGCTAAACAAAAGAGATTGTCTTTTCTTGTAAGCACATCTTTGAGCAATAAAATGTTTTCTTTGATACATACTGATATTTGGGGTCCTTTTGCTGTTACTTCTCTTCGAGGATTTAATTATTTTTTGACTATTGTCGATGATTTCAGTCGCTTTACTTGGGTTTTTCCTATGAAATCTAAATCTGAGGTTCGAGTTCATCAACAAAATTTTATTATTTCTGTTGTAACTCAGTTTCATACCCACGTTAAAGTTGTGAGATCTGATAATGGCCTTGAATTTTTTATGGAATCCTTTTACAAGTCTAAGGGCATAATTCATCAAACCTCTTGCATTGAAACTCCTCAACAAAATGGGGTTATTGAGTGCAAACATCAGCACATTTTAAACGTTGCTCGTGCTCTTTTATTTCAGGCTAATCTTCCAAAATTATATTGGTGTTTTGTTGTTTGCCATGCTGTTTTTCTTATCAATCGTTTACCTTCCCCAATACTTCATGATTCCACTCCTTTTGAGTTACTCTATAAGCAATCTCCTTCTTATTCTAATTTGCGTGTTTTTGGTTCATTATGTTATGCTTCTACTACTTCGGCTCATAGGTCAAAATTTGATTCAAGGGCTTCCAAATGTATTTTTCTGGGTTTTCCTCTAAATACTAAAGGGTATTTGCTGTTAAATTTACACACTAATGCTGTTTTAATTTCTTGAGATGTTGTATTTTATGAATCATCTTTTCCTTATCCTATTGCATCATCACATGCTACTTCCACTTCTACATTATCTCTTCCCATCTATAATAACCCTCTTAATTATTCCTCAGTTCCTTTTTCCCAAATCCCTGATCTTGTTACACCATGTTCACCATCTACTTCTATTGACCATACTTCTTCCTTGTCTATGACTCATATATCTGATTTGCCTCAACATGATTATGTTCCTCCACGAGTCTCTCGTAGACCACATAAACCTCCTACTTATTTGCAGGATTATTATTGTTTAGCATTCACTACTTCAACCGCCTCTTTTTCTTCCAGAGATAAGTATCCTTTTTCTTCCACTCTTTCTTCTTCTTTGTCTTCTTCATATCATTCCTTTTGTCTTGCTGTTTCTGGTGATGACATTCCTACTACCTATGTCAAACTTCCAAATTTAAGCCTTGGCGTGATGCTATGGTAACTGAAATTTGTGCTCTTGAACAGAATAAGACATGGATCCTCACTCCTTTGCCTAATGGGGTTCACCCTATTGGTTGCAAATGGGTGTTTACTAAGAAATATAAGTCTGATGGTACTCTTGATCGATATAAGGCTAGGTTGGTTGCCAAGGGTTTCACTCAAATAGAGGGAATTGATTATTTTGATAAATTCTCTCTTGTGGCTAAGATGACTACGGTAAGGTTATTGCTTGCTTTAGCTTCTATCAATAATTGGCATATTCAACAACTTGATGTGAATAATGCTTTTCTTCATGGTGATCTTCATGAAGATGTGTATATGGTTTTACCGCCAGGTTTCTATACTTCTGATTCTTCCCTTGTTTGTAAACTTCAAAAGTCTCTTTATAGTTTAAAGCAAGCTAGTCCTCAGTGGTTTCAAAAACTTTCTTCCACCCTTGTTTCTTATGGCTTTATTGAATCCAAGGCTGATTATTCTTTGTTCACTAAAGTTTCTGGTGCTCATTTTACTGCTCTCTTGGTCTATGTGGATGACATTCTTTTAAGGGTTAAAGACCTAATTTGCCACAAAGTTTTTCTAAGGGAGCGCCCAGCACCCAGAAGTATTTTGGGTATCATTTTTGCCCTGGAAGTTTACAAATAGCAAATTTTCCCATCAGTTGATCTTGACCGTTGGATTTGTATCATTTTTGCCCCGGAAGTTTACAAAAATTTGCTCTAAACAAAACTTCTAGGGCAAATTTGCTCCTAAAAAAACTTTTGGGGCATATTTGCTCCATTTTGTAAACTTTTGGGGCAAAAATGATACCCAAAATACTTCTGGGTGCTAGGGGATCCCTTAGCAAAATTTCCATGGCAAATTAGGTATTTAACCCTTCTTTTAATTGGCAATGATTTGATTGAAATTAATATGGTGAAGGCTAATCTTGATATTCTTTTTAAGATTAAGGATCTTGGTTCCATAATATACTTCCTTGGTCTTGAGATTGCTCGTAGCAAGTCTGGAATTTCTTTATGCCAACGTAAATTTGTTCTGGATTTTCTTACTTCAGCTGGCTACCTTGACTGCAAACTTGCCTCTACTCCTATGGATAAACATGTTAAATTGAGTCTCACTTCAGGGACACTTCTCTCGATCCATATCCTTACCGGCAACTTGTTGGGCGTCTCTTATATTTGACTACCACTAGGCTTGATATTTCCTTTGCTACTCAGTAATTAAGTTAGTTTATGTCAACCCCTACTGATATTCATTTGACCACTGCTCATCGTGTATTGTGCTACTTAAAATCTACTCCTTCGAAGGGTCTTTTCTTCCCTTTCTACATCTGATTGTTCTTTGAAAGGTTTTAGTGATAGTGATTGGGCTACTTGTATTGATTCTAGGTGATCTGTTACCGGTTATTGTGTTTTCTTGATAATGCACTTGTTTCCTGGAAATCTAAGAAGCAGAGTATTGTTTCTCTGTCTTCTTGTGAGGCTGAGAGTCGTGCTTTACGTATGACTACATATGATATTTAGTGGTTGTTATATTTGTTGGCTAACCTTCGCATTTCTCATTCTCATGCTGCTCTTCTATATTGTGATAATCAGTCTGCTATTCATCTTGCTTCCAACCCTACTTTTCATGCTCGTACCAAGCATATAGAGTTGGATTGTCATCTAATTCGTGACAAAGTTCAAGTCGGTGTTATTAGGTTGTTACCTATTTGGTCTGTAGATCAACTTGCTGATGTTTTTACCAAGCCCCTTGATGCTGGTCCATTTAATTTTCTTGTTTCCAAGCTAGGCATGATTGATATTCATGCTCCAACTTGTGGGGGGCGGTTAGATGAGAAAAGGTAGAATAGGAATTTTCCTGTTATTGATTAATATGTTATTATTTGTTGTATTGTTAATCAGTTATTATTTTGTTGGTATTCAGTTAGAGTTGAGTTGTAAATGAGCTATATCCCTTTTCCTTATATAAGTGGACCCACATGTATAGTAAAGCATTGAATACAATTTTATCTTCTGTAGTTTCAAATATCACACTTTAATTTTCTCTTCCTTTCTCCATTTGCGAGTTCACTGTTTCTCGTCTTTTCCGATCACTTCGTTTTGCATCGATTTCACAGATTTGCAAAACTTCTCGAAAACCAATGAGAGAGAGAGAGAGTCAAGTTATGGCGTGAGCAAACAAGCATGGTGATGCAATGGTGGGGGTGATGCATAATTATTTACTAATACAGAGTTTTAAATAATGTTAATCAGTTTTGGGAGATAGAGAAAAGATCGATGCATGAGGAAATGAGGCTCCTTGACGCGGTTTTGGGGCCTGAGTACAGAGAAGCAACAGCCGGTTTCATCACAGTTCATTCCTCCAGTTGCCCATACGCAATGCTATAGCATTTATACTGTACAGCTCTCGCAATTACTACAGCATGAACACTCTAAGGAAATTTATTCAGTTGACCACACCACGCTAATCTATCGAAGCTCTCGCATTCGATACGTACAATCCTATTTTATACTTCTCCCATATGTCTATGGCGATTTTTCTAGTTGGATTATCAATACAAATCAAGGTGTATGGTCATGAACGGCAGACCCATTCCTGAAGTCTACAATAATAGGTCAAGCCTTGCACCAGCCTGCCTAGCAATCATTGCTTCTCAGATGTCTAACCCCAACTCCTTCTCAGTAAGCCGAGACCACTGATCTAGCCCTTAGCTCTCGCTAATCAACAAGAAATTAAATCACTGATAGGCAACTGAATATATTAAATTAAGAACTAGCAACTGGGTTCATTCTATACTTAGAAAATCATCCTCATTCAGCCTCAGGAAGTTAGTTCATGACTGACGAGGGAATCACAAAATAGAGTATTACAGAATAGATCGTGATAAAAGATTAAAACAAATAAACAGAAAGCTTGATGGAGGTTCCGATGGCGTGGAAGAAGCCCTGTCACGTCACAACTCCACGTCTTCTTCACTCCGTCTTACTGCAAGGAAGGATGCTGGGTTCTCTTGGAGTCCTCGTGCTCTGCAATTCTCTCACTCTTCTTTGAGTCTGGTGGTATATGATTGGTCTCTGACTCTTGACGACTCCGACTCCAACTCCTTTTAGGGTTGGCTGTTGTTTTCTTAAATAGTCTGGTCTTACTTGCAGCGTACGTTCAATGATCTGGGCCTTTCCTAATCTGTTGAGGTCCAATCGTATCTTTCTTTCCAATCTCGGTAGATTGATTCTGTTGATACTGTGGGATTCTTCAAATCTTTAGTTTCGATCCTCCGCATCTTCTATTTCAAAACGTCAGCAATCTAACCGTTATTCTTGCCCTGCAATATATTTCCTGAAACAACCTTGACAAAAGATCAAGACATATGCCATATAGCACTGCGCCATTTACTCTACTATAGCTTCAGGGATGCATTGTATTGCACTTTAGTAAAGCTGTCCTGATGCTATAGCATAGCATCGGCTATGTTATGTGACTTTCTCATAAAAGCTTAAAACTTGCTCTTTCTTAGCACATGTTTAAGATATAAGTGGATTTTATCCTTAAGTTCTCTGTACCATGAATTAATGCCTTTTTGCTTAGATTGACAGCAGTTAAGCTCATATTCACCATACAATTCAGTCATAAAATACAGGGAAAACATAACATAATTAGTGCTCATCACAAACCCATTATCTTCTCAAGTTTTCATCCAGATGCAGAAAAACTCGTTCGTCAATTATAAAGCACCTACTCAATATGCTCCTTTGCCACTTTAATTAGAGAATAGATTCAACTATCGGCTACAAACCTCTTCATCTCTAACGTACTATTTGTGTCATATCAAGTGTACTTCTTGACGAACGAAGGAAATGAACTTTATTATGATGTAAGAAGAAATTCCTTGGAGGAGAATTAAAGCTCTCTCTAGAAAACGGTCTGCATGGAATTGTGTCTGAGGTTAGAGTGATCTTTAGAAATCCTGGAGTAGTAACCAAGACAAAAGAATCTAATCTTTCCTTGATTACCTACGGCAGATTAAAGTATGTCCTCTCATCTGTGTTCTTGCTTGTTCGTCAATCTTGGAACAATAAGAATTGAACATGAACTAATGTTGTTTTCTTTTCTGGTTTGTTTTACAGTAATGTTCCTAAAGCGGCAGTTTATATGCAACATTTAATAGGGATTGAAGGGGTTATAGTTGATTTGGTGGAAGAAATAACATAGGCGGTTTCGGATATGATAAAGTCATCAAAGGTGGTTGAAGATGAGGGTATCACGATGGAAGAGAAGAGGAAAGGGGACTTAGAGCCTAAAACATTTGCTTATATACCCACATCAATATAAGAATAATATTTTTTTTTTTTTGATGAATTTGACTATAAATATTTGCAATTACTAATGGTTGAAGCATTTGCTTATTGTGATCCCTTTTTCCCTATTTGTCTAGGAATAATTAATTAGAAAAGGATTTTTTTTTTAAAAATAAAATTTGGGATTTGCAATAGAATTTATTTCCATCGCAAATTTTTTTTAAATAAAATTTGGGATTCGCAAATATTTTTTTTCAAAAAAAATAAAATTTGGGATTTGTGACGGATTGGTTTCGTCGCAAATTTTGAAATTTCGAATTCATTTTTCGCAAATTTCAAAATTTTGCAACGAATTTGATTTCCATCGCAAATTTTGAAATTTGTGACGGAATTTATCTTTTCCGTCGTAATTTGACGCTATTTTTTGTGACGGATTTAATTCCGTCGCAAAAAATTTTTTGTGCAAAAAAATTCCTTTTTTGCGACGGATTTTTTCCGTTCGCAAAAACTGACTTTTATAAATGATGCCTTAATGATGATTGATTGTCTTGGTTGGCACCATTCAAGCCTAAAACAATTAGGAAACTACTTATTCTTCAAAACCAAGTTAGCTACCTAAAATAGGAAACTAAAACAAGGCTTTCAAGAGCAATCTTTGACCAAAAGGCCTTATTCAATGCAAATAAAAAAGGAAAGTAATTCAAAATAAAAGTAAATCAGATTTGATGCATAAAGATGCCTTCTAGATGCTTCTTGAGGTATCTTGGTGTCACTAATGATCTTCCTCCAAAACATATGCTCGTCACATGGTATTTTAAGTGAATTCTTCAATCTGGACACCACAAGGGTCTTGTCATCATCTTGTTTGGCTTCTAGCAATGTGATCACATTATTGGGCTCTTATTGGGTGTATTAATGGATGCCTCTTCCAAATAAAGGGGCTCCAACTATTTAAGCTCTCTTATCAAACAATTCAGGGTCTCCTTCATAGCTTTAGTCCCTACTTTTGTCAATGGGCCTCCAATGCTTTATAATGGATCTTTTGGGACATTGGACTTCCATCCTTCGAGCTTGGGCTTCTTGCTCCTTGCCTTTCTCTACATTTGGAGCACCATCTCTATCTTGCCATACTTCTCCATCATTAGGGCCTGATCATCCGGTCTTCTTAGGGGTGCCAGCTTTGGATTGACCAAAACAAAATATTATGGTCAGCAATAACCTTAAGGAAATAACAGGAATGAAAAGTATGAAAAGCTCCAAAAATAGTGTGATGAAATACATAAACAAATATGGTTTCTCACACAAGAGTTGATGAAGGAGCATTCTACAAAGCAGCAGGGGAAATGGCAGCCCAAGTATTAGAAGCAGTTGTACATTTCCCCCCATGATCTGCCTAAGGCTTTAGAGGATGTCGAGTGTTTTGCCGATAGCCCTGGATACCATACAGTTGCAACAGACAACATGTTAGCCTCCTGGAGAATAACACGCTTCATAACAAGCCTATCTCTCCTGAACATGTGAAGGTATAAATCAACACCAACATAGATACAATGAGAGTGGCTATAGGCAGCTTTATTACATAACCTCACCGTCTACTTAGAGTATGGAACCCCTTACTCAAAAGAAGTCAAAGGCCCAAAATAAGTTACCTACTAAGTCAAGCCCCCACTTAGTCCAAGACCCCACTAAATCCAAGAAGAGGAAGCATCCCATCCCCAATTATCAAATGTGATTGAATAGTTGGTTGCTTAAACTTTGATTACATTTTGATATGTTGGTTTCGACATTTTAGGCACTTGTACCATAAATACCTTGTCCCCAGCGGCCTCCAGGACAAGATCAAGTTCATCTGCTCTGACCATCTCAATAACCAGTGTGATGGCATGAAGGGAGATCTTAAGCAACAACACGCGAGGTTTATGGGGGATGAATTCATCGGGGCACCAGACGGAAGTGACACTTACTTCTTTGTGCCTTACATTCAATGGTGAGAACATCATTAACCCTGTTTAAAATTAGTTTTTATTTATTATCTAATTGTCCGAATGGTGTGTTCTATTATTATACTTAGGAACCACTGGATGGTTATAGTCATAAATCCAATACGCAAAAGGATTTGGTACTATGACTCTATAAGTGGGGGTTCCAGACAGGAGACCATATATGTAGGAGACATTCAACCAATAAGTTATTCATTCACCATCTATTATAATTCAGTTCATATTGCATGTTTCTATATATATAATTTTATATTGTATCTTCTCTTAGCGGTCTACAATTAGCGCACTTAAGATGGTCTCAAGTGCACCAAGAACAAACTCACCGATGGCATCTATAGATGCGCCTTCCAATGGCTGTGTCAAAAAGTATATATATTATTCACTAATGACTATAATATTAATAAATTGATGAAGCATACAATATAGTTTATATATATATAGGGTTAAATGCCTAATTTGCCTAGAATTTTTGATAAGGGGGCACTCATCACCCGGAAGTTTTTTTTGGTACCAAATTTACCCTGGAAGTATGAAAAAGGTAGCAAATTTGCCTTGGAAGTATGAAAAAGGTAGCAAATTTTCCCCTCCGTTAATTTTGACCGTTAAGTTTAACTGAGTGTACACGTGACATGCCACCTCATCAACCCAATAAGAGTTAAGTATCATTTTTTGCCTCGGAAGTTTTCACTGAGAGCAAGTTTGCCCCGGAAGTTTACTAAGGAGCAATTTTACCCCGGAAGTTTACAAAACGTATCAATTTTGCCCTTCTTTCCCACATATTAAATTTGACTCTTAAATTAGTCAAAGACCACACATGTCATACCTTGAAAAGGTCGAACTTGGAGTCACAAAATGAGATCCTTGAGATGTTAAGCTCAAGACAGCCAGAATTTGTGAAGTCGAACTGGTCACAAGAAGCATCACTTATGATCTAAGCAAATGATTAATCTATACAAACGTAAATATTATCACTATTGATTTGTTTTACTGAACCAATTTTTGGAACAATTCATTTCTCGTTTTGCGTTTCATTTGCTTAGATCATAAGTGATGCTTCTTCTGGTTTTGCGACAGACCTTTCAGTCCCTTTGACCAGTTCAGCTTCACAAATTTTGGCTGGCTTGAGCTCAACATCTCAAGGATCTTCTACTCTGACTCCAAGTTTGACCTTTTCAAGGCATGACATGTGTGGTCTTTGACTGATTTAATAGTCAAATTTAATATTAGGAGAAAGAAGGGCAAAATTGCTACTTTTGTAAACTTCCAGGGCAAAATTGCTCCTTAGTGAAACCTTCCGGGGCAAAATAGCTCCTCAGTGAAAACTTCCAGGGCAAAAATGATACTTAACTCTTATTCGGGTTGATGAGGTGGCATGTCACGTGTACACTCAGTCAAACTTAACAGTCAAAATTAACGGAGGGGCAAATTTGCTACCTTTTTCATACTTCCGGGGAAAATTTGATACCAAAAAAACTTCCGGGTGCTGAGTGTCCCCTTATCAAAACTTCCGAGACAAATTAGGCATTTAACCATATATATATATATATATATATATGACTGATAGACAAATTTTTATTCTTATTTCTTTATAGTGCTCAAAGCAACCAAACAACATCAACGATTATGGGTATTGCATGATGTAGTACAAAAAGGACATCATCACGAACGGTCCTGAAAATATTGATACAAATACGACATATTATAATATTATATTCATAATTCATTCATATATACATTCAGTCAGCTATATATATTATAATATGTAACTTTCATATATTGTTTTCTTTTGCGCTTTGTATTTTAATGCATCCTACACAATGTTTAGCAACTCATAAATGAAAAAGTGGCTGTAGAGTTGGCGGCATCTGTGCAACATCAGTAGAAGAGTAAATACATATAGCATGACTGTAAATTTTTATATACTGATGATTTGTTTTTTTAAAGTTTTGGTCTTAATAGTGTATACATGTACATGAATGACTAAATATCACAACCACAAAAAAGCTCTACGACGTCCGTTTTTTTTTTCCTGTTTTACGTCCCTTTTTAAAGGGATGTCTATGTAGGGGACACTAGAAGATGAAAGTTTTGGTGTCCTAAAAAAAATTTAGGATGCCATAGTGAGACTTTCGGTGTCCTAAAATATATTTTAAGATGCCATATTTTTCTTGAAAAAAAAAACCCCAAACCTCAGGTTTGGGGGTTGGCCGTGGAAGTGGAAGAAGAACCAGCAAAAAACATATCAACAATCTTCTAGAATAACCAACAAGATCAACACATCAACAACTAACTTTCGTCAGAATTATATATAAAATCGTTAGCTACCCTTGCAAATAAAACATATATTATTGGATCTTGAATCACAATTGCGTGTGTGTGAGATTTTGTGCAAGAAACAGAGTAGGAAAACTTCAACTAATAGGTCTACTGTTTGTGACTTGTGAGAAGACCAATGAATATTGTTTATGTAAATTAGCAGTAGCAATTTATAACAATTGAATACCTATTATCCATCTAGAGGTTTTTCTTATTTAAAATAAAAATTATTGAACTCAAATCTAAAGACATTTGAACTTAAAGGTGATGGACTAAAATGAAACCCCAATTTTCTATCTGACTCAAATCCTAATTCGAAAGGCTAATAGGTAAAATCAACACTGAATCATCATAAATTTTTTATTGAAACAAGAATATGAAGTTGAATATACCTGTAAAGTTAATAGATGGAGGAGAGGAACAAAGGTAAGCGAGATCGAGAAGTCGGGTTCGAGAGTTGTAGAAAGGAGAAAGGAGAAGTCACCACGATGCAACTAGCATCGGTGATGGTCTTGGCAACACCACCAACGGTAGATCTGGGCTTTACACAGCCTAGTTGCCGTAGATCTAGGCTCTACGAAGGCTTTTCACATTGGCTTTGTTCTCATCGACACTCATCAACAAGCACATATGGGAGTTCAGGCAGAGGAGGGTGAGTGGCCGAAACTTGGAAGGTGAAGGTTGAAGTGTCTGAGAGAGAAGAAAATGAAACTCTCCTGAGCGGCCTGCCTTGTGCTTGTGCAAAGCTCTAAAACTTGTTGGGACAAGTGAGAGAATAGGCGTCCCAAATTCATATTTAGGATGCCAAAAAATGCCAAAAAATTTCCCAAAATGTGCTAAATAATTAATTTTAGGCATTCAAAAAAAAAAATTTAGGACTCCAAAGATTTCCCCTAGCGCAAAAAAAAAGTCTCAAAATGCATCAAATAATTAATTTTAGGCGTCCCAAAAACATTTTAGGACGCCAAAAATTCAGTTTAGGGGTCCTGAAATGTTTTTGGGACGCCTAAATTAGTTTTAGCGTCCCAAAATATGTTAGGACGCCTAAGGCTCAACGTTCAAGCAAGTAATTATGAGAATGCCACCACGTTCACTTTTTACTTCCCTTTCTTTAATAAGGACGTCTTTTAGGGAAGTAATATCTCCTTTTTGTAGTAGTGTATATTCTGATTGGTTGTATTGTTTTGTATATGAATGAATGTAAATATGTATTGTGATTGGTTCTATACATACATATATACATATACATTATATATATAAATAGGGGAAATGATTTGTCCAGTGACTGGACCTAACATTTTCTCCTGTGAAACCGAAGCTACGTCGTTTCGTCTAGTGATAGCGCGCCTAAAAAAACCCATGGCACAACGTCGTGAGAATCAATTGGAATAGCGCACAATGTAACAATACTAGTTCAGACTTCAGAGATCGATGGCTATGGTGAAACAGAAAAACAAGGACATTGAATTATTAATTCCTAAAGCGTAGAAATCTAATGAGCGAGAGAGAGATTTGAGGATTGAGGAACTTGAAATAGAAGAGACGAGAACGAACCTGGTACATGAATTCGGGGAAACCATAGTAATCGTGGATGGTATCGTTGCGAGAGACGATGTTGACGGAGGGGAATTCGGTGTCCCAGTGAGTGGAGATGATGAGGATGGTAGAAGGCCGCCCGCGGAAACACGTCGGTCTTCCATTTCTGGAGGAAAGCTCTCGCCGGAATTGTCTCGTCCATCAACAGCATTGGCGAACCATGTGAAATGTAGAACGTCTCATTGATCGCTTGCATCTTTGAGTTCCTTAATTGAATGCGTGCACTTTCTTTTGATGATGATAATTCAGTTTCTCAGCCATTAGAATCTAGAAATAGATAGATATGACGTTGCTAGCCAAACAAAGAGTTATTCCTATTGATTCTCACGACGTTGCTCGATCGGAATTGATTCATGGTTTTTTTTAGGCGCACTATCACTAGACCAAACGACGTAGCTTCGGGTTTACAAGAGAAAACGTTAGGACTGGACAAATCATTTGCCCATATAGATATGTACATACACATAAATATAGATATACATACACACACACACACACATATATATATACATACACACACACACATATATATAAACATATACATACACATGTCTGTGTGTGTGTACATACATACTTACATACATACATGTGGGGGGATATCAAAAGCAAAACCTCCACACCCCCATTTTTTTTTGAAAAATTTGGCTTTGATAAATCACGGTTGTTATCTAACAACCATTATTTATGTCAACATATATAGCGGTTGTTAAAGCAAAACTATACATATGATGCAAGCATTACCATATATTATGATGATTGTTTACGTGTACCTGATAATTATTATCATAGCAATCAGCATATCATGAACTCACCAAGCTTCGATACATAATGAATGTTATATTATAACTGTTATAATGGGTCTAGCAAAAAATAAAGGTTCGGAACTGTAATGCATCTACACCGAGCTTTTTATAGCGCTTGAATACATAACGGTTCAGAACCGTGATGTATGACAGTTAATAACCATTATATATCATGATTTTTGTAGTCGTGGCAACCGAAAATATATTTCAGGATATTGTGTGGTATTGGAAAAATAGTTGAGGATACTAGGTGGTATTGGAAAAAAAAATTTTGAATGCTAAATATACTAGAAATAAATTATTTTGATATAATGCGTACCAAAAATATTTCAACGTACATCATACAATTTAATCCAAATAAATAATAATATATATAAAAATGTATTAAAAAAAAAAAAAAGGATCCCCACATTTCGAGAGATGAGCATGCCCTGCTCATAGATACGCTGAGGAGGGGATATGGACCCGATGGTTTTAGTAGCTTATTTGAATTTTTTTCAATGAGAGAGGATGAAATATATCAACATATCTTGAAAATGCTGCTATATTATGCCTTAGCATGGCTTTAAATTCAAACATGGTGTTGTAAGATGTAGAAGCATTGGTTTTGGAGGATAAGAGAAAAGGTCAACTTCTATTGGATGATTTTGAGACAGAATTTGTGATGAAGAGTTCCCTTGATGGCGAAAAGGAAAAGGCATTTTAAGCACAATGGGTAGCGATGGAAAATGAATAAGACAATCGT
The DNA here is from genome assembly GCA_019022655.1 of Acacia acuminata. NCBI lineage: Eukaryota > Viridiplantae > Streptophyta > Magnoliopsida > Fabales > Fabaceae > Acacia > Acacia acuminata. Next base: position 999,442 of record JAFJYI010000247.1, read on the forward strand.
CTTCTTCCTTCTTCACAGGTTCCCATGGTCTTCAATGAATCATATATTCATAAAACAAAAATATTTTTTAATAATCTATGTAAACCTGAATATAATTAATTTATTATTTATATGATTTTTTTTAATCTAAAGTATAACTGATTCTGAATATATATTGTATATGTTAACTTAGAATTGGTCTAGTGGTATAATTGTATAAGGCCCTAATGTATCCCTCGGGTCTTGATTTTGAGTTTTAGAGAAGACACTTGTGTTGGGAGGGGCAACCTCGAACCCTAAAGCGGACATTGGATGATAATATAAAAAAATATAGTGTATATATTTAAAGTCTAGTATATTTGTATATATAATCCTAATATAAACTCTTCAATTTTTTTAAAAAACCAAATTATTTGTAACGCGGCTGGTGGGAGCTTTTTTTAATACCTTATACTTCAATTTATTATCATTGTAAAAAATAGTTCAATATAAATAAAACATAAAAACAAATGTATTTTACTTAGTAAATATAATAATAAAATAAATGAGTAGATTTCAAAAGATACAAAAATCAAATAAGGTGATACTTTAAATATCTTAGTGTTTAATTCTATGCTCATATTTCTCACCAGTAGTGTTTAATTTTAACAGTACCACAAGAGTCCTATAGAAAAAGAAGGAAAATTTTAATAAGTTAGATTAAAAAAATGGAAAAGTGGTGTCAAAAGTTTTTAATTATAATTATTTTTATGACCAAATTTTTTTTTTAATGATTTTTGTTCACTTTATTTCTATTAAATTTTGTAATTTTACTCATCTAATTTTCAAAATCAAACTCAATTTTAAAATTAATCTTACACAGTCTTTTTTGGGAGAATTCCTAAAAAAATATTGTTAAAATAGAAAAAAAAAAAGTCAATATCTGAAATCTCAGTCAAATAGAAAATCTAGGATTAATAAATGTTTCAAAAAACGTCCATGTCAATTGATAAGAATTTAACTTTTACATGTAAGCCAATCTCTCGAATGGAGTCAACCAACACTTCCTTGATAACCGACTCCGCCAACGGAAGCTTCCTCCAGGCCGGCCCGGTGAGGGTAATGATGATCGAAAAAGAAAAAGAAAACTCGATGAGTTGCCACTTGTTATTATGGATGAAAATATGGCTGAAAAAGAAGCGGAACAATCGAATGAGCAAGCAAAGAAATCGAAAACAGGGAACCAAAGAAGTAAGAATGAAGGAAAGCAACCAAAATTCCCTTCCTATCACGCTTCACTCATGGGGTTTAATGGGATTGCACACAGTAGCTATGTAATGGAAGAGGATGATCTGTTTACGGATGATAAAGAAATAAGTTGGAAATTGCCAGAGGAATCTGATGAGATGAAGAAACTCATGGAGATGTATCCAGTTGCGCCATGTATAGAGGAGGAATACAATGAGTGGTGTGAACCATGGAACTATGCACTGATCCTCACGGTTCTTGGCAGGAAATTCAATTTATATGTATTGAAGGAGCTTCTGGCCAAACTATGGGGTTTTTCATCCTTTGAGCTTATTGATATACCGAATAATTATTTTGTGGTTAGGTTTCAGGATAAAGAGCTATAGAGGTCACATTACCAAAAGGTTTTGTATGAGGGTCCCTGGGTTATTAAACAACAGTGTGTTTTAATTCAAAGGTGGACACCCTATTTCAATCCCTATCTGAATCCATTAGGGAGAGTGGCAACGTGGGTACGTATTCCAGACATACCAATGCATTGCTATAACAAAAAGTGTATATCACGATTGGGAGACAGAATTGGTCGCACGCTTAAAGTGGACATGAACACTCTTCATAATTTTCAAAATGCAACACCGAGAATTCAGAGAGGAAAGTATGTAAGGATCTGTGTTGAATTAAATTTACAAAAAAAACTGGTGCCTAAGGTGATTGTGGCAGGTTCCTTATTTAATGTTGAATATGAGGGTCTCACACTCATTTGCTTTACCTGTGGACGGTATGGGCATAGACGAGAGGAGTATCCATCCAAATCATCGTCATCGGACAGCCAAGGTGAAGTTTGCCCAGCACAACATTCTTCAATGCAGCCTCCACCCAATCCAGTGGCGTTATCTCCGGCTTCAAAAACGGAGGATGCATTCGGCCCTTGGATGCTCGTTCATCGGCGATCAGGCCGGAGTAGATTCTTCCAACGGACAGAAGCTACAGATAGCCACCGTACTTCATCGGGGACTGGTGTGAAGACATTGAGGGGGTCATCGGTAAGGCCAAACTCCAGATTTGCTGCGCTGGAAAATCTCCAAGAAGAAGATCTGCTGACGCAAGAGAACGAGCTAACGCGTACGGAGATTGTGGCAACAAAGAACCTTCCTCGTCAAGCTGAAATTGGATCCCCAAATTTTCCTTCGGTCAAATCAAGGGTGCAGGGTAGCAGGAAGTTGCCAGCTGGTAAAGTATCTAACCTAAAGCCTCAAATGGGTCTAAAATTAAAGGTCCAATATAGACCCAAAGAAGCCAAAACCGTGGATCCGGTCGATGCGCATGGTGGGGAGTTGTGTGCAAGTGGGCCTCCTATTTCTCTTGGCCACCACGTGAAAATGAATGTGGAAATGGGCCTTCCAAGCCTCTCGTCCAGCCTAGGCCCGGTTGGCCATGAATTGCAAAAAGATGGACAAATGTTGGGAGAAAGCCACTTAAATGGGCCTGGGAGTTACATGTGACGCGCTTTGGGCCCTCTTTAGTGCCGGAACCACTCAATACCCTCATCCTGGACAAAGCATGGTGACCTCTCAAGACAATGAAGGGAAATCCAATACCAATAATGTGCCTCATTTGGGACCTAAAAAATCTATTGAGAAAAAAATTAATTCAAAGGACATCGGATTCACTCTATTGACAGGGGAAACCTTAACGCCATGATCCAAGATTTACCTCCAACATTAAATTCCAACATTGGGTCTACCAAAGACCGCATCCACGAGGACCCACACATGGAGCAAGGCAATCAGGCATCTCATCCTATTAATTTGCAATCACCGGACCAATGGGACCCTAATGAAGATATAGCTCCAGATTTTTGGAAGGCAATGGAAATATCTGTCTTTGGAAACTCAACTTGAGCAATTGCCGGGCAGGAAGGTACGCGATTCCACTTGTGCCAGAGACTCACAGGAAGGTAAAGCCGGATAGCCCAGGTAAGTATTTATTTCCCTTATCTTTTATTTAATTATTTTAATGATTGTTGCATCCTGGAATTGTAGGGGGCCGGTAGCCGTGCCTTCCCTTTAAATATTAAAGATATTGTTAGCAAATATTTTGTTGACATTCTTTGCCTTCTGGAGCCGCGTATTAGTGGAAACAGAGCTGATAAAGTTTGCCGTAAACTTGGTTTTAGTAATTGGATTCGGGTCGAATCTACGGGGTTCTCGGGGGGCATTTGGATCTTATGGAATAACAATGCTTTTGATATTACTTATATTACCTCCACAACCCAAACTGCTCCATTGCCAAATCGGGATCTTGAGAATAGTACACGGTGATTCATGTGATGTTGTTTATGGGGAGACTACCACATCCGGTAGAACCACCTTATGGAACTCTCTCGTTCTCCGGCCAATTCTAATCTTCCTTGGTTAGTCTTGGGTGATTTTAATGCTTACTTGTCTCGGTAATGATAAACCGGGAGGAGCTGATCCATCTTGGGCCTCCATGCAACAATTCAAAGAGTGTATTGATGATACGCACCTCATCGAGGCAAGGATCCAGGGTGACAAGTTCACTTGGGAAAAATATGGGATCAAAGAAAGGCTGGACTGGGTTTTTACTAACTTCAATTGGATTAATTCTTTTTCAAATTTTGCAGTCCGACATGAGCTTAAGTTTAAGTCGATCATGAGTGGTGGTGGTGAACGTGAACTCGTCAATCCGGAGGAGGAGCTTTCAAAAGAATTTTGCCTATCAGGTTGCGTGGACCCTGGAAAATGATTTTAAGGATATCACCAAGGAAGCGTGGCATGAAACTGATTGGATTCAAGGCCTACAAAAATTTCAAACCACGACTTCGGATTGGAACGACAACAGAGTTGGTAATTTTACAAAAAAGAGGAAAGAGCTGATTCGTCGACTGGAGGGGATTGATAGAAGTATAAGGATGAACTTACAGACTGGTTTGTTCAGACTTGAGAAAAAGTTATGGGAGGAATATCATAAGGTGGCTACTCAAGAGGAAATCACCTGGTTTTAAATCCGTATAAATGGCTTTAGGGGTGATCGAAATACGAGATATTTTCATGCATCTACCATGATCAAGAGGAGAAAGCAGCAAATCGGAGGAATTCTTAATGAGGAAGGGCACTAGATTGAAGATCATGACACAGCAAAAGAATGGCACACGATTTCTTCCATAATCTTTACAGTCGGGATGGCTCTGTGACAAATCCTGGTGACTTCGTCTCGAACTTTCCGTCCATTGCTGAGAATGATCTATACATGTTATCAAGTAAAGTCACCAGGGTGGAAATAAAGAATGCTACTTTCGCTATGGGGGCCTTTAAAGCCCCGGGTTCGGATGGTCTTAATGCTCATTTTTTCCAGTCTCAGTGGGATGTTGTGGGGGATAAAATATGCAAGTTCACTGAAGATTGTTTTGATAATCCTTCCAATATGGCCGCAATCAATAAATCCAAGATTGTCCTCATACCCAAGGTTGATAACCCAACTTCGTTACGTGAGTTTCGTCCCATATCCTTGTGCAATGTAAGTTTAAAAATTATTACTAAGGTTTTGGCGAACAGATTCAGAGGCATTATGGGCCATCTCATAAGTCTTGAGCAATGCGGTTTTATTCCTGATAGATCCACATGTGATAACATCCTAATTGCCCAGGAGGTCATTCATTCTATGAGGAAGAAGGGTAGGAGGAAAGGGTTTGTTGTTGTAAAGATTGATATGGAAAAAGCTTATGACAGGCTTGATTGGGGATTTATTGAAAATACGCTTCTTTGCTTGAATTTGGAGAGGAACTTGGTTGATCTTCTTATGGCATGTATATCCATGACCTCTATGTCTATCTTATGGAATGGGGATGAAAGTCAAACTTTCGGACCTACCGCAGGCGTTAGACAAGGTGATCCATTAAGCCCGTATATCTTTGTTTTGTGTATGGAGCGGCTGGGCCACCTTATTAAAGCGGAATGTCAGGCTCGCCGATGGAAGCCTTTTACCTTCAAAAGGGGAGGACCCCAGCTATCCCATCTTTTCTTTGCCGATGATCTTATTCTCTTTGCTGAGGCCTCATCTAATCAAATGATTGAGATCCGTAAAGTAATGCAACACTTTTGTGAAGTCTCCGGCCACAGAATTAATGTTGATAAATCAAGGATGTTTTGCTCCACAAGTGTTAATTTTAATAGAGCCCTCGAGCTTAGCCATATGCTTGGTATTGGAATTACACCGGATCTGGGGAAATATTGGGAGTGCCGATTATCCATAAAAGAATCACTAAAGCCACGTATATCCGATTGTGCAAAAGGCTAGAGCTAAGTTGTCTATGTGGAAAAGCAAATTCCTAACTATTCTTTGGTCGGTCGGTGTTGATTAAATCGGTGTTAGCATCTCTCCCCGTTATTACATGCAATCAACTCTCCCGCCCATTTGTACTTTAAATGAAATCGATAAACTATCAAGGAAATTCCTATGGTCGCGGGATGAGGATGCCGGGAAGATGCATCGATTGCTTGGGATAAAGTTACCCAAGCAAAGAAATAAGGGGCCTTGGATTCAAGAATCTTAGACGTCAGAATAAGGCGTTTATTATGAAATTATGTTGGAGCCTCCTGACTAAAAGACATACTTTGTGGGTTCAATGCTTATGGGCCAAGTATAATTGTGGAAATTCATCGTGCCTAAAGTTTCAAAAAAAGAAGTTCCTCATCTACTGGAAAGCTATTGTGGAGGTTTGGGACAAGTTCATGAGTGGAGTTGGGAGAAAAGTTAACAATGGAGCCGACACTAAGTTTTGGTCGATCTTTGGCTTCCCTAGAGCGCCCCCTTTTAACTTATGTTAATAATCCGACCTCAATAAATGGAGAAGAATGTGAGAGATCACGTATTGATGAATGGTCGTTGGGACATGAACAGATGGCAAGGGGTTCTTCCGTTGATATCATTAGGACTATCTCTAGAATGCATCCACCCAAGTAACAACTTGCTGATCGCTTTACTTGGAGAATTGTGAAGGATGGAGGCTTTTCGTTAAATAGGCTTATCAATACCTCTCTAGCCGACGGAGGACAAAGTAATAATCACTTCGGTCTATGATGTGGAAATGGCAAGTTCTGGAAAAGGTTAAATATTTCATGTGGAAAGTTGTCCATGAAAAACTTGCCACTAACGCTCATAGAGTCAGGATTAGGCTTACCAGCAACAACCTTTGTCCTTTTCATTGTAATAGTGAAGAGAGCGTGCTTCATGTGATTCGGGACTGTGAAAGAGCCAGGAATTTCTGGAAAGGAATCTTAAAATCTAATTATGTTTCCCAGTTTTTTGCAGGTAATTTGCAGGGTTGGCTCAATTGGAATACCAAACACAAGCTAGGAAAGGGGAAGTTTCAGAATTTCCCCTGGTCAAGAGTCTTTAGCTTGGGATGTTGGATTATCTGGACTTCCAGATGTAAATCCTTATTCCAAGGCGTAAACACAGATACCAGGGAGATGCTTCACTTGTGCAATTACTTTATGTTGGAAAGTAGTGTTAATAACAGTTTATCTCACCAAATTTTCCAACTTGATAGGAATGATGAAAAGTCTTGGACCCCCTACTGGGAACGTGGTTCGTATCGACGTTGACGGATCGGTTCGTCGCGGTTCCAAGTGGCATATGGAGGAGTCATCGGGGACTCACGGGGACAATGGTTGATGGGGTTCTACAAGCCCCTAGGGCTCCGAAACGGTTATAGAGGCGGAACGCATGCCATCATATTAGGTCCGACAATGGCTCAACAATTGGGCCTCCAGAAAATTCTTGCTCTACTCGGATTCACGGAGGCGGTCAATATGCTCATGAGAGGCGGGGATATGATGATCACCCGCCGAAAGACATCATTGGAGATATCGAGATCTCCTTTTCCGGAATTGGAGTGTGGAACTACACTATACTCATAGAGAGAACATTGCATGTGCTGATTATTTGGCAAAGGAAGGACATAATGCTCCTATTGATGCGGACGCGATCCTTATTCCTACTGTTCCTGAGGGGTGCCGTGAAATGGTGCGGAAGGACCAATTGGCCTATCGATCCTAGCTTTGTTCCTTTTGTTTTGTTTTTAGGACTAGTCTTTATGCTCTAGGTCCTATCTCTCTGCTTCAAGCTGCGGCTTGCTTGTATTATGCAAAAAAAAAAAAAAAAAAAAACGTCCATGTCCTTTTTCTTTTTCATCTCTCCCTCTTCTCTCTCCTCTCATTTCGCTATCCATGGCTCCACACAAAGCTTCTCTTGTCATTCTCTGCCTCACGTCCCCACTAAAGGCCGCTCCTCCCTCCTTGCGAGTCTCGTCCGGCCTCCATCGAAAGCTTGCTTTCAGCAGTTGAGTAGACATTCTTTATAGTATGCTTCCTGCATAATCCACTGTTCCCATCAAAATTAGTTCTTAAGGGAGCCTCTTCAACCGATCAAGCGCGCCGACTCAGTTCTTAAGGGATTGAACCCGATAATTTGTTATATCATTCAGAATAAGGGTATTTAGGAACTTGCAATTCACAATCTCGGGTGGGATTGAACCGGAGATTTGATTACCTGAGAGATATAGGGTCACCAAATAAGGCAACTAGCTACAGATATAAGGAGGGATCGAATCAGAGAGAGCATTACCGGAGAGTATAAGTGTCTGGAGTCTCCGGCAATACTAGAGCAACTCAGCGAGTTGCATGTCACGGAGCTGGAGGCTGATTATGTGGATCTCCTTCTCGTTCCAGCAAGAATCCCCAACGAGCGGGTACATTGAGGACACAAAAATGTTGGTGGAGCTACAAGAGGTGTATGAATTTTGGTAAGGGCCGATGATTCTTGATTATACTTTGGTATACATATTCATTTACTTTAGTCTTAATATTTTGAAGCCACATCGCAGGTAAATTTTATTAACAACTTATAGATAATAAAAACTTCAATCGTACATATTGATTGACTACTTCACCTCCCAAATCTCAATAACATTGGAGGTAATATTTTGAAGATACACATGTAAGACGTCATTAATAAATCAGGTGTATAGATAATAACAACTTAAGAATAATAACTTCAGTATAGATAATAACACTGGTACATCTTCTCTTTTGTTTTTATTTGCTAGCTACATAACTTAGGAATATATTGGTTATTGGAAAGATTTGAAAATCTCATATTCTTCCCTAAAGTCTTACTTTTGATTTTAAATAGTAGCCTCTCTTATTTGTTTTTTTCCCTATTTTAACATGATTTTTTTTTTGGGATTTAAGTTTTTATAAATATACATATTCCTTCGAAACAACGGATGGCTAAAGGATAACTAAATAAGTGAATGATACAAAATATAACTGCGTCTTTTCTAAACATAATTTTTTTTCAGTGAATTATATTGATCTATTTGACTAGAAAATGTCATCGAATTCAGTATGATATATATTATTTTAAAATTAGAGTATTGTATATCACAAAAAAAATATCATCATTTAGTAATTTTTCATTTATTAAAATTTTCATTTGTTTGATTCTAATAATATTTCAGGTAAAAATGATATAAAAAATTGGAATAATCTTTGACCCTTAATTTTATTTTTGAAAATATGGTCGCTAAAAAAATGTTTAAATTTTTATTTTTTTCCATTTCTTAACAGTTTACTTTTTAATTTATTTTATTTTTCTATTTTCCATCTGTTAATTTTATTCTTGCTTTTTTTTGGTCAAGGTTATTCCTGTCTATTTTAATATTATCTAATTATTTAATTAATTTGTTTTATTTTTTGGGACAATCTATGTTACAGCTATTTTTTGTTACATATGTAACAGTTCTTAGTTATTTTAACATAATCAAGCAAGAGGAAAATTTTTTCACCTTTTAAAATTAACTATTTATTGAGAAAAATAAATATAAGGATGAAATAGAAATAAATATTTAAAATATTAAAATTAAAACACTAAAATAAAATTTATAATAAAGTTGTGCGTTCAAGAATAATAAAAAGGATATAAACACATTTTCGCAAAGTCAAAACAAATAATGGATCACAAAGTTCAAATGACTATTTCATCACAAAAAAAAAAAAAAAAAAAAAAAAAAAAAAAAAAAAGTTCAAACACTACAGTTTGGGCCAACCCTAGGCCCATTTTCAAATGCTTTCCTCATGTCATTGCTGATATCGACCACCAGACGTGCTGATGACAAGGAAAATTCCATGATATGGTGGCTGATGACGAGGCTTGCCACAATACACAGTGACTAGGAATTGCAGCCGCCAAGGCGTCCTATAGGATGATGACTATGACTAAGCTGATGTGGTGTACACATCGGACGATGATTGTTTACACACTATGGCATGTCAGACCATGTGTTTGTTTGACATACAAGCTGATGACAAGGACAATTTGATGATGTGGCGCATGATGTGGTTCACTACCCAGGATGATGACAGGATTAATGCTGATGCGGCTTGCCGCAGCAACTGATGGCTGGGACAACTTGATGATGTGTATGACCTGGTGTTTGACCCGTGATGCTGATGACAAGGACAGTATGATTAGGTGCGGATGATGTGGCTTGCCCCGAGGACTTTGATTAGGCCACCATGGACTGTGACTAGGACAATTCATTGTGATGTGAGATTAGTGAGATGCCGTGAAGACCTGGAGAAGAAGGGCTGTTGTTTGATGATTAAAATTTCCTCTTACCACATTGGCCAATGAGTATGACTATATGATGAGGTGGTAGATGACGTGGCTTGCCACCATGGACTGTGACTAGGACAATTCATTGTGATGTGAGATTAGTGATGATGCAGAAAAAAGTGATGAAGACCTAGAGAAGAAGGGCTGTTGTTTAGAATGGGATTAAAATTTCATTACAAATTTTAATCTCAAACCAGTCCTTAGGCACTTCAGAGTGATTAAAGTGATTAAACTACTTGCGATCCTGTTGCAAATTTGAGTGTGTGTTCGTGTCTCTCTCCTCATATAACATAAATTCTGAAATGATTATTTTGGTCTAAGCATGATCATTACTGTACTCACACTATTAACCATGGGGAGGCACTAACAAACTATGGTAGGTAAAAGGAGAAAATAACCCGAGGGAAGTGTCGAAAGTTCGGCAAGTGAAATTAATTAATAAAAATATCAACACCGAACCAAAGACAAGAAGCGTGACGTGTAAAATATGGATGACTTTGTCCCAACAGTGCCAATCACTAAGGACCATGTGTCCCATAAGACATAGTACAAATTAAAGATTCTCATCGGGTCCTTATCTCTTCATTCTCTGTTTCTCCTCCCAGACTCTCGAACCTGTCTTCTTCTGCGAATGGAAGAGAGTAAAGGTAGAGTATGTGTTACTGGAGGCACTGGGTTCATTGGTTCATGGATCATTAAGAGACTTCTTGAAGATGGTTACTCTGTTAATACTACCATTAGATCTCACCCAGGTTTCAATCTCTATCCACTTATTTTAACCAAACTTATTTTCCCTGTTGGGGTTTGTCTTGTTCACGCTAAAACTTAGTATGTTTCTTTGTTGAAATGAATTCAAGTAGTATCATTTTCCACTGCAGAGCACAAGAAAGATGTGAGCTTCCTCACAAATTTGCCAGGAGCATCTCAGAGGCTGCAAATTCTGAGCGCAGACCTAAGCGAGCCAGGGAGTTTCAAGGACGCCATTGATGGGTGCATGGGAGTGTTCCATGTGGCTACTCCAGTGGATTTTGATGAAAAGGAATCTGAAGAGATTGTGACCAAACGATCCATTGATGGAGCATTAGGTATTCTAAAAGCATGCCTCTCTTCAAAATCTGTCAAGAGAGTTGTTTACACTTCCACTGCCTCTGCTCTTACTCATAGGGACAAAGAAGTTGGAGTAGTGGACGAGAGTTCATGGACTGACGTGGATTCACTTAGAACTACGAAACCATTTGGATGGTCCTATGCAAGTTCTAAGACATTGACAGAGAAGGCTGTGCTTGAATTTGGAGAACAGAATGGATTAGATGTTGTTACTGTCACTCCTACTTTTGTTGTTGGGCCCTTCATTTGTCCTAAGCTTCCTGGTTCTGTTGGTTCAACACTCTATTTTTTACTTGGTAAGTTCTTGAACTTGGTTGCAAACATTTAGTTATAATCTTATTTGGTTATGCAGATAGCTGATTGCCATCATTTCTTCCATTTACCTAACCCACCTAGTAGGATAACACTTTGTTTGTTGTTATGCAAATAGCTTGTTGTTGTTGTTTTTGTTCTGATGCAAATAGCTCATTGTCATGGAGGGTTACCTTGAATGCCATTAAATGTTGGCCCCTTTAAAATTCTGATGCAGGTAAGATGGACCAATTTAGTTATCTGCAAGCACCTATGGTTCATGTGGATGACGTGGCAAGAGCACATATATTCCTGCTTGAACATCCCAATCCAAAAGGGAGATATAATTGTTCTAAATGTTTGGCAACCATTGAAGAAGTGACTGAAATTGTGTCAGCTAAATATCCAAAATTTCACATGCCAACCATAGAGTGAGTGGTTCTTCTGAACTTCTCCATCAGGTTTATTTTGTTTGTACAGATATATGATTATTTGATTCAAGTGACTTGTATTCCATAATTCAGTCTCTTATTTATTGTAGATCCTTAAGAGAAAGCATTAGCATAAAACTTCCAGATCTGTCATCAAAGAAGCTCATGGATGCTGGATTTGAGTACAAGTATGGACTTGAGGAAATGTTGGTTGATGCTATTGAATGCTGCAAAGAAAAGGGTTATTTGTAGCTATAATATATTAGTGTTACCATATTTCCTGTCAAAAAGGTTTTAACAGATATACGTGTGTGGCTGTAAATTAAATTGTATGACAAATTATAGTTTAGTATATCTCTGTTATGAACATTGTGACTATGTATATGAAATGATGTATCAAATGTGAATATGATTTGTGTTACCGATAGGCTTACCCTAAAGGTATTGTTTTTGTAAGAATCAAAGTTGCTTTGCTCAAGAAACTGGAGTTTTTGAGTCTTCTTTTCTAGTTTATATTAATAAGTTCATTAATCAATTGGACAAAATAATTCAATGATGTTGGATTTGAGACAGAAAGTTGATACAAATATATGTAAGGAAAGAGATCAATTGATATATATATAGATTAAACTGGTTATTATCGTGAGTGAAAGTGAGCTTATACACTACTCTATGATCCACACTGCATCTCTATCATCCCATTAATTGATATTTTTACTTAATCTAAACCATTTGTATCTCTTCGGTACTGTAGAAGGGTTGTAGATAATCTATAGTGTACTCTGATGTAAGTGACAAGAAAATATAAGTACATGCCAAAACCTCATGTTCACTTGTCATTTAAATGTAGGGAAAGTGGTTACCACCAAACCTATTCTGGGTTTTGGTCAATGGCTAAATTGAGGTTGTTAATAGCTAATGTCATGACTAATCAACGTAGAACATCTTTCACAATTTTATAGTTTACTAATAGACCAAGGGATAAATAATTTGACTCATTCACATTCAGATCATAAATGTTTGGAAACCATATTTTGCAAGAGGATATTGCTTTTGTTTATTTGAATTGAAGGTTTTGGTCAACGACTTTACTGAGGTTGTTAATAGCTAATACAATATGATTAATGACAATATGTTTTGTTGAATGTATACTTGTGTTTGTGCACGATATGATATATTTCACTTTGCTCAATTTTATGAGCTTAATGGTTTTGGTATTCTCAGCTAATTTATTAAAGTTTTGGAATTCCTAATTTCATGTTTAGAGTTTCTGAAATAAATAGTAAAACAGTAGTAGCAAATAGAAAACTTTAGTAGTAAATATCCTTCACAGGGAATCTTCTCCTTGAATTTATTCAATTGTGAGAGTTTCTAATATATGTTTCGAAATTCCTATAACAAAATAGTAAATTGTGAAACAATAGAACTAATCAATGAAATTTGTATAGTAAATATCTTCTACACAGTTCTGAATACATGTTAGGAATTTCCAAAACAAGAGCCGTAAATAGTTAAATACAAAAGTAGGCTTCATTGTGATGTAAAAATAGGGCTACAAAAGAAAGTGATGAAGACCTGAAGGAGGAGGAGGGGCTGTTTTTTCGAATGGGATTACAATCTCAATACAAATTTTAATGTAAAACCATTCCTTTGTGACTTCAGAGTGATTAAGGGCTTGTTTGATTTTATTTTTTTATTTTAAAAACAAAAAAATTATAAAACTTGTTTGACTAACTCTTTTCAATAATTTTTTTTTAAACAAAACATAAACCATAAAGTTTTTTTTTAAAACTAAAAAAATAAAAATACTTTTTAGGTGTTTTCTTGTTTTTGTTTTTTTATTTCTTATATGGGTTAAGGTGCATTTTTGCTAATGGAGCGTCCAAAGACCGGAAGTTTTTGAGGTACCAAATCGCTTCCGGAAGTATGAAAAAGGTAGCAAATTAGCCCCTCCGTTAATTTTGACCGTTACGTGCCACCTCATCACACGTGGCATGCCACCTAATCAATCAAAAGTATCATTTTTTCCCGGAAGTTTTCATTGAGGAGCAATTTTGCCCGGAAGTTTTCATTGAGGAGCAATTTTGCCCGGAAGTTTACAAAAGTAGCAAGTTTGCCCTTCTTTCTCCCAATATTAAATTTGACTATTAGATTAGTCAAAGACTACACATGTCATGCTTGAAAATGTCAAACTTGGAGTCAGAGAAGGAAATCTTTGACATGTTGAGATCAAGGCGGCGGAATTTGTGAAGCCGAACCGGTCACAGGAACTAGAGTCGGGAAATTGGGTGCCCGTTTAAGCCCGGCCTTGCGGGGCTCGGGCTTGAAAAATAAGCCGAAATTTGAAATTGGCCCGCAGGCCGCCCCGGAGGGCCTCGAGCTTAATCGGTAGGCCCTACAATTTGTATAGATTGATCATTTGCTTAGATCATAAGTGATGCTTCGTGACGGTTCGCCGCTTCATAAATTAAGGTCGCTTTGAGCTCAACATATCAAAGATGTCCTTTTCTGACTCCAAGTTCGACCTTTTCTTGTGACATATCTTTATATAATATCCTCATTTGATCACGTGATATCATTTTAAAAATTGTTGTCGACAATTTCATCTTTTCGATTCCATTTTTCCAATTCGACATAACTTATCAATATCAATATTATTCAGGCACCTGAACCTCTCTTAAGGGTTTTGCAATTAGTTATGTCTCGATACTCTTCTGGAGTACCTACCTCCTTAATATGATCATCTTAATTATTGCTCCAATATCCATAACATTAATATTTGGAACCGAATAGTTTATCATGCTTCGGGCATGTCATATTCTCACTTATACTGATTGGAGCAATTTTTGTTGGAGTATGAGATTTAATAAATCTCATTTAGGTCAGTAATTCTATCTGGCAAATATACCATGAATGCATAACCTGATGAACTTCTGGTTCATCCTTCTTTATTCGAGGATATATACTTTGCTATAATAATGCATTCCATGTATTCACTTTTCTAACTTTTCAATTTCTCCCCCTCATGGTAAGAAAACAATGTCAAACGACAATTGACTAATCATGCAGTATAAATATCCTAAATCCATTTGTTTCCTTTAGAAACATCTTTCTGTTTCATATAGAGACAAACAAGAAAAAGAAGGTACCTATACAACATTTATCTCAAATTTCTTTCTATATCCATCTATGTGCATTATGGTGGATTTATAAGTATTGCACATTCAAAACTTTTAAGATGGAATTTATCAGGCTTCTGACTAAAAGTCAATTTTACCGGGAGAATTTTATTGGCTTATATAAATGCTGCTATATAATATCAAATATACCAACATAAAATTTTGTTCTCATAAGCATTCATCCAGCTTATATATATGGAGGCTTTAATTATGATTCTTGGATCATATCATCTGGAAATTCCGCACTTAATTTATTCAAACATCAAACAATATTGCAAACTTCATGTTGCAATCATTTCTGCAAACTTCATGTTGCAAGCAAATAATCTCACATATAATCATCTTATAGATGCATCTTTCAAATTTCTCATATCATTGTATGGTTTACATGCTATTTCAATGGGCCCATATAAATCTGTTTAATATATTTCCAAATATCCATTACCAATTATGACCTTTGATATTCTCATAGTCATCTATATTTGAGAAGAAGCAGTTATTAAGAAGAATTTTCTGATTCTTCAATAGATGTCAATACGTAATCTTATTTGTATTATATATATGACTTGGATATGCCAATGTCAGAACGCCTCAGGATCTGGCGAGATGTGAATACATAATCTTATTCAAGAAGAATTTTCTGATTCTTCAATGGATGCCTCACTATATTCAAATCCAGCAGATGTTGAACCGAGATGCTGGGATGCTTCTTTACTAATAAATGTCAGAACGCCTCAGAATCTGCCGAGATGTTGGAATGCTTCATTGCGCTCAATGCCAAGATGTTCATACAGCGGCCGAGATCATCTCACGAAAAGGTCGGGATTGGAGTGGCCGACGTCAGATTAGGCTTGGTTAGCCCATAGGCGATATTAGATCTATTCGTTCGAGCACTTGATTCACCGCTTTATTTATTAAAGCAGCTCCCACAAGGTCAGATCATAACGTTTTTATGAATTGTAGTCTTTGCTTTGTGCATGTCGACTTCTTTTATTCAGTTTCTCTGAGAACGCTGTATGGGCTGCATTGCTTTCTACCTGGGAATATGATGATGATGCATGGTCATCACATCAGAATCAGGGGCATTTGCCAGCAATGGTTTAAAGAATGTCCCAAGAAGGTCTAGGCGACTTTGATTTCAATTTCTTTAACCATATGCAATTATAATAAACTACGTCTGGACTGTTATTTGGAATTGCCATTTTTGATTTAATTTGGGGTTTCAACTTTCGGTTATGGGAAGAAGAAGTAATGGTGCTGTCAGTAAAATTCAACGCCAATCAAGTTGAGGTTGCTATTAGATTGTTCGAAGAAATTTCTCACAGGGATTGTGCATCATGGGCATGATTCTCACTGATTGATTATGAAAAAAGATGAAGGACTGAAGAATTTTTATTGCAGCAAAGACCTGAATTTATCCAACCCATTGGTGAAAAAGTGGTGTGCAAAAGAGTTGAAGGATTGGCCTTCAATCAGATTGCTGGTTCTGATCTTTGTTTCCAAGCATCGTTTTTTATTTCTTTCAAGACCTAAGCTCTCACCTATGCTGATAAAGGCTGCTCGTTAAAAAAAGAAAAAAGAAAAAATGAAGTATGCACAGCATGTGTTTGATAAAAGTCTGAGAAGAGTCGCATGCTTCTAAGAATCTCATCCGAGTCTCACAGTTCTCTGCAACACAACACTGAAAGTAATATTTTGATTGATTTACTGCTTGTGAGTTCTTGTGATTCCAGGAAGAATCATTTTTGGTTGCTTAGTCAAGTTAGTGTCGATATGCAGTAAACATAATTTCTGCTTGCTTTCTATTTTGTAAATCTGATAAGAAAAAAAATGCTGATAAGAAAATGCTGCTGCTGCAATTGGAGCAAACTGATGATAAGTGAGTGAGTTTCCTCTGCCAGCAAGAGTTGGTGTAGGAGGTCCTTTTAAACCTATTCGATGCAGGAATCAGTAACTATCTCAGCCTTTCTTTTCCAGCAAGCAAGGATAGCTATCCCTTATATGATCAAACCTTCTTCAACTACTCAACTGATTCTGAAAATTACAGGGTTTATGGGATAAATTTCTTGGAACCAATGATGCCTATGAATGTGTTTCTTTCCAATTTTTGCAAGTCTGGGTTCATATTTTTGGCTTGCTGTTAGATTATTCTATGATGAAGGAAGCACAAGGATTGTTGACTACGTAGGTCCAACATTTTTGGGTTACTGATTATTTGTTGCAGGAATTAAATCTGGAAGTTGGAAGTAGACTCATTGTCTCACCCCAAATTTTCTTAGCAACACCATCTCTTGAAAAGGAAATGGCAGCTGGTGGTGGTTGGGCATAAATGCTTGATTTATTAATTAAATCATTCTTCATCTATGCCAAAATATCCTTGGTAATTCTTCATGAATCGATGTAGCTGCCTTGTGGGTTCCTTGCATAAATGCTTGATTTATTAATTAAATCATTCCTCATCTGTGCTTAAATGTCTGCAGCAATTTCTCATGAATTCTTGAAATTGCTTTCTGGGTTTTTGCAATATTTTGGATGGATGGAAGTTGAATTCTTCCAAGTTGCCAATGCTGAAAGATCCTTTTTAATCTTTCAAAATTGATGGAAATTAATACTGCTTGCCTTTCAAAAGGCTTGGAAAAAAACAGTTTATTAAAATTTTTGAAATTATTTTTCTACAACCTCAAGTGAGGTGCTTGATAGTGCAGTCTTTTCCAGATATCAATTAGGAGAATTGGTGGAATTATCTAGCATTGGATTTTTATGCAATCTAGCGTCTGATGTTTGCTTAATTCATCCAAAATGTTTGGTGGATGGGATACCTTGGTTGAATAATTTAGTGCCCTTGATTATTGCACCTTTTGCATGGATGTGCTTCTTTATGTTCCACCCTTATTGCTGCTGATGCTAAAAGCTATGGATATTATTATGGACTATCCTTGCTCAATCAGAACTTAAACAGGACTGATTATTGACTTGCTTCATTTTGGAGAAGATCTTTGTTAAAATATTTGTGGCACGACAGAATACTGAGGGAATACACTACCTCAGCACTCCAAGAATTATTATTTCAAGATTTATGCACCATGATTTCAAGATTTGTGGAATTATTATTTCAAAAGGAGTTTGAAGAATATGACGACGACTATGTCACCAAGCGGACCCGGTTACACCGAATCTGT
Organism: Acacia acuminata; assembly: GCA_019022655.1. NCBI lineage: Eukaryota > Viridiplantae > Streptophyta > Magnoliopsida > Fabales > Fabaceae > Acacia > Acacia acuminata. Next base: position 1,017,535 of record JAFJYI010000247.1, read on the forward strand.
TTAAAATCTGGGATCCTTGGGGAGAAGCACCAAAATAATAATTTTTTTAAAAAAATTACCATATTAGAGCACTGTTGAAACTAATTCCCAAAGTAATGCTGTTTGTACGGTCACGTGGGGTCTAGTCACGCTATCACACCACTCTAGTGGCGTGAATTCTAGAGTGGCTATTTTTTTTTTTTTTTAATTTTAAAAAAACATATAATTTTATAATTATATTTAAAATTATAAATAATAATTCTAATTAATTATAAATAATAAAAATAGTAAATAATAATTTTAATTAATAATTAAGAGAATAAAAATATCTAAAATTTATTATAAACCTTAGGAATAAGACTAATTAGTAAATTAATTAATTAGTGAATTTATCATAAACCTTAAGATAGATGAGTACTTAGGAACAAGACTAATTAGTAAATTAATTAATTAGTGAATTTATTATAAACCTTAAGATAGATGACTAAATATTTAATATTTTGTACATTAACAATTTGATATATAAAGTATCCTAAGATAGATAAGAGATAAGCTTAAATAGAGAATAATAATTAGTTAAATAATTAATTCTCTAATTAATTAGTTAGAAAATAAGTAATTATGACTTAATAATTAGGGTACTTTATATATCAAATTGTTCTATCTTAAGGTTTATAATAAATTCACAAATTAATTAATTTACTAATTAGTGTTGTTCCTAAGTACTCATCTATCTTAAGGTTTATGATAAATTCACTAATTAATTAATTTACTAATTGGTCTTATTCCTAAGGTTTATAATAAATTTTAGATATTTTAATTCTCTTAATTATTAATTAAAATTATTATTTACTATTTTTATTATTTATAATTAATTAGAATTATTATTTATAATTTTAAATATAATTATAAAATTATATGTTTAAAAAGAAAAATAGCTACTCTAAGGGCGTGATAATATATCACGCTATTAGTGGCGTGATACTGGATCATGCCACTAATAGCGTGACTGGACCCCACGTGACCGTACGAACAGCATTACTTTGGGAATTAGTTTCAATAGTGCTCTAATATGGTAATTTTTTTTTAAAAAATAATTATTTTGGTGCTTCTCCGGGATCCCTGTGAATTTGTGAAGGCGGACCCCGACTACACTTAATACAGTTAAAATCTGAGGTCAACGTAAAAACAAATCAAGGGTTACGACACCCATAATGGAACCTCGGGTTACGACACCCATAATCGAAAAAAGGGTTACGACACCCATAATGGAATCTCGGGTTATGACACCCATCTCGGATAAGCAAATTCCGAGTTACGACAACTATCATGGATAAACAAATTTAGGAAAAATTTTGCGGAGGAATCCACCTCTAAAAAAGAAAGAAGACGGACCCGGTTACACTTAATACAGTTAAAGCCCGGGCTCCGTGTAAAGTTTCACGAGAAGCAAAAAGAAGGTGGACCTCGGTTACACTTAATGCTTAATACAGTTAAAAACCGGGCTCCGTGCAAAATACAGTTAAATCCACGCTCCTTAATTAGACCCGGATACACTGAACATTGTATAATTAAATCCGCGCGCGCTCCTTAATTGGACCTCGGATAAACTAACCGTGTTTCATGATTGGAACCTAGTAACACCGAAAGAACGGTTAAATCCGCATTTCCATGATCGGTTTGGAACCCGTTAAAACTGAGTTTGAAGACAGTCAAATCCGTGCTCCTTAATTGGACCCCGGAAACAAGGACGCCAAAGATGGCGAGCTAGCTGCAAACTGGGAAGGTCTTGACCAGGTTAAAGAGAAACTTGACAAATTAGCGTACATACTCAAAACCTTGGGAAGGAAGCCAATCAAAAGGACTTGGAACGCCGGCAAGCTGAGAATCTACTATAGTTAGACCTCGGCTCCACATTCCCAATATGTTGGATGCGACGTCGGATTATTCAATGAAGAATCCCTCAATGGAGATTCAGATTTTGCACTATCGATAGTCTAAAATATTACACGTGGTCATTACACCTGGTCAGAAATAAAACCCATTTTAAGGATTACACCAAGACTAACGTCTCCAGGTATAAGAGTTATGTGAAGTCGCTATTACATGCCCTCATGAAATCGATGCATCAAAACTCATCCTCGATAAGAAGATGAATTGTCATTTGGACCCTGATCAAGTCAAAATGTTTAAGCGTTGTGTTTCAAACACCACGGCTGGATATGTGACAATTTGCCCTTATCCTGGTTATGATCCCAAACAACAAAACCGGAACTCGGTAGTGCGGTTAAAATGAAAACCCTACGTGGTTAAAAAAGGAAACCCTACCCCAGATACCCAGGCTTCAAGTTTGGAAGAAAACAAGTAGATTCTGCATAACACATTATGTGGCCTTGGCCCGGTCATTGAAAAGAAATTTGAACATATTTTCGAGTTCATATAATCAACTTATTGTTGAAATGAAGATTAACCTCGGACATGAGATCCAGGTTAAATAGTCAATGCACCCTGAAAGCCCAGAGCCCTTGACTGCCAGGATGGGGGGAACCAAGACAAGTGTGGCACTGGAAAGCTATTAGCGACATAAGCAAATGTAGCAACAAACAAACCCGGGAGCCCGGTTCGTTCCTTTTCAGGATAATTCGGATTGGGGGAATTCGGTGTTGCAGCAAACAAACCCGGAAACTTGGATGATTGAAGAAGAAGAGATCCCGACGATCATGAAAAGAAACAGACGAAGTTTCAAACTTCAATTAACCCGGACTACATGTCTGGGGGCAATTCAATCAGAATACAAGTAAATATGGGGTTCGTTGAAACTCGGATAGAAACTTCATCAAAATCCAACAAGTTGTAGCAACTCGGATACGATTTCCGGGTTCAATAACAGATCCACCCCGGCAGCCCAGAGCCCTTGACTGCCAAGCTGAGGGGCAACTACTATACGGTTGTCAATACTGTGAGAAGAACTAACGGAAGCCCTCACGGGGTTATTTGAATTTTCAAATGCCGACCCGGTTGCTTGAACATTGCTAGTGAAAAAGCATGTTCACCATCAACGAGATCAAGGCAAGCGAAAACAAAGAACGAGGCAAAGACAAATAGATTCCGCCTTGGGAAAAACCTATCGCCTAAACAAGCAAATCGGTAGCAGAATACGAATGAATCCGAATTCGTCAAGACTCGGACAAAAGCAAATCAAGATGGAACAATTTGGATACGAAATCGAGTTAAACAGTAAACGCACCCCGGCAGGGTCAAACAATAAATGCGCCTCGGCATCCTAGAGACCTCTAAGCCCAAAAAGCAAGGCTAACATACACGACATGATGGCTACATTAAATGTGCACAAAAATTGCAGGCGGCTAGGCGTGGTGTTTGAAACCCTTCGCCAATCCAAGGAAGCCAGGTGTCAGTTGGCAATGATGGAAAATGCATAAGGATCCCGACCTCGAAGTTGAGCAAACTCCTTGATATTACCTCGGATCCTTGAGACATTACCTCGGATCTTCGAGCAAATCACATCGGTAACCGGGGTCAACATGACATGATCCGGCAATGCGCGGTAGATAGGCAAGAGGGTAAGATTCACAACAATCTAGCCCGGATAACCTGAAGAAAGATCCCAACCTCGAAGTCAGGCAAACTGCCTCGGCATTATCCCGGATCCTGGAGACATTACCTCAGATCTTTGTAGTAGACGACTTCGATAGCCGGGATCAACACCTAGATTCAAATGCAAACGAACCATCTCGGCACTACTCAAGATCTTTGAGACAAGACCTCAGATCTTCGAAGTAGGCCGCCTTGATAGCTAGGATCAACGTAATTTAGCTCGGCAGTGTAAGGGCCACAACAGCAAAGCTCGGTTAGCAAAACCAACTGGGGGCAAAATACATCCCGACAGCTCAAAAGCTTGAACTACCGGGCTGGGGGGCAATTGTTACGGACCTGCATAAGGCCCATACTCAATGTTAGGCCCAACAGGGAATATTCTAAGATCAGGATCTATCTATAATAAAGGAAGATCCTATCTTATCTATAATCCAGGAAGATCTAAATGTATATCTGGCGGCTAGGATATCGAGGCCTCGAATCATAGGGCCCAGGCCATATCAACATAAGATACACTCTTTAAATACAGAGGTCAAACCCTAAGGTACACAGGTTCTAACTCTGAACTATTTACATACAGTCACACAGAGCACACATCCCACCCCTTTTGTTAAACGCCTGTGTGTGTCTCGAACTACGTGGACTTTGATCTCTCTACAGGGTATGTAGGCCCTAGGCATTGCTCCTAGGTCAAGTCCGATAAATCCTGTTCTTGAACAGAACAATATTGATTATTTGACCTTTCCAAATCCCAATAACTTTGAAGACAATATTTTGAATCAAACGTCATTAACAACTTAGGTATAGAAAATAACAAATTCAGAATCTTAAATAACAACTTCAACACCTTCTCTTTTTGTTTTTATTTACTACATAACTTAGGGGCATATTGATCATTTAAAAATATTTGAAAATCTCAAAGTCTTCCATAAAGTTTGATTTGAGGTTTCAAATATTAGCCTATCTTATTTGTCTTTTGCCTATTTTAATAGTAATTTTTTAGGAAAATCCCTTTAAGGTCCAAAGGGACCAACAAAATTTCAAAAAAGTCCCACAAGGAATTATGATGTTAGAAAAGTCCCACGACATTGTTAATCCCACAACTTCTTGTGATTACCAATTTTGATGCTTTATTTTCCCATGGGACTTTTTTAAAATTTTGTTGGTTTCTTGGGACTTTAGAGGGATTAACCTTTTTTTTTTTTTTTTTTCCCCTCTTTCTATTAAGTTTTTATAATTATACATATTCCTTCAAAATCCTAGTTCTTTGCTACTTGAGATTTCAAATATTAGCTTTTCTTATTTGTCTTTTCTCTATTTTAACAGTATTTTTTTTAAAATTCCCTTCTTTCTATTAAGTTTTTATAATTATACATATTCCTTCGAAACAACGGATGGCTAAAGGATAACTAAATAAGTGAATGATACAAAATATCACTGCGTCTTTTCTAAACATAAATTTTTTTTTTTTTCCGGTGAATTATATTAATCTATTTGACTAGAAAATGTCTTCGAATGATATATATATATATATATATATATATATATATATATATTATAGGATAAATACCATTTTTGCATGGAAGTTTAGAGTCTTGTATATCACAAAAAAATATCATCATTTAGTAATTTTTCATTTATTAACTTTTTCATTTGTTTAATTCTAATAATATTTCCGGTAAAAATGATATAAACAATTGTAATAATCTTTGACCCTTAATTTTAGTTTTGAAAATATGGTCACTAAATTTTTTTTTTTTTTTTTTCCATTTCTCAAAATTTTAATTTTTAATTTATTTATATTTCTATTTTTCATCTGTCAATTTTATTCTTGCCTTTTTTTTGGTCAAGGTTATTCCTGTCTATTTTAATATTATCTAATTATTTAAGAATATAGTTGTGCGTTCAAGAATAATAAAAAGGATATAAAGACCTCCATATTTTTGGTACATATATAAAGATATTCTCATAAAGTCAAAACAAATAATGGATCACAAAGTTTTTTTGTTTTTTTTTTTTTTTGGTAAAATGGATCATAAAGTTTTTTTTTTTATAGGAGTGGATCATAAAGTTAAAATGACTGTTTCATAAAACAAAAAATAGTTCAAACGACTACTGTTTGGGCCAGCCCAAGGCCCATTTTCAAATGCTTCCTCATGTCATTGCTGATATCTGTCCACCAGACGTGCTTATGACAAGGAAAATTCCATGACATGGTGGCTGAAGAGGCTTGCCACAATACGCAGTGACTAGGAATTGCAGCTGACATGGCATCCTATGTGGCAAACCACATAGGATGTGACCATGATTAAGCTGATGTGGCATACACGTCCAATGATGACTGTTTGCACATGATGGCATGTCTGAATACGTGTTTGTTTGACACGCATGCTGATGACAAGGACAATTTGATAATGTGGCTCACCACCTAGGATTATGATAGGACTAATGCTGACGTGTTTGCTGATGTGATCGCCACCTAAGATGATGACTAGGCACTAAATAAGCTACACTACAAACCGTCTGATAGGTCTGACCTATTTCTATCCCTAATCATAACTGTACTCACACTATTAACCATCAGGAGGTACCAACAAACTATGGTAGGTGAAAAAGGAGAAAATAAACCGAGGAAAGTGTCGAAAGTTAGGCAGGTGAAATTAATTAAAAATCTCTAAAATTTAGATTTTTCTAGATGCCGAACCAAAGAGAAGAAGAGTGACGTGTAAAATATGGATAACTTTGTCCAACAGTGCCAATCACTAAGGACCATGTGTCCCATGAGAGAGTAAAGGATCCTCATTAAGAGAGTAAAGGAATCTTCATTGTCTGTTTCTCCTACCGAACTCTCGAGCCTGTCTTCTTCTGCGAATGGAAGAGAGTAAAGGAAGAGTATGTGTTACTGGAGGCACTGGGTTCCTTGGTTCATGGATCATTAAGAGACTTCTTGAAGATGGTTACTCTGTTAATGCTACAGTTAGATCTCACCCAGGTTTCAGTCTCTATCCATTTATTTGAACCAAACTGTTTTTCCCTGTTGGGGTTTATCTTTTTAACAAAAAAAACTTAGTAGGTTTCTTCGTTCAAATGAATTCAAGTAGTATCATTTTCCATTGCAGAGCACAAGAAAGATGTGAGCTTCCTCACAAATTTGCCAGGAGCATCTCAGAGGCTGCAAATTCTGAACGCAGACCTAAGCGAGCCAGGGAGTTTCAAGGACGCCATTGAAGGGTGCATGGGAGTGTTCCATGTGGCTACTCCAGTGGATTTTGATGAAAAGGAACCTGAAGAGATTGTGACCAAACGATCCATTGATGGAGCATTAGGTATTCTAAAAGCATGCCTCTCTTCAAAAACTGTCAAGAGAGTTGTATACACTTCCAGTGCCTCTGCTGTTACTCATAGGGACAAAGAAGTTGAAGTAGTGGACGAGAGCTCATGGACTGACGTGGATTCACTTAGAACATCGAAACCATTTGGATGGTCCTATGCAAGTTCTAAGACGTTGACAGAGAAGGCTGTGCTTGAATTTGGAGAACAAAATGGATTAGATGTTGTCACTGTCACTCCTACTGAAATTGTTGGGCCCTTCATTTGTCCTAAGCTTCCTAGTTCTGTTGGTTCAATACTCTATTTTTTACTTGGTAAGTGCTTGAACTTGGTTGCAAACATTTAGTTAGAATCTTATTTGGTTATGCAAATAGTTTATCCATGTAGCCAACCCCACCACCTAGTAGGATAAGATTTTGTTGTTGATGTTGCTAGCAAATAGCTTCTTGTTGTTGTTGTGATGCAAATAGCTTATTGTCAGGGAGGGTTTACCTTGAATGTCATTAAATGTTGGCCCCTTTAAAATTCTGATGCAGGTAAGATGGACCAATTTAGTTATCTGCAAGCACCTATGGTTCATGTGGATGACGTGGCAAGAGCACATATATTCCTGCTTGAACATCCCAATCCAAAAGGGAGATATAATTGTTCTAAATGTTTGGCAACCATTGAAGAAGTGACTGAAATTGTGTCAGCTAAATATCCAAAATTTCACATGCCAACCATAGAGTGAGTGGTTCTTCTGAACTTCTCCATCATGTTTAATTTGTTTGTACAGATATATGATAATTTGATTCAAGTAAAATGACTTGTATTCCATAATTCAATCTCTTATTTATTGTAGATCCTTAAGAGAAAGCATTAGCCTAAAACTTCCAGATCTGTCATCAAAGAAGCTCATGGATGCTGGATTTGAGTACAAGTATGGACTTGAGGAAATGTTGGTTGATGCTATTGAATGCTGCAAAGAAAAGGGTTATTTGTAGCTATAATATATTAGTGTTATCATATTTCCTGTCAAAAAGGTTTTGACAAATATACGTATTATTTTTTGTGTGGCTGTAAATTAAATTGTGAGGAAATGACAAATTATAGCTATAATATATTTTAGTCAAAAAGGTTTTGTGTTGCTGTAAATTAAATTGTATGACAAATTATAGTTTAGTATGTGTCTGTTATGAACATTATGACTATGTGTATGAAATGATGTATTAACAGATTGTGAATATGATTTGTGTTACCGATAGGCTTACCCTAAAGGTATTGTTTTTGTAAGAATCAAAGTTGCTTTGCTCAAGAAACTTGAGTTTTTGAGTCTTTTTTTCTAGTTTATATTTATAAGTTCATTAATCAATTGGACAAAATAATTCAATGATGTTGGATTTGAGACAGAAAGTTGATACAAAAATATGTCAAGGAAAGAGATCAATTGATATATTTGTCGTGAGAGAAAGTGAGCTTATACACTACTCTATGATCCACACTGCATCTCTATCATCCCATTAATTGATATTTTTACTTAATCTGAACCATTTGTATCTCTTCGGTACGGTAGAAGGGTTGTAGATAATCTATAGTGTACTCTGATGTAAGTGACAAGAAAATATAAGTACATGCCAAAACCTCATGTTCACTTGTCATTTAAATGTAGGGAAAGTGGTTACCGCCAAAACTATTCTGGGTTTTGGCCAATGGCTAAATTGAGGTTGTTAATAGCTAATGTCATGACTAATCAACGTAGAACATCTTTCACAATTTTATAGTTTACTAAATAGACTAAGGGATAAGTAATTTGACTCATTCACATTCAGATCATAAATGTTTGGAAACCATATTTTGCAAGAAGATATTGCTTTTGCTTATTCGAATTGAAGGTTTTGGTCAACGACTTTACTGATGTTGTTAATAGCTAATACAATATGATTAATGACAATTTGTTTTGTTGAATGTACTTGTGTAGCTTCTGATTTTGTGCACGATATGACATATTTCACTTTGCTCAATTTTATGAGCTTAATGGTTTTGCTAGTCTCAACTAATTTATTAAAGTTTTGAAATTCCTAATATATGTTTAGAATTTCTGAAATAAATGGTAAAACAGTAGTAGCAAATAGAAAACTTTGGTAGTAAATATACTTCACAGGGAATCTTCTCCTTGAATTTATTCAATTGTGAGAGTTTCTAATATATGTTTCGAAATTCCTATAACAAAATAGTAAATTGTGAAACAATAGAACTGATCAATAAAATTTGTACAGTAAATATCTTCTACATAGTTGTTAATACATGCTAGGAATTTCCAAAACAGGAGACGTAAATAGTTAATTACAAAAGTAGGCTTCATTGTGATGTAAGAATAGGAATACAAAAGAAAGTGATGAAGACCTACAGGAGGAGGAGGGGCTGTTGTTTCGAATGGGATTAAAATTTCATTACAAATTTTAATGTAAAACCATTCCTTTGTGACTTCAGAGTGATTAAGGGCTTGTTTGATTTTAGTTTTCAGAATTTTTTTTTATTTTAAAAACAAAAAAATTATAAGACTTTTTGAGTAACTCTCTTCAATAATTTTTTTTTTTTTTTTTTTTTTTTTTTTTTTTTTTTTTATATAAACAAAACATAAACCATAAAGTTTTTTTTTTTTTTTTAAAACTAAAAAATAAAAACAATTTTTATGTGTTTTCTTGTTTTTGTTTTTTTATTTCTTATTTTTTAAGGCTGCAACTTATCCATTATTGACACTATCACCTGCACCAACCACTACCATGTCACTGTCAGGACAGCAGCTGCCACATCACTTCAAAAACAATTTTGTAAACAACTATTCAAATATATATATATATATGTGTGTGTGTGTACGTGTGTACGTACGTATGTATGTATGTATTTAGTTGTCAAAACTTATTTTTTTAAAAATTCATAAAATTATTTTGGAAATAAAAAACAGAAAATAGAAACAAACTGGCCTTAAATTACTTAAGATCCTGCCTACATATTTGGGCGTTTTTGTGTCTATCTCCTTTGATAACATATAAATTCTAAAATGATTATTTTGGTCTAAGCATATCATAATCATTGTTGTCAAACTCACGAGTTGACTATTCGAGTTTATCGTTTTTACCAAAAAAAAAAGAGTGAACGAGGAAGAGAGCAAAAAGAGACAGTTAGGTGTGATGACCAACTCAAAATTCAAAAGTGCTAATGTCAGCTTCCATGCCAAAGCATTTTTTTGTCAAACTAACGATCAACATTTTACATTTAATGATCGTGACTTCTCGCACCTTTTTTATAACTACATGTGTATTTTTGTACTTAAAAAAGTACTTAATGTTGGGCACTCTTAAGGAAAAAATACATGTGCATTTTTAAACCTTTACTGTTTTTTTATTCCCTTGGGACTTTAAAAAGATTTTCCCTTAATTTTATGCTCATATTTCTCACCACTGGTGTTTAATTTTAACACTACCACAAGAGTCCTATAGAAAAACATGGAAAAATTTTAATAGTTAGATTGAAAAATAGAAAAGTGGTTTCAATTTTTTTTTTAATTATAATCATTTTTATACCAAAGAATTTTTTTAATCATTTTTTACATTTTTCTCTTACATATTTTTTCTATTAAAATTTATAATTTTACTCATCTAATTTTTAAAATCGAACTCATTTTTAAAATTAATCTTATAAATTCTTTATAGGGAGAATCCGTACAAAATTTTGTTAAAAAAAAAAAAAAGAACCCAATAATTGAAACCATGACGGGGAATCAAGGATTGATAAATGTTTTTAAACGTTTATGCCATTTTTCTTTTTGGGAAAAACCCCATCAGGCCTAAGTAACTAAAATATTGTCAAAAAAGGCTTAAAGAAAAATCACATGTTAGAAAAAGCCTTATTTGTTAACGTGTACTAATTTAGTTTTTAATGTTGTTAGATATGATTAGTTTTGATGATGTCTTATATAGATGCCATTCTTAAGAGCAAAAAGGTTGCATACTACGTTTATCTTCTAATTTGACTAATTCTTATATTTAATGTAGATGCAAAGTTTAATAATTGAGAATGATCAAGAAATGAGACTAAAGAAGGAAGAACTTGTTGAATGGAATGGAAATATCATTATTCAAGTTCTTATATTGAAGCTAAAAGCCTCCACGATCAAATGGAAGTTTGAATTGTTTAATTTGGAGTTGAAACAAACAAATATAAGGTTCAAGACGAGAAAACTCGAGTTAAAGACAATAAAACTTGAGTTAGTAGTGTCTTCAACGTTTCTGGCGTCTCTGGACTAGGAAAACTCGAGTTTACAGCGCTGATCAACAACTCTGGTATACTCTGTTTCACGTTCAGCTTGGGCGACGTCTGGTAATTCGATGATATCTCCTAAACCAGAGATACGATTGAGGTGAAACCAGTGGCATATGGAACTAGACTCCCAATGCGTCATTTTGATATAAAATTCAAGCTCAAAGGAGTTCAGATCAAGGACCTATGAATTATTGAAGTTGACAGTGAAATCAACGCCACACAGCAAACCAAGCTTTGATGTTTTGAGTGCAACTCACAAAATACAAATCGGATTGAGCTGAAATCAGTGGCATATGAAAGTAGACTCAAAAGGATTTCCATCAAGATTTGAACAGACCAAAATGGAGTTCAGATCAGGGAGATATGACCTTCAAAAATTTGACAGTCAGTTTAGGACATTGCAAAAACGATGGTCAAGAATAGCCTTCATTCATCGGATCATAACGAGACATAATACAATGAGTTTGGAGCTGATTCTTCTTGCATTAGATTCTTATCTCAAGCTTAGACATGTAAATTTGAGTTTAAGATTGGCCAAGAGTTTTTCAAGTTTTTCCACATTTACTAAAACTCCAGTTTTCCGAGAAAACTCAAGTTTTCATCACACAAAGACTTCTCGCATTTTCGGAAAATGAAAAACTCGAGGTTTCGCTTAAAACCTCCAGTTTTGGCCTTACGTAAAGTCTCCTAAGTTTTGATTTTTGAAAACCTCCAGTTTTGCCCAAAACCGCGGTTTTTTTTTAAAGTTCAACGTGAATCTTCTAAGTTTTCCTCGAAATTAGAAAAACTCGAGGTTTGATTAAAAACCTCGAGTTTTGACTTGACAAAGAGGATTTGTTTTTTAACCAGTTTTCAAAACCGCTAGTTTTTAGAGAAAACCTCCAGTTTTAGTTTTTACACAGTTTTCTCTAAGTTTTCACATTTAAATGAAAACTCAAGGTTTGACATGAAACCTCGAGGTTTGGTCTCGCGTAAAGCACACATGTTTTCTTGATTTTGAAAACCGCCAATTTTGCTTCAAAACCTCTAGTTTTTATCTTGGCGCGATTTCTCAAAGTTGTCATATTTGAATGAAAACTCGAGGTTTGATCTCGAAACCTCGAGTTTTGGCCAATTAACCCGAGAGCATTGCAGTTTTTGATGTGTTGAAAACCTCCGGTTTTAGATGAAAACCTCCAATTTCGATGTTTTGGACTAAAATCGACCTTACATGTTAAAGTCCAAAACTCGAGGTTTGAGAAGCAAACCTCGAGGTTTCATCGCAGATTCAGAATTTCAAATTTGACAAATTTGTAAAACTTTCTTGTTTGATCTTAATACTTTCTATCATTATTCTCTAATGTTCCTAGATATGTTTAACCACTTTGTTAGTGAGTTTCAGATAAATTAGAGAATGTTTATTGAAGGTTTAAAACAAAAGCAAAAAGTGATGTCAGCACATTAAATGCAAAACCCAGAAAGTTGCATACTTTTGGGTAATCCGTCTGCACACGCTTTGTAAAGGAATAAAGAATATTTTCCACATCTAGTAGCCGCTACTCCAATGGATTAATTTGTAGGAAGTCAACTCTGAACTTCTGCACAGCTGGATTAAGTGAAGATTAGAGAGAGAAGAAGACCAAAGCTTAACCAGAACCTTGTCTAATGAAGGCAACGATTATATTGAAGATTACAACGGCCATATATTGATCTCTACCTATAAAGAAGAAGCATTCAAGGTTGATGGCAGAGAGCTTGCACTATCAAGATGCCAACATTCTGAATTCAAACATCTTTCTCATACACACTCTGTTTTCAATGCTTACATAGTTCATCGTAGAGAGTGAAATTATTTGTAATGCACTTCGGTGTTTATCTTATTCACTTCGAGAGAGAAGATTCATTATAAACATTCTATCTCGTTTATTCGAGAGTTACTCAAGATTGGGTGATCTTGAGAGGGAACAGATTGTATCCTTACGAGTGTGTAAGGGGAGTATCTCGTGAGAGATTTGGCTTCACAAGTGCCTGGGTGAACTTGTGGTTTGTAAAGGCTTCTCTTGTGCCCGGATTAAACAAGAGGATAGTGGATTGAAAATCTCAAGTGGAGCTTGGGGACTGGATGTAGGTCAAGGATTGGACCGAACCAGGATAAATATCAGTTTGCATATTCTCTTCTCTTATCTCTTATATTTATAGCATAATTTGAATATCTAACTATTGGTTTATGTATTATTATTATCATACATACTACATTTACTGAGATGCGAAAAGATTTTCAAAGTTTCTAAGTTTTCATTATTCACCCAATTCACCCCCTCTTGGGTTCAGCCAGTTCTTACAAATGTTGTACTGATATAGTTGCTAACGTGTACTGATTTAGTTGTTAAGATATAGTTGTTAAAGTGTACAGATTTAATTGTTAATGTTGTACTGATATAGTTGTTAACATTTTTGAAATAATACTTGAAAAGGCTAGGGCCTTTTGAGACATACAACTTTTTTTGAGACCTTTTTTGACAATATCTAGGTTACTTGGGCTCTGAGGGGAATTTTCCCTTTCTTTTTTATCTCTCCCTCTTCTCTCTGCTCTCATTCTCACCATCGGGATCCATGGCACCACACAAAGCTTCTCTTCAAATTTTCTGCCTCACATCGCCACCACAGGCCGCTCCTCCCTCCTTGCGAGTCTCATTCGGCCTCCATCGCAAGGGTTCTTTCAGGAGCAAAGTAGACATTTTTTATAGTATGCTTCCCGCATAATCCACTGTTCCCATCAAAATCAGTTGTTAAGGGAACCTCTTCAACCGGTCAAGCCGACCCAGTTCGTAAGTGATCGAACCCGATGATTTGTTATCGTTCAGAATAAGGGTATTTAGGAACTTGCAATTCACAATCTGGGGTGGGATTGAACCCGAGATTTGATTACCTGAGAGATATAGGGTCACCAAATAAGGCAACCTGCTACAGATATAAGGAGGGATCGAACCGGAGAGTATGAGGGTCTGGAGTCTCCGGCATTACTTGAACGACTCAGGGAGTTTTCTGGCGAGTTGCATGTCACGAAGCTAGAGGCTGATGATGTGGATTCCTTCTCGTTCCAGCAAGAATCTCCAACGAGCTGGTAGATTGAGGACACAGAAGTGTTGGTGAAGCTACAAGAGTCGTATGAATTTTGGTAAGGGCCCATGAATTTTGATTACTTTATTTACATATTCACTACTTTAGTCTTTCTAATGTCGTAATATTTTGAACCTACATCACAACCAAAGCAAGCTTTATTAATAAATGTATGGATAACAACAATTTCAAAGTTTCAAATAGCAACTTTATTATATATATTGAATGTTTGACCTCCCTAAATTTCAATAATTTTAAAGATAATATTTTGAAGCTACATATATCATACGTCATTAACAACTTAGGTATAAATAATAACAATTTTAGAATATTAAATAACAACTTCACCTTCTCTTTTGTTTTTATTTACTACATGACTTAGGCGTATATTGATCATTTACAAATATTGAAAATCTCAAAGTTTTCGTTAAATTTGACAAATAACTAATTGAAAATGGTGGGTGAGTCTCCCAAATGGTGAGGATTTTCGCATTCACAAGGCTCGAAAAGTTTTACCAAAGTTTGACTTGAGATTTTAAATGTTAAACCCTATCTTATTTGTCTTTTGCCTATTTTAACATTATTTTTTTTGGGAAAATCCCTCTTTCCAAAGAGACCAACAAATTTACAAAAATCCCACAAAAAATTTTAATGTCAGAAAAGTCCCAAGAAATTGTTAATCTCACAACTTCTTGTGATTAGCAACTTTTTGGGATTTTTATGATATTTTATTTTTCTATGAGACTTTTTTAAAATTTTGTTGGTTCCTTGGGACATTAGAGGGATTCTCCCTTTTTTTTTTTTTTTTTGGATTTCCCTTCTTTCTGTTAAGGCTTTATATTTACACATATTCCTTCAAAATCCCAGATTTTTCCTACTTGAATTTCAAATATTAGCCTATCTTATTTGTCTTTTCTCTATTTTAAATTTTTTTTTTTTTTTAATTTCCCTGCTTTCTATTAAGTTTTTATAATTATACATATCCCTTCGAAACAACGGATGGCTAAAGGATAACTAAAATAAGTGAATGATACAAAATATAACTGCGTCTTTTCTAAACATAAATTTTTTTTTCGGTGAATTATATTAATCTATTTGACTAGGAAATGTCTTCGAATGATATATATTATGGGATAAATATCATTTTTGCCATGAAAGTTTAGAGTGTTGGATATCACAAAAAAATATTATCATTTAGTAATTTTTCATTTGTTATATTCTAATAATATTTCCGGTAAAAATGATATAAAAAATTGTAATAATGTTTGACCCTTAATTTTAGTTTTGAAAATATGGTCGCTAAAAAAATTAATTTTTTCCATTTATTAAAAGTTCAATTTTAAATTTATTTTATTTTTCTATTTTTCATCTGTCAATTTTATTCTTGCCTTTTTTTTGGTCAAGGTTATTCCTGTCTATTTTAATATTATCTAATTATTTAATTAATTCGTTTTATTTTCTCTTTTGGACAATCTATGTTACAGCTATTTTTTGTTACAAATGTAACAGTTCTTAGTTATTTTAACATAATCAAGCAAGAGGAAAATTATTTTCATCTTTTAAAATTAATTATTTATTGAGAAAAATAAATTTAAGGGATAGAATATAAATAAATATTAAAAATATTAAAATTAAACACTAAAATAAAATTTAGAATATAGTTGAGCGTTCAAGAATAATAAAAAGGATATAAAGACCTCCATATTTTTGGTACATATATATATAAAAACATTCTCATAAAGCCGAAACAAATAATGGATCACAAAGGTCAAATGACTGTTTCATAAAACAAAAACAAAAAGTTCAAACGACTATTGTTTGGGCCAACCCAAGGCCCATTTTCAAATGCTTCCTCATGTCCTTGCTGATATCTGTCCACTCGACGTCCTTATGACAAGGAAAATTCCATGACATGGTAGCTGATGAGGCTTGCTGCAGTATGCAGTGACTAGGAATTTCAGCTTACATGGCGTCCTATGTGGCAATCCACATAGGATGATGACTATGACTAAGATGATGTAGCATATACGTCCGATGATGACTGTTTGCACATGATGGCATGTCTGACTACGTGTTTGTTTGACACGCAAGTTGATGACAAGGACAATTTGATGATGTGGTTCACCACCTAGGATAATGATGGGACTAATGCTGACGTGTTTGCTGATGTGGTTGCCACCTAATATGATGACTAGGACTAAGGGCTGATGTGGCTTGCCATAGCAACTGATGGCTGGGACAACTTGATGACATTATGACTAGGTGTCTGATGTGTGTGCTGATGACAATGACAATATGATTAGGTCATGGATGATGTGGTTGGCCACGAGGACTTTGATTAGGACTGGCGGATGGCGTGTTTGCTGATGCGTCTTATAAATGGAAAGGAATTGAAAAATTCCACCTAGACTTATGGAGTTTTTTAAAGAATATCCAAACAAAAAATGGATTCTATTTAGCCACATTGGTTGATGAGTAGGACTATATGATGAGGTGGCAGATGACTGGCTTGCCACCATGGACTGTGACTAGGACAATTCATTGTGATGTGAGAATAGTGATGAAGCAGACGAAAGTGATAAAGACCTGGAGGAGGAGGGGCTGTTGTCTAGAATGGGATTAAAATTTCATTACAAATTTTAATCTCAAGCCAGTCCTTAGGCACTTCAGAGTGATTAAACTGATTAAACTACTTGTGATCCTGTTGCAAATTTGAGTGTTTTCGTGTCTCTCTCCTCATATAACATAGATTCTGAAATGATTATTTCGTTCTAAGCATGAAATCGACTAGACTTTGGCTAAAAAGGGTTGAGCCTATAGTGGGGGCTAAAGGTCTAAGTCTGAATGCAGGCTTTTTTTATGCTCGGGTCTAAGCTTTCATAAGGTCTAATTAAACTTGAAACCTTTTTAAAGACCTAAAAAACCTCATATTGCAGGCCTTGAAAGTCATAAGTAGACTTTGAGCACTTTGAGCCTATTAAATATTGTGTTATTTATATTATATAAATACAATTATATTTATTTAATGTGTAAACAGGGTAGGCCTGAAGGTTTGTATGTCAGACTTTAACAAAATAAGCCTAGCCTATTTACACATTTAGGCTTTTAAATAGGACTTGACTTGACCTTTTTAATAAACAGGCCAGGCCATATCAGGCACAAAAAATGACCTAGGTTGCAGTCGTCCGATAGTCCGGTCTATTCCGTAAGAACTACTGAACCCAAGAGGGGGGTGAATTGGGTGAAGTATAAAAACTTAGGAACTTTCAAGATCTTTTTGCAACTCAAGAAATGAGTTTGTATGACAAGTAAAGAGTCATAAAACAATAGACAAGTCATTCAAACATATATCTTTGGAAATATAAGAGAGAAGGGAAGAGAATATGCAAAATGAGATTTATCTTGGTTTGGTCCAATCCTTGACCTACGTCCAGTCCTCAAGCTCCACTTGAGATTTTCAATCCACTATCCTCTTGTTTAATCTGGGCACAAGAGAAGCCTTTACAAACCACAAGTTCACCTAGGCACTTATGAAGCCAAATCTCTCACCGAGATTCTCCCCCTCACACAATGTAAGGTTACAATCAGTTTCCCTCTCAAGATCACCCAATCTTGAGTAACTCTCAAATAAACAGATAGAATGTTTATAATGAATCTTCTCTCTCAGAAGTGAATAAGATAAACATTGAAGTGCATTACAAATAATTTCACTCTCTATGATGAACTATGTAAGCATTGAAAAACAGAGTGTGTATGAGAAAGATGATGAATTCAGAGTGTTGGCATCTTGATAGTGCAAGCTCACTCTTATCAACCTTGAATGCTTCTTCTTTTATAGGTAGAGATCAATATATAACCGTTGAGAAGATTCAATGACTGTTGAATAAAGAAATATAGCCGTTAGAAATAGCCGTTATAACTTTTGCACATGACTTTTGATGTTCTGACACAAATATGATATTTTGAAGATTTGCTTCTAATCCTTCGTTTTAATCATCCGAAACTCACTAAAAAATTGATTAAACATAGCTAGGATCATTAGAGAATAATGATATGAAGTATCAAGATCAAATAAGAAGGTTTTCCAAATTTGTCAGATTTGAAATTTTGGATCTGCGATGAAACCTTGAGGTTTGCTCTCAAACCCGGAGGTTTTCGAAATAGCAAAAAGCATCACCCTCGTGTGTCAAAACCTCGAAGTTTTCTCGAAACCTCGAGGTTTCACTTTGAATGTGAAACCTTGCAAAATCGCGACAAGAGCAAACCCGGAGGTTTCTCCGGAAACCCGGAGGTTTTCAAAATCAGAGAAAAATTGTTTGCTCTCTTGATGGCAGAAACCTCGAGGTTTCTCTTGATCGTGGAAATTCCGAGTTTTGCGCCAAAACAAAACCCGGAGGTTTGAGAGAAAACCTGGAGGTTTTGAAAACTTGGAAAACTCAGATCCTCTGTCTTGACAAACCTCGAGGTTTGTCCAGAAACCTTGAGGTTTCTCATAATTTTGAGAAACTTGAGGAAACACCATTTGTGTTCAAACCTGGAGGTTTCCCATAAACCTGGAGGTTTTGCTTTGTTCAGAAAACTTGAAAAATTCTTGGCCAATCTCAAACTCAAGTTTACATATCCACGCTCGAGGTAAGAATCCAATGCAAGAAGAATCAGCTCCAAACTCATTGTATTATGTCCGTTATGATCCGATGAATGAAGGCTGTTCTTGACCAGCGTTTTTGTGATGTCCTGAACTGACTATCAACTTTCGAAGGCCATATCTCTCTGGTCTGAACTCCGTTTTGGTCCATTTAAGTCTTGATGGAAATCTCTGTGAGTCTACTTTCATATGCTACTGATTTCAGCTCAATCGTATTTTCCGTGTGTGAGATACACCTAAAATACCAAAGGTGGGTCTGGACTATGGTGTTGATTCTTGTGGCAACTTGTAAAACTCATAGCTCCTTGATCTGAACTCCTTAGGGCTTGAATTTTATATCTAAATGACGCATTGGGAGTCTAGTTTCATATTCCACTAATTCTGCTTCAATCCGATTTCTGGTTTAAGAGATATCATCAAATTACTAGACATCGCCCAAGCTGAATGTGAAACAGAGTATACCAGAGTTGTTGATTAGTGCTGAAACCTCGAGGTTTTGCTTGAAACCTCGAGGTTTTGACTGAAACCTTGAGGTTTTTACTGAAACCTCGAGGTTTGTTAGTCCAGAGACACCAGAGACGCTGAAGACACTCAAACCTCGAGTTTTTTCGTCCTAAACCTTATATTTGCTTGTTTTAACATAGAATTGAGTCATTCCAACTTCCATATGATCTTGGAGACTTCTAGCATCAATATAAGAACTTGAATAATGATATCTTCATTCCATTCAGCAAGTTCTTTCTTCTTCCATCTCCCAACTTGATCATTCTTCATCATTTAACTTGAGCTCATCATTCTCTGCAAGTTATACCTTCTTCATCTCTCTTCTTCTTGATTAATATCTATGATTCAACTTGAACTAATCTACATTAAACATAGTAGTTAGTCAATGTAGGAGATAACTATATTACTCAATCTTTTGCTTTCAATAATGACATCCATATAAAACATCATCAAAACTTAATCATAACCAACATATTCCTACCCCTAATCATCAAGGTTCTGGAACCCGGACCGGTGACTAAATCGGTTGGGGTACTGGGTTAATGGTCAGTGGGTCAGACCGGAGTCAAACCGATCAGAGTACTAACAAGAGATATAAAATATATGATGAAAAAGGAGGGAAAATAATTTTTTAAAGATGTTCGAATTAGTCAACTTCATCTTTTTTACACAAATAAATCGGCGGGACCCACCTTCACCAAATCCCACTTCCACGTACGAACTACTCCACTGCTCTAAATCTGATCCCCATTAATTATTCCCTCCCTCTTTACTTGTTCAGTCAGCAATCACCGTCACTCAGTATCATTACTTGCCAGTGATATTTTTTCTCCATCATCTTCACAACTCTCCTCTTAGCTCCATCATCGTTCCCACTTCCCTGAGTAATATCTTCACTGAGAAATGAGTGGGAGAGGGCATTCAAAACTATGACCTTCTTCGATAAATTGACGGAGACCATGACCAGATCTCCCCTTCACGTCGTTACCCACTACAAGAAAACTGGTAAATGGAGGCGGTTATATGAGCATTTAGAGGCGGTTCAAACCGCCTCTATTTGCAATATCTGGCGGTTGAAAAATCATTGAAGTTACCTCCGTCAAGAGTCAAACTAAGGCGGTTTAAATGAGCCGCTGGAGTAACCGCCAACTGGAGCATTCAAAGGCGGTTTCCTTAACCGCCTCTGAATGATATTTTGAGGTGGGTATATTAACCGCCTCTAATTGTGATATAGAGGCGGTTTCGTTAACCGCCTTTGAATGATATTTTGAGGTGGGTGTATGAACCGCCTCTGAATGTGATATAGAGGCGGTTTATTTTTAGCGACTCATATTGGAATTTGGAGGCGGTTATTGTGTCCGCCGCAAAATATCATTCCGAGGCAGTTATGCGGGTGACTCAACATGTCATTCTGAGGTGGTTTTGCATGGGGTTAAAGATTTTAAAAAGGGGGTATATAAACAGCCTCAAAATGTCATTCTGAGACGGTTGCGATGGTTATTTATCGCCAATATATATAAAAATAATTTTTTTACTTTTTTATATTTTTTAATTTTAATAACGAAAGGTAGTTAATAGGTGATTTTTTACAGTTTCAATTTAATAATTTTTTTTTCTAATAATGAAATAATAACTTGTTGCATTTGATGTATCAAGAAAAAAAATTATTGCATTTCAACATATCCATACATATTCATACAATGTTAAAAGCCCTTAATTAAAAGCATAAAATATATAAATTCACCACAAGATTAAAGTGTATTTTTGCATACATTATCCAAAATCATAGAACAAAATATATTTAACAACCATAAACAAAGTCTCAACAGCTAAACATTGGATAATGACAACAATACTATCCAAAATCAATATCTAAATAAAATATTCAAGGTTGTGGTTGTGGTGATGGAGCTGGAATATGAGGTGATGAATCCGGTCCGTCACAATGCGGGTCATGACTAGCATGAGAAGATATTCTGAGCCCTGGAGACCCCAAATTTGCATCCTGATACATTGAAACAAGGGATTAACATTTCTGCTATTGATGTAGATAATTTTATTTTGTAGGCCAAAACGACCTCGTTTCATTAATTTTTTTTCCAACTTCTCGCTCGCTCAATCACACAAGTGTTTCCTCTGTTTCTTTCTCTTCTTCATCCAGAACACTAAGTATCTCTCCTTTCTTCACCACAAACGCCGCATCGTGGCTCCGAACCACCACATCCTCCTTCGTCTTCCCGTCGGTACGGGAACCGGCGGCTCGATCCTCATCACCTCCCACACCACCGACTTCACCAACGCCATTTTCTCCACCGCCACCAAACTCACCCCGCCTTCTTCTTTCACGGTGGTTCTCACCTCATCGGCGATCCTCTTGTGCAGGCCCTTTCCGGCCAGTCCCAACCACTTCATGAAATAGGAAGCTAGAAGGAAAGGACTTACACTCAGTTCATAACGCAGATTCTTTTTGTTAGGATGTAGGAAGTAACATTATGAGACCTCTGCTTGATAAACGTTGAAATAGGGATCATAGTTTTAGCTTGCGTTGCATTTTCAAACCTCTTTCCCTCACTGCACATGAAACTTCTCATGATAACAATGAACCCTCCAACTTCTCATGAAAACAATGATTGATCCCGTCGGTTCCCTTTGGTTTCTTGTGTGTGTGTGTGTGTAGATAAAATATGACAGCAAGCTTTCCAAAGGCATTGGTATATATGTATATATGAACACGACAGCATATTCTTTTATGCAGTGGTATTCATCAGTGCCGCAAGGTTTTTGAGTTTTTAAAAGCAAGACAGCAAGCTTATACGTAGCATTATATCTATATATGCTTTGCAACGTTTTTCCTCTCTCTTTTCATATGTGTGCAACGTTTAAATAGGTGTTTTCATGACCACAAATATATATATCAGCAGGGGTTATATCTATATAAGAACTGATAATATTCAAACTCAATTTAATTTTCCTCTGTCAACCATTAATTCACCGCCAAAGTTAAAGTTGTAAGATTATAAGCTGTCAAACAAATGGAGTAATAGAAGATGAGTTGTCAAATAAGAGCATGGGGTGGCATACGGATAAGAAGTAAGGGAATTTGTTTTTTTTTCCTTTCTCTCTCGCACTAACTGGCTGAACATTTGCAGAAGTCTGACAATCACATGAAGCAAAAAAGAACTTTGAAGCTAAAGTCAAAAAAGGTGGCTATGAAGAAAAGTAGAAGCAACATAATAAATATTGACCACCAATCTCCATAAAGCTACGGAAGAGAAGGACAGTTTACTTAGCCTATATATATGCGTGTGTTACAATGTATTTTTTCATATAAAAAAGATTAGAGAGATCAGAAAAGAAGAGAGATAGAGTGATAGAGAAAAAGTGCTGCAAAGACTTAGAGAAAAAAATAGAGCAAGAGCAAGTTGTGTGTTAAAAAAGAAACAGAGTGTATCTTTGAAATTATAATAGAAGTATTGATTTTTCATCTTCTCATATCTTAAATTTCCAACAAGAACAGCTATGCTTTGGTTTCTTGTGCTATTTTGGGAGTGCCCAACGTAAAAAGACGTAAAACTCTCCGGCGTGGTTGCTGAGATAGGATCAGAGAAAGCTATACACTTGTGTGATTGAGCGAGCAAGAAGTTGGCAAAATAATAATAATAATAATAATAATAATAATAATAATAATAATAATAATAATAATAATAATAATTAATGAAAGGGGTCGTTTTGGCTTGCAGCAGATAAAATTATCTGCATCAACAGCAGAAATGTTAATCCCTTGAAACAAAATTGAAAACAAACATCAAATGCTACAATGTCTTGTTCAGCCATTTTTTCATTGCATCATGGCATCAACATGACTATCAATTTATCATATATCAAGCATAGTACAAAGAAAGTCTAGCATTTAGCAAACAAAATTTGAGCGGAGTTGAACTCTTTAAAACTTGATTTTTAATGATGTGACCAAGTGCAAATTTTTAAAACAAAACAAATTTGCAATCAATCACAATATGCAAACAGGGTACTTAACTTTCTAGCTTTCTCTGAAATAGAAACATACAAGTACAGACCTGAAGATTTGGAGAACCCTATATGATTATATTTTTATAGCCTTGTATATTTTTGTTCAACGAAATAAAAGATTTGGAGGACCCTATATGATTATATTGTTATAGTAACCACAAGCCGCTTACAACCCAAGCTTACCACCATCATCGGTAGTGTGAACAAATTGAATCAAGGCCGATGCAAGCTATCATTAAGAATTTACAATTTTCTTTTATATGAAAGATTTGCAATATGTCATTTCTTTTAATGAAAAATGAAAGATATCATTAAGATCTAAATATCAAGTACAAAGAAAATTGTAACAAAACTCTTTCATTGATCATGGCCTTCTAAATGCAATATGTCATTTAAACAAATTTATAGACCACCAAATTATGATGTGAGAAAACAAATTATTTCTAATTGCCCTAAGGCATAAACCCCAAAACCTTAGAACTAGGTGCCACCAGGCCTTATCACAATTGACATTCATTAGTGAAGCATTCTTGTCAAACTCTTTTTTCGACAAAAATGTGCCAATATTTTATTGTCCAAGTTATCAACATAGGACAATAATACAATATTATGAATGTAAGATATTTACACGCTACCACTATTTATAAACCGTTAGGGTTCTATGTTAGGGTTAGGGGAAAGAGAATGTAGTTCCCATGTTAATCTTAATCTGTATTAGTTTGTTTATGCAAGTTAGATTTTAAAGATAATAAGATGTAGAATGACCACTATTTCAGCAAACAAGAAAGTGAAAAACCAAAACATTAATATGGAGAACTAACAACATCCACATATCAAAAATCAAGAATTGCATGTTGATACTTTTTTCATTTTCATCCTCACTGATTTTAGCATGAATCAAGAATTGCTACCTTCTCTAAAATTGTTTGCCTCAATCATTCACCTTATTAGAAAACGGAAGATTAATTAGCGTTGAATCATCAAATTATAGAATTTTTATTTATTTGATAGAGCAAATACAAATGCTGAAGTACCTCTATGTTAAGTGTGAAGTACTCTCATCCTTCATACATGTAACTTTAATTTATAACAATTTTTCTAATTATTTTATTTAAACATGGAAGGAAAGAACTAACCTTATCAACTGGAGAGAAACTCGTTCACTTGGACAAAGACTTTGATAGTAAAAAAAAAAAAAATGGAGCAGAAAACGAGCTAAAATCATGGAGAATTGATAAAAGATATAACGTAAACAAAAGATCCAAATAGGAGGGATGAATTCATAAGGACAAGCAATGATGACATTACAATCGCATAAAACTCCTTTCTCTTTGCATGACCAAAGAAAAATGTATTTATGTAAACAAAATACTGCTTCTTCATTGATATTACGCTCTAAACAATATTATTCATGCCTCCGAGGTACAAAACTGAAATTTTTGATAGTAAAGCCACACTTAATCTAGAACTAAACAGAAACTAAATCAACTAAGATTGGTGGAATCCAAAAGCAGATATGGAGAATGAAAAGCAAAAAATTAAAAAAGCATAGATGTTCGTGTTAACTTGGTCGTGCTTACATATTTATCAAGATGGTTAAACCGAGTGCTAAGAAATTCAATATTTCTCAAATAATATATTAAGTTAGAGAGTAAAATAAATATATCATGTCAAGAAAGCTTATCCTAATTAACTCGTGAGTAATTAAATTAGTATACTTTAAGTGATTTTGCATTGTAAGAGACAAATACAAGAAACAGAATGCACTTTGATTCACTTTAAATTAATATACTTTAAGTAATTAAATTAGTCCACTATTCAGTGCAGAGGAATAAAAAAATGCAGGAGACAGGTTGAGAGATGGTGGGGCTGAAAATGCACTTTGATTCACACACAAAATTATTTATACGAGTTATGCCTTATTGACGGGGACATACAAGTGTAGTGGGGCCGAGAGTGGGATGTGAAGGAGAATCTCACAATCAATTTCTATATATACAGCCTACAGGCTTTTGTTGGGATCCGTATAATGCAGTGGATTAAAATTTCTACGAATCCCGTTCTGAGGATCACTCAGGTGCGTTTAAACCAAGGCTAGGGAATCCGGATATTACCTTTGGAGAATTCGTTCGCGTCTCGTTCTTCCTTGAACAGCGTGGGCTACCTCCTCGATCTGCGTAAGACGACTCGTAGAATCGGCTTCCTCCACCCGGTATCCACACGAACAATTCCCGAACACGGCTACACGTAGAGCTTGCTAACGCCTCTTTTGCGTCTCTCTCAATTTTCACTTTAGGGTTTCTCGCGGCTTTTTTTTTTCGAATACGCTCGACCGAAAGTCCCGTAGGTTTTCTAAAACTTTGTTTGGCGTATTATAAGCAAAATTAATCATATTAATTTTGAAATTCAAACTTTAGATTTGGATTAAATATATTAATTAAATCCATATGATAGATCTAATCTAATAATATTTATTTAATCAAATTAAAAGCCGATCTGAAATTCAAATTTTGAATCTGAATTAAAAATACATTAATTAAATCTATCTCGATAGATCTAATCAAATATATTTATTTAATCCAAATTTAAAAGCCTTGATTTAATTTATCTCTATAAATTAAATCCACGAAATGGTATCTATCTATTTAATTAAATCAGATACAATATCTCAATTTAAATTAAACAGATATATGATATTCTTTTATTCGAAAATTAAATGAGATACAATATCTCTATTTGTTTTAGATATTTAATTTATCAAATAAATTAAATACAAAACAAATATTATATATAATAATATTATAATCTCCATTAATAATATTAATATATATATATTAATTTCGAATTTAACATATATACATATATATATATATATATCCTAGATTAAATTTAGTATTCATTTAATCTCGATTAATCCGAGATTCAATGAATCTAGACACTTTTGCTCGTGTTGGATTATTCTGTGTGCGATTGCAGCCCATATGAGATTGGCGGTGGGCCAATATCGTATCAGCCCACAAGTCGCAAGTGGCCTTTAGCAAGACATTGCGACTACCCAATTCACATGGGGATCGATGACACGATACTACCTATCGTACAACCATGTCACGTCCCTTTTGTCACGCGATAATTTGGTCAAGGATGAGGCATGGATAATGTCAACTTCCTTTTCTTGACCATTACTTTCTCGATTCTCGAGTAGTCTAACAAGTGAAATGGAAACTCCTTTCCATCACAAGATGACCATACATTTCTTAGACTCACTCATCGAGGGGCCCAAAGATTATCTCTCTACAAATGTGAGGGACAAATTCCATCTTGACCATTCACATCCCTCCGCATGAAAACCACCGATCCCGATCCCCTTTATCATCACTCGGTCAAAGGTGACTTTTGACTAGGTCAAGGTCGCTGACTCATCATGTAGGAATCCATGATGATCTCAGTCATAGGGCGTCGTGATGCGGTTATACATGAGATAAGCTTATGACTAGATCCATGCAGCTTTCTCATAGTGGGTCTGGCCCAAAGACCTTGTACTCTTACAAGTGCCCATGACTTTGATTTGTATCTCCATACCTCATCAAAGTCATATCGGTCTTATCTCATCTCGCTCCCGCGTAGATGACCGACTGTGAGACATTTAGGATATCATCTATAAGATATATCCAGGGATCAGTTATCACTGTAAACATGCGAATGAAGTGATAACTCAATTTGAGAACAATGACTTGCCCTAGGGCATAATTTCCAACAGCTTTCCCATAACAGACAGTTCAATATGGTGAGAGGGAGAGTGAGAAGTCGATGGTGAGAGGGAGAGGGAGAGGGAGAGGAACGTACAGACAGGAACATACAGATATAGTGAGAGGAAGCAAGATTCAAGAAAAAATAGGCATTGAGATGGCATTTGAAATTTAGCAAGATTCAAGACTCAATACTTACAAAAGGTAGACGTTGACGGTGAGAGGGAGAGGGAGAGGAAGACGTGGCGGACTGGCGGCGACAGACGTTTCACGCGGCGACTGCGTGCTAACGTGCGACGGTGCTCAGGCCGGTGTGTTAGGGTTTGAGTTTGGGGGTTGAAAGACAAAAACTCGCTTCTAAGTTATCTGTCTTTGGCTCTCTGCGCTGCGATTGGAATTTGGAGTCGGACTCTCGGTTCCTAGGGCTGGGAAGGAGTGGGCTCTGTCGGGTGAGGGGGAAACCAAAAAAAAATAAAGGGTAAAAAAGTTCATTTATATTAAAAATTTATTGACAGATTTACAAATAAAAAAATAATAGTATAATATCAATTTTGAAAGATAATATGCTACAATTTTTATAAATTTCCTAAAAGTATGCATAGGTGGTTCCCTAAAAATATTTTCAGAAAAATGCGTTTAAAGTTTTCGATAAGAATTTTATATGGAAAATTCAAAATTTAAATTCAAAAAATAAAAAATAAACAGAAAAAAATAAAATAAAAACAATGATGATATAATAAAGAGATTAATTCATAAAACTTAATGTGTCATATGTTCACTAAGAAAAATAAATTGTAGGAAAAAAGTAACATTGTTTATATCTTATGAATAACGTATGAAATTTTATAGACATCAAAAGTAATTTACTTTGTATACTATGCTTTGAAATAACTGAATGAATTACAAAAAACTACAACGTCAAGTTTTTGTCACTAGAGATAAAAAAAAAAAAGCACATAAATTAAGCATCAAATTTAGGGGGCCATCAAAAGTGTTGAAAAATAAACGTTGGAATGTTTTTGGGGCAAAAAAGGATGCCACTTTTATATTGACCGTAAATCTTAAATGATACGCTCGAATCAAATTTTGTGTTGTAAAAAAAAAAAAAAAAAATTAAAACACTTGCTAAGTTTATATATTACTCGTCTTACTTATTCTAGATGTGAAATCTTTATCGTTGAAATTGTAGTATAAACTAGATCCTAAATTTAGGATATGAGGTAATATATTCCTATAAAATTTGCATTAGTGTAATTTAATATTAAAAAACATGACAGATATAGAATTTGACGAGGGAGATTTTAATTCAAGTTTTATGGCGCCTTAGTGTATTATCTCATCTCACTAATAATAGTCTTTAGCGTCTGAAAATCGAATTCCGTTATCTCATCCAAGTTTACGGTATATAAAAATCCCTACATCGTGAATAGATTATAATTCAACGATAATAATGAGATTTCAAAGTAAGGGATGACTCCTCAATATTTGCTAAAGTCAGTAAAATATGAATGTAACCCCACCCCGAGGGTTTTTGTTTGGGTTGGCTTTTTTTTTTTTTTTTTTTAAAAAAAGTTTAAGAAACAGCATTAAAAGGTGTTAATTAATTTTCTTTATTCTTTTATTCAATAAGGTAATTTTCTAAGGGACTTGATGATAAGTGTTTCTTTTTATTTTAGTTCTCCGAATGATTCTAAATTAAGTTTTACTTTTTATCTTCTATCAAATATATATTATCTTATATCTTAAATATAGGATAAAGTTTATATTACAATTTACATTATAAAATTTATTCTATATTTAAGATATATATGAGAGAGCATCAATTATCTAATATAACTATAAATATTAACAAAATATCAACATATAATGCATTTAGCAATATAAAACCTTGTTAAATATTTTTAAGTCTCGAATTCACGCCCCATTAGAAATACCTCCTTAGAAAAAGCGGCCATCAAGCTGATCGCTAACCAACTTTGTCCCGCAACAATTGAACATTGATTTAAATTGTAATGAACATAACTTCTTTAAATTGATTTTATAAATTAAATAATAATAACTCTATCATCAACGGAACTAAAATTATGATTTAATAACACAAAATAATTGGGCTATAACAATTATCAATTATTTAAATTTGAAAAGAGAAAAACATGGTAAAAATATGAAATGGATATATAATTACAATTTAAACATGAATATTAAATATTTATAAAATAAAAATTATCCAAGACCGCCGCCTAAACCGCCACTAAATATACATTGGAGGCGGTTTATTAAAACGCCTCAAAACCGCCGCTATATTATTAATTTGGAGGCGGATAAACAAAATCGCCTCTAATTTATGATAATATTGAGGCGGTTTATTAAACCGCCTCACTAACCGCCTCTATATTATTAATTTGGAGGCGGATTAACAAAATCGCCTCTAATTTATGATAATATTGAGGCGGTTAGTATCTACGCGTGGGAACCGCCTCCAATAGTCGGTCGGTATTTACCCTTTTTGTTGTAGTGACCCTCTATGAGATTGCTGCCATTCTCTCCTTCCTTGCCTCTGTCGTCTACCTTGGTTTCTTCAACATTGGCTTTCTCCACTCCCTTTCTTCTCCTTCAGATCTCTTCATATCTGGGTGACTTTTCATATCTCTCACTCACTCTCTCCTCCTTTCTCTTTTCTCATCCGACCGTGAGTTTCAGCTTCAGTTTCAGGCGAGTTTTTGGGAAAAAAAAACTCTGGCTCAGTCAACTCGGTCGGTTCAGGCCGAGTTGACCGAGTTGACTCCGGGTCAACTCGTGACCCTGATTTTGCCCCCAACTCGGACCGATTTTCCGGCCGGTTCGCCGGTTTCTGGTCTGAACCGGCCGATCCGGTCCGGGTTTCAAAACCATGCTAATCATAATTGTACTCACACTATTAACCACCGGGAGGTACTAACAAACTATGGTAGGTGAAAGGAGAAAATAAACCGAGAAAAGTGTCGAAAGTTAGGCAAGTGAAATTAATTAAAAATCTCCAAACCTACCTCATCTTGTATTTTGGCCATTGGATCTAGGTTAATCATCAAGCTCTCATCCTCACCTTCCCTTGCTCAAAACCGCCCCCTCTCTATCCACTCTATCCTCTTCCATTTCCTTTATGAACTCTAATCTAAAGGTACCTTATCCTCTTCCAAAATTTAATGCCATTATCTCATGTGTGGTTTTGTTTAATATAAACAATTCTTGCCTCCTTCTTCAAGCAAAAAAAAAAAAAAAAAAAAAAAAAAAAAAGCCACCTCTCATCATCTTTTCTCCAATTTTGTGCTTTAAATTCCTAGTTACTCTAAGTGTGTTTGTAACTAGATGAAATTGGTAGTTGGTTATCAACTAAGCAAAAAGCTTTTAGGGTTTAATTTGAAGTTTATTCAAGTCCCTTTATTAGCCTTGTGATTTTTGAATATCATGGCTTAATTAGGAGTATCTAATTGCCCTCTTATCATTTTAGACTTAATTGTATTTGTTGGTTAACAATTATAATGTTACTTCTTCCCTAAGCTTAGTATGTGTTCTTGTTTTTGATTAACTCCTTATATTTAATCTATGATTAAAATCCCTTATTGATCCACTTAATTTACTAAGGATCTATATTAGTGGTGTTATGAACTTTCCATTGGTCAATTTTGCTAATTCTGGATTAAACTCAAATATCTACTTTTTCCCACTACACACACACACACACACACACAAAACATGCCACCTCCTCCCCCTTTCTTTCTCATTATCCCTTCCACTTTACCAAATATCCCTTACACATGTACTTAAGCTTGACTTTTATTTTATAACACATGTTCATTAGGCAAAGCAAATATCTAGATTTTTCATCAACTCTCCTTGCTTTTTCCTTGGTGAAACCGTGGCCCTCCTCCCCTCCATGTACTCTTGATTGTTGTTTTTATTGTCTCACAAATTCAAGAAGACAAGTCCCCCATTGGTGGATTTTTGCTTCACAAGGATTATGCTTTAAGAGGTTTAATTAGGGCCATTAGATTTAGCTTTATTAGATTTAATCCAAGCCTTTAATTTATGTTGGAAATATCCTACTACTATTGATGATATTTATCTTATATCCCATGTGCTCTCAATTATATGATTGTTTAATCTTTTGATCCATCTCCTTCATGAAATTCGCCCTTACAAGAAATTAGGGAGGATTTAGTTACTCTTTGGCTAATTATTACTAACAAGGTGTTTTTAATATTTATTAGGCTTATTTGATTGGTTACAATATTAATCATGTTCAATAGAAACCACTACTATGCTAATCTTAGCCCTTCACTAGCCATTGGTTCTTAATTAAGGTAATACATCCTTAATTATGCCTTTAACATATGCCACTACATTAATTATGAATGTTTATGAAATTAATTCAATTAATGTAGATTGAATTATCCACTAATTGTTGGAAATTTTCTCTAATTGGTTTAATTATTTTCTCACAACTTTTTGGCTTTTTATGGTCATTTATGCACCATGTATTACTTTAATAATTATAGGGCAATTTATGATCCCTAAATGAAAATTAGAAAATTGGATTCTTGCCTCTTTAAATTCCAAGGAAAATTTACCCAAGAAAATAAATAAATAAATATACTACTAAAATTAGAGACAATATACCCTCCTATTTATTTGCCAAAATATAATATTCAAGAAAAATATAAATTTGGGGTATTACAGCTCATGTATTGGTTTTCTCCTTCCCATTATCCTTATTTGATGTTATATTTTATTATTGGCATCAATCTTGAAAATTTATGTCTTGTTGATAGCGCAACAACCTACACCATACTAAAAAAAAGATAAATATTTTTCTTTCTTGGTAATGCAAGAAGCTATTTTTATTTTTATTTTATTTTTTTGCTCAAGAAGATAATTGGTATTACCATAAAATTGAAACATTAAAACTTAAACCAATATAGAAGGAAAGACAGTCGACCACGAGACATGCTAAGAAATATAACAAAAGTACAAAGTCACCCAACAAAGGAAGCAATAGTCTAACATAGATTAACAAACTAATCCCCTCAAAACCAGAATTCGAAGGAAAAACGTCATCCAAAATAATATTGGACTCCTAACATCCAAGGTTAGAAGAGTCAATAAAGAGGGTGTTGGTTGAGAGACTTACCCAATTGGGCACACCCCCTTATAACCATTTGTTGCTAGTAAATCAACAACTCTATTACCTCGTCTAGGGATAAAAAAAGAGAGAACCCAACCTTGTCAAAGAAAAGACATATAATATAATGAATAATACTCCTACTCTGCCATTCAAAAAAATCAAGAGATCCAACATCAACACAAGAAAGCAGAGGAGATAGTCACATCTCAAAGATCGCTTTATCAAGGCCTAAATCCATAGCTAGTAGTATGGCCCGTTTGAGAGCTAAAGCCTCAGTCGTAAAGGCAGATATAGACTTCACCTTATCTACATAACCCCACTTAAAAAAACCAAAACAGTGTTGACACATTTGATCTAGTAGGACAAATTTGATTGAAGGCTCTAGAAGAGCTAATATTTGTTAGTTCTTTATTTGTTTTGATAATAACTGACCATTGTAAACAAAATGAGATTTATGATTCAAGTCAAAATGATTTTAACTTATTCAAACTTGGATCATATCAGTCTGTCATACTTGCTATCGAATGACTAGAGTTTCTTATCAAACCTCGAGTTTTCACAAATCTTGTGAAAACTTGGAATTTTCATGTTAAACTAAAAACTGGAGGTTTTAGACAAAACTGGAGGTTTTCAAGTGTTCAAGACTTAGGAGACTCTCTGTATGACCAAACCTCAAGGTTTTACTAGAAACCTTGAGTTTTGCGTTTTCCAGAAAATACTGAGAAGTCTCTGTGTGATGAAACTTTGAGTTTTCTCTGAAAACTGAAGTTTTAGTAAATGTGAAAAAACTTGGAAAACTCTTGACCAATCTTAAACTCAAATTTACATGTCCAAGCTCGAGGTAAGAATCTAATACAAGAAGAATCAGTTCCAAACTCATTGTATTATGTCTGTTATGATCCGATGAATGAAGGCCGTTCTTGACCAGCGTTTTTGCAATGTCCTGAACTGACTGTCAACTTTCGAAGGCCATATCTCCCTGGCCTGAACTTCATTTTGGTCTGTTCAAATCTTGATGGAAATCTGTTTGAGTCTAATTTCATATGTCATTGATTTCAGATCAATCCGATTTGTAGTTTGTGAGTTTCACTCAAAACATCAAAGCTTGGTTTGCTGTGTGGCGTTGATTTCACTATCAACTTCAATAATTCATAGGTCCTTGATCTAAACTCCTTTGAGCTTGAATTTTATATCAAAATGACATATTGGGAGTCTAGTTTCATATACCACTAGTTTCACCTCAATCAGATCTCTGGTTTGGGAGATATCATCGAATTACCA
The DNA here is from genome assembly GCA_019022655.1 of Acacia acuminata. NCBI lineage: Eukaryota > Viridiplantae > Streptophyta > Magnoliopsida > Fabales > Fabaceae > Acacia > Acacia acuminata. Next base: position 1,051,229 of record JAFJYI010000247.1, read on the forward strand.
GACCTTGCCCAAGCTGAACGTGAAACAGAGTAGACCAGAGTTGCTGATTAGGCTGAAAACTTGAGTTTTCACTTAGAAACTTGAGTTTTCCTAGTCCAGAGATGCCAGAGATGCTGAAGACACTCAAAACTCGAGTTTTGAGTTTAACTCAGTTTTCTCATCCGAACCTCATTTTTGCTTGTTTTAATTCTAAATTGAGCCATTCTAACTTCCATATGATATTGGAGCCTTCTAGCATCAATATAAGAACTTGAATAATTATATTCTCATTCCATTCAACAAGTTTTTCCTTCTTTAATCTCTCATCTTGATTATTCTTTATAATCCAACTCTTTCTTTCTTCTTTTCTCTTGATCATTCTTTGTCATTCAACTTGGACTCATCATTCTTAGCAAGTTATACCTTCTTCAATATATTCTCTTCTTCTTGATTATTCCCAAAATACTCTGATAACTTCTTGCTTCCTTGACATTCTCTTCTTCTTGATTAATCTCTATAATTCAACTTGAACTAATCCACATTAAATATAGTAGTTAGTCAATGTAGGAGATAAATATATTATACAAGTTTTTTGCTCTTACTAATGGCATCTATATACGACATTATCAAAACTAATCATATCCAACATAGACTATGTGAAATGTATTTGTATCCCTACCATGAACAAATAGACTATATTTATAAAGGCCTTAGTTAAATTTTTTTATGAAGCATCAATCTTATATGTTCGGAGGTTTCATTTTTTTTGCATTCAAACATTGAATTGTTGTATAAATAATGTATATTAATATCAAATACATTGTTTTTTTCAATATCCTAAAATAAAATTTTAAGATCATGAGAATTATTTTTTCAAGATATCGTCAAGTATCCTTATTATGAAAGTTAATGTTAAAAATATTTAAAATACAACCTTATCCTTTATATTCAATTATACTAAAAGATTTTTATATGTTAAAAATATTTTTGGCTATACAATTTATTAATACATATATGTTTGATCTAATTTTTATCATGTTATATAATTTACTAATGGTATAAATTTATTTTTCTAACAATTTTATGTAATTTTTGGTATTTATTATGAAATATAATGTTTATAATATTTAAAATACAACATTATCCTTTAAATGCAATTATACAAAAAGATAATGTCCTTTTTGGTAAATGTGACCTCCAAAAGCTATTATGATAACAATATCCAAACATTATCATTTTTCTCCAAATGCTATTCTCCAAAAGTCATTTTTACCTCGTAAATCCTAAAAACTATTCTCCAAAAGCTACATCCAAACGGGTGCTTAGTGAGAGTTTTCTATGATTAATGTAAATAATCTACAAAGACTTCATATTATACCTTTATGTAGATTTACTCTTTTGTTGTAAATCTTGTAATGGAAGTTAAAGATTTATAACATATAAATAATAGGCATGTATCACATGTTGTAAGCTTGAAATGAAATAACATTCACTCTCTCCTTACTTTTCATTTCTCTCATGCATTTCTTTATCTCCCTCATCTAAATCTCTCTTGTATTTTTGTTAGTTTCATGACACTTAGAAATTTGTTTATTTTTTAAAATTAATTTGAACATGAAATGCCATTTTCTCAAAAAGAATGTGGAAAACAACTTGTTTTTTCATATGCTTACTGAATTATTTTTAAAAGATACTGTAAAATATTACTAACTCCGATCCTATGTTTAGGACGGAGGAGTGCCATAATTTACTTTCGCCGAGGAGCCCTGAAGTAGTGACGCCTGGAAAGAAGGAAAAGTTGAAATGACATTGCACTCGTTTTATTCAATAATGCTTTCATCTAGTTAAAACATCTTCCTCTTTTGTCCAATGGATATTTTAGCTGTTTATGTAAAGTCTGGCGTCTCTCTCCATTCTATAGCTAAAACAAAGCTACAGACCGCTTTTTATTTCTCTTTGGTGGAGCTCTCATGTTCGATGTCTTCTTCTTCGTTTTCCTTTTATCATTGTTATTGCCTGCTGTTGTTCGATCTCCGCCTCTTTTCGTCCTCCTCATCCTCCTCCTCCTTCTTCTTTCTTGGGAAATGAGTTTCAAAACTGTTAAACGATTGCTCAAAACGGCTCTGGTAAAAAACGAGCCGCCCTTGACTCCGGCAAGTCCGCAGTCCGGCTTAGTTTTCAAGCCATTGAGTGAAACACATGAAATAGCAGAAACGTTTGCGTTTATTTATTTATTTTTTTAACTTTTATTCTTATACATATATATATATATATATATTTATTTATTTAACTTTTATTTTTTTTAACTTAATTAGTTGTTCGCGCTCGCGCCAAAATGTGCCTAAAATAGTTACGGTTTCTCAGGCTATGCTGAATCAAGTACAAAACCTAGCTTTACAAGTATTTTTTTTTTAAAAAATATTAATTCATTTTCCAATTGTGATAACTGAATAAATATCTTCACAACGCAATGGATAGTGTCACTACCATCAGATGATTGAACAACCTTTTGATCGGGCACTCTTTATCAAAGCATACTATACTATGTATATTAAATAACCAAGCATCAATTATTGCAAAACAAAAAATACAACAAAAAGATACAAAAACATTTTTTTTTATCTTAAAGCAATCTAAGCATAATAACACCCACCAAGAACAAAGCCATAGGTTTAATTCACGACTTCACTTAAGTGAAGTGATTGCGTCGAGGGGCAAGGGCCAAAATGATGCCGTTTTGGCCCTGTTGAGGTTGTCTTCAACCTCTGATTGGGTCGGCTTGACCTAGTCAGAGCTCCAACAGGTTCGTTGCAGACTCACCACACTCTTTCCTCCATATCTCCCTCATCCGGCGTTTGTTTTGCATGATTCTAGTGTCATGAGACCGTCTCCGTGAGAGCTATACGCTCATAGCCTTTATTATTATTATTATTATTACAAAGGCTCGTGTTTTCAAAAACCCAAAAATTGTGATAACCAAACCACAATAGCCTATGCAAAGGACCCTAAAGATTACAGTAGGACAAATTTACACTTTAATAAAAATGACGTGGATAACATGTGGATTGCTAGCTCGACATATTTGGTTAACTAATGGTCAAAATTAACAAAGATAACGGATGGAGAAAAATTGCTTCATTTTTTATATTTTCATGGCAAAATTGTTACTCGATGAAAACTTCCAAAGAAATAGTGCCCTTTAGCCGTAATAAGATTGATGTTTTTGAAAAAAAGAAAAAAAGGGAAAAAAAAGAAGAAGAAAGAAACCTCATGTGAAGTTAACTAAAAGTTCACTTTTTCTTAGAAGAAAAAATATATAATAAAAAAAAATTATATTTATCAATTTTTTCCTAATCTATCTTTATTGGTGCTCCCTCAACAATAATCAAGAAGAAAAGGCAAAAAGACAATTAACTAACTTCAATAATCTAATCAAATTAAGTAAAAATGTCTTATATTAATGATCAAAATGACCTTAATTGAATTAACAAACATCTTTTTTTTTTAATTCTTTGTGAACAAAGACAAACGTAATGATAAAAACAAACGTAACGAGTTAAGATCCCATAATATTAAAGTAACACTAACGCCCTTTGTGCATGTTCCTCATTTCCTCAAAACTTAACATTTTTTTGTTGCTTTCACTATGTGATGTGTCCTACTAACGCCCTTTGTGTACGTTCCTCTCATTTCCTCAAAAATTAACATTTTTTTGTTGCTTTCACTATGTGATGTGTCCTACTGACTTTTGGAAAGAATCAACAATGGCAACTCACCATTACTGGTCATACATTTTTTCCCTGATTTTAATATGACTGTATTATTACTATTATTATTATTATTATTATTAATTTAAAATAGAAATCGGATAATATTTTAAAATTTTGTTTTTATTTTATTTTATATAGGTGACACCCTTTTAGAAAGGAGATGTTCTTTAATTAATGTTCCTAACTGAATGCGAGATTAAATGTCGGAACCAGCAATAGAAGTAAGGGAAAATTGCACTTGAGTAAGACTAATTGTTGGTGTTACATCCCTTGAAACCTTTAAATTACTAGCAAATCCTAAATTACTACTCTTTTGAGTTCTAAATATAGGACTGGAGATAGTGCCATCTAATTTGAAGTGCTATCCCAAAACCCAATCTAGTCTGATTTTGTGTTTGGATTACTTTTCTTTGGTTTGGATTGGACCAGGTTTTCTCGATCTAGATAAAGTTACCTGGACCACTTAGGTTTTTACTCATCCCAATGAATGAGTTTGAAGCAGGCGACAACAATTAAATGAGGAAAAGGGAAATTATGTCTTTTTACAATTGGAATCTCTCAACTTTAGGTCTCTTGGAACTTGATAGTAAATTAGAGATTCAAAAGGACCTTTAATTTAAGGTAATAAATTGTTTTATTTAGGGCATGAGTGCAATTTTCTCAAGCAAGTCTGATGATACCAAAATTTAATTAAATACCGCAAGTATGTGGGTTATGAAAATAGTAAGTGGCAAATCAATATCATTCCCTGGACACTCAATCCAGCTAGTGATTATGGATTAAATTTATGTGTTTCATTTAAATTGAACAAATGAGAAATGTTTCCAATATAAGAAAAAAGATATTCATCAATAAGAAAAAGAAACAAATAATAATGAAGAATCTTCACAAAGAAAAAATCTAATGTCAAGAAGGACAACCTAGAATCATTAACCCCTCTTTGTCTCCTAGATTTTATCCCCAATAAATTAACTTTAACTTAACTTAAACTAATTTAGAGTATGAATGTCTATAAATGCATATCAATCCATTTATATACCTACCTTAATTAATTATACAATGTCTCACTCTCACATAATTAAATAAGATGTAATTTAGATTGAACTCACTTTAATTTGATTATGTGAAGCTTTAAGGTATATGTCTATCCTAGACACAAATTAAATTAAAATCTAATTCCATATTATTTATTAAGATTCTCTTTGTTAAGTTCAATTTTAAATCTCCAAACATGCTCAATATTGCCAATCACTAAACAATAAACCCTAAAAACAATGTTAAATAAACTGAATCATATTAAATAAAACTAATTACGAGGTATCCAACAATTAAATAACCCGTGGAACTCGTGCGCCTCTGATCCTTGATGCCTTCCCTTTTTCTATAGGTCCAGGTCTTCTTTTTTATTCTTTCCCAAAACGGTGTGGCCTATGAAGCTGAGACCTCTGACAAAGAAAAGGAAATAACATCTGAATATACTAATAATAATAGTAATAATCTTACTTATAAGACTTGGAATTTTTTTATTTGAAAAAACTTCCCATTATTATTCTTCTCTCTTAAAATAAAAAATTTATATTCTAAATTATTGAAATCCTAAAAATAATGCATCCAAATTAATATTTTTTAACATTTTAAGAAAATCTTCTTAATTCAGTATTGATGATTTGAGGAACGCAAGCCAGGATGCCAAACTTTTTCTATTAACTATTGTGATGATGTAAATCCCTCGAACACCATCACTGACTTCAAAGTTGTACTTAGTCTCGTTTTATCTATTGTGTTTGATTGGTTTAATAACAAATTAAATATCTATTTGTTTTTATTTTATTCTATCTTAATTAAGAAAATAAAATTCCTAAGTTTAGTTTTGAGGGAAGGAAAAAATAAGATAATTCAGTAAAATAAAATTAAACCCTAAATTAATTTTATATTTCATGTTGGATTCGCTCTTCTAGCTAGAATCCTATTGATCTCACAGGCTGCTAAATAAAATAATGATTGTTCCGTACTACTCTTGCACAATTACATTTATGTTTGTAAGAATATAAGGTGTCACGTACATTTTGGTTTTGAAAAATATCAAGTTACTGAAAAATGAGATTGTTCATTCAATCGATAGATAGATAGTGATTTGAGGGTCCGTGATCCAACTATAAATTAAGACCTCAAAAATATAATTTATTTAAAACATAAAAATATTTCATATATAGATTTTAAAAAGAATAATAATATTTATGTATAGGCTCCACTTAATACTAACAAATTTAAAAAAGAAATACTAAATCAATTTTTCTTTGCCTTTACGTAAGCACAAATATAAATAGCGCTTTTAATTTTTAATCAAAACATCATTTCAGTTTCAGCAAAGGAAAAAAATTATAAAATTCAATATAGTTTATCAATTCAAAACTAACTCTTGAATAAATTGGTAAAAAAATGGTTTACCAAATTACTAATTGATAAGCTCATTTAGATGAGTCCTAATAGCACATGAAATAGAGATGGCGTCGGTAATTAGAGGTATATATAAAATCAATAAATTATTGGTTGAAATGGTAAGTTACCTCACTTCTATAAAGAGAATATGAGTTTAAATTTGGATAGCATACTTGTTGAGAAAAAAATAAATAAATTTGCGCTTTAATTTTAAAAGAGAAAATCATTAATGAAATTTTAAAAAAAATAATAATAACTACACACCAAAATACGTTTGTCAAATTTGAAGTATTACTTGATTGTATATATAAGTTTAAATTACCTAATTTTTATATACCAAGAAATTTATTTAATTCAATAAATATAAACTAAATTAATATTTTTTTTAATTTTAATAAATAAGTATTTTTCAGCTTTTTTCTCCTTATTTTTAATAGAGCCAAAACTGTAACACTCTCATAATGAACTTATAATAAAGATGAAAACTTTTCCCTGATTGGACTTATAAATTACATTAGAGTGGTACATATAAATTGATAACAAAATATGTAAATAATGAATTTTAAACAAAATGATCGAATCCATGAATGGTTTAATTTTTAAAATCAGTATGCTTCGAAGTCCATCCAACGCGGCAGTGCCACGTTCCTTCTAGTCATTGGCTAGCTCGTCATACATGACATAACCATAATGACGTCATCCTCCTTCGTACCACCCAAATACTAATAATTAATCAACCCTGGAATTTTGTCGAGGGCTTCCCAACGTTCCCAAGAATATGCCCAATCACTATTTCTTTTTTTTTTTTAAAAAAAAACAAAGAATAGAAAATAGTGAAAATCTCTGTCAGATGCCAAGATACGAAATTAAGCACAAAAAATTCCCACATCAAATTTCCTCACAAAAAAGTCCTGAACTTTTTCTTTATGATTAATTGTAAATAAGTTACGAATTTTCCCTCACAAAAAAGTCTACTTGTCAAAATAGCTTTTCATGTTGCCAAAATAGATTTATTAGTCGTTAAAATGTCCTTATGAAAATTTTGTTATGAACATGACTTATTATATTATCAAAATAACTTTTCATATTGCCAAAAATTGTCCAAGTTTCTAATATTCTACACACTAAAGGAAGAACTCGGAGAATTTTTGATAACATGCAAAGTCATTTTGACATCTTAAGAAGTCATTTTCACAAGAGATTTTCATAGGGGCATGTAACAATTAATAAAGTCATTTTGACAACATAAAAAACTATATTGACAATGAGACTTTTTTGTTAGGAGAATTCAGCAATTAGTAAAAAAAAAAGGTCACTATTTTGTAAGAGGAATTTAGAATGGGATTTTTTGTGATTAATTCTGTATCTTGACAGTGATTTCCCTTTAAAAAATAGTCATACCTGTGAAATATATATACCATCCAAAACCACAAGTGGGTAGGCCTAGTTGCTACTCGCTAATATATATATCATCTTATATTTCTCCTTCTCCTCCTCATCCTCTTCTTCAATAACACTCACAAACAACTTACACATAGTCTAATACACTATTCTTCTTCACTCTCATATTATCATCCGTTATTCAGTTAAGTTGTGGCTGCCCTCCCCACCGGAGTTTCCTCTATAATTTGAACTCGACGTCCACAAGATCTAGTGGGAGTGTCACACACTTGACTGGTTTATTATTGTGATCATGGAGAATCTGATGGCTTTGAAGGAGCTAGAGAGAGGGAGAGAGTTTGCGAACCAGCTTCGGAGATTGATGTTTAGGGGTGTGGATCAGGAAGATGATGAGAAGGTTAATGGCTTAACGACGTCGTCTGCTGAGGATCTCCTGGCTAAAGTGTTGGATTCTTTCACCAACGCAATCTCTCTCTTCAATCACCATTCTGCGAATTCCTCCATTTCTACTTCTTCCTTGTCTCACTTGCCTCCTCACTCTGATGAATTTCACGAGAACCCTAAGACCAAAAGCCCCACCACCATTATAGATCGAACAAGATCCTCTCCCAAGAAAAGGTGTGTATACTATCTATGTGTGTGTATATATGTATATATATGTGTGTGTATCTATACATATATAGATATAACTAAATTAATTAATTAATTTTGTAAAATTTTCTTTTTGTGGCAGGAAAAGTGCACAGATACAAACATGGGTGGAGGAATGCAAGATGAGTCCAAGGGAAGATGGGCATGCATGGAGAAAATATGGCCAAAAAATCATCCTCAATGCTAAACATCCCAGGTTTATATAAATTAATTTTCCATCGTTTCCATGCACTTTTTTCCTCAGAAAAATAAAATTAATTTTCATATAGTTTATTTGAATCCTACTCATCCAAGTTACATATAGATCATCATCCTCTTATTTGTAATCTAATTACATTAAAAATTATTTAGCACAAAGTTCAAAGTTCATATGATACACAGAACCTGATGAAGAGCAAGTTACCTTATTTATAATTATTGTTATATATATAAATTCGATCTGAATTCGAAAGAGTCATCTATAATCATTCCTTTAAGATTAGACCATTATATTCATCACTAATTTTCTTCCAGATGATTAAATTAATCATGTATATATATAGATGCAGGAACTATTACAGATGCACTCACGAGCATGACCAAGGATGTGAAGTAAAAAAAACATGTTGAGAAAATCCAAGACGATCCTCCTCTTTTCAGAACCACTTATTTTGGCTACCACACTTGCACCAATCCTCCCAATCCTCATATCTTTCTTGATCCTTATGACGTCATTAATTCAACTCCAGCTTTTATCAGCTTCGAAAACAATAATCACTACAACAAGAATAATCATATTACTAACTTTGACCCAGAAAAGAACAACAACACTAGCTCCATCTTTGTCACGTCTGGCTCTTTATTTCCGTCTTCTAGTTCTGTGAAAGAAGAGGAGGACAAAAACATCAAGCAAGAGAAGAACAAGACTTGCAATAATGACGAGATTATTAATGTTGTTGCTTCATGTTCATCCAATAACGATTGCTTTGTGTCCCATCCTCATGAAGAAGAAGCTGTTCTTCCTGCTTTTGGATCTGGAGATTATGATCTAGTGGATGTGTTTAATTCTGCTGCATTTTATGGTCCTCTTGGCGGGTTTTGAAGATCTCTTATTTGAGATTATTTGATCAGTCACTCTATTTTGAATCTTTCTTTCTTTCTTTTTTCCCCCTTTTTTTTTTGTGTGGCAAGCTGTAAGCTTAATTAGGCTTCAGGGATGTGTCCTTGAAACATTATATATAGGCTTTGGCTTCATCAAAGTATATAGGATCCATAATTAGTGTGTACTTTGCTGAAAATTTTGAGAATACATGTGCTTTTTACACTCTTAATTATAAGCTATTTGAATCTTATTATTCATTTTTTCAAAGAAAAATCACTCTTCAATTTAGATCATTATTTTTGATAAGTAGTTGGTATTCTATTGTCCATCTCTAAATTGTATTTCATTTATTTATTTATTTATTTTTGTGAAAAACTTTGAAGTGTTGATATTAATTTAATGAATAATTTTTGCCCGCCGTCACAAAATCAACTACAGATTGTTCAGTGACAAATTTTTCCAGTCATAAATTCTTATTTTTGTTGAAAACAAGTTATATATGTGTGTGTGTCTATATATTTTCTATGGGTTTCTGTTGAGAAAATAATTAGAAATCGTCTTCTGGATATGTATCCCTGTCAATATATACCACATCCTTTATCCACATCCTTTATCTTTCATTCTCATGGACAAGGAGGTGTAGAAAATTTCAAACCCACTATGACTTTATAATTTTTCAATTTCTTTTTAACAAATTACTTTTGTGCTTAATCAACATTTTTTATTTGTTACCCGTAAACAACTACAATAGTAACTTAAAAATAATATGTCTAAATAAATGGTATTCGAACTATTTAATAAAAACATTTGGATTATTGAGGAAGCATGTATATTCTATGGATATCAAATGAGAGACAACTTGTTAAATAGTTAGGTGTAACATCCCATTTTTCAAAAGCAGTATAAATTTTTTTCCCCATCATAGTAGATCATCGGAGCAATTTAAAATATTGAGTAAGTGATAAATCTGTGGTACAAAATTGTCTGTGGCATATCTTAATAATATCAATACATTTATCGGAGAATACAAAACTCTAGCGATGAAAGTACGTCTCTAAAAAGAGGCTCAGTGAGTCCTTACACGTCTTGTTTACTCTTGTCTCTTATCTCCGGCCCTTGGTCCTCCGGACCACGAAGCTATAAGAGGCGAGGTCAATGCCCATTGGACCTCGCCAGTAGTGATTAACCTCATGTTCATGTAATAGTTATGTATGACATATATTCATGATACAACAGCAATATTCATATATGAAAGATAATAACAAAACACAGCCACTGCATATGAACATTACTATAGTCTGCACTATTCACCAGTGCCACGGTGTACATCCGTGTCCTCAGCGCTAGGAAAACTCAACGGCATTATCAAATCCATAACCTGTGTATAGTTGTATGTGTATCACTTTTAAAACAGAGTCTCAGTCTATGAACACATCTATCACATATAGGTATACCATAAACATTAGAGTTAGTGTTACGAAGACGTCCGGTACCTTTGTCGGTGATATCGGTACGATGTCATTCGGATTGTGATCACGTTTTATCCTATATTGGTAATATCGCATTTATTAATTCGCAAACAATATTCTAGAAGATATCCTAGTCACTAATGACCTTTTTACCCTTGGTGGAATTATTTTTCAACTTATTTTCCTTAATTTTCGGAAAAAAGGCTGATACAACATTTTGGACAGATTTTCGTCTAAATTTGAAAAATCATAATTAATTCTACAAAAATTGAAACGAGGATCCGTAAAATTATTTGGAATCCTTAGGATGTCTATTTTTAATTAAAAATAATCAATTTTTCCCAGATTACACGAATCACTCCCAGTTTTAAAGTTTTGAGCCTTTGCTCAGAATTTTCCAGAAATTCGTAGCCTAATTTTGAGAATTTTTATTTCATTTTACAGAACTCATTTTAACATTTTTTTGCATATTTGAAAAGCCCTATATGTCTATTTTAACCAAGAATTTTCCCAAAATTTTGTGACTATATTTTCAATATGAAATTTCGGCATGTTCATCACGATTCCAGAATTTTCAAAACGATGAAATTCGTCGGAATTTCGTTACTTTGATGTTTCTCTTCCAAAAATTTTGCTAAATAACTTCCCTCATCATTTTTTCAAAATAAAGCTAATTTTGACCATAAAAACATGTAAATAAAACTACTCTAGGATATTTAAGATCTAAGCTACTCCTATCTAAGAATTTAAGAACTAGAACTTAAAGAACTTAAAGCTAGAGCTAGAGAACTTACCAAGAACCTTGCTACTCCTTCAAGAAGCTCCTCACTCTTACTTTCCACTCTCTATTTCAGATTGCTTTGCTTGCTTTGGTGTGAAGAATTTGAAGACCAAAGACCCCTATTTATAGTAAAAGGCTATGGCAATTTGGTAGTTAATTCAAACTCATCTTGCACCTTGGCCATTGGTTCTAGGGTATTTTTGAAACTCCAATCCTCACCACACACCCCTAAAAACTATGCTCCCTCTCTCCAATCTATCATCTTCCACTTGCTTTATGACTCACCCCTCAAAGTACATTATCCTCTTCCAAGTTTGAAGAGTTTTATCCCATGTGTGTTTAAACAATCCTTGACTCATTCTTCAAGTCACAATTTCCTCCTTCATCTATTCTTTGTTTTGCATTTCACTAGATAAAGATATTTTTAAGGGTCTTCATGAAGTTTTATTCAAGTTTTCTCATTGGTTTTGTAATCTTAGGACTTATGGCTTTAAATAGAAACCTCTAATTCTCTTTTCTCATTTGGACACAATCTTCACAAATTTGGGAAATGACTTTGGTTATAACCTATCTCAAGCTTAGATTATGTTTGTTAATAATAACTCCTTATATTTGATCTATGATTAACGGATCTCAAGATACAATTTATTTTGTATAAATTCTCATTTGCTTATGTCTTGAATTAATTCCACTGATTAATTAAATTGATTTATGCCCAATTTTTCTTATTGGTGGAAACTTTGACTTTTCCCTCTCTCTTCATACGACACACACACAATTGCACAACATTTGTACACACACACATGCACAACTCTCTTTCTCTTTCCTTATCAATGTTCTATCTACAAGTACCATTATCCTCTTCCAATTGCCCCAAAGTCTTCATGCCTTAATGCTTGGGTAATGACTCATTCTTGCATGTGTGCCTTTGAATGTATATTAAACAATTTTTTTGTTCCTCTTTTCCTCCACAAAACCGTCCCCCTCCCCTTATTATTATTTTTTTTTTTTTAAATTTTGATTTTGTGTTTTAAATAGTCTCACAACATCTAGAAGGAAAATTCTCATTGGTTCCTTTTTGTTCACAAGGATTTAGCTTTATGGAATTGATTTAAGACCTTAGGATTTAGCTTTATCAAACTTAATCCAAGCCCCCCATGACTAATCTTAATTAGTATTCTTTAATAAAGTGGTTAAGTGTAATTGTCAAATTATTATTGGTTTCTAACTCAATTATGGCTCTTAGAGACTTATTTATGCTAATCTTAGTCTTTATTTGCCATTGGTTTTTAATTTAGGGTAATACATCCTTATTTATTGCAAATTTAATTGCCCATTAATTGTTGGTAATTGCCTCTTAATTGGTCCAAGTATTTTGATAATTCTTTATGGCTTTTTATGAACTAAATATGAACTAGGTATTAGTTTGTTAATTATAGGTATTCTTTAATTAGAAAATTTAGTCTCTTAACAAATTATGAAAATTGGTGCTTAAGTCCTCATCAATTAGTCCTTTGAGTAATTATGAAGATTTGCACAATTATTTAATTTAGTGAAGGCCTAGTTGCTCTTTAATTTCATATTGATTTCTCCTAATTTGTTTAGGCATTTCTATAATATTTTTTTCTCTTTTACATGAACCATAATAAATATGGTAATTATTTGTACTCTATGATATTTTATGATTCCTAACAAAATTTAGAATTTTTGGTGTTTAGCTTATTTAATTTCAAGGAGAAATCACTTAAAATAATAGTCAATAAGCTTCAAGAGTTTGAGACCACATATTCACCTATCTCTAATATGTTTCATTTGCCAAAATATGACATTTATAATAAGTGAGAATTTTAGGGTATTACATTAGGTGGCTACTTTACCCCAATTTTCTCTTTGATCATAAGTTGTGTTCGAGTGCCAGTGGGGAAAAATACGGTAAATAAATTAAATTTACAAAGTAGTGTATAAATAAAAATTATAAATTCAATATATTAATATTAATTAAGAATAAATGAATTCATCTGTGTAATATATAATAAGTCTAAATAATATGGTGAGAAAGGCAATTAGTGATTAGTACTATAGATTAAAGTGTTAATCTTAAACTGACTTTGTGCTTGTTTGGGATAATGATTAGAACATTTAAAAGCGGTTTTTCAATAACAATTTATGTTATACAAAGTAAGTATGTAGGGAGAGTTTTATCTCGTTTTACGTAAATAAACCAAGTTATTAAACTCAAATTGGCCGATTCAGACTGAAAACTGGTGAACCGGTTTGGGCGTTAACTCAGTTTACCTTTTTTCCCTTTTCTTTTCTTGTGATATTTTTATTTTAAATTTTAAATTTTTCTTTATAATATTTATATTAATAATCATGAAATCTTGACTTTTCGGTGGTTTGACTCTACGAATTAGCTCTAGTTTGACCCATTGACCTTGACCTAGTATCTTGATCGGTTCAATGAGGGTCGATTTTAGTAACCTTAGAATAAACACTTTTGAGGCTTCAAACAAACACTTTGAGATAAAAGATCTTCTACTCCTAAAATATTTACATATGAATACTGGGCGCGCCAAATTTATTGGAACTAGCTTTCCTCCAATACTACTCCCATCCGCATTGCGTTGAAGCGTCGTCGTTTTGGCACAAAAAGTTGAACTTGTGCCCTTTTTTAATATATATATACTGACTGGTACTAAAAAGATACTTCATAATATTGAATGGTCCTAAAAAATACTTTATGATCTTAAAAAACTATTTTAGAATCCTAAAAAAATATTTAAGGGTACTGAGTGGCATTAACAAGATACTTTAGGATACTGACTGGTACTAAAAAAATATTTCATGATCTTGAAAAATTATCATAGGATCTTGAAAAAAATATTTTAGGGTAGTGATCTGATTGGCACTAAAAAGATACTTCATGATACTAAAAAAATACTTCATGATGTTAAAAAATTATTTTAGGATCTTAAAAAAATATTTTAAGGTGCTAACTGGTATTTTAGGATACTTGATTTGGTACCAAAAATATGCTTTAGGATATTTTTCAAAATCCTAAAATAATTTTTAAAATCATGAAGTATTTTTCTAGTACCGTTCAGTATTTTAAAGTATATTTTTAGTACTAGTTAGTACTCTAATAAATATATATGTGTGTGTGTGTGTGTGTGTGTGTGTGTGTGTGTGTGTGTTTTATCGTTTATCATGTCACTTGACATAAGGTTATGTCAAGTCACTCTAAAACTACATTATTTTGAGGTCAAAGGGATTAATGAACTCTCAAAACGATGTAATTTTAAGATTGGGGGAATTAATGAAGGGTCTTTTGATAAAATTCATATAATAAATACAAAAACACTTTTCATTAATTTCCTTAACTCTCAAAACGACATAGTTTTGAGGTAACTTAACATAATCTTATGTTAATGATAAACCTATAATATATATATATATATATATTTGTGCCAAAACAACGACGCTTCAACACAATGGATGGCAGCGGATGGGAGTAGTATTGGAGAAAAGTCAGTTCCAAATTTAATAATGTTCAGGAATTGATATTTTTCTATCCAACCATGTCACATCATATTTAGGGCTCTATCAGTTTTAAAAAGTTTATCTCTCTATATTAACGATCAACTACCAGTATTGCCACTAAATATATCTATGTCTGCTATAATAGGTTATATAGGTATCATCAATCAATCTTAGAACTAACTAAGATACATAAATAATAGGGAAAATCACTATCGGAATTAATCATAAAAAATTCATATATTAAATTATCCTTATTTTGTGATTAACTATTGAATTTCCCCAACAAAAAAGTCTAATTGTCAAAATGGCTTTATTAATTGTTAAAAATGGTTTCTAATGTTGTTAAAAATTCTCTGAGTTGTTCCTTCGACGTATAGAATTTTAGAAACCTAAACAATTTTTGGCAACATGAGAAGCCATTTTCACAACGAGATTTTCATAGGGACATTTTGACAACTAATAAATCATTTTGACAACGAGACTTTTTCGTGAGGAGAATTTCGTAATTTATTCACAATTAATCACAAAAATGTCCCTATGGATGTTTTTGTGGGGGCAATTTTTTATGGGACTATTTTGTAATTAATTTCGTACCTTGGGACCTAACAGTGATATTTCCTAAATAATATGTGACAATACCATCGATTTACACTAGTGCAAAAAAGGATTTTAAGACCGGACCAAAGAGGCATCGTAAGACTGGACCCGCAACCGGTCTTGTTCCAGCCGGTATTAAAAGTATATCATTTAAGACCGGACTTGAACCGGTCTTAAAGAAAATCTTTTAGACCCGACATTTAAAACATTAGGTCTTAAAAGTCGTACTAAATAAACCTGAAATATTTTTGAGTGGTCCTAAAACTCAACTTTTTAGACCGGACAAAAACTAGTCCGCTCTTAAAAAATAAACTTTTAATACCAGGACAAAAATATATCCGGTCTAAAAATAGCGGCTTCTAAGACTAGACAACTAATTATATGCGGTCTTAAAAGACGACTTTCAAGACTGGATTATAAATACATCCGGTCTTAAAAATTGAATATTTAGACCGGACGTAAAAATACACCGGTCTTAAAAGACCAACTTTTAAGACCGGCTTAATATATCAAATACCTTTAAGACCAGACATATAAATATATCCGGTCTTAACAATTGAACATTTAAGACCGGCGTATTTATTTTCGGTCTAAATTTTCCCGAATTTGTTCCCTGTTCTGTTCTTCCTGATCAATATATATATATACACAAATCCACCACCCAATTCAGCACATAAAAGTCGAAACTTTAAGCTACAAGCTATGAACAATTATGAATAAATTGAATTGGGAAAAAGAATACAAATATTATTCACCATGAGTTATGTGGCCTCTTAATTAATGATTATACTATGACTACAACACCTAAATTAATTTATACAATAAGATAACTTACTTACAAGCTAGCAAATACAATTACAAATACAACATACATGCCCAATATAATATTCACCATGCCTTCATCGATTCCCACCCAACAACGTAACATCCTCTTTTATAACATGCCCCTTTGGATCGGATCCGCCACAAAAATAAAACAAGAACAAACTTCATAGTCGTGAAATTAAATTGTTTATGAACATAGAAGGAATATAATATAGTTAAAACCTAAAAGTTTTCAAAGAATTTTGCATATGAATATTACCTTTGAATTGACTCTTTTTATAAATGATATCCTCCCATATCCCTTCTTGATGATCATTTCTTATGCTGGGTTCATTATCCGCTTCATCTTCTTCGTTCATGTCCGGTAGACCCCTTGAAAAAGGAGTACTCTCAGGAAGACCATAATTTGAATGATTTTCCCCATCAATATCAATGACCCTTTTTCCTTGGAGAGCTACGGACCACATTTTATTTTCTTGATCGGTGATATAGAACATTTGTTTTGCACGGTCTACCATAATAAAAGGTTCATCTCCAAAACTTCTACCATTGACATCGACTAATGTAAATCCTAGCCTACCCGTCCTCCAATCCCCCTTAGACGCCCACCATGATCCGGTTTTCTGGTCGCAACGGTCAGAACATCACTCCTTCCGTCCGACACAAAAGATCCCTCTGCTTCTTTCTTTTTAAGATCTTCCTGTAAGATACAGATAACAAGAAGCTTAGTAATGAAACATGTTTAGTTACTAAAAAATAACAATAACGATACTTACAATTCTTTCAGCAACTACACGAGTTTGTTCACTCGTGTAGGCGCCGCTTGGCTTTTTCGAAATGTGCAACCACAACTCCTCGCGACGTATTGGAGATGGCGGATCATGTACGCATGAAGGATTGGATTCGCTTCATCTTCCAATCTCTTCCGCTTGGCCACCATCAATTCTTTTTCAAAGCCTTTTCATATCCACCACGAGAAGCCCTATGCGGGCAATCATTCTTTCTCCTATCTCCCGTGCTCGTTCCCTTCTTTCTGTGAATCAATTGAAAACAACTATTAATTACGAGTTCCAGCCATCTCACTAACAGAAATTAGAGAAACGCTTGATATGAACCTCAAACACTAGTCAAATTCACTTCATCAAGTTTCAACATTTTATGTAAGGAAGATGTAGAATTGTAGAAGAAATTGGAGCTATGTTTTGTACTGCTAGATAGATAGGTTAAGAAACAAAAGAGTTATGCTTACAGAATAATACAAACTTAATCCTTTTTAAGGCATCCAGTGGTTCAGCAGTCCTCATTAGATAGTAAATTTAACTAATGCAATGTCTAACCACTACCTACTATAACAGAACTAAAACTATAATAATGGCTTGACTCTTATGACATTTTTATTTCCCTAATTACCTTCTTAGTATTTTACCTTTTCAGGGTTTACATATCAGACTTGCATAGACAAAGGCAGGAAATGTATACTTCTATTCACACACCAAACAATTTAACTAATAGGATTAGATGAACACAATAACATTCACATATTAGCACAGGTTAATAAGCAAACAAAAGGGAAAAAAACTAAATATAAACTCACGAGCTTCGAAGGGAGTGGTCATGCGGTGAACAAATTGTTGCCAAGTTTGTTCATCAATAAATGTGTACTTGTCCCAAGGCTTTTGGTCAGGCTGAACCTCGGCAAAAATATACTTGTAATCCGGATAGTATCCCAAATAGGTTTCTTTACTTTGC
Source organism: Acacia acuminata (assembly GCA_019022655.1). Classification (NCBI taxonomy): domain Eukaryota; kingdom Viridiplantae; phylum Streptophyta; class Magnoliopsida; order Fabales; family Fabaceae; genus Acacia; species Acacia acuminata. The sequence continues at coordinate 1,069,511 of JAFJYI010000247.1, forward strand.
CCAAGTCCACATTTTTTCACTCATCAGTCAAGATGTTAACCTTGTTGCGTGCAAGATAGCCGACAAAACTAGTATATTTGCTTTTATTAAGACCGAAAGGTTGCAACTTTTCATCAAAGCGAATCTTGGCCTTGACCCGAAGTCCGACTTAGGGTTATATCCATCATTCTTGTGCCTCTTTTACGACGGCGTGCAGGGCGGTTACGAGGCATATTGTCAGATGAAGAGGGTTCGTTCTGACTCACACGCGATGCTTGGTGTTCCGGAACACCAATGGAATCGTTTTCACCGTTCATTTTCGAGACAGAAAGAGAGGAATGCCTAAGCAAATGAGAGAGTAACAGAGGCTAATGGTACATGGGCGAGGAAGAGAGGTAATGTAGCAGGAAGAGTGGTTTCACAACAAGAAGAGGGGTTTCAGAGTTCAGAGGGACAACGTAAGCCATAAGGTAATGTTTCGCGTGGGCGAGGAAGAGAGATAATGCAATAGGAAGAGTGGTTTCACAACAAGAAGAGGGGTTTCAGAGTTCAGAGTGACAACGTAAGTCGTCAAGTAACGTTTCGCGCGAAGAAGAATATATTTGGCGGTTTATTTTTAAGACCAGATGAACTAAAAAGACGTTCTTAAAGGTTAAGTTTTAAGACCGTCGTTTATTAAACTCCGGACTTAAAAGTAATAAACTATTTAGTACCGGGCACAATTTATGTCGGTCTAAAAAGTATAATCTTTAAGACCGTTTGTTATATATATCGGTCTTAAAAGTTTATTTAATTTTTTCCTTATTATTTTGGGTACGGAAAATATAAGTCGGCACTGTTGAGATTTCTCTATAAAGAAATTTGAACTTTCAATTTTTTTAATTACATTTTTAAGACCGTTTGTTTTGTTAAGCGGTCTAAATAATATATTTAAGACTCATTGATAAAGGATGCGGTCCAAGAAGTACTTTATATTTACAAAACTGCCACCGGTCATATTATTAAGACCGGTGCGTCATTACTCCGGTCTAAATGAGGCGGTCTTAAAGCCTTTTTTTGCACTAGTATTATTTATTTATTTACTTTTTGCGAACGTCAATACTATCGATTTATAATTAGTGTGGGAGCTTACAAACTTCTTGTTACCAATGAGTCTTTAGTTAGCAAGCCAAATGGCATACATTTCATCCTCCTATTTTTAACCAACATGTGTGCATTGTGTTTTGATGTTTACCATTAGTATAGGTTAAGTTTTTTTTTTTTTTTAAATGAGCGCCCAATTTTGAAGTTATGATAAACACACACACACACATATAAAACTTGCACCCAATTATGTAGTTATGATAAACATATATATAACAAGCATGATAGTTTTGCACCATTTTAAAAAATTCATTTATATTTTTGCACTTAAAGAAAGTTGATAGTCAGTATTATAGAAATCGCGATATATGACAATTATTAACTGTCATACATTGAAAGTGGAGCCTAAATACCCAAGAGGGGGGGTGAATTAGGTATTCTTAAAATTTTAAGAACTAGGTCTGTTTTGGACAAGTGAAAACAGAGTATATCAGAGGAGAAGGGTAAGGAAAGCTTGCACAAGAGAAATTATCCTGGTTCGGTCTTATCCTTGACCTACATCCCGGTCCCCAAGCCACACTTGGGATTTTCAATCCACTAAAACTCAACAATTGATTACAAACTCGTATTCGAGTAGTTCTCTCACTAGAACTCACTCCCCCTTACAAGTTGCAATCAATACACCCAACCACCAAGTCCCCCGACTTGTGGTTATCTCAATCAATGAATGATTTAGAAATAACTCTCTTACGGAGCGAGATAAGATGAACATTTGAAGTACAAGTATCAAATTGATACAATATAGAGAGAAGCTGAACACAATAAATGACACTTAGTAAATTTTTCGCTCTCAGTAGGTGTATCAGCTTGAGAAGAAGTTAATGCACTTTATTTATAGGTAGAGAACATTAAATGACCGTTGCTTGATGAATCCAACCGTTGTAGGTGATTAGCTTAAGGTCGGTCATCTTTCTCTCTAAACTTCGCTAATCCAGGTGTTAATTTGATCTGGTGTGATTCTCTCGAGAATTTGCCCGTTGGAGATTACTTTGCTTGTTGTAGTAAGCATTCTTTAACGTTCGAGAAGGCGTGCTCGGATGAATTAGGCGAAAGTAGGTAGATTTGCGAAGTGCATTAAATGCACCGAACACTTTTTGCTTTATGGCTTTGACCTTCAATAATCTTCATCGATCTTAATGAAATTCACTCAACAAACTTGTTAAACATAGCTAGGAATATGATTGAATGAATTATGGAAGCAATAGGATCAAACAACAATGATTTGCAAATTCGTATAATTCAAAAATCAGTTTTTTACCGTTGTATACTCTAGTATGTTCATGCTTACTAGAGTATGGCACTGTATACAAGTGTCTAGTATTCAATGGGATACTCGAGTATGCACCTTTCGAGAGGCAAACCAACGTGTCTTGTGTTTGAAAGATAAAACCTATACTTGAGTATGGCTACCCATTGCGATATTGACTTAGTTTGAAAATTCTAGTTGCTCTCGGAAGTCCAATACTTGAGTATGGCTACGCATCTTGCAGTATTGACTTAGTTTGAAAATTCTGGTTGCTTTCTAGAAGTCCATTACTTGAGTATGGCTACGCATACTGCGGTATTGACTTAGTTTAAAAAACTTGGTTGCTCTCTGGAAGTCCAATACTGCGGTATGTCTACGCATCTGCGGTATTGACTTAGTTTAAAAAACTTGGTTGCTCTGCGGAAGTCCAATTTGCGGTATGTCTACCCATCTTTGCGGTATTGACTTAGTTTGAAAAACTTGGTTGCTCTCGGAAGTCAATGCGCGGTATGGCTACCCCCGCTGCGGTATTGACTTAGTTTGAAAAACTTGGTTGCTTTACGGAAGTCCAATACTTGAGTATGGCTACCCATACTGCGGTATTGACTTAGTTTGAAAAACTTGGTTGCTCTACGGAAGTCCTAGCGGTATTGACTTAGTTTGAAAAACTTGGTTGCTTTCTCGGAAGTCCAATACTTGAGTATGGCTACCCATACTGCGGTATTGACTTAGTTTGAAAAACTTGGTTGCTCTTTGGAAGTCCAATCTTTGCGGTATGGCTACCCATATGCGGTATTGACTTAGTTTGAAAAACTTGGTTGCTTGGTATGGCTACCCATCTTGCGGTATTGACTTAGTTTGAAAAACTTGGTGGCTTTTCTCGGAAGTCCAATACTTGAGTATGGCTACCCATACTGCGGTATTGACTTAGTTTGAAAAACTTGGTTGCTCTCTCTCGGATGGCCTTTACTCGAGTAAGCAAACCTATGCAGTTTGCAACTATCGAATGTTTTTAAGCGACTTTGCAAACTTCAAAACATGTTTTACATTTGTTGTTAATCATCAAAACATATTGAGAACTAACATTCTCCCCTTTTTGATGATGACAACACTTGTAAACTATTTTTGCAAAGAATTTGAAAGATGTAATTTGTTTTGAAATGAAGTTTTCAAAGTTCAAAGTTGAGTTATCAGAAGACCATCCAATTTTGTATTTCAACACTTAAAGTTCAGAGAATGGCAGCGAAGTGGAATTCAAAAGTTTAAACAAGCTGAACTATATTCATTTAAGCATTCTTCATACAATCAAGAATGATATCGAAAGGATAGACACTCGATAACGATAACTACGATATCACTCGATAATCAAAACAAGTTCGAAACATCAAAAAGATAGCTACACAATGAAGTACAAATGACAAAATCAAACTACCTAGGACAACAAACTACCTAGAACCAATAAAACCTTATACATCTACATCTTTCATCTTTCTCCTTCTCCCCCTTTGTCATCATCATACTCGGGTCGAGGACAAAGATGGGAGGGTGTAGATTACCATGGCCAAAGGGTTTGGATCAAAAGGTATGGAAAATGGAGAAGGTGAAGGGAGAATCTCCGTGGGCGGAGTAGGTGGAAATGGAGGTTGGTCAGGTAGAATCTCTGTGGAAGGAGTGATAGGAGAAGATGGAATCACAGGGGTAGGAGTGGAAGTGGAGGCTGGGGATGAAGTGGTGTGAGGTGGGTGGGAAAGGAGAAGGTAGGTGAGGAAGGTGGGGAAAAGTGAGTCTCGGTGGTTGGGTCTCGGTATGGATGGCTGGACCTGGAACAGGAGAGGATGAGGATGGACCGGTCGTGAACCCAAATGTGGATGATGAAGAAGCACCAACGCCAAAATGGTCGATCAGACGATCAATCTTATCCCGGGCTTCTGATGCAAGCTCATATGTCATGGATAGCCGGGAGTCTAGATCAATGCCACGATCAAAAATCTCGCTCTGCTTCTTGTCGGTGGCATCCTTGGCTTGCCCAAGTCATCCTTCACATCCAGGAGACCCATCTTGAACTCTGTGCGTAGCATGTCCAACTCAGCCTTCATGATCAGTCTATGGGATGTAAGGGCAGCATCGATCATTTTTCTCATCCTTTCTTCGAATCCCAATGATGGAGGAGGATGCGGCGGAGCCTCGTGCGCATATGGCGTGATGCACGGGCTTGTGACCTCGGAGGAGCCCTCGGCGGCGATCCTTCGGCTCGAATGAAATCTTCATGAAGTTCAATTGTGTCTTGCCGAAGGATGAGATGAACTTCATCTGCTCAGGTGGTCCCACAACCATATTTTGTGATAGAACATAATAAGGGACGCCAGTGAGGCAAATGGCATATATGATCCCTTTCGGGATGCAAACTTGAAATAGCTTATTTCCTTGAAGAGCCACCTTGATGTTGAGGGGATCTTTGCTTGATGAATGCCGTGAAGAATCTGTAATCCTTCCGTGTAAAGTGAGTATAGCTCCCTCCTTTTACGCACAAAATTGCGAGCGTAGATATACCAAATTACTCGGTGCGGGGGTGGCATGTCCGCGGGCTTGAAAGACGGATGAGCGCTCGATCATCCGTACGTCTGAACAAGCATTAGAGTCCTATACACCTCATCATTGGTGTATTTTGGTGTGGACGCCGCATTTGGAGGATGAGTAATCTTGAGGATCTTGTTGATGATGGCGGCGAGACAAAGTGAATTGGACCCCCGACACATGTGGTGATTCTCTCCTCAATCGCACTCCCTTCCCGAGTCCAAGATGTGATTGGTCGCCATGTTGAAGTAGAACATCTTGACCAACTCCGGGTAGTAAGCGGCCTCGATGGAGACGAATGACTGATAGGGCCCGAACCATGGTGAGAGATCCACATTGCACTCTCGATGAATTTGTTCCAGGTCAACTGAAACAATCGCGCAGAAGCCACGAGTCGAATATTGGTCCTTGAACTTGGCATTGAGATCGGGAGGAAGTGGAACCGGGGCGACTTTGAATCCGTAGGCGCAGACTTGTGAAGTCTAATCTCCTCCACCGCATTGTCGATGAATGGTGAGACTTCTTCGTGCTCATCCTCTTCGGTCTCGAGTTTGACATGGAGCCGGTAACCTCTACGGTAGAAAGAGAGCCGAAGCGGGGTGCCTCTCTTGGTCCTTGTTTTTCTGTGAACAACGGTCCTCTTCCCTTTTGCCTTGCTTGGCTCGGCCGTCTTCTTCTTCTTTGTGGCCGATGAAGGTATTGGGTCCTTTGACGACGAATCCCTCTTCTTGGGGTTCGAAGGTGGCTTATCTGCAATTGTAACACCAACTCCAGGGATTCTTGTATCAATTCCTGTTTGTAACTTCTTGGGAATCGACTTCATTCTTGGTGCTCTGGGAATTTGAGAAGAAAGCGGTTGATCGGACAGAGATTGATCTTTCGACATCCTGAGGTTAGGGTTTCTTAAAGAGAGTGATTGGGACGAGATTGAGGGTGATTTGATGAGGATTTATGGAAATTTAAGGAGAGGTTGTGACGGTTTCAAGGAGAGAAGAAGAGAGAAAGTCGCAACTCTAGGGTTTACTGGAGTAAGGACGCGAGTATGGAAGAACACGACTATTCAGTATATATAGACAGACCCTTATACTCTAGTATAGCTTTTGCTTACTCGAGTTTAGCATACTTTCACTTACATACTCCAGTAAAGGTGGAAGTATACTAACCTGGACTTCAAAAATGTAGTGTGAATTTTTGAAACCACGATGACCATACTCGAGTTTGTCACTTACATACTGCAGTATGCCTATTGCAAGATTTCAGGTTTGGCCTCTGTTTGGTCCTATACTCGAGTAAGCCCTCCTATACTCGAGTATGCAACTTCTGAAACATCAAAATACCCTGCAAAAACATGACTAAACACTCCGATGCCCAAGTTAGTAAAGATTAATCATCAAGAACATAACTAACATTAAATTGAAGGAGAAATGCTTACAATTCATTGGGATTTACCATTCCCAATTCTCTCCTTATGAATGTGAATTGTTCCTTGGCTAGAGGCTTGGTGAAGATGTCGCCCAATTGGAGATGGGTTGGAATGAACATCACTTTGACATCTCGCTTTTGAACATGATCCGAATGAAGTGATGCCTCACATCAATATGCTTGGTTCTTGTATGTTGCACCGGATTCTTGGCCAAACTTATTGTGCTTGTGTTGTCACATAAAATCGGAATCTCTTTTAAGTGCACACCCAAATCAGCAAGTTGTTGCTTCAACCACAGCACTTGAGCACAACAACTTGAGGCAGCTACATATTCAGCTTCGGTTGATGATACGGCCACGGTTGTTTGCTTCTTGCTAAACCAAGACACAAGTGAGTTACCAAAGAACTCGCATTGGCCACTTGTGCTCTTTCTATCCGTCTTGTAGCCGGCATGGTCCGAATCCGAATATGCCACCAAAACCTCGGTGACCTTTGGGAAACCATAGTCCAAGAGTCTTCGTATCGAGAGATATCGAATATCCTCTTTACATGTTACGCATGTGACTCTTTAGGAGCTGATTGAAATCGGCACACATTCCCACACCGAATTGGATGTCGGGCGGCTTGCGGTGAGATAGAGCGGTGATCCAATCATCCCTCTATACTTGGTGATATTGAAATCCTTGCCCTCTTCATGCATCCAAGGAAGTGGTTGTGCTCATTGGTGTGTCGGCCCCATTGCACTTGTCCATCCCAAACTTTCTCGCAAATCATTCAAATACTTGGTTTGAGATATAAATATCCCATCTTTGCGTTGCTTGATTTGCAGCCCAAGAAAGTAGTTGAGCTCTCCCATCATTGACATCTCAAATTCACCCTGCATAGTCTTGGAAAATTCCTCACGGGGAGTCATTAGTAGCACCGAATATAATATCATCTACATAAATCGAACAATTAAAATCTCATTCAATTTATTTTTCTTGATAAATAATGTTGTGTCGGCTTTTCCTCTAATAAATCCCCGATTGAGTAAAAATTGACTCAATCTTTCATACCAAGCTCTAGGAGCTTGCTTAAGACCATACAAGGCTTTCTTTAGTTTAAAAACATGATCGGAAATCGATCATTTTCAAAACCGGAGAGTACGTTCAACATACACCTCTTCTTGTATAAAACCATTTAAAAATGCACTTTTCACATCCATTTGAAAAAGTTTAAAACCTTTAGTGCATGCAAAGGCTAGAAGAACTCTTATGGCTTCCAATCTTGCTCTTTGGAGCATAAGTCTCTTCATAGTCTATGCCTTCCTCTTGGTTGTAGCCTTTTGCAACCAATCTAGCCTTGTTACGGACAATGATTAGACTCATCACGTTTGTTCTTAAATACCCATTTTGTCCCAATAACCGGATGGTCCTTGGGTCTAGGTACTAAGTCCCAAACCTGATTTTGTCAAATTGATGTAACTCCTCTTGCATAGCTATCACCCAATCATTGTGCGAAAGGGCTTCTTCTATTTTAGAGGGTTCAATATGTGAAATGAATGCGAGAAAAGGTTACTTCATTCAAAGTACTCCTTCTAGTTCTTACTCCTTGGTTTACATCACCTATCACTTGGTCCAAAGGATGATTTCTTATAAATCTCCAAGCTCTAGGTTGAGACTGATAAGGATTTTCCAAATTATTTTCGGGATCGCCTCAAAAACATTTTCGGACACTTCGGAGGAGGAAGGAGTAGTTTTTGAAAAGAATTGATCTTTGAAAATAGTCTCTTCCTCATCATCCAAGAGTTTATCGAGTCATTTTCACAGAACACAACATGTATGGACTCTTCTACAACCTTAGTTCTAGTGTTAAAAACTCTATAAGCTTTACTCCTATTCGAATAACCAATAAAGATGCAGTATCGGCTTTGGGATCGAATTTACCAAGATTCTCTTTACCATTATTGTGCACATAGCACTTGCATCCAAAAACGTGTAGGTGGTTGAGATTTGGCTTCCTTCCCTTGTAGAGTTCATATGGGGTCTTGTTCAGCTTTTTCCTCGAGATAGGCTCGGTTGGAGACATAACAAGCCGTACTCATCGCGTCGGCCCAAAACACTTGAGAAGTGTTGTTCTCATTCAGCATTGCCCTTGCCATCTCGGTGAGAACTCTATTCTTCCTCTCAACAACATCGTTTTGTTGAGGAGTCCTTGGAGCCAAAAAGTTGTGATCAATCCCCATATTGTCACGGAGAACTCGTAAGGCGTTGTTTTCAAATTCGCCACCATGATCGGTCCTTATACGAAATTGAGAAACCTTTCTCGTTCGGACCTTCTTAGCAAAGGTAACAAACTGATCAAACGTTTCATCTTTAGATGATAAAAATATTGTCCAAGTAAATCTAGAGTAATCATCAACTATGACCAAAGTATAAAGATTTCACTAAGACTTTTTACTCTATTTGGTCCAACTAGATCCATATGGAGTAATTGAAGAGGTCTACTAGTTGAAATCTCATTTTTTGCTTTAAAAGAGGATTTGGTTTGTTTTCCTTTTTGACATGCATCACGAGACCATATCATTTTTGAAATTCAATTTTGGAATACCAATGACCAAATCCTTTTTCGGTAACTTGTCAAGTTGAAACATATTAACATGAGCTAATCGCTTATGCCATAGCCAATTCTCATTCAAGTTACTAACAAAATAGTTTTGAAGCTGAAGCATTGCTAGATAAGTTAAGAGTATAACAATTTCCTTCTCTAGGTGCTCTAAATAAAGCTTTAGTTTTCAAATCATCAATGGAGACTAAATCCTTTCTAACAATCAAGCATTCGTTTGAGTCAAAGATAACTAGGTTACCCTTGTCGGTGCTTTGGCTCACACTTAGGAGGTTGTGACACAATCCTTCTACCGAGATAGACATCCTTGATGAGAGGACCTTCATTGTTTCCTATCTCACCAATCCCAGCAATTTTTCCCGATTGGTCTCCTCCAAATGTGACTCTACCACCATCCTTTGGTTTGATTGAAAGGAATTTGGATTCATCTCCGGTCATGTGTCTTGAGCACCCACTATCAATGTACCACTTGTTGGGTCTTGATGCTCTAAGACAAACCTACAATTCACAAGGGATCAAGCCTTAGGTACCCATCTTTTCTTGGGTCCTTTGGAGTTAGTTTTGACCTTAGGAACATAAGTTCCTTTCGGTACCCATTGATAATTTCCCACAGGCTTAATTTTTCTTTCATTTCTATGAAAGCAAGATGAAGTAGAATGACCCTTCTTATTACAATAATTACAATGTGCAAAGGGATTTGAAGAATGAACTGATTTTGTGAAATAGTTCATGTACGTTTTTTGACCACTCTTCTTCTTGCCTTTCTTTTTATCAAAATCTTATCATCGATCTATCATTTATAAATCGTTGTTGTTTCAAAATCACATCAAGCATTTCACTTCCCTTAGTGAATTTTTCGAGTGCCTTTGTAAGATGTAAATTCTTTTTCTTCAAATCGGGACATTCTTCACAAGCAAGATTTTCTAAAGAAGAAAGTTTTTCAACTTGCAATTCAAGAGTAATATTCTGGTTTTTCAATTTGAAATATTTTTCAGCAAGTTTTTCAAATTCAGATTACTGACCATATACTCGGCAAATAAATCATCATAAGGAGGTTTGCAATCATATACCTTTTCATGGTTAGTACGTTGCTCTTCTTCTTCAGCAACTAGGCATATATTTGCTTTCTCTTCCTCATCCTCATCATCTTCATCAGATGAACTATCACCCCGGAATAGGAGACATAAGCTTTCTTCTTGTATTTCTTGAACTTCTTCTTTTCTTTGTCTTTGTTGTTCGGCTTAGGGCATTCGGCCTTGATGTGGCCAGGCTTTTGGCATTCATCATAGAGATATTTGGTTTCTTTGCCTCATATTTGGAGCTAGCTTTGTGAAATTTCTTGAAACCTTGGTCCCTCTTGTAGAATTTCTTGAATCTACGAACCATCATGCCTATTTCCTCATCCTCATCTTCTTCTTTCTTCTTCGGCTCTTTGCTTTCTTTGGTAGTCTTGAGGGCTATTCCTTTGTTCCTTGCATGCGCTTCATCCGAGACCCTTCTTGAATTTTAGCTTGGCTTCATACTCGAGACAAGCTTCCAAAGAGGGACTACGACGTCATTGATTCTCCTCGCGCTTCTTATCGCGGTGACCTTGGCCTCCCATTCCTTATTCGAGAATGTTTAGAATCTTTCTCACTTGGACCGTCAGTGGTCGTATTCCTTCCCAAGAGCCGCGAGTTGATTGATGAGATGAGTGAACGAAGCTGAAATTCTCCAATGGATTCACTAGGTTTCATTCGAAGAAGGTCATACTCTGTCATAAGAGTATTTACTCGATTTTGCTTGACTCATTTGTGCCTTCGTGAGCGATCTCTAGAGCATCCCACATGTGTTTAGCGAAGGCAAAGTGCAAATACGAAAATATTCTTGTTGACTCGGTGCACTTTGAAGAAGCGGAACCGCCTTCTTTGTTGAGGGTGACGTTTCTTCTATCATTGTCATCATAGTCTTCTTCTAGCTTCATGACCCTCACACCATCTTCAAGTACGGTTGGCATGTAATCACCTCTTTCAAACACTCTCCAAAGACCATATAGCATTGACGAACACCTTGAATTTAGCTTTCACGGAATGAGTAGTGTTCACCATTGAAACCGGGTGGCTGTTGATAAAAGCTCCATCAGGTAGAATACCATCCATGTTGATCCTTCTCGAGATGTTAAGCTCTTAGAGAAGACCTCGCTTTGATACCAAATGAAAGTGGAGCCTAAATACCCAAGAGGGGGGGTGAATTGGGTATTCTTAAAATTTTAAGAACTAGGTATGTTTTAGACAAGTGAAAATAGAGTATATCAGAGGAGAAGGGAAAGGAAAGCTTGCACAAGAGAAATTATCCTGGTTCGGTCTTATCCTTGACCTACATCCAGTCCCCAAGCCACACTTGAGATTTTCAATCCACTAGAACTCAACAATTGATTACAAACTCGTATTCGAGTAGTTCTCTCACTAGAACTCACTCCCCCTTACAAGTTGCAATCAATACACCCAACCACCAAGTCCCCCGACTTGTGGTTATCTCAATCAATGAATGATTTACATAAATAACTCTCTTACGGAAGCGAGATAAGATGAACATTTGAAGTACAAGTATCAAATTGATACAATATAGAGAGAAAGCTGAACACAATAAATGACACTTAGTAAATTTTTCGCTCTCGTAGGTGTATCAGCTTGAGAAGAAGTTAATGCACTCTATTTATAGGTAGAGAACATTAAATGATCGTTGCTTGATGAATCCAACCGTTGTAGGTGATTAGCTTAAGGTCTGGTCATCTTCTCTCTCTAAACTTCTGCTAATCCAGGTGTTAAATTGATCTGACGTGATTCTCTGAGAATTTTCCCGTTGGAGATTACTTTACTTGTTGTAGTAAGCATTCTTTAACGTTCAGAAGGCGTGCTCAGATGAATTAGCTGAAAGTAGGTAGATTTGCGAAGTGCATTAAATGCACCGAGCACCTTTTGCTTTTGCTTTGATCTTCATTAATCTTCATCGATCTTAATGAAATTCACTCAATAAACTTGTTAAACATAGCTAGGAACATGAGTGAATGATTTATGAAAGCAATAGGATTAAACAACAGTGATTTGCAAATTCGTATAATTCAAAAATCAGTTTTTTACCGTTGTATACTCTAGTATGTTCATGCTTACTAGAGTATGGCACTGTATACAAGTGTCTATCTTTGCAATATTCAATGGGATACTCGAGTATGCACCTTTCTGAGGCAAACCAACGTGTCTTGTGTTTGAAAGATAAAACCTATACTTGAGTATGGCTACCCATACTGCAGTATTGACTTAGTTTGAAAATTCTAGTTGCTCTCTGGAAGTCCAATACTTGAGTATGGCTACGCATATTGTAGTATTGACTTAGTTTGAAAATTCTGGTTGCTCTCTGGAAGTCCAATACTTGAGTATGGCTACGCATACTATGGTATTGACTTAGTTTAAAAAACTTGGTTGCTCTCTGGAAGTCCAATACTGCGGTATGTCTACGCATACTGCGGTATTGACTTAGTTTAAAAAACTTGGTTGCTCTCTGGAAGTCCAATACTGCGGTATGTCTACCCATACTGCGGTATTGACTTAGTTTGAAAAACTTGGTTGCTCTCTGGAAGTCCAATACTTTGCGGTATGGCTACCCATCTTGCGGTATTGACTTAGTTTGAAAAACTTGGTTGCTTTTTGGAAGTCAATACTTGAGTATGGCTACCCATACTTTGCGGTATTGACTTAGTTTGAAAAACTTGGTTGCTCTCTCGGAAGTCCAATCTTTGCGGTATGGCTACCCATTGTAGTATTGACTTAGTTTGAAAAACTTGGTTGCTCTACGGAAGTCCAATCTTTGCGGTATGGCTACCCATGCTGCGGTATTGACTTAGTTTGAAAAACTTGGTGGCTTTCTGGAAGTCCAATACTTGAGTATGGCTACCCATACTGCGGTATTGACTTAGTTTGAAAAACTTGGTTGCTCTCTGGATGGCCTTTACTTGAGTAAGCAAACCTATACTGCAGTTTGCAACTATCAGAATGTTTTTAACTGACTTTGCAAACTTCAAAACATGTTTTACATTTGTTGTTAATCATCAAAACATATTGAGAACTAACATACATCACGGTTTCAAACCGTCTTATATGAGGGTGCTATAAAAGCTCGGCGCAGCTACATTATGGTTTGAAATTGTTATATATTTTGGACCTATTATTATGGTTATAATATAACAGACATTATTTATTGATGCTTAGTGAGGCCCTAATATGTTCATTGTTGTGATAATAATTAATGGGTATATGTCAACTATCATCATAATATGTGGTAATACTTGCATCATACATAATGGTTCCACTTCAACAACCATTATATATAGTTGATATAATTAACAGTTGTTAGATAACAACCGTGATTTATGGTGTCATACATATATAACATTTTCGCTTTAACAACCATTTATATAGTTGACATAAATAGCGGTTGTTGGATAACCATTGAAATTTATGGGAGCTATTTTAAAAAAAAATAATTTTTTTTTTTTTGCTAGGGGGGTGCGCTTTTGATATCCCCTACATATACATTTGTATAAAATGAATCATAATATATATTTACATTCATTCATATATAAAACAATACAACAAATCAGAATATATTTAGAGTAATTCATGTACATGTATCACGAATACAAAAAAGGCTTTTAAGACCGGACAAAAAGAGGCATTGTAAGACCGGATCCGCGATCGGTCTTGTTCCAGGCGGTCTTTAAAGTTTGTAACTTTTAAGACTGGATGCAAACCGGTCTTAAAGAAATTGTTTTAGATCAGACATTAAAAACATTAGGTCTTAAAATTCATACTATATATACTGATATATTTTTTGTTCGGTCCTAAAACTCAACTTTTAAGACCAGACAAACAAATAGGCCGGTCTAAACAGATCGACATTTTAAAACTGGACAAAAAACAATCTGGTCTGACCGACTTCTAAGACTAGACGACTAATTATACCGATCTTAAAAGACTGACTTTTAAGACCGGATAATAAATACATCTAGTCTTAAAAATTAAACTTTTTAGACTGGATAGATAAATACACCGATCTTAAAAGACCAATTATAAGATCGGCCTAATATGTACACCTGTCTTAAAGTAACGACTTTTAACACTGGACAAATGAATGCATCCGATCTTAAAATTTGAACTTTTGAGATCGATGTATTTATTTCTGATCTAAATTTTCCCGAATTTTTTCCCTGTTCTGTTCTTCCTGATCATATATATACACACATCCACCACCCAATCCAGCACCTAAAAGTCGATACTTTTAAGATACAAGCTATAAACAATCCATTATGAATAAATTGAATTGGGAAAGAATACAAATATTATTCACCATGAGTTATATGACCTCTTAATGATTATACTATGACAGTACAACACCTAAATGAATATATATAATAAGATAACTTACAAATACAATGAGTTACGAATACAACACGTAAATCAACATATATACACACCCAATATAATATTCATTGTGCCTTCATCTAATTCCCACCCAACAACGTAACATCCTCTTTTATAATATGCCCCTTTCGATCGGATCCTACCAAAAAAATAAAACAAGAACAAAAGCTTCACAGTTAGTGACATTTTTTAAGAACATAGAAGGAATATAGTTAAAGCCTTAAAGTTTTCAAAGAATTCTGCATATGAATATTACCTTATGAATTGTCTCTTTTATAAAGGGATATCCTCCCATATCCCTTCTTGATGATCATTTCTTATGCCGGGTTCATTATCCACTTCATATTCTTCGTTCATGTCTAATAAACCCCTTGAAAAGTGAGTACTCTCAGGAAGACTATAATTTGAATGAATTTCCTCATCAATATCAATTACCCTTTTTCCTTAGAGAGCTACAGATCACATTTTATTTTCCCGATTGGTGATATAGAACACTTATTTCGCCTGGTCCACCATAATAAAAGGTTTATCTCCAAAACTTCTACTATTAATATCAACTAATATAAATCCTAGCCGATCGATCTGAACACCATTATTGACATTAACCCACTTACATTGGAAAATGGGAAATTTAATTTTAACATAGTCCACCTCCTAAAGCTCTTCAATAACCTCATAATAAGGCATAACTGCCTATTGAGGCCTCTTGTCTTTCGAACTAGAGAAGTGCATAGATTTAGTCTCTAACATAACACCACTGTTCTGGACGGTGCTCGTATCTAGAGACTTCGTGTAAAATGTATAACCATTGATCACATACGAATTCCAACTTATGACATCAACCTCAGGACCACGTGCTAACCATTTGATTGTATCAGAAACACATTCCTTTCCCTCGATTTTTTGTTTGAACTAGTTTGCTATCATTCTGTTATACTCCCTAATTAACCTTTGTTCAGTCAATCGATGACTTTCTTTCCTTACAGCTTCTTTATGTGCACCTATACTGGCTTGAACTTCATCAACATTATTCAAGATGTATAAGTGGACTTGTGACAATTCATCAGGATCCATACTCTTTCGAAGCCCCTTGTCTACCCCTTCAAAGATCGACGTTTAGGAAGCCCAATATGTCTTACTTTGGCCAAATAATTTTGACAAAATTCCATGGCTTATTCAGAAACATGTTTCTGAACAGTTGATGCTTTTGGCCGGTATGCGTTCTTCACATACCCTTTCAGGAATATCATAGATCTTTCAATTGGATACATCCATCTTAAATAGATAGAGCCGCACAACTTTATCTCCCTCACTAGATAAACAATTAGATGAACCATGATGTCAAAAAATGTAGGAAGAAAAAGCTTCTCAAGCTGGCACAAGATAAGATATCCTTCATTTTCCAATTCATCCAACTTTTCAATCTCGAAAACTTTACTACAAACCGCATTGAAGAAGAAACAAAATCTAGTCAAAATGTGTTGAAGATCATATTCGGCGATGTCTCGAATAGCTAATTGGAGTAGCTGTTGCATTAAGACATGACAATCATGAGACATTTAGCCTACTAATTTCAAGTCCTTCATCGATACAAGCCTCTTAAAATTTGAGGAATACCCCGAGGGAACTTTTGTGCCATGTAAACACTCACAAAAACTTTGTTTCTCATCCTTAGACAAAGTATGAGAAGCCGATGGACAATAAGTTCTCTTACCATATGCCCTTGGATGTAAGTCTTCACATATTCACATTACTTGCAAATCCAATTTTGCCTTCACACCATCCTTTGAACTACCTTGTATGTTAAGAAGCGTGCCAACAATACTATCACATACCTTTTTCTCCACATTCATGACATCAATATAGTGTCTCACATCAAGATTACGCTAATATGGAAGATCGAAGAATATAGATCTCTTTTTCCATATATTTGTTTCTATTCTACTCTTTACAGTCTTACCGAAGATGACACTGATATTTTTCACCTTTTTCATAAACTTGCTCCCCAGTCAATGCCACCGAGCATCTTCATACTCTTGGCCACACAAAAAGTTTCTTTAATCGACGATATGAGTGGCCCCGTATAAGAAATCTCCTATGTCTAAGATAAATCATCTTTTTTCCATGTTGAAGTTGATGGTAGCATGTGCCTTCTTCATAAACCGGACATGCTTTATGGCCTTTTACACTATACCCGACAAGTTACCATATCTTTGGGAAGTTGTTTATAGTACAAAATATCATGGCTCACATTTTAAACACCTCCTTCTTGAAAGAGTCAAAAAGATTGACACCTTCTTCCCACAACTCCTTCAAGTCTTTGATCAAGGGCTAAAGGTAAACATTAATGTCATTTTCGGGTTGTTTTGGTCCCGAAATCAATATAGACAACATGATGTACTTTCGTTTCATGCATAACATAGGAGATAAGTTGTAAATAATTAGGAGTACAAGCCATGAACTATGTATGTTGCTAAGGCTACCATAGAGATTCATGTCATCGTGCTAAAGGCAAGCCTAAGGTTCCTAGGTTCTTCAAGTTCGGGAAATAATTGATCGATTTTCTTCCATTGAGAAGAATGGTAGGATGTCGAAGCTTTCCATCGAAATCCTCTCATCTCGCATGCCACCTCAAATGTTTTGCTTAATTTTCATTAGCAAACAACTGCTTGAACTTGGTATGATTGGAAGATACAACAACACTTTTGCAGGCCCCTTATTTGATTTGTACCTTGGGGTTTCACATATCGAACACTTCTGCTTCTCTTCAAACTCTTTTCTATACAATATGCAATCGTTTGGGCATGCATGGATCTTTTTATACTCCATCCCCAGTGGACGAAGTATTTTCTTAGCATCATAATATCGATGTGGCAACACATTATCATCCGGAAGCATGTCCTTAAAAGCCTCAAGCATTCCTGAAAAACTCTTGTCACTCCATCCATGTTGTGCTTTCAAGCTGACCAATTTCAATACAACATTCAACAATTGGTATTTTTTACACCCAGGGTATAGCGTCGTCTCTACATTACTGCACATATTACCATATGTATGTGATTGCTCAAAAGCCTCTTCTCCTACATCACAAATAATGTCCTCTATGTGATCATTCATATCCATGTCATTATCATCAAATGCCACTTCCCCATGTTGAGATGCACTTGGGATTTTTCACCATGTCATACCCATACTTTGTATAGGTCTTACAAAATCTTTCACAAATTAAATGTGTGTATATAACTTTAGGCTTTAGCTGCCTCTCATTCAAACATTCTACACAAGGACAATAAAACTTCCCACTATCACCATGGGCATTTCATTTAGCAAATTCTATAAATTCCCTCACCTCATTTTGATATTCAACACTCGTCAGGAAAGTATTTACACAACTGTGAGTCATAGAAGAATTCCTATAGATGGAAAGATTTAACATATATAATCCAAAAAAATTGAAAATTGTATATAAAATAACCCAACTCTAAATGCATAAGCTCAATGTCGTTATGTCTTTTTTTTTTTCCTTAAAGGAGAAACTTGCCCATTAAGTGCATCACGAAAATTACTCTTGATCATAAATGTATCACAATGAATCCAAGAAGCAAAATAAATTCATGATAAGGAAAATAAATGCATCGCATGAAGGTCTTGTGAACTCACCTGTAGCATATAAATTCAAATGCTTTTGCTGAGGATTTCTTCTCCATGAACGTTGTTGTTGCAGACAACAAGAGTAACCTAAAAACACTTGTTGGTCAATTGGGTAGGTCTAAAGTGCAAATATAATCTTCAAAATACAATATTCATTAACAATAGAGGAACCCACAAGAACATTTCATCAATTTCGTTCAACCCATGAAAAACCCAAAATGGTAAGCGGAAATCAAAAGTTATATAACCGAAACACCTCTTACTGACTTGGTCTATAGATGTTTAGCTAAGGAACCAGAAAGTGATTGTCGAGATAGCAACACGAAGCGTTGACGAAGCAACACACAAACACCGGAGACAACCGAATTATCACTTTCGGTAGCGACAAGAGAAGTTCGAGAGAAGGAAATTTAATTTTTGCGTGACAAAGACTTTTTTAGCGTTTTGGATTTTATTAAGACTAGTTAATTTTAAAGTATCCGGTCCTAAAGGTAAACATTTTATTCATTTAATTTTTAAGACCGGAGGTTTATGAAATATCTGGTCCTAAAAGCCCTCCTCATTAATATTACCCAAACCAAAAAAGAGAGGATTGACTTTGGCGAGCGCAGCAGCAACTGAATGAAAATAAAGGAAAATTGGAGAATAAGCTTCTTTAATTACTAGAGAATATGCACGTACACAAGAAAAAACTAACTGAAAATTATCAATAACAAGAAACAAAGAAAAACTAACTAAAAGTTACCAACAACAAGAATCTGACTAAACATCCTAAAGCTTATTATCTTCCAATGCCTTGGCGATATCGCAGGAGCAGCATTAACTTCCTGCTGGAGATTAGCAAGTTCCTATCTTATTCACATCAGCCACAATGCATCATTAGAGGAGAGAGGAGAGGGGTCAGCGGTAGGCGCGCTGGGGCCAGGAGGTTGGAGAGAGGGAGCGGGAACCTCTTCATGGTCGGAAGGCTGGAGGGGGCTGGCAATCTCTTCATCATCCAAAATAAGAAGACAGAGGAACTCAATGAGAGGATCGCTAGGACTAGGAGGTTGGGGAATATTGGCAGAAGGATGGAGGGGGTGCGGCAATCTTTTCATCATCCGAAATAACAATGGGTCCAACAACCCAAGACTCTTCCGTCACAATAGAATGCACTCTCGCTTGAGGTGCCCCGTATAACGATCTAAGGAAGGAACAACCTTCAGGAGTACACCTACAAGCGGTTATTTTGTATCTAACCATGGTTTGAGCAGTTGGGGACAAAGGATTATCAGGGAAGTAGTGAGGAGTTAGGGCAAGAGATACGAAAGAATGGGATTCAATTGGTATATATAATTAATAAATACTTTTAAGAGCGTATTTCTAAAATATCCGGTCCTAAATGAACTTTTAAGACCGATTTATTACAACCTTACACACTAACACACACCAAAAAGCATAAAAATCATTTATTATAATAAATGAACTTTTAAGAACGATTTATTATAGAGTATCCGATGTTAAAAGTCTATAATTAAAATTTTCAATTTAATAACTTTTAAGACCGGTTTATTATAAAGTATCCGGTCCTAAAACTCTATTACTTGTTTTTTTTTTTTTTTTTCAATTCAATAACTTTTAAGACCAATTTCTTATAAAGTATCCTATTCGGTCTTAAAAGTTCCGATTTCATATTCTTGATACGTATCCTTACACTCTTGATGACTTCTCATTTTTAGTAGATTTGAGACATATTTTAATATATTTGGGGAATCATCAATGCTAAATCAAAGGGATTTATTGGAGATTTTGATAAGATATCAATTTGACACATTATTTAAGGGATTTTATTGCAAATATCTCAATTTTAATTAAATAGAATTATTTAGGTTTATATATAAGAATAAATAAATTATAATGATATAGGAAAAGAAAAAGAAAAAGAAAAATGTTTAGATTTTAAGTATTAATATTAATATTATATAATTTTATTCTTTTACAATGTCCAAGAGAACACGTGATTAATTTATGCGGCAATTGAATTGGAGATTTGGAATAGATGTGGGCCCATGGATTGAAAGAATTGAAAGACCTAAAAGCTAAAAAGCTACAGAGGAGGCGGCATATATGTTTTTGGAAGAGGCGGACATTCACGATTGATCAATCGCCTTGTACAGTGAGAACGACTTGAAGAAAAAGCTGCGGCACTTTGGACCTTCACGCCTGGAACCTTCAGTTTCGCATACCCACACCATCGTCGCCGGCGACTCTCACCCTCATCACCAACGTCGTCGGCGACCACGCATCATCCACCATCATCTAATCCAAAGTATAGCAAAAGACAAGAAACAGAGGACGCTGGGCACGACTGGGAAGAAGGAGGAATTAGAGTTAAACAGTGCTTCAATTGTATCGTCCTCTTTTATTTTCCTCATGCCTTTGAACTTAGATTTAATTTTCTGTGCTGTGGCGAATCTGTTTAAAGCCATGTTTGGCTAATTTCTCTTTGCAACCTAGAGGAACTGTGAACTTATAAGTGTGGATTAGACTTTGTTTTTATTCTTTAGTTATAATCAATATTAATTTTGGTTACTTAATCTTGTTTAGCTTTATCTATTTAGTGGTTGGCCATCATTGAATATGAATTTGAGAATTAGGATTTACCTTGATGAAGGGGATTTTAATTAAGCTCTGAGATTAAGTAATATGGGATTAGATTACGATTTAATTTATGATTAGGATAGACATATACCTAATAGCCCCATATAATTGTTGAAGAGTGTGTCCGAATTATGTTGCCTCTTGAGTAACTATGTTAGACATAACAAGTTATACTCAAGAGAGGTTGTAAGTGTACCAAGCATGTGCATTTGACTATTTATACTCGAGATTAACAAAATTGATATTAAGGCTAATTAAATTAGTGAAATCAAGGTTTATGAAGCTAATAAGAGATTAGTGACTCGGGTTGCTCATTTGATTATTGTGATAGTTTGTTTATTTTAATTGTAGTTTTAATTTCTTTTCTCTTAATTAAATTCAATTTTTGTTCAACTTAAACGAAATTGTAAAATTAATGCTTAACCAAAGTTTGTGATAACAAGTCCTTGTGGGAACGATACTTTTCTTATCACTTGATTACTTGATACGGCCCGTATACTTGCGGAGTTGTAGGCTATAAAGTTTTGCCCTATCAACTCTATTCAATGAATGATTCAAAGTCTCTTCGGCTTCCAGGTAAACTTCCCAACTATGCGTTTCCTCGTATCTGAGGAACTATACGTCTCCTCGTATTCTGAGGCCACTTCACTTGTTAATGTTTCTAGCGTTTCAAATTCTTCAGGATGGGGTTCTCTATTTAAACTCGTTGTTACTTTAATTTCTTCACATTCTTCTCCACTTCTACAACCTCCACGGCCTCATCCACCGCCTAGCCTCCACCATAATGGCTGCTCCACCAGGTCCTCCTTTTCCTCGTCCGCCTCCTCAGCCTCAGCACCCTCCTCCATTGCCTCCAAATCCTACTTTCTACCAGATCGTGGAGCGTGTGGTGGCCCGCGTTGATCACATCGACCAATGCTTGGGCCAATTGTTTCAGCTTATTCATACCACCAACAACAAGCTCAACATGGTACTCCACGCTAATGACGTGGAGTACCATCCTTCGACAAGGACTCCTTTTGACGCGCTCACTGCTGGCTCCTCCCTCTCCGACAACAATGGGGAGGATTAGATGTTTTATGTTTTTTTTTGTCTGTAGTAGTGCTACCCCTTACCAGGCAACATAAAAATTATAATAAATAAAAATTTCAAATTATGTTCTCATCTTCAATCATTAGTCATCTTCATTTTTCAAGTGGTCCGTCCATACACAGTAGTAAGGAAACAAACAAAATATTGTCCTTGATGTGATCAACATTGAAAATTCGCAGAGGTCAACGTTAAGACCATACAAAACAAAACAAAAATCTCGTTTACCTTATTCGAACAAATACAAACAAATACAGTGACAATTCTTCTCAAGGTTGGACCGTCGTTGTCGTCGGTTTTAAATATTCCAATATTTGGTGTGAATGTTCATAACCTTTCAAGATGATTCTTTTGAAATTGTACAATTAAAGTCATATAACCTATGACATGAATGACTTAGTGAGAGTTTTCTCGATTAATGTAAATAACCTACAAAGACTTCATATTATAACATTATGTAGATGTACTCTTTTGTTGTAATTCTTGTAATGGAAGTTAAAGATTTATGGCCTATAAATACTAAGCAAGTATCAAAGGTTGTAAACTTGACATAAAATAAGGTTCACTCTCCATTTCTCTCATGCATTTCTTCATCTCCCTCATCTAAAATCTCTCTTGTATTTTTTTTAGTTTCACAACACTTAGAAATTTGTTTATTTGTTAAAATTAATTTGAATATGACATGCTATTTTTCTCAAAAAGAATGTGGAAAAAAATTTGTTTTTCATATGCTTACTGTATTATTTTTAAAAGATACTATAAAATATTACTAACCGATTCTAAACATAGAATAAAGTTTATAATGCAATCTATACTATAAACTTTTTTCTATATTTAAGATAGAGAGAGTACCACAATTTTCGCCGAGGAGCACTGAAGTAGTGACGCCTGGAAAGAAGGAAAAGTTGAAATGACATTGCACTCGTTCTATTAAATAATGCTTTCTTCTAATTAAAACATCTTCCTTTTTTGTCCGAGGGATATTTTAGCTGTTTATGTCAAGTCTGGCGTCCCTCCCCATTCTAAAACTAAAACATAGTTACAGACCGCTTTTTATTTCCCTTCGGTGTAGCTCTCAAGTTCGATGTCGTCTTCTTGTTTGTTTTCTTTTTCTCATTGTTGCCTGCTGTTGTTCGATCTCCGCCTCTTTTCCTCCTCCTTCTTTCTTGGGAAATGAGTTTCAAAACTGTCAAACGACGGCTCAAAATGGCCTAACCTCCAAAACAGCTCTCACTTAAAAAACAAGCCATCCTTGACTCCGGCCGGTCTGCCAGTCCACCCAGCTCAGTTTTCAAGCCATTGAGTGAAACACATGAAATAGCAGAAACGTTGGCTTTTTTTTTTTTTTTAGGTAGAGGTGTAAAAATGCACATGTACTTTCGCTTCTCGTGAACGTCCAACATCAAGTGCTTTTTTAGGTGCAAAAATGCACATATGGTTATAAAATAGGTGCAAAAGTCACAGGCTATTAAATGAAAAATGTTGACCGTTTGTTTGACTCAAAATTGCTGATGTGGAAGCTGACTCACTCACAAACACACAAACAGTGAACTCACTTAAAAGAAAGAAACTTTTTATTACATGAGAGTACCTGACTTGGGGTTCATAGGACCGTTGTCCTCGGAGTCCGACACGACATAGATGCGGCCGTTTCTTCCTCCGGCGGCGTCCTTACCGAACCCAATGGCGCAATCGGCCAGCCTTTTCCGGTTTTTCTCCCAATCAGGGTCACATCGCCAGCAGTCATCTAGCAATGGGGTTCCCAGTTCCGCAAGATAAGTACCCCAGGTTTCTTCTAGATGCATTGATTCTCTTGTAACAAAAATAGAGATTAAGATCGTAAATATATAGCTAAGTAACGCTTTTATCTTATTATGAATATATAGTTTGCATGAAATGCGTGTAATATACCTGTGAACGTCTTGGGCAACTAGGTCAGGGTGTGGCACTGCGAAAGGGGAAACAAGAGAGAGAGCAGAGACAAGAAGAAAGAGAGGAAGATAACAAGCCATTATGTTTTTTGTTTTAGTGTGGCTCTATGACTGAATGGAATTAAGGGAGGTAGTGTGGGAGCTGGGGGAAGATGTGGAGGGGGTTATTTAAAGAGGGAAAAAGCCGAGAGTGATGGCATGATTATTAGTATTTTTGCATTGTATCGTAATTTATGGTGTGTGGCTAATATGAACAGATAGAGGTTGATGCTCAGGTTAAGAAATTCAAGCCCTTGGGTCAATGTAGCTGACCTCTTGGATCATTTAGTAGAAGTGAGGTCTACTAGACTGTTATGTGTATGAATGATCAGCGTATAAATCTCCTCGTTATCAGGCTCTTCCCCCATATGTCAATACACGGGACTTAGTCAACACCGGCACATGCAACCTCTAGGTAGAGTCAGCAAAGTTAAGATTGAAAAGTTTCTGATGAACAGACCGAAGCCGTCAAATGAGGGTCTGATGAAGAAAAGTTTTTGTCTTTCGTGAGTAAGAAACTTGGTGATCGATCTCAGTACGTCGGTTCATTGTTTGTGAGTGAGTCAGCTTACGTGTCAGCAATTTGGGGTCCAACAAACAGTCAACAGTCAACGTTTTGCATTTAACAGTCATTATGATTTTTGCACTTATTTTATAACCACATGTACATTTTTACACCTAAAAAGCACATATGTATTTTTGCACATTTACCTTTTTTTTGAAAAAATTTTATTCTTATATATATAACTTTATTTCACTTTTATTTTTTTAACTTGGTTGTTTGCGCGCGCGCCAAAATGTGCCTAAACTAGTTATGGTTTCCCAGGTTATGTTGAATCAAGTACAAAAGCTAATGTGAGGGAAATTACAAGTATTTTTAAAATAATATGAATTAATTTTCCAATTGTGATAACTGAATAAATATGATCACAACTCAATGGATACTGTCACTACCATCAGATGATTGAACAACTTTTTGATCCGGCACTCTTTATCAAAGCATACTATGTCGTTAAATAACCAAGCATCAATAATTGCAAAACAAAAAATACGACAAAAAGATACAAAAACCTTAAAGCAATCTAAGCACAATAACACCCACCAAAAACAAAGCCATAGGTTTAATTCACGACTTCACTTAAGTGAAGTGATTGCGTCCAGGGGCAAGGGCCAAAATGATGCCGTTTTGGCCCTGTTGAGGTTGTCTTCAACCTCTGATTGGGTCGGCTTGACCTAGTCAGAAATCCAACAGGTTCGTTGCAGACTCACCACACTCTTTCCTCCATATCTCCCTCATGTGGCGTTTGTTTTGCATGATTCTAGTGTCATGAGACCGTCTTCGTGAGAGCTACACGCTCATAGCCCCACCAAGCTGTAATAGCCTATGCAAAGGACCCTAAAGATTACAGTAGGACAAATTTGCACTTTAATAAAAATGACATGGATAATATGTAAATTGCTAGCTTGGCATATTTGGTTAACTAATGGTCAAAATTAACTAAGATAACGGGTGGAGCAAAATTGCTTCATTTTTTATATTTTTCGTGGCAAAATTGCCACTTTCGATGAAAACTTCCAAAGAAATAGTTCCCTTTAACCCTAATAAAATTGATGTTTTTGGAGGGGAAAAAAACCAAAAAGAAAGAAACCTCATGTGGAGTTAACTAAAAGTTCACTTTTTTCTTACAAGAAATAATATATAATAAAAAAAAAATTTTATATTTATCATTTTTTTCCTAATCTATGTTTATTGGTGCTTCATCAACAATAATCAAAGAGAAAAGGTAAAAAAAAAAGGAATGAACTAACTTCAATAATCTAATCAAATAAAGTAAAAATGTCTTATATTAAATATTAGAATGACCTTAATTGAATTAACAAACATCTTTCTTTTCTTTTTCTTTTTTTTGATTCTTTGTGAACAAAGACAAACATAATGATAAAAACAAACATAACGAGTTAAGATCCCATAATATTAAAGTAACACTAACGCCCTTTGTGCACGTTCCTCATTTCCTCATAAATTAACATTTTTTTGTTGCTTTCACTATGTTATGCGTCCTACTGACTTTTGGAAAGAATCAACAATGGCAACTCACCATTACTAGTCATACAGTTTTTTTCTGATTTTAATATGACTGTATTATTACTATTATTATTATTAGTTTAAAATAGAAATCGGATAATATTTTAAAATGTTGTTTTGATTTTATTTTATATAGGTGATGCTCTTTTAGAAAGGAGATGTTCTTTAATTAATGTTCCTAACTGAATGCGAGATTAAATGTTGGAACCAATAGAAGTAAGGGACAATTGCCCTTGAGTAAGACTAATTATTGGTGTTACATCCTTTGAAATCTTTAAATTACTAGCAAATCCTGAATTACTACTCCCTCAGGTCCTAAATATAGGACCGGAGGTAGTACCATCAATTGATGTTCTTTTATTGAAGTGCTAACCCAAAACCTAGTCCAGTTCTGATTTTGTGTTTGGATTACTTTTGTTTGGGTTGGACTGGACCAGGTTTCCTCGATCTAGATAAAGTTACTTAGACCACTTATACTCATCCTAATGAATGAGTATGAAGCAGGTGACGACAATTAAATGAGGAAAAGGGCAATGATATCTTCTTACAATTGGAATCTCTCAACTTTAGGTCTCTTGGAACTTGATAGTAAATTAGAGATTCAAAAGGACCTTACAATAATAAATTGTTTTCTTTAGGGCATGAGTGCAATTTTCTCAAGTAAGTCTGATGATACCAAAATTTAATTAAGCACCGCAAGTATACGGGTTATGAAAATAGTAAGTGGCAAATTAATATCATTCCCGGGACACTCAACTAGTGATTATGGATTAACTTTCTTTGTTTCATTTAAATTGAACAAATCGAGAAATGTTTCCAATATAAGTAAAAAGAAATTCAATCCAACTAGTGATTATGGATTAAATTTCTTTGTTTCATTTAAATTGAACAAATAAAAAATGTTTCCAATATAAGTAAAAAGAAATTCAATAAGAAAAAAGAAACAAATAATAATGAAGAATTTTCACAAAGAAAAAAATCTAATGTCAAGAAGGACAACCTAGAATCATTAACCCCTTATTTGTCTCCTAGATTTTATCCCCACACTACTAAAAAAAATACTTTTAACGTCCATTTTTAAGACTATTATACGACTATTTTTAACAATCGTTAAACGGAGTGTCGTTAAAAGTTTATAACATACAAAGACTGTTTTTAGAAAACGGTCGTTGAATTTCAAAGACTGTAAAGACTATTTTTTTAAAAACAGTCGTTGAATTTCAACGATCGTTATTTAAATAACATGCCTCTTTATATATCTACAAACCCACATGCTAGGTAGTCCATAGAACCATCTAAATTACAATATAAGGCGCAATTTGAACAAGGTAAAGGATTCGTAACACCATTCAAGATTCAACGCAAGAAATAGAGCGTTTCATATCCAACGAAGCACAAAATAAGAAGAAAAATAAAAAATAAATAAAACATCTCAAGTCTTAACTAAATGAAAAGAAGACAAATAAAAGGATGTAATAACCCTCCTTTATGTGAATTATTGTATGAAGCTAATTAATATTATATTCTTGATATATATGGAATTTTCAGGAAAAATAAGATAAATGATATTTGTTTTGATTTGATTGGCTAATAAGGATTATTATTGTGAGAGGGACACATGAAAAGATGAATAATCATGGAGGGGGACACCTAAGTAGACACATGGAGGATAGAAAATTATGCAAGGGACACCTAAGCACCCATGTGGCAAAATAATATTTAAAGGAGAAAAGTTGAGGACACATATGCATATTTAATCAATTAAGGGGACACCTAAGCTACTTAAGTGGCAACATACAATTTAAAGAGAAAAAGTATGGGGGACACTTGGACATATTTTATAGATAACTTATGTCACCTAACACACCTTAGCCATTAAGCAAACATTATAGCCACAAGAATAAAGCATATGATTGGAATGCATATTAGACTCAAAAAAAAGAAGGACCAAGTGGCGTGAACATGGAGAAGGAAGGGGAAAAAAATCAGATTTTATCTCCAAAAAATAAGAGGAATTTAGAGAAAAATACAAGGTGCCTTACCTCTCTATAAATAGGACCACACTCTCCCCATTTTTGGCAAGCAAGAAGCACCACCTACACTAAAGAAAAGAGAGAAATAGGAGAGTGTTGTGAAGATCATAAGCAAGAAGAATTTCAAGAGAAGAAGAGGTAAGGAAGTTATGAGAATTATTTTATTTCTTTCAAATTCATACAAGTATGTTTAAGTCTTCAATTAGTAATCTTGTATGATATTATGGAAGATCTAGCTATAATCACAAGAAAGATCAAGGTGAATTAGCCAAAGAAGATAGAACTTCAAGCAAGTAAGTTCTCTTCCCTAGCTTCATGAAATTTTACAAAAGTTTAAGGAAATTTTGGGTAATAGCTAGAACTCAATGATATGATCATATTTTGGTGATTTTAATGGTTTAAAAGTGTTTAAAATGAAATTTTGTATGAGGAAAAGTATGGAGTACAATTTAGAAAGCATAAAGTATGACTATATGCAAATAAGGAGATAGAAAAACCAACAGGGGTATTTTCAGAAACTGAGAATTTTTCACGTGTTTCTGGACTTAGCAAGTATTTTTTAGACAAAAATAGACATGTCAAGGATTATATAGATTTTTTGAACACCAAAATCGGATTTTTCTACAATTAGCTATGAATTTTTGAAGTTGGGTCAATTTTAGGAATTTTCTGCACTATGTGCGAAAATAAGCAAATATTCACCAAAGAAAGAAATACTCATTAATAAAGGAAATTAATGAGTTATAAAGTAGGAGGACCCTTGTCGCAAGTGTATCATTATAAGGAAGAAGTTATATTAGCAGTGACATTGTTATATTACCTTATTTTAGGTCTATCATTCTTATGTAATAGTTGGGTCTTTGCTACTTCACTAATCAACTACCTGCAGGTAAGTAACCTTAATTTCATGTCCTCTGTGTGACTTTGTATGTATGTTTTACCATGATTGGTTATGCATTCGATGTTATGTGTTCCAAGCGCTTTGGATACCGGAACCGCCGTGTGCGACGGCAAGATGGTTATATGCCTTATTTAAGCAGTGCATATTATATATGGCTGCTTGTTCCGGTTTAGGCTATATGCCTCGCTGTGTGCGACCTATGAATGCTGTATGTTTTATGGTTTTCTTACATACTTTGTGTATGCTTTATATATGAAATTAACGGTTACTCTGGGATTCATTTATGAATCTCAGTCTATTATAAGAATATAGGAAGTGCATCAAGAGCGGATTAGGAGTCTGGAGGTAGGATATAGGAGGACTTAATTGAGGATCTGTTAGGTGTAGAGCGGCTTTTTGTAATTGCATCCTTAGTTTTGGATGACTGTATATATATAAATATCGTTATTTTGGGACATTTTATCTGGATGACTGTATACTAACCCTTGGAGGGACTTTTTGTTTAAGTTTATTTACTTTATCGGTGTATATTATCTAAATTATTTGCCTTGCTCTGCTGCGATGTGTATTTAATTATTTGAGATTAAAAGCCACTCTACCCGCCATCTAAAAAGGCGAGGCCAGTAGGAGTATAACAAAGAAAGCACCAAGAAATAGAGCAGAAAAACACTACAATGAACTATCCATTCAAGATTTTCAACAAAAGAAAGCACCAAGAAGTAGAGCTTTGGTATCCTCATCATCGCCTATGGGGGGCTTCCTCCTCTTCATGGTGCTCGGGATCATTGCTCAACATATTGTTTAATGAGAGGAGAGATAGAGAGAGATGCAGATCTGCAACAAAGATCTTTATCCGGCATCAAACGATAGATCTGGAGGCTGTGCAGCATGCTCGTAGTTCACGACAGAGGACAAGTCGGAGTCAAAGTCGAAGTCGCTCACACCGTGATAGAAAGCCTCCTTGGTGGTAAGGGTAAGGTCGTTGGGTGCGGCGACGGAGATGGGTGGGTCTCGAGACTCTTATTGAAAGGTTGCATTCAGGATCGATTTGAGGAAGACGTTCTACACTGTTGAGTTTTGGAGAAAACTTTATATTTTTATAAAAGAGAGGGAACAATAAAATGTCGAAGGCGCAAGATTGAAGTTGAAATATCTAGAGAAATCTGGAAGGGAGGGAACAATAAATGTTGAAGGCACGAGATTGAAGTTGAAATATCTAAAAAATTTGAGTTTCAATGGTCGGTTTTGAAAAACTCGTCGTTGTAACTCAAAATAAAATGGCATGAGGGAGGCTTGAACTAAATGATATTAATATATTTTTTACAAATATATATAAAAGAGATATATTGATTAATTTATTAAATTTAATTAGGAACTAACTAAATGAAAATACGATTAGATTTCTTCTATTAACTATCGAAATTCTTGGCTACATACTAGGAAATAGCTATAAATATGGGATAAAATTATATATATATATATATATATATATATATAAGAGATATATTGTTTAATTTATTAAATTTAATTATTAGGAACTAACTAAATGAAAATACGGACAGATTTCTTCTCTTAACTATCGAAATTATAGGCTACATACTAGGAAATAGCTATAAATATGGGAAAAAATTATAGTGGTCATATAATCTTGAAGCTTTTATTCCAACGGTAAGTAGCACTAATTTTTCACAAAATAAAATTAAATGGTGTCTTAAAATAAAATAAAATAAAATAAATGGTGTTTAAAATACAACTATTTGTTTTTATTAAAACAAATGTTCGTTGTATTAAAACATTTAACGTCCGTTTTAAAAAAAAAAGGGACTTTGAAAGTAAGGAAAAAATTACAATAGTGCCACCGCCTAAATATTTAACATCAGTTTTAAAAAACGGATGTTAAAAGTAAGGAAAAAAATTACAACAAAGGTTGCCACCGCCTACGTTTTAACGTCTACATTTTTTAAAACGGGCGTTCCTTAGGGTTGTTAAATTCCTATTTTGTAGTAGTGCCAATAAATTAACTTCAACTTAACTTAATAAACTAATCTAGAGTATGAATGTCTATAAATGCATATCAATCCATTTATATACCTACCTCAATTAATTATACAATGTTTCACATAATTAAATAGGATGTAATTTAGGTTGAACTCACTTTAATTTGATTATACGGAGCTTTAAGGTATATGTCTATCCTAGACACAAATTAAATTAAAATCTAATTCCACATTAATTATTCTCATGGTCAATCTAAGATTCCCTACGTCAAGTTCAATTTTAAATCCAAAAACATGCTCAATGGTTACGAATCACTAAACAATAAACAATAAAAACAAGGTTAAATAAACTGAATCATATTAAATAAAATTAATTACAAGGTATCCAACAATTAAATAACCTAGTGGAACTCGTGCGCCTCTCATCCTTGACGCCTTCCTCGTCCTTTTAATCGAGTTGTGGCTTCCCTTTTTATATTAGGTCCAGGTAGAGCTAGAAATCAGAGCCGGGCCAAAGGGCGAGGGCCTAACAGGGCCGGCCATTCATGATCCGGGGTAAGAAAAGCATATGTTTTTCAAAGCTCGGCCTGAGAGCACCAAAGGTGGTCAGTCGGCTCTCTAGGGTTTGAAAGTTACTATTTCAAATTTTAACTATTTTTCTCTATTTTTTTAAAGAAATATAATTAATAAATTACAACAACTAAAGTTCTAATTTATCAAATAAATGTTGTCAACATTAATATCAAAACAATACGAATCATTAAACAAATAAACACAGTTATTAATTCATAATAAAAAAACAAACTATACTCACAAATATAATTCACATAAAATATAAGAAGCATACCACTAAGCGACATTAGTACGATAACTATTATTGTAGTCATCTTCACCACTATCATCAATTTCAACGACATTTGATTGTGCCTCGCTTTAAGTAGGCTCTAGTTCATGAGTAAGAATATCATGAATTTCTTCTCCCGCATCATGAACACATCCACATTTGAGCAAAAAATCTGCAACAAATAATAAACCAAATCATAAAGTTAGAGTATAGTTATTATGTATTTGTGTATTTGAACTTAAATGAATAAATAACTCTATAACGAATACAAAATACATATAAATTAGTAAATTACCATCATATTTGAATCCATGCATTCAAAAAATAATAATAATAAATTAAAAGGGCCTGCAAGGGCGGCCCGAGGCCTTACAGAGCCATCCTTTTTAGGCTCGAGGCCCTACAAAGCCGGCCCTTACAGAGCTTATTTCATTAAGTTCCTCTAATTTTTAAGCCATGGCCCTTCAAAGAGCCAGCTCGATTGGCTCAACCCGATTTCCCGGCTCTAAGTCCAGGTCTTCCTGTTTACTTTTCCTGAAACGGTGTGGCCTTTGAAGCTAAGACCGCTGACCAAAGAAAAGGAAATAACATCTGAATATACTAATAATAATAGCAATAATCTTACTAATAAAAACTGGAATTTTTTTAATTTGAGAAAACTTCCCATTATTATTCTTCTTTCTTAGAATAAAAAATTTATATTCTAAATTATTGAAATCCTAAAAATAATACATCTAAATTAATATCTTTTTAAAAAAATCTAAAAAAATCCTTTTAATTTAGTATTGATGACTTCCCAAATAATGGGAAGTCAAAAAAATCTGAATACCAATCATTTTCTATTAATTATTGCGATGATGTAAATCCCTCGAACACCATTACTGACTTCAAAGTTGTACTTATTCTCGTTTTATCTATTGTGTTTGTCTGGTTTAATAACAAATATCTATTTGTTTTTATTTCATTCTATCTTAAGAAAATAAAATTCCTAAATTAATTTATATTTCATGTTGGATTCGCTCTTCTAGAATCCTTTTGACCTCATAATTAAACCAGAGTCGCCTTACACAATTACATTTATGTTTGTAAAATATCACGTACTTTTTGGTTTTGAAAAATATCAAGTTACTGAAAAATCAGATTGTTCATTCACCCGATGTAATAGTGATCTGAGGGTCTGTGATCCAACCATAATCAAAACAGAGTTACCTCAAACACAAATAAGAAAATATAATTTATTTAAAATATAACAATATTAATATTCATATATAATTTTAAAAAGAAAAATAATATTTATGTATAAACTCCACTTAAGACTAACAAAAAAAAGAAATACTAAAGAACTTTTTTTTTTTTTTTTTTTTTTTTTGCCTTTACGTAAGCGCAAATATAATATAGCGCTTTTATTTTTTAATCAAAACATCATTTCAGTTTTAGCAAAGGGAAAAAAATCAGTTTCAGCAAAGGAAAAATTATAAAATTCAATATAGTTTATCAATTCAAAACTCTTGAATAAATTGGTAAAAAATGGTTTACCAAATTACTGATGTGATAAGCTCATTTAGATAGAGTCTTAATAGCACAGGAAATAGAGATGGAGTTGGTAATTAGATGTACATACAAAATCAATAAATTATTGGTTGAAATGATAGATTGCTTCACTTCTGTAAAGAGAATACGAGTTTGAATTTTGGATAGCATATTTGTTGAGAGAAACAAAAAAATTTTACGCTCTAAGTTTCAAAAGAGAAAACCGTTAATTAAAAAAACAAAAATAAAAAAAGAACTATACACCAAAATATGTTGGTGAAATTTGAAGTATCACTTGATTGAATATATAAATTCAAATGAACTAATTTTTATATACAAGGAAAGTTATTTAATTCAATAAATATAAACTAAATTAATAATTTTTTTTTTTCAATTTTATCCTTTATATCTTTCTACTCTTAATAGAGCCAGAACTGTAACACTTTCATAATGAACTTATAATAAAAGATGAAAATTTTTCCTTGATTGGACTTATAAATTACACGAGAGTGGTACATATAAATCGATAACAAAATATGTAAATAATGAATTTTAATCAAAATGATCGAATCCATGAATGGTTTAATTTTTAAAATCAGTATGCTTTGAAGTCCTTCCAACGCGGAAGTGCCACGTTCCTTCTAGTCATTGGCTACCGCGTCATCCATCATATAACCATAATGACGTCACCCTCCTTCATCTCCCTGCCCGGCAAGTAATATTGACGTTGCTCCACAAATAGCCACCCTCGGTGTTCCTCACGCACGTGAAACCTTAATTAATCAACCCTGGAATTTTGTCAAGGGCTTCCCCACGTCCCACGAATATGTCCAATCAATAATTTTTTTTTTTAAAAAAAATTCAAGAATAGAAAATACTCTAACTGTGAAATATATACCATCCAAAACCACAAGTGGGTAGGCCTAGCTAGTTGCTACTCGCTAATATATATATCATCTTATCTTTCTCCTTCTCCTCCTCATCTTCTTCTTCAATACAACTTACACAGTCTAATACACTCTTGACTGGTTTATTGTGATCATGGAGAATCTGATGGCTTTGAAGGAGCTAGAGAGAGGGAGAGAGTTTGCGAACCAGCTTCGGAGATTGATGTTTAGGGGTGTGGATCAGGAAGATGATGAGAAGGTTAATGGCTTAACGACATTGTCTCCTGAGGATCTCGTGGCTAAAGTGTTGGATTCTTTTACCAACACACTATCTCTCTTCAATCACCATTCTGCGGATTCCTCCATTACTACTTCTTCCTTCTCTCACTTGCCTGCTCACTCTGATGAATTTCACGAGAACCCTAAGACCAAAAGCCCCACCACCATTATAGATCGAACAAGATCCTCTCCCAAGAAAAGGTGTGTATACTATATATATGTGTGTTTATCTATACATATATAGCTATAACTAAATTAATTAATTAATTTTTAAAATTTTCCTTGTGGCAGGAAAAGTGCACAGATACAAACATGGGTGGAGGAATGCAAGACGAGTCCAAAGGAAGATGGGTATGCATGGAGAAAATATGGCCAAAAAATCATCCTCAATGCTAAACATCCCAGGTTTACATTAATTAATTTTCCATCTTTTACATGCACTTTTTTCCAGAAAAATAAAATTAATTTTCATAGTGTTTATTTGAATCCTACTCATCTAAACTTCAAGTTACATACAGATTGTCATCCTCTTATTTATCATCTGATTACAATAAAGAATTATTTAGCACAAAGTTTAAAGTTCATATGGTACACAGAACCTAAAGAGCAAGTTGCCTTATTTATAATGATTGTTATATATAATTCCATCTGAATTCGAAAGAGTAATCTAATAACATAGTTTTTCCCCCTATTATGACCAGTCACAACCTTTCAAAGGTTTTTTTTTTCCAAATAAGGAAGTATATATAGGTTATCAATGATTTAATCATTCCTTTAAGATTAGATCATTATGTTCACTAATTTTCTTCAAGATGATTAAATTAATCATGTGTATATATAAATGCAGGAACTATTACAGATGCACTTACAAGTATGACCAAAGATGTGAAGCAATAAAACATGTTGAGAAAATCCAAGACGATCCTCCTCTTTTCAGAACCAC
The DNA here is from genome assembly GCA_019022655.1 of Acacia acuminata. Taxonomy (NCBI): domain Eukaryota; kingdom Viridiplantae; phylum Streptophyta; class Magnoliopsida; order Fabales; family Fabaceae; genus Acacia; species Acacia acuminata. The sequence continues at coordinate 1,104,786 of JAFJYI010000247.1, forward strand.
TTATTTTGGCCACCACACTTGCACCAATCCTCTCCATCCTCATATCTTTCTCGATTCTTATGACGTCATTAATTCAACTTCAGCTTTTATTCTCAGCTTCGAAGACAATAAACACGACAACAACAATAATAATCTTATTACCACCTTTGACCCAGAAAACAACAACACTAGCTCCGTCTTTGTCACGTCTGGCTCTTTATTTCCGTCTTCTAGTTCTGTGAAAAAAGAGGAGCACTGTGACAAAAACATCAAGCAAGAGAAGAACAATAATTACAATAATGATGAGATTGTTAATGTTGTTGCTTCATGCTCATCCAATAATGATTGCTTTGTGTCTCATCCTCGTGAAGAAGAAGCTGTTCTTCCTGCTTTTGGATGTGGAGATTATGATCTAGTGGATGTGTTTAATTCTGCTGCATTTTATGATCCTCTTGGCGGGTCTGAAGATCTCTTATTTTAAATCTTTTGCTTCTGTAAGGTACTCCACCAAATTTCCTTTGTTTGCTACTTGTACTTTCTTTCACTCTTTTCCCTTCTTCCCTCTCTCTCAAATGTCATCTTCATTCCCATTCCCCAAATCCCAACAGCTTCAATGACACTTTTGCTTCACTCAAATGCATGATTCACATGCGTCCGCCACCATCTAGACCCCAAATTATAAAGAGTTTAGGATCTATATATGATGAAGACGAAACATTATCCCCATGTTATCTCACTCCTTTCACAAGTCGAGTTTGAGGGAATCACGACTGAGCTAGTTACCCTAAACATCTTGGTCAATTGCCGCTACCATTTAGGTCAGATGGATTTTGCTTTCTCTATATTGGGGAAAGTTTTCAAGATGGAATATCATCCAGGTGAATACAGTGATAAAAAAGGGGGGTTATTTTATCCCTCAAATCTTCATCATTGGATGAGATTATAATTTAATGGTATTGAGAGAGATAAATAAAGGTAGGCAAAATAAGGGTTGACAGATAACCCATCCCATTTTTAATAGAGCCAAAACTATAACACTCTCATAATGAACTTATAATTAAGATGAAAATTTGTCCCTTGCACTAAAGTGTTACATATAAATTGATAACAAAATATGCAAATAATAAATTTTAAACAAAATGATCGAATCGATGAATAGTTTAATTTTTAAAATCAGTTTGAAGTCCATCCAACGCGGCAGTGCTACATTCCTTCCAGTCATTGGCTAATGCGTCATCCATGACATAACCATAATGACGTCACCCTCCTTCATACCACATAAATGTGCGCGAAACCTTAAGAATTAATCAACCCTGGAATTTTGTCAAGGGCTTTCCCACGTTCCCACAAATATGCCCAATCACTATTTTTTTAAAAAAATTAAGAATAGAAAATACTCGTAACTGTTAAATATATATATACTCTTATAAAACACCAATTAACAATTCTCGCAAACTAATAAAAAGATTTAAAGCCAATAAAGTTGTCCTAAAATTTAAGTAACTTCCAATATTATCTCTACTAATTGCATTAAACTTTAATATTATATTAATTTTTACTCTCAACAACTACCCTTATTAATTATGAACCTACATAAAAAAACAATTAATGCACTTTGGAAGCAAGTAAGTGTCTTATAAAAAGAACCAAATACAATTATTAGTTGACGTCTTATAATTAAGGGCGGAGGGAGGGGTGACCCCTCCTAAATTATAGAAAAGGATCCAAATTTTTAAGAAATTTCATTTCAGCCTTATAAAAATTTCAATATTTTCACTTTAGTCCTACTAAAAGTTTCATGAAGGGGCTAAAATGAACATCTTGAAATATTTATAGGTCTTAGATACAATTTCATGAATACCTAAGACGCCCCAGCTTATAATAAAAACAAGAGAGCATACATCCAAAAACCACAAGTGGGTAGGCCTAGTTGCTACTCGCTAATACATGTCCTCTCATCCTCTTCTTCAATTACCCCCCCCCCCAAAAAAAAAAAAAAAGAAGAAAAGGTGTATACTATCTATGTGTGTGTTTATCTATACATATATAGCTATAACTAAATTAATTAATTAATTTTTAAAATTTTCTTTTTGTGGCAGGAAAAGTGCACAGATACAAACATGGGTGGAGGAATCCAAGATGAGTCCAAAGGAAGATGGGCATGCATGGAGAAAATATGGCCAAAAAAAGCATCCTCAATGCTAAACATCCCAGGTTTATATTAATTAATTTTCTATCTTTTCAATGCACTTTTTTTCAGAAAAATAAAATTAATTTATATATATAAATACAGGAACTATTACAGATGTACTCACAAGCATGACCAAGGATGTGAAGCAATAAAACATGTTGAGAAAATTCAAGACGATCCACCTCTTTTCAGAACCACTTATTTTGGTCACCATACACTTGCACCAATCCTCTCAATCCTCATATCTTTCTTGATTCTTATGACGTCATTAATTCAACTTCAGCTTTTATTCTCAGCTTCGAAAACAATAATCACGACAACAACAACAATAATAATCTTATTAGCACCTTTGACCCAGAAAACAACAACAACAACACTAGCTCCTTCTTTGTCACGTCTGGCTCTTTATTTCCGTCTTCTAGTTCTGTGAAAAAAGAGAAGCACTATGACAAAAACATCAAGAAAGAGAAGAACAATAATTACAATAATGATGGGATTATTAATGTTGTTGCTTCATGTTCATCCAATAATGATTGCTTTGTGTCTCATCCTCGTGAAGAAGAAGCTGTTCTTCCTGCTTTTGGATCTGGAGATTATGATCTAGTGGATGTGTTTAATTCTGCTGCATCTTATGATCCTCTTGGCGGGTTTGAAGATCTCTTATTTGAGATTATTTGATCAGTCACTCTATTTTGAATCTTTTTTTTTTTTTTTTTGGAAGTTGTAAGCTTAATCAGGCTTCAGGGATGTGTCCTTGAAACATTATATATAGGCTTCTGCTTCATCAAAGTATATAGGATCCATAATTAGTGTGTACTTTGCTGAAAATTTTGAGAATAAATGTGCTATTTACACTCTTAACACTACTACAAAAATTGTATATTACTTCCTTAAAAAACGTCCTTATTAAAAAAAAGGTAGTAAAAATTGAAGTCGGTGGCATTCTTGTAATTATATTCAAGGAAGTTGAGCATTGAACGTCCCGAATTTTTGTTCGGGACGCCTAACATCCGGGTATGTTTTCGCGCCAAGGGAAATATGAGGATTTTTTGTTTGGCGCCATGGGATTTAATTTTTTTGTTTAAAATTGGCGACTTGAATAGATTTCGTAGCCTATTTTAATAAAATTGGCGACTTTGAATAGATTTCGAGTCACCTATTTTAAAATATAGGGAATATATTGTTTTGGTATTTGTGGTTATTTTTGTTAATGGTTTTTTTTTTTGGTTTAAAAGTGGCGACTGAATATATATCGGATCGCCTATTTTAAAAATTGGCGACTTCGAAATGTATTCGGGTCGCCACTATTTTAAAAGAGCGGCCAGGAAGTAGATTCAGTCGCCTATTTTGGACTGAAAGGCGACCGAATCCATTTCGGCCGCCTATTTTATGGTTATTTTTGTTAATTTTTTTTTTCTTTGGTTTAAAAGTGGCGACTGAATATATATCGTCGCCTATTTTAAAAAAGTGGCGACGAAATGAATTCGGGTCGCCACTATTTTAAAAGAGAGCGGCCAGGAAACGGATTCAGTCGCCTATTTTAGACCCGAAAGGCGACTTGAATCCATTTCCGGTCGCCTATTTTAAAATAGTGGCGACTGAAACGGATTCGAGTCGCCACTTTTCCTCGATAAACCTAATCGACACACACGCACACTCCCCTCCTATTCGGTTCAATACACACTCCTCCTCTCATGCCAAATAGCTCACCTGCGTCCTTTCGCTTTCTGACCCACTCTTAATTTCTCAGCTATTCCCTCTGCTTCCCTCATCAGTCTCCTCAGTCGAACCTTATCGAACACTCAGTCCCCTCCCTTGCTCGATTCACGCCGAACAACCTACCCAAGCCTTAATCGCGATCATCGAACACTCAGTCCCCTCCCTTGCTCGATTCACGCCGAACAACCTACCCAAGCCTTAATCGCGATCACCCTCACTCTCCCCTACCTCACATTGTGAACGACAGATTGTCTCCCTCGTCTTCCCTCTTCGTGGCGTCCATCGGCTCTCATTCTCTGTTTCCGGCGCGTTCCCCACCTTCTCCGATGATCTCTAATGGTACGAGCCCTTGCTTTCATGGTTCTTCGATCTTCTGCCATTTAAACTATTCAAAGTATTTCTTGGGTTTCCTTATATTGTCCGGATAGTGTAAAGGATTTTGATTGAGTACGATGTTTTTTGCCTTAGTTTCCTTAATTGATATGGGTAGCATGTGGATTAAGTCAAGTCCAATATGGTTTCTTGTCATTAAGCTATTAGCCCCTGTAGTCCCGAACCCTTTGCGGTGAATGCCTAACCCCCGAGCAAGATAAAGTTAATCCCTCACTCAAAGTGATTGCTTTTTCCCTTAGCCTTAGACACAAATTCCATCATACCCTCTTAACTCCCATGACCAATAAGAGCCTTTGACCCTTTCGAAATAGAAATTCTATTGAGCATAATCTTTGTTATACCTTCTTTTGATTAAAAGGATGCCTAAGATTCCAAGTGCTTAGTAGGAACGTAACTAAAGAGCTTCAAACTTTGATTTAGACTAGGAATTCTGGAATGAAGTGGAAACAGAGGCCACTACAAAAGTAAAGAGGATATGGAATGAACTTGTTGATTAATTTTGATTTATTATATTGACATGTTTATTGAAAATTAGAAACTTTATTCAAAATTTGTACTTTAAGGTGATGAATAGAGGTTGAAAAAGCATAAATTGGGTAATAGTACATTCATTCATCATGTTACCTGGGAATTTTTTTGTCAAATTTGAAATATGATTGCTTACTTAGTTTTTCTTTGAGTTGCTATCATTATTGTTGACTATGCTATCATTATTGTTGACTATGCCATTTAAACTATGCTATCATTATTTTTGAGTTGCTATCATTATTGTTGACTATGCTATCATTAATTGAGGGGGAACCCATGATCAAATGAAAAAAAAAACTGAGTTGCTTATCATTATTGTTGACTATCTTTGTCACACAGGAATTTTTTTTGTCAAATTTGAACTTTCTTTGTCATAAATTGTTGTTTGCGGTCAAATTTAGTTTTGCTTGTTGGATTTAATTATTTAGCATCGAGCTATTTGGTTGTTTAGGATATGAAGGCATTGAACTAACGATACAATCGTGTTCATTAAAACTGATTTTTGTACCCTATGGCCGTTGTTATTGGTTGAAATATCTTGGAAATTGAGGTCGAACACCTAAATATGGTTTAAACATGTCTTTTACGTGGTGTGATGGATTTTTGAACTCAAAGGATTGAATTAGACTTGGTTAAAATATTTTGGGCACTTTCTATTGGATTCATAAGTTCTTGGAACCAATTGTTTTATTGCTAAAATTTTGAGATAAGTTTGAGAAGTTTTGGAAATTCTAGAGTTCCTCTCCATGGATTGTTTACGGGATTTTCGACAAAGTTTTGGCACTTCTTATGTGATTTCTATCCACTCGGTGATGTCTTAATTGTTTCTTTAAGTTTGTAAGATTTGTACTTCCTCTTGAGATCACTCAAGCCTCTTGATCCAGTAAATTGCAAAATCTTACTATGAACTGGTTAAACACTCATTGACTAGTTTCTTGCTTAGAGAACTTACATTGTTAACAAGATTTCTTATTACTGCTTGCAAATAAGTTTCGTGCTTGGTTCTTAATAGAACAACCATATGTTGATAATGCAGATATAGACGAGAAGAGATTAAAGGATAGTCATCTTCATCTTTTTTGACTACCTACGAGAAATCTTGGTCAAAGGTTTGAAGCAAACGGTTGCGCTCCCAAATTAGGTCAGTTGCTTTCATTTTATGCACACACATATATTGTCCTTATATGATACCTTCTTCTTGAGAGAGAACAATTCCAATGTTACGTTAGTTGATGAAATTGTTGGATTTAATAGTTGATATTGTTCGAATTGTTTTAGTTAGTAAGTTTTGTTGAATTAAAAGTTTGAAATTGGTTGTTATTGAAATTTTGGGATGTCTTACTTTTAAGGGGAAATCTGCGAAATTTTCTTAAAAGAAAGCATGTCGTTATTGAAATTGTTATGAACTTGACTGTTGTTGGAAATGTCTTAGGTGATAAGAAAATGGGTCATAGTTGGATGAATGCTTTGAGAACTAGTGAAGAATATGAGAATGGGGTGGAAGAGTTTATTGAATTTGCTAGAAGGAATGTGGCTACAAAAAATGGGATGTACTATTGTCCATGTGTTAATTGTTTAAATGGGGTTCGAAGGGATATTGCTTGATATAAGGGACCACCTAATTTGTGATGGAATAAACCTTCGATACACAACGTGGATATGGCATGGTGAGGAGGTAACTCCCAGTGCATCCTACGAAAATGAAGTTGAGGTAGATGATGATGGAATGGAGAGAATGATTCATGATGTTGAGGTCGAATCCTTTGCACAACCGCATGAATATGATAGCGTGCGGAGTGATGCGAGAGACACCTTTGTTGCTGGGTGTACTAAGTATACACGGTTGGCGGGACCTTACATTTGGTCAACTTAAAGGCAACATGTGGGTGGACCGATAGCAGTTTCACGTCGTTGCTTGAATTGTTGTGTGATATGTTGCCGAGATAATAATGTACTTCCAAATCGTATGTATGAGGCCAAGAAAATCTTATCTACGATGGGTATGGAGTATAAAAAGATACACAATTGCCCTAATGATCGCATATTGTACGAAATGAGTATGAAGGCCTTAGTAATTGTCCGAAGTGTAAAACTTCACGATACAAAGTGAAGAAAGGTGGTGGTTACGGAGATCACACAAAAAAAGGCAACCTTTGAAGGCCTTGTGGTATCTTCCCATAATTCCTCGTTTAAGCGTCTGTTTACTAGTGAAGGAACAACAAAGAAGTTGAGATGGCATTCGATGAGAGAATATCCGATGGAAAATATCTACGGCACCGGTGACTCTCTCCAATGGAAGAAAATAGACGAAATGTTCCGCAATTTGGCATTGAGCCAAGAAACCTTCGGCCGGGGCTTTGTACGGATGATGGCTTCAATCCGTATCGAACTCGAGCAAGTACCCATAGTGCATGGCCGGTTCTCCTTGTAATATACAACTTACCTCCCGGGCTATGTATGAAACGCAAGTATGTGATGCTTTCTATGATGATTTACGGACCAAAAAGCGACTGGTAACAATATCGATGTGTACTTGGCGCCTTTGGTTGAGGATTTGAAGAAGTTGTAGGAGGAAGGCATAGATGTGTTTGATGCATATAAGAAGGAGTCCTTCAAGCTGCGTGCAATGATTTTTACCACGATCAACGACTTTCGCATACGGAAATTTATGCGGGTACAAAGTGTGAAGGGGCATAAAGCATGTCCAATATGTGAAGCTGACACAAACTTCCAGCAATTAAAGCATGGAAAAAAACGGTCTACCTCGGTCACAGGAGGTTTCTTGATCGGTTCCACCCATATCGTAAGTTAAGAAAGCGTTTTAACGGCTTACCGGAGCATAGAACGGCTCCAAAGGCAATAACCTAGGAGAGGAAGTCTATAGTCGGGTGATGCATATCAATGTCACATTGGGTAAACGAGAAAAGGATTGCGGGTGAGAAGAATATATGGAAGAAGAGATCAATTTTCTTTGATCTTCCATATTGGCGTAGTCTTGATGTGAGACACGGTCTTGATGTGATGCATGTGGAAAAAAATGTTTGCGATAGCCTTGTCGATACTCTTTTGCACATACCGGGGAAGACTAAGGATGGAATTAGTGCGAGACTAGACCTGGTTGATATGGGAATAAGAGAACGGTTACATCCACGAGTAACGGAAGATGGTAAGAGGGCATACATGGAGCCCAGCTCATACACTATCAAAAGCGGAGAAAAAAGTTTGTGTGGGTGTCTAGATGACATTAAGGTTCCACAAGGATATTCTTCAAATTTGAGAAGGTGTGTTTCAATGGACGATTTGAAGTTAGTGGGAATGAAGTCTCATGATTATCATGTGTTGATGCAACAACTATTACCGGTAGCTATTAGGGGCATTATGAAAGATGAAGTGCGGACCACTATAACAAAATTGTGTATTTTCTTTAATGCTATATGTAACAAAGTCATTGACATTGAAAAGTTGGATGAATTGGAAAACGAGGGTTATATTATTTTGTCCCAACTAGAGATGCATTTTCCTCCCGCATTTTTCGATATAATGGTGCACCGATAGCGCACTTGGTAAGGGAGGTAAGGCTCTGCGGTCCGGTTTACCTAAGGTGGATGTACCCTTTCGAGCGATACATGAAGATCTTAAAAGGGTATTCTAAAAATCCTTATCGGTAGGAAGCCTCAATCGTTGAGAGATATGTAGTGGAAGAGGCTATGGAGTTACGTAAAGATTATCTATCGGGCGACGTTACAATCTCAAGATGATAAGGGGATAAGTGAGGAACTCGAGGAATCAAGCGAAGAATATGCTTCGTGCGAGAGGTGTTGCAAGCACACTGTACATCTTGAATAATACGGAAGAAGTTCAACCATACATTGATGAACACGAAAGAGTTTGAAGAATATGAATCCAAGGAAGAATGACATGCGAGATAGCTAATGAGCAAAAGAAGACATTTATAAAGTGGTTCGAGGAGAAGGTATTGCTCGAGACCGGTGTGTCGGCTACAATCGAGTGGTTAGCTCCGGGGGCCTTCTTATCAGGTCATCACTTGGACGGGTTATGATATCAACGGATATTCTTTCTACACAAAAGACCAAGATGACAGGAGTTCTGTGCAAAACAGTGGGGTGATAGTTGAAGCTAAATCCATGCACTTTTCGAGTTCGAAAGACAAAAACCCGGTGTTAGCATCTATGGCCTATTATGGAGTTATTGAAGAAATATGGGAGATGAGCTACACCAAGTTCAAAGTTGCTTTATTTAAATGTAAGTGGGTTAACAATAATCTTTGTTGTAATAGATCCTAAATTTGGATTTGTCTCGGTTGATCTTCAAAGACTTGGTCATAGAGACGAGCCATTCATTCTAGCAAGCCGGGCGAAACAAGTGTTTTATGTTACGGACCCCCGCAAATAACAAAATGTCCATTGTACTTCAAAGTAAAAAAATGCAGACGTATGGTGAAGAATCCTTGAACCCGGACGATACACTCCCTTTCACAACAAATCCACCGACAACACGTGAAGTAGAATTGGTAGATGATGACGAATATGCTCCAAGGAAGGATCATTGCGAAAGAATATGGGAAACCATATAAAGTAAGATCTTAAGTTATGAGAAAGTCCTATGTTATTTTTGTACGGGTTTAACATGTTAGTTCATTTTATTCATTCGTTTATTATTTAATAATAACCCTATCTAACATTATTCATTTGTCTTTGATGAACAGGAATATGTCTAGCTCGACGAGTCATCGGGTGATGGTGGGAATGATGTACCGGTGGTGAGAAGGGGTAGAGGTAGCACACATATGGGTGCGTTAATTGCACGTCGTGGCGGTCGGAAAAAGAGGCTGCATGTGGAGTTCGATGCCAATATGAAACCAATTGGTCCGGAGGAAGACAATTTCATTAGCTACGTAGGCTATCCGGCTCGAAGCAAAGTTCGCATTGTATTCTCTCATTGGAAGTTGGTTCTGCTAAAACGAAGGAGTTGATCTGGGCACAACTTTTGGTATCTCACTTTCGATATCTTATGCATTTGTATCTTTAGTTTTATCACTTGATTTCTTTCATATCTTCTCTTTTACCTTGCAAACGTATGATGTGCCTAACAATAAGGCCATGAACAAGCATTGGATGGGCGAGGTTCGTATACATTGGAAAGACTTTAAGAACAAGCTCACTAGAAAGTATATTCGAGGGGCAAAGAGGGACAAGGACCCATGTCAGGACTATGATTACATTAGTCCAGGATTGGAGGGAGTTTGTGGCGTCACGCCGAATCCCGAATTTCTTGTAAAATTTCTTTCATATCTTATCTTTTATTTGAATCTATTTGACATCGAAGGCTCGGTTTTATTTGTTTTCGTGTCACGGGAAAAAAAGTCGAGCCAATAGGGAGAGGCAAGCGAGAAATAAGTATCCGCATTGCATGTCTAGGGGTGGCTATAAGAAGCTTGAACGGAGGCGATGGAAGAACGAGTTCGAGAAAATGAAGGAAGCCGCTCAATCCGATCCCTCCACCGTTATCCAGGCCCTCGAGCGTCCTCCTCGCCACAAAAAATGGATAGTGCGAGGATGAAGGGCGAGAAATACATAAATGAAGATGTGGTGAGGTTGCTTCAAAGATTGTAAGTAGTTAAATTAGAAGTATTAAATAGCTTCGGTTGTTTCATATTTTAGAGTTTAATTAGTTAATATTTATGAAAAATCCTATGATATAGGATGTGCTTGAGCAAAAGCAAAGCGCCAAGGTTCATTCACGCCGGGTACACGGATGGACATTTTGTCCACGGCGATTGGGAAGCCCGATTACCTTGATGTTCGTGGGGAGCCGAGGGGAGTTAGTGTCGCGAAATACTTTGGACGGCGTTCGAGTTGTTCGCATGACGATGACAACCCTAGTCCTCGCCTTGTAGCCAAAATTCGAGCGTCCTCGTAGATGAGGTTATGGCACAACTACGGGGTGAAATGAGGAGATGATACAAGGGAAGGTAAATACGCAACCTTCAAACGAGGAATCCGGCCTTCCCAAGCAGCAAGGAAAGTTTTCACGCTCCGAGATGTACCTATTGGCGAACCTTCTCATCACTCTCCGGATGTACTTATTGACGAGCCCGGCGAGCCTTCTCACACTCTCCACGGGGGGACAACCCCGCCGCCTATATTTGGATGACCCACATCGGCGGATTGTTGCGATGGTCTTGTTTACCCGTAACAAACCACACACCACCATATGCAAATTCCACAAGACCAACGTAGGTGACTCGACAAGTGTGCGGGAGGGGGAAGAAAAGACCGCCATCCCGATTGTTGATGAGGAGGTTCGCACGCTAGACGCCGCCACCACATCGTTCATCCTTTGGCCGCATCATCTTATTGAGGTGGGGACGACACCTCCAATGGTAAGAAATACATTATCGATTGACGATGAGTAGGGTTTAAGATTGATTTTCATTGCTAACCCACTCATAATTTGTTTATTATGTTTTCATAGCATGAACAAGCTGGGCAGATTTCCATACTTATCAACGTGCGAGAGCTCTACCAGGACATCGTCTCTATCGGCTTTGCAGATGCCTCGGGCATTGTCGGTGCGTAAAAGACATATCCGATATCAATTGACAGGAAAGATTTGACAGAGTTTATGCATATGGATTGTTTAGATATACGGTGGCTTCAACTTGCAATCTTGTAAGTTTTTTTTACCCTTTAATTATGTCAATACTCTTTTTTTGTTTAATATATTCAACAACACTTATCATTTTATTTCGATCGTAGTATCGCACGACATCTGCAAAAAGGGAGACCTATTGGATTCGTATGGATTCTTATGTCCGGATCCACGGCTTCGGCTCGCAATATCTTAGCCAGGAGGGCCATTTATGTTGGTTTAACAATGGGCGACATAAAATCGTCTTGTTATCTAGCGCCAATACATGAAGGGTGCGTATTTTTTTTGTCTATATAAGATTTTTAAGGAAAAAATGCTTTTTTATCTTAGTTTAATATTAATATGTATATGTTGTAGTGCTCATTGGACCCCGTGCGTTGTTTGTCCCACCAAGAACGCATGTTATTGGTTCGATTCCATAGGTGGCGTGCCAACCGAGGATATCAAAACCATGTTTGCCGAGTAAGTAAATTTTTGTCTAAATCATCGATTCTTTTTTAAATGAATTGTTTTCATGTCTCGTTAATTTCCATTTTAATGATAGTGGTCTTAGGACATATAGGCATTCTTGCCGGAGCACGGAGCGGGGTGGACCGAAGTGGTTTTATCCGAAGGTAAGTAGTTTCAATTCAAGTTTTTTCCGAGACACGGTAGCTTTTCGTTTAACAATTTGTTTTTTATTTATAGTGCCATCACCAACCAGGGAACACCGAGCGGATACTACGTTATCAATTGGATGCGTCTATCGTTTCCGCCGGACGTACTACGAGGCTTGCAAAACGTACGTAATGCTCCGTTATCCTCAAATGATGATATTTTTTGTTGTGGTACTTGAGTTGTTAATTATACCTTGTTTTCCAATTTACGCTTTTTTCGTACTGAGGATCCGTACTCACAGGATGACATCGATTCGATTCGAGACATGATGGCTAGATATCTTCTTGAACATGGCTCAATGTGAATATATAGGCAAGTCATTACTTGTTAGGGTGATTGTCATTGTGAAACTTATTAAGCTGTGCTGACATCGGTTTCGTAAATTATTTGTCTTTGCTCTTGAATTTGCCACTTTAATTCTTTGTGAATATGAGGTTAGATCACTTGTTTAATTCTGGAAATAGATCACTGTCATATGAGGTTTGATTTTGCCATTACACCTTACTGCATTTGATTTTCCAATAACCAAGACTTGAGAATTTTGTTGAATCATACCATCATAACTGATTTTGCCATTACACCTCACTGTCATGTGTGGTACTTGTGATTATTACTAGGTGGCTCTCATTCACTTTAGTGAAACCTTGAAATTCGTTAAGCTTCGTGTTCAAAAGTCATTTCGCTATATATATTTGCCTCTTGTCGCATATCGGTGTTATTTGCCAATTGAAGGGAATGTTGATGCTATCTAATTGCTGCATTAAATTGTGAAAGCTGTTTGTTGTGAAATTTTGGAGATTAATTGCCTCCAAATGTGAGAAAAATTTGTTGTCATGGTGGTGCTTTGTTTGTTGTTTTTGGTCTAGTTTTAGTAACCAAAATCTAGGTCATACATTCTTTCTTTTTCGTTGTTGAAGTTCTTTGAAAGTTTCGATCGCCTTCTTAAGTGACTTTCCGAACTTGCCTTCTTACATTCTTGCATCCTCATGGTTATGTTGGAAGCTAAGTTTTGAATTTGATTGATTTTGTTGACCTTATTAGAACATATATATTGTCCTTCTCTTGTATGTGTAGCCAATTCTTTTGTTGAAGACACTTTTACAATTTTCTTATTGAACCGTGGTATTCTTGATGGAATGCACATACATAATATATAGTCATGCGCTTAATTAGTTTGTGAAGCATTTGCAGCAAATTGGCCAAACAAAACAGCAAGCACATTTTTTTTAAAAAAAAAAATACGTTAAGGCGACCTGAAAAAGAGTTCGGGCGTCTTTGGTTCATAATAGGCGACACTGAAATGGTTTGTGTCGCCTCATATGAGCAATGAGGCGACCGAAATCATATGGGAAATAAGGCGACCTGAAATGGTTTCAGGTCGCCTCATATGAGCAATGAGGCGACCTGAACCCATTTCAGGTCTCCTCATATGGAAATATACTACTACACTCTCCCCAACGTCCCTAAGAATAAGGACGTTAATTGGGTCTTTTTTAGGTCGTCTTTTAAGTATTTTGTAGTAGTGTAATTATAAGCTATTTGAATCTTATTATTCCTCTTTTCAAAGAAAAATCACTCTTCAATTTAGATCATTATATTTAGAAGGAGCTGGTATTCTATTGTCCATCTCTAAATTGTATTTTTTTTCCTCAATTGGCATTACTCAAAACAACTTGTATAGATATCTATGGACAAAAATTACTCATTCTTTAATTTTGTCAAAATTATAATTTGCTAAAATGAACAAAAGTTTTAATTAAAAATATAATTATATGATTTAAATAAAACTCAAGGTGTTTTATAATTTATTATATATGTTAAAAAAATTATATGATTTATTTTTATTTTAGAAGAAATTTATGTGTTAAAAAATTCATTTAATGTTAATAAAATTTAAAAAATCTAAAAAATCTATTATATCATGAAACAAATGAAATGAGTTTAATTTTTATTTTTATAAAAAGAGATTAATGGATATCAACATTGATACTTAATAATATAAATCCGCAACTTGATGATATATTTGTTAATTAAATGATCTATTGATTATATAAATATGAGACTTGGTGGAGGAAAAAAAAGTTAACTTAAGAGGCTTGAGGAAGGACAATTTAAAAATAGGTTAAGGAGCAATTTGTCTACGAAAATCCCATATCCATATAAGCAATAGATCATTTAATTAAACTTATTTCATTTCTTTCCGGATATACTAGATTTTTTAGATTTTTTAAATTTTATTAACATTAAATGAATTTTTTAACTCACATAAATTTCTTCTAAAATAAAAATAAATCATATAATTTTTTTGTTTAACATATATAATAAACTATAAAACATCTTGAGTTTTATTTAAATCATATAATTATATTTTTAATTAAAACTTTTGTTTATTTTAGCAAATTATAATTTTGACGAAATTAAAGAATGAGTAATTTTTGTCCATAGATATCTATACAAGTAGTTTTGAATAATGACAATTGAGAAAAAATTATTTAATTTAGTAAAATTTAGAATTTTGTCCGGGTGCTCCTCGAGTAAAAGTTCATTGGCTAATCCGCACCTTAGATAACGGAGGTTAACTTTTTGCTAACGGCGTTGTGTTGGGTGCTCCTTTTTAAAAGTTGTTGTCTTTGGCGGTCCTTTTTAAAAGTTTGTTGGTATTGTTGGTCCATTTAATAGTTAATTGTGTTGGATGCTCCTGAACCAATAGTTTATTGGCCAAATCGCACTTTAACCCTAATTTAATGAATAATTCAAAGTTCAGATTGGCCAATCTGCACCTTATTTAATGAATAATTTTTCTCCGCCTTCACAAAATCAACTACAGATTGTTCAGTGACAGATTTCTGCAGTCATAAATTCTTATTTTTGTTGCAAACAAGTTATATATGTGTGTGTGTCTATTTTCTATGGGTTTCTGTTGAGAAAATAATTAGAAATCGTCTTCTCGATATGTATCCCTGTCAACATATATCACATCCTTTATCTTTTATTCTCATGGACAGGGAGGTGTAGAAAATTTCAAACCCACTATGACTTTATAATTTTTAAATTTCTTTTTAACAAATTACTTTAGTGCTTAATCAACATTTTTTATTTGTTACGCGTAAACAACTAGAATAGTAACTTAAAAATAATATGTCTAAATAAATGGTATTCGAACTATTTAATAAAAACATTTGGATTATTGAGGAAGCATGTATATTCTATGGATATCAAATAAGAGACAACTTGTTAAATAGTTAGGTGGCTACTTTACCCCAATTTTCTCTTTGATCATAAGTTGTGTTCGAGTGCCAGTGGGGAAAAATACGTTAAATAAATTAGATTTACAATAGAGTAGTATAAAAATAAAAATTATAAATTTGATGTTTTAATATTAATTAAGAATAAATGAATTCATCTGTGCAATATATAATAAGTCTAAATAATATGGCGTGATAGGTAATTAGTGATTAGTACTATAGATTAAAGTGTTAATCCTAGTTTAGAATAACGATTAGAACATTTAAAGGCATTTTTTTAATAACAATTTACGTTATATAAGGTAAGTATGTGAGAAGAGTTTTATCTTGTTTTACATAAATAAACTAGTTTATTAAACCCGGATTGGCTTATTCAGATCGAAAATTGGCGAAGTGGTCGGTAAACCGGTTTGGGCACTAACCTGGTTTGCTTTTATATATATATATATATATATATATATATATATTATTTTATATTAATAATCCTAAAATCTTCACTTTCTCACCAGTTTGACCCCTGGTTAGCTCTAGTGTGACCCACTGACCCTTGACCAGTATCAAAGATCGATTCGTTGATCGGTCCGGTTTTACTAACCTTAAAATTAAACACTTTTGAGGCCTTTTTTTAATATATATATATATATATATATATTAGGTGCTGAATGGATACTTCAGGATACTGAATAATCCTGAACAAATACTTTCATTATCTTGAAAAATTATTTTAGGATCTTGAAGAAATATTTTATGGTACTGATTGGCACCGAAGGGATACTTCAGGATACTAAAAAAATATTCACAATGTTGAAAAATTATCTTAGGACCTTAAAAAAATATTTCAAGGTATTGACTGGTATTTTAGGATACTGACTGACACTAAAAATATACTTCACGATATTTTTTCAAAATCCTAAAATAATTTTTTTAATATCATGAAGTATTTTTTTTAGTACCGTTCAATATCTTGAAGTATCTTTTTAGTATCAGTTAGTACCATATATATATATATATATATATATATAAGGCACACGTTCAGCTTTTTGCACCAAAACAACCACGCTTCAACACAACGAATTATGGCAGCGGATGGGAGTTGCATTGAAGGAAAGCCACTTCCAAATTTAATAATGTTTAGAAATTGATATTTTTCTTTCCAACTAAGCATGTCACATCATATTTAGGGTTCCATCAGTTTTAAAAAGTTGGGTTAAGGAGCAAATTGGCCAACAAACTTTTACCTCAGGAACCCGGGCACAAATAGCTTTTAAATGGACCAAAAATACCAAACAACTTTTAAAAATGTGTGGTCAGCACAAAAAAACTTTTAAAAATATGCAGTCAACACAACGCAGTTAAAAAAAAAATAACGTCCGTTATCTAAGGTACAGATTGTAACACCCCAAATTTCATACTTCAAATTATGTCGGTTGACATTTAGTTTTAAAAAAATCAACAGAGTTTGAGGTGCTACCACTCAAAGTAATACGGAACGGAGAGTAAGCGCTTAGATTTGGACAATGAGTAACTGATATAAAATACCCAGGCATAGGCTGGTATAATAAAAATTTCCCGAAGGAATATTCATGTGATACAATAATACAGGACTTGTATAAT
Source organism: Acacia acuminata (assembly GCA_019022655.1). NCBI lineage: Eukaryota > Viridiplantae > Streptophyta > Magnoliopsida > Fabales > Fabaceae > Acacia > Acacia acuminata. Next base: position 1,121,784 of record JAFJYI010000247.1, read on the forward strand.
TACATCTCTTACATGATAACTATACATCCTTACACCAAGCCTTAACTAGACTTGTAGCAATAAACCCAACTCAGTTAATCAAACAATTTAGCCAGGTAGGTGTCTAGTGGAAGTCTCCCCGTCTTTCACGGCGACTTATTGACTGAACCACATCGACTACCCCTACCTTCGACACCAAACGGTTTGAAGTAACTTCGTTAGATTCATGCCAGAAACTAGTCTCTAGTGACCTTCATTAGGCTCCCCTCTCAACCGGTGCCTCTTCGCTGTTTTGTCCATTGGTGCCTCTTTTCGGCTCTGGTTCCTTTCCTGAACCTTAGACAAATCTGAGGTCCAATACTCATCGGACCTCAGGTAACAATTAACCTCATATCAAAAGTATGAACAGTATATATGACATATATTTATTACATTTCAACATCAACCATACATAGCACACAACACATGTAAGGTTATAACAATACATAAACACACAGTAGATGTAATGTTAACAACACAATAGTACATAGCACACATCACATGTAATGTTATCCACGTTTGCACTAACCAATGCCACGACAGCTCCTCGTGTCCTCAGCACTAGAAAAACTCAACGGCATTATCAAGACTATAACCCGTATAAAGCTGAAAGTATATAAACAGGTGACTTAAGTCACAGTGCATGACCCAAGACCTAGTCTTGCCCATCACTTCATGAATCATTCTATCACATACATGCATACAAGACACATCAGAGTTAAAGTTACTAGTACGCGAACGTACCTTTCACCGTGTAATGACCAACATGCCTGACCTTTGAACCCGACTCATGACTTCCCGGATATCCTATACATTATCGTCGGATTATTATATGATATTTTGATAAATATCATATTGCTTAGAATAACATCCTAAAGGTTTATTTTACCTTTCTACACTTGGTAGATTTATTATCCCCATTTTGCCCTTTAATTTATTTAAAAACGCAATGCTGGATTTTCTGGGCAGATTTTTGCAGCAACTTTGGAAACTCATAGATAATTCCACAAAAATCGAAATGAGGTTCTGTAAAATTCATCATGACCCTTGACATGTATATTTTCAAGGAAAAATATTCCCAGAACCTAGAACACCAAGAATCATTCCCAGTTTAATGTTTTCCAACCCTTGCCCAGAATGTTTCCAGAAAACGTAGCCCATCTTTAGAATTTTTTATCTCCTTACACAAAACTCAAAATGATACACTCTAGGTATATTTAGAAATCCCTAGATGTCTAATTTAACCATGAAAAATTTAAGAATTTTATAACTTCATCTTCTACATAAAATCATGGCCTCAACATGACTGACTCCCGAAAAACTCTCAACCGTAAACTTTAACAGAATTTTGCTACTTTGATCTTCAACTTCCAAGAATTTCGCTCCACCATATTTTCCATCAAATTTTCGAAATAAAATTATTTTTAACCATAAAAACATGAAAACAAAACTACTCTTGAAGATTTAAGATCAAAGCATAAATTAACTATGAATTTAAAAACTAAACTCAAGAACTTACTTGATCTTGCTTCTACTCCTTCAAGCTACTCCTCACTCACTCTCTACTCTTTAGAAATCACCTCTTGGAGCTGATTTGGTATGAAGAATGAAGAGAGGATTGCTCTCTATTTACAGGAAAAATCCAAGAGCCAACCTTGGATCATTTTTCTTCATCAATGGCTTATATTGATTTGGTTTTCCATGAAGACACATTTTATGACTCAAAAGGTTCTCATTGGTTAGTTTTAATTACATATGATTAAGCCTATTTATTTAAATAAAACATGTGCTCTTATTAATTAAATATAATAAACTCTCTCTCCCATGTGCAAATCCTATCCTCTTCCACAAATCTTATCTTAACCAACAAGTTGGCTTAAAAACATGTGATTTTATCTTTTAATCTTTCCCCTCCAATTTCTAGTCGACATGCCCTTTTCTTTTATCCATTAAATATGCTTTTTCAATTAGCAAAATATTCCATTGTTCAAGCTTCCCATTGGTTAGTTGAAAAGTTGACTTTTCAACTCTAATTAATTAAAATCATCACCTCTTCCTTCCCTCAATTCTGCTGCACGTTTTTATGGACTTTGAGGCTGATTAAGAATCTCAATTTATTCCCTTAATCAAGTGTTTATAGGTGCACTAATTACATAACCCATTGCACAATTTGTTTGTTAGCTAATCATGACAATTAATGCTTATTTAATTTAAAACTCGAATTGATTGCGCAAAGTTTCGGTAGTTGGCGGAATTGAATGTGATGAGCTTTTATACCACTCTTCCATTAAAGCCGTTGTGAAGATTTGAATATAGCCGTTGTGTCTCTTCAAACTTCCGTTAGGCACAGATGAATTGCGTTGGGTACAGTCGACCATTGCTTCATTAACTTGTTCGCCATTGACGTACTTGTGCATAGAAGTTGGCTCAGAATGATTGCCAGGAATTGGTATGCCTCGAAGGAATGGTTTTGTCTGCTTCGAGGTTTATTCTAGTTGTAGGCTCTATTTACGACGAGCATTAAATGCTTCTAACACGTCGGATGGCTTTTGGCTAATCACAACTTAAGTATTAGTTAGTCAACTGAAATCCACTCAAAAAGATGATTAGAAATGATATAAATAAATTTGAGAGAGATTAATAACAAATAGACAATAACCCAGAATGATTAATATTGAGATTAAGTTACAATGAAGTGTTCTAATATTATGAAGATCCTTACTAGAGTAACATTCTTAGATTACTTGAGTAATGTCGAATGTTTCAATTTTAGAGCTACTGCAACTATATTACTCGAGTAACACATCTTGTTACTTGAGTAATATCGTGTGTTTTAATTTAAAGTGCTGCTGAGACCATATTACTCGAGTAACACATCTTGTTACTTGAGTAATATCGCATAACTTCAAAAAATAGTGACCTTCGCATCGTGCTTACTCAAGTAATGTTAAGTGGTTACTCGAGTAGGTTACTTCAATAACTTAAATTCTTGCTCAAGTAATTACTAGACAGAGGGCAAATGCAAGAGTTGAAATAAATTACTTGAGTAAAACATTACCTCTACTCAAGTGGCTTACTCGAACACTTGAACACACAATTAGATTGAGTTTGCTCGAGTAATTAAACAAAAGGGCTTACTTGAGTAATCTCTTAACTTAGACAATATTCACAGATTCAAAATCTTAACTATTTTCAAAATAAAACTTTAATTACTTAAGTCTTGTTATCATCAAAACTCCGAGAACTAACACTTCCGAATTTCAAACTTCAAAGCAGCTATGTCAAATACAGAATACAAAATCACTCGTGCAAAAAGACAACGAATTGCTCTCCAAATATAACATTTTTCCCTTTTTGATAGCATCAAAAAGGGTTTTTATATGCTCAGTATCTCATTACTTTATTAGTATTAAAACTAACTTCAAGCTTAGAAACTTGCAGGCTTTGAAGCCATCTGGAACTGGTTGACTTCTTGATGTCGGTTTAATGATTGAGCCAACTCTTGGGCTCTGGAACCTTTCCAGCACCTGTACCTGGGTGAGTTGATGTGCCTCCTCCTGGGCTTCCAGAACCTTTAGTTACGATGGACCCAACTATGTTTTTAAGCTTTGTTAAAACTGATTTAAAGCTTTGAAACATTCCTGGTTTCTTCATTAGCCTTGGAGTCGCATCCACCTTTTTACCTATACCATGTGGGTCTGTTGGACCTTTGTCTATTTCTCCAATATCTTTCATCCCAATATTTGATCTGTTCAGAAACCCCAACACCTTCATACGGTCATCATCATATTTATACCCAACGGTCTCAAAAATGTTGATAATGGCAAATGAGAATTAATAAAAAATCTAGCCACTACAGTTGGGGAACCCAAAGCCTTATAAGTTTTCTCATTCAAGCAAGACTTGTGACAACAACATAACATCAATAATCAAAAGCTTCTGTCTAGGTTGTAAGCTACGACTTGGCAGGCCATACAAAGAAAGCGCTATTGGCTACAATTAACACACAATGTACTATCTAAAGGTGCAGAAAAAGATTGAAGTAACCAAAGGGGAAAAAAAGAGTCAGTTACGTACATGCGGGATGAATGTTTTGCTCCCATGGCTTCTCTTTGATTAGAAACTGCGTCTGAGATGTAATGAAGACGGTTGAATATATGTGAAGCAGTTGATATGTGATAAAGTTGAGAAAGGACAGGTACTATTTATATTTGAGGCTATAGCATGGATTTTACGAATCTCTTCAGTACTATAATTGCTATTTTCTTTCTTTTGTTCGTTCATTAATCAGGTCGCTGTTCAAAATTCAACAATTTGTGTTCACACGTGTTGAATTGATCAACCACCACAAATAAACAAAGACACAAGTCAATATCAGATGTCATTACTAGTTCATGTGTGACATATACGCTTAAAATATCATAACAGTAAAATATATGTTAAAATAACCGTGAAATTTTTAAGTTTTTCTATAGTGGTGATTGCTTGAAAACTAATTAAAAGTGTAAAAGTCAAGCCCCTCTATTTTTTTTTATTATCAATATGTCCCATATGTTAAAAACTTAAGAGTTTCAAACCCTTGAAGATTCTTTCTCATACTATATTCGAACATAAATGTAATATATAATATTATTCAATTATTTAAATTATTTTTCGTCAAGGATTATCTAGACAGGTTAAAATGTTCACATTGCGTTCACATCAATGTTCACTAGTCGAATAAGACAAGTCAACATAAGCTGTCTTTGTCTAATTATCATACATACATACATACATACATACATACATACATGCATGCATGCATGCATGCATGTGTGTGTATCATTTTTAACTAGTTAATTTTATGGTATGACACACAGAGTCTCCAGACAAGAAAAGTAAATAATGCAAAGAAAAGAACACATGCGCGGAAGATGTTACTATATGTCATGCCAACTAAAGGGTTGTTAATCTTTTTAAATGTATTTAATTCATTGTAAATTAAAATATGTCAAGTAGTTAATACCAGTACAAAACCAAGAAACTCAAAGAAAAGAGAAACACGCAACGTGGTAAACTGTCTAAAAAAAAAAAAAAATTACAATTAATCAACTTCATCAGTCGTCCCTGGTTCAGCACTTGATTTCAATTTTTAAGGATTTAAATTTTGGGATGTCACAGTCGTTACAGAATGCATATTAAAAGAATTAATATATTTAGGTCAATTAGAAAAAAAAGGGAAGAACTTTTTTGAGTAACTATGCCAATATTTTTTGTTAGGAATTTCCTAAAAAGAATTAATTCTAGAACTCAAAAGTATCAAAAGAAGCGAATCTATTTATTATATTACATGCTCTTGAATGGATTCAAGAATGCCTACTACTTCCAAGTTCAAAGTACAACTGGATTTTCTTTCTCAAGTTTCTGTCCTAAATTAAGTCGCAGTTAACAAGTCTGCTATTAATCGTTCACACATGTTGAATCAGAGATACAAATCAATATAAAATATCATTAATTTTTATATTTAAATTTGTAGAGAAGTCCGAAAAACTAATAATTCATGTGGGTCACATATGACATATACTTGAGCTTGGACTATAGTCTAAAAGTCTTGTCCCCCTAATTTTTTACAAAAAAAGGTCCTATCCCCCTATGTTCAAACCCTTAAATTGCAGTATAAATGTAATAATCCCTCATGTACTTAATGTAAAACATAGTTGGGGAGTTTATGTTGATATAAATATAAGGCCCTTTCACATTTTTATTCTTTTTAAAAAAATTAACCTTATTAATATTTCCTCAACAATAATCAAGTAGGGTAGAGAGTGATGGAATCACTACAAAAAAACACCGCATTAGCCACGGAATTTTGCCTCGGAATTCCTTGGCTAATTTCCTTTGCCACGGAAATTTTCCACGGAATTCCGTGGCTAATTCCATTTGCCACGGAATTGCCACGGAATACGATCCGTCCCATAAAATACCGTGACAAAGCAAAATTTGCCACGGAATTATTTTCCGTGGCAATTTTACCACGGAATTTGCCACGGAAAATTCCGTGGGAATTTTCCCACGGAATTGCCACGGAAAAGAGTTCCCACGGAAAAGTATTCCGTGGCAACTTACCCACGGATTTGCCACGGAATTTTCCAAAATTTCCGTGGTAGATTTGCGGATGGGCAAGGGAATTTTCCGTGCGAAACATTTGCCACGGAATGTTCCGTGGGAAATATTTGCCACGGAAAATTCCGTGGCAGATTTCCCACGGATCTGCCACGAATTTGCCACGGAAAGGACCAATGGAAATTTGCCACGGAATTTTCCGTGGCAAATTTTGAATTTGCACAGAATTCCTTCCTCCTCGTTCACCCTTTGATTTTAACCATTTTTGTTAAGAATTTTGCAGCGCTTAAATTAGAAAATTAGCTTGTACATATAGCTAGAGAAATGAACAAATTCCAAATAACTAATATATTAAACAGAGATATAAATGTCACAAAAGTTCAAAGTACTAAGACTTAAAAAAGGGAAAATACATGTTCTCAGTCACAAATATCATAAACAATGAAAATTGTTAACGTTCATTCTCTGCGTCTTCAGTTGCATTGGTAGAGGGGGCGTCTTGATTGGCACGGTTAGATAAAGTAGGTAACTGAATCCCCATTGTTTGCAATGCTGACATAATTAAATCGGTTTGTTGTTTAAGTTGTGCATTCTGTTGTTTCAGTTGTTCATAATTTTCAGACATTTGTGTCATCTTCGTTTGCATTTGTTGAACATTAAAATCCCCCGAAGTATTGATGGAAGGAGTTGAGGTAGAAGAGACCACATGTTGAGTTTCAGATCCAAGGCCATAGATTCGGCCTTTCTTGTTCTTACCACCAGTAACTTCTAACCATAAATTGAGTTCATCTTCATTAGATTGTACACTGCCTCCCTCAGAAGTGATTGATGCCTTTCGTCTCAAAAATTCATCCTGCAAACAATACATAAAATAAGTACCAAGAAAAAAAAAACAGATTGAAAAACTGATAAAGAAGCAAAATGTTGCTGAGCAAGCGCAGAACACTAATAAATAAAAGTAAAGATCAAAGATATAAAGCACTAGTCAATATTGAGCAGAAAGGTAATTACAACAATGCAATGCTAATGCCTCTTTCACCAAATGATCAAGGTTTCACTCTCTTAGTTTGAGAGGATAAGGGAGAAATTACAACAAAATTAATCATGAAGTTGAAACTTAAACGAACTTAAATTGCAGGGGTAAGTTGTTCAAGTCTTCAATAAATGACATTTATTTAATGAAGGTAAAAATGGCTTAGTTTAAAATCTCAAACAAATAAGATTTGTTCCATTATAACAAAGGACGGAGGGAGTAAATTGTGCCCCTAAATTGGAAAATAACAAGCCCAATAACAATTCAAAGCATCCCCATCACATTTTGCTCAATAATGCTTAACCAACCAACCGAAACATATTATGATTTGAGCTTCAAAAAAAAAAAAAAAACTATGTCAACTTTGTAATTATAACAGTAGTAATTTCAAACGAATCCAATTGGTCAAAAGAGGACAGTTCCAACAACCAGCCCAGCCCCAACACCCTCTACTAACACCATTACATCAATACACAATATGCTATTTCATTACTTATAAAAAAAAAAAAAAAAAAAAGCTATTTCATTAATCTGAATCGCACCTCATCATTGTTCATTAAATTTTTTACTGCATGGAAAACTCGGACAGCTTGGTAGATATTGAGCATATAATAAACATGAAGACAACAAGTTCGATAATAGTTGAACTACTCTCCATCAGGGTAGCCCAATATTACCCGTATTGCTCAACCCTAGTTTAAAGTTCATTTGGACAGAGCATAATAAGAAGGGAATATCACAAGCCACTTCACTTGATAGATTCATTATATAAGATATTCAGCAAAAAGACAGACATGAATAAGATTTACATATGGAAAACAAAACGTGCACACAGAAGCAAAATAAATAGAATTTCTCAAACAACATTCTTTAATTAATTTGAAGCAAGGTTACAAAAGACGCGCATATTAGCACACATTTATTTCTTTGTTAACCATCATAAAAATACCATTTTGAGAATCAAGTAACCCACTGAATTCTACAAAAAAACAGTATTCAATTAACACAAACATCAATTTACAATCAATTATCACAATACATCAATCTAAACAATCAGCTACATCCACAATTACCTCTTCACTTTATAAATATTAACCTGCATAGAGGCACATAACAAGAGAATAAACAACACTATTTTTAAGAATCCTTAAGCTCATCAGCAACATTATTTTTAAGGGGTGAAAACCAACAGCACTAGTCAATATTGAGCAGAAAGGTAATTACAACAATGCAATGCTAATGCCTCTTTCACCAAATGATCAAGGTTTCAGTCTCTTAGTTTGAGAGGATAAGGGAGAAATTACAACAAAATTGATCATGAAGTTGAAACTTAAACAACTTAAATTGCAGGGGTAAGTTGTTCAAGTCTTCAATTGCAGCCATATTAATCAACAATTCAAGAGCAGAAGATACAGAAGAATATAGCATAATATTACTGTTTTAGTGTTATCTAAAGCAACGGTATTTAGTAATTAACTGAAATCTATTGGAATTCTGTTTAACAAGAAAAACACAACAAAAATGAGATTTACTTGTATACTGTGATCCTCAAATGAGTATATCTCTTTTTATTTCCTTTCAAAAAATAATCAAAATTAAGTGAATATTAGAAGATTTTTTTCAGTCATGACTCATGACATTCAGCCAATGATTAATTGTTTAATTGAGCAGATATTGGATGACACGTTCGCTTCCCAAATGCAACATTTAAGAGGAAATGCGCTACAAGAGAAGGATCTTGATTTGCTTAGATACAAGCTAACAGAAGCACAAGACTGAAAATCATAGGTTTTGCAGGAACAATACCAAATATTCCAGCAGTGAAGTAGTTAGAAAATAAAACATATGCTTACATGAGTTGCAGCCGCACGGTGGTCCGCAAATTCTCCAGTTTTCTCACTATAATGTGTCTTTTTGAATACTTCAAACACTGAAGGCTCCCTTCCCAAATGTTCAGCCTGGAGGTATTTAAAGATGTATTATATGAAGCATTGAATAAATAATGATTGAATAAATTGAGAATAAAATCTAACCATCCTCCTTTTATGCTCAGAAATAGGAATGCTCTCCCCTTTATGTTGAGTCCCACCCTTACTAGACGCTCGATTGGCCTTTCCTACCTCACAAATTCTCAAATATTTTTCCGATGTCCATACTCTCTCTAACTCATTCATCACTTCATGAGGAATCCACCTGGGCCTAAGTTGCTTTTGAAAAAAGTCATTTCTGATCCTCTTCATGGTTCCTCTCAAGATTTCTTGGCATTTTATATTCCAAATTATCTTCACGTCATCTTCATATTGGGGCAGCCATTTATATTTTCTCGCATAATTGAGAAATAAAAAAGGTGAAAAAATTTAAAAAACATCATGAGGAAACAAATAAACATAATACAAATATAAGAGATTAGATATACCGCCCAGCCTTCAAACCACATTTGCTTATAACTCTCAGGAGTAACTTTCCAACTGTAACATGGATGGTCAATTTCGCTTGAATAAGAGGAAGGATTTGCCGAACAGTACAAACAAGCGAGGAGTGAACCTAGTAATAATTGTAAAAATAACATTTTAAATGTTAGAAATGTTTTATGATATATTGTTTTATGATAGAAAATAGATCAATCTTGCTAACGACTTACGTTGCCGACTTAGGATATTTCCATGTTCGACCATCTACCGGATCACGACCCCTAGGTGATAATCCAGCACTAGTGCCCTGTGGAGTAAGGGGGTGTGACGATTCTGTTCCGGGAGATGGAATATCAGGAGGTGGGACTTGAGATGCTGAAGGGCTAGGTGATAATAAGGGTGAAGAGTCTATTTCATGCTCTAACTAAAATAATAACTACACCATTTTATTATAAATCTTCATGAAGATCATAACCAAACAAACACCTTTCGAGGTGAAACCCAATCATAAATTCTTATCAACAAATCACCATTAAGTCAACTTACTACGGTTGGTCCATTTAGATTTTTTTTTTTTTTTTTTTTTTTAACTTGATCCGTTTAGAAACTTAAAACCATACTTGTAACATCCCTCTATTTGGAACACACATGTACGGTTGCTTTCTCTTGAATGAAGTACAAATTCCTATCCTTCAATATTCAACGCATATGAGGAATTGGAAGCACATGTTTACCCATACTCCATTATCTTTATTTTATTATTAATTAGTTTATTCTACAAAAGTGTGCAGACAAGCAACTACTTTTGCTTCCCTTATTTTAATTCAATTAGCACCACTACCTATTCCACTAATTTCCCACTCAAAACACTTTTCCTTTCTTTATTCCATTTCAATCGAACACCTCTCTCTCGCAAGCTCTCTATTTTGGACAGCAAAGACATAGCATATTCAAGACAGGAAATATGCTTTATACTCCACTCAATGCAGCATTTTTTTTAAACGCCACCCACATTCACTTGCCTTTCTTGAAATTATGCAAGTCTCTCTTTGAATTCTGCAGAAGCATTTTTTTTATGATTAACCAACACTCATTCTTTTATTCGATAGCATAAAAAGGGAAGAAGGCAAAATGGAATTATACCCATGCTGCAATATTGGAGTTGCAGCAAACACTATGTTCCATCTCGGTCAAAACACAAAGTTATAGTACACCTGCTTCATGCCTGATACACCACGCCTTCATATCAGATAGTGCAAGGATGACAGCACACTCATCCTCTTCTATAAACTGGACACCTCACCACATACACACTCCCTCTTTCTACCTATTGGGTCAGCAAATAAGGAAGACTCACTCCTTATTTCTCCATTCAACTTTCTGTCAAGACACACAGAAACATAGAGTAAGGGAGAGTGAGAGACCGAGAGCTAAGAACTGAAAGTATAGAGAACGGAGTACGTGAGTGAGCACTGAAGAAGGAAATTAGAGAAGGAGAGAATTAGAGACCGAGAGTGTGACATGAAGGAGCTGTAGTTAGAGACAAAGATCACAAAACGCTGAAAGAGGGGAATACCGAACACTCCTCCATTTCTAGTCTAGCTATTCAGCCATCTAGTAGTTGCAGAAAAACGAAGGCAAAAGAAGTTCGAATAACACATGCAAACTTAAGTTTCAAACAAGGTAAGCCTCTAACCTGGTTTTCTATGTTTGAAGCCTAAATGATATGGTTTTGGATCTGCACGTGAAACTCTGTTGTAAGATAGCTAAAACAGAGAAAGTTTGGTATGTCTGTAGTGGATACCAAGGTGCTCTTAGGCTTTGGACTTATCCTCAGGTCCAAGGTTCGAGCCCTTGGGGGGGCGCCCTTGGTATTTACCAAGCAACAAATCTCTCCTAGAGAAGGAGGACAATTCTCGCCCTGTGAGGGGCCGATCAACCCGGTGTAAGCGGTGCGCCGTGAGGGGGACGAACCAGGTCCTTACCCGATGGGGGGTCGTTGCAATGTCTAAGCATATTTCTTACGTCTAAAAATTCCAGATTCTGTCATATAACCACACGAACCATTGGAAAGTAAATTAGATTGCTTTAATGGTCAAGAAAATGGGATAGATAAGCATATGCATAGGTTATGTGGTTCGATTAGTGATTGCTTTGAACCGGGAGTCATTGTTTCAGAATGTCGCACAATGAAATAGGTTTTGCATTGATTCCACGTGTTATTTTGGTTCTGTTTGGGAGCATAAACTGAACCTAAAATATTTATTTGGAAGTGTTGAAGTCAAGTTTAAGAATTAGAAGGCTTAACAAAGGCTAAATAAATTGTTAAAAGTAAAGAATGAAGTTGCTGCATTTTCTAGAAATTTAAGTTTTGCAGCGAAGAAACTTGATGACATTGTAGCAAGGAAAAACCTGATTTGATGACCTTGTATGACCTTGAAATTTTGTGTATACTCAGTACACATAATAAGGTTTAAAATGAGTCAAAGCACACATGTAAAAGAGGTGTATACAAGGAACTACAAATTTTCTAAGGCAAACAAGAAAACTGAACGAAAATTGAAAGATTTGAGGTTCTCTTTATCGGGAAAAGGCATCCTTCCTTCACATTCAACTGTGTATATGCGCATATGAACTAGCAAACCAGGAAATGGTGAGAACTTTGCAAAAAACTAAAAACTAAAAACCCACTGGAACCATAGCACAAACATCACCAAAGCAATCAATAAAACCCAATTTGACCAAGCCTTAGAAGCATAATACACGGGCACTATTACAAATACAGAGTAATTTGATAAGTTGCGTCACATATGATACTGAGTGTTGGACGTATAAAGAAACTATGCATATATGGCTCAATTTCTAAGCATCGGTACTTCATAAGACCTGATTAAGCTACATATATACAAAACATATAAGATATACAATGAAACAGAACAATCCGAAGATCGACTTATCAAAACAAAGGACTAGGCAAAACGAAGATAGGAAAAATGAAAGAAGAAGGTACTCACATAAATATTAAGCCGCCGGATGAAACTGGAGAAATTGTTGTGCTTGAAATACTTGGGAAGCAAACTCACAGAGAACTCAGTCATGTCCCATATGATAAAACTATCATTGTTTTTGCTCCAGAATATGAGCGAATCGGTGGACGACCATAAAATTTTTTCAAGAAAGGCGCCACAGAACCAAAACCATTACCAGACGATTTAGATAGCTTGAGCCAAATGCTTACTTCAGGAAGATGATCGAGCAGCAGCGATTGTCGAATGTGAGAAATGACTCGGCCGTAAGGAGCAGCAATCATCAAATGATAGTTAGGGCTCCAGGTTTTCTAGGGTTTTCTCCAAATGCATCGAATGACTCAGCCGTAAGTGATTTCTTCTAATTAATCGATGCTCTGTGATTTTAGCCACGGAAACCAGAGCCACGGATCATTTGTGTGGGAAATTTCCGTCTCAAATAAGCAAAACCGACGGACTCGACATGGAAATATTCGTGGATAATTTGCCATGCCTTTCGTGGCAAATTCGTCGTGCTTTTTGCCACGTAATTTCCATGGCAATGCGTCCCAAATTAGCCACGGAATAAATTCCGTGGCTAATTCCGTGGCAATTCCGCTGTTTTTTTGTAGTGAATCAAGGAAGATTATTATTATTATTTTGCTTTAAAAACATATCTTATTAATTAACTCAACTAACATCCTCAATCTACTTAAATTAGTAAATCATAAGTCTTATATTGAGGACCAATGGAGCATATGATTTGATTATATTTTAGGGAAAATCCATATATGGGCCCTTTTTGGCCAAAAAAACCCAAAAAAGGGCCCTAACGATCGAAATCCCCAAAATAAGCCCTAGGGCCCTAATTGGGATTGAATTGTAAAGGGAAATTACCAAAAAAACCAACCTACTCTGAAGGAAAAAGGAACGTGCGATTTCAAATTTCCCCCATCTCAAAATCATCCCACTGCCTCCATCGCTCGACTCTCATCTCTGTGCTCGTCGCTCACTCGCCGTCTTCTCTGTACTTCGTCGACCTTCTGAAGCTCGTGTGTGTCGTCGTCGCCGTCGTGGTTCGCCTGTAGGTAACATTTTGGGGATTAGGGTTTTTCACCTCTTTTTTTCTTAAGCAAAGTATAATGTTGGTTTATTTTTTATGAACTTTGTTTAATTTTTGGTCCTTTGTTTTCTTGAGGTTTTCATTGATCTTTGACACATTTGATTTTGGGGGCTCATTTGCTCTTTTGGATCAGATTCTTTGATCTAAATGTAATACAAACTTGCTGAAATATATGCCTCTCAGATTTACTAGAATTTTGTCACTGCTGAACTTTAATTCTTAATCAAGTTGCTACACATATGCTAACACATATTTATGAATCCTAATTAATGATCTATAAGAGAACTTCGTTACCTTAGCTTGCTTTGTTTGCTTTGCATCTGATACCTTGCTTGCCTTAGATTGAGGTTTTGATCATCTTCTGTGTAGTAGTGGTAGTATATATGTTGCAATATTCTTACCCTTTGATTATTCCAAAGTGGAGTAATGTAATTAACTATTGCAAGAATGTGAAATGAAGAAAGAAAAAAGAAAAAGAAATAAACAGAAATGATGTATACATCTAAATATGATCTGCTAACAACCTTTTTTTTCTTTTTGAAGGAACCTTTTATTTCTTCATATATATAGTAATGGAGCATGAACTATATTAATACACACATACACAAGAGAGGCCAACCTCTTTTTCTTGTGAGAGAATACCTAATCTATGCTTTTGACATATTTATAACGCAAACTACATATGTAACACATGATTTTAGCATTCATGAAGTACTTTGCGTGTATGGACATGTTTTTTTCTATATAATTACTATGAAGATACGAATGAGGTGGGCTTATATAACATGAAATTTAAGAAAGTGCTACAATAATGATGTTTGAATCTTCATTTTATCAACAATTTTATTACTTGCTATAAGTTTGACCTTTGGAAGTGATTAAATGTGCCTTTGAGCACATCATCAAAATTAAGGAGAGGGACTTCATTAACTTTATCTAAAAGTTATTAAAGTTTATGAAAGCTACTATGTTCCCGATGCCTTTTCTCGCTTCTTGTCCGATTGTAATTCAATCTCATAGTTCCCTGTGTTCTTGGTGTTGTCTTTCATAAACTAGTTTATGAATATAGATGCTTCGCTTTATTACGCAAGATAAACATCTCGTTTTGACCGCATTGCTTATCGTTCAAAATTAGTATAAATATAAAGGTGGAAAGAGTTATTTATAGGATATGAATATGAATTGGAAGCCCATTAATCAGAACAAAAATGCAGGTTAAGACTGGGGTTGATGTTTAGGATACAACATTGGTGACTATCATTTCATTTTTGGCCCCTGTCTTTTTTTGTAAATCACTGGTTTTGTTATGTCCTCGATACGACAACAATGACTTTCTACGCCCTTGACTCCTTGGTTGACCTTGCAAGTTATTATCAGATGGAATATGAAAAGGAACATCCAAACAAACAGTCAACCAAGAAAAAGCCAAAAAAGAAACCAGCCCAAAAAGAAAAGGAATGGATGGCAAATAAAGTGGTAAGTTCAACTGCAATTCAATGTCTGTTTAGTTGGTAAACTTGTAAACATATCTAAATGTTTGAACTTCGTTTTCAGCGCAATCCTTTCTTGCATATACTCCGAACAGTGAAGCCAGAGTTGTTAGAAGATGAGGACAAAATCCCCAAGGATGTTACATGGGCTAAAGTCCATGTCCAAAGGGACACGTATGTTTCTTAGGTGGTTTATTTTTTTGGCCCCCGTCTCGCTGAAGTTTGATATCGATTTTACTAGAACTCGTCTGTCTATTTTATTTTAGGCACTCATGTGGGGTTCATGTTATATCCTCGGCTACAAATGTGGGATGGCTCGAGAACAAGGGGATGATGGGTATACAATGCCATACTACACCGAGGAAGAACTTCATGAATTGAAGGTGGGCTTCTTATGGTGGCTCGTCACCCATCCTCGCAACAACCATCGGCAAAAAGTCTTGTCTTTAATGGAGGACTACCACAAGAAATTGAAGAGACATTAGGGAGCATAGTTGTTAGGACACATGTGTATTTATGACTCCTTTGTATACATGAGGATGACATTAAACCTTCTTGTTATTTTGTAAATTGTCTACTCATGCTAACTTGATAATCTTTATTCAATGACAACAGAAATTTTTTGATTGTGTTTTGATGTGGTCATGGAATGAGAACAGGAAATTTTACCTTCTGTTTTGATGTGTTCATGGAATGAGAACTGCAAAATAATGGACAGGTTTAACAACTTCAACAGGGGTCACTAACAACAATAACAGGGGTCACTGACAACAATAACAGGGGTCACTGACAATAATATCAGGGGTCACTGACAACTTCAACAGGGGTCACTAACAACAATATTAGGGGTCACTGACAAGTTCAACAGGGGTCACTAACAACAATATCAGGGGTCACTAACAACTTTATTAGGGGTCACTGACAACAATATCAGGGGTCACTGACAACAATAATAGGGGTCACTAACAACAATATCGGGGGTCACCGACAACTTCAACAGGCATCACTAACAACAATATCGGGTTATTGACAATAATAACATGGGGTCGACAACAATATCGTGGGTCACCGACAACTTCAACAAAGGGGTCACTGACAACAATAACAGGGGTCACTGACAACAATATCAACACATCATAACAACAATATCAGTACCTAATAACAACAAAATCCAGCTGCATATATTTTTCAACGTCATTTACATTTGGAACAAAATATGAATATGTGTACATAAATGACACTTGGATACAATTGTGACAACAATATCCAACCTTCATTTACAACACCAAATGCATCTACAAATTCATAATGTCAACATCACACACCATCTCCAAAAATAATATGGTGTGGATTTCTATCTAAAGCCATATACAACAAAAGAGTGTGAGACACAATGCCCAAAAAGAAACACCCAAGGCACCATAGGTGATCAACTTGGATTTGGATTCTTGCAAGTCTTGACGGAGTGTCCTTGCTCATGGCATCTACCACAAGAAAGTCTCTGTTAGCATTTGTGTCACCGTGGGTGCATCAACAAGTGGACAATCATCTACAAATGTGTATAAATTTTCTCTTGTACTGAAAGTGTAAGGCAATCATCTACAAATGTGTACACATTATCATTAAGAACCTTAATTGCTGCACATGAATGTGGGCAAGGTAGTCCACTCAGTTGCCATGCTAGACAAGAGCATTCTTTTGCAACCAGATTAACTTTCAAATAATTTAAGGCATCACCGCATCTATTTTCAACCAAAAACTGGTTCTCCCCATAATATTGAGCATGCATGTTTTCGCAAAGTTCACATGTTGCAACAATTTTTTTCATGTTAGGTCCTACACCATTTTTCCAATTCACCAAAGCCATCTTGCTTGCAAGCAACTTCACAGCCAACTTCTCCCTATGCTCATGTATTAACATTGACACCGTGTGCTTCCTCTCTTTCACCATCCATGCGTTGAACGATTCAGCAATGTTAGTGGTTATGTTATTCCACCTTTTGAAAGGAAACTTGCTCATAGCCCATCGATCAACGTCCCCATGAGTCTCAACCCATTGTGCCAATGGTGGATTGAATAATTTTAATTTTCACATCGCAACAGTGAATTCATCAACCATCCTTGCGTACGCAATTCCATCGAGGAGGTGCAATGCAATATCCTTGTTGTTCCCAGCAGTACGTGGCATCCCTTTCATGATTTTGAGGAACTCTGCACTACAATTTTCCTTCACATGCCTGTAACAAAATGCGTGTCACTCGGTGCCAAATATATCTCTTACAGCCCCAATAATGTAATTATTTTGATTAGATACAATTGTTATTATCATTGATCTTGTAATCTGTTTTACATTGTTTAGAAACCAAGCCCAATCATCATAGGTCTCACCGCTAACAATGCCATATGTTAAGGGAAACAATTGGTTGTCTGCATCATACGCACAAGCTGACAACATTGTACCCCTATAAGGGCCACTCAGATGACATCCATCTATATAAAGGATTGGTCGACAAGCATCTACAAAACCATTAATGGAGCAACCATATGCAATAAATAGCCGGACAAATCTATTATCGGCTGACCTTCCCATTTTGCCACTGTGTCGGGATCACTCTCTATGAGTCTTCGACACATCCAAGGAATAACCTTGTACGAGTCCTCTGCTCTTCCATGTAATAGCGTCACCGCTCTTTCTTTGGCCCTATATGCTTGTTTGTAGTTCAGGCGTACCCCATACTCATTGTACATGTCACTTCGAATTTCATTCGCTGTCTTGTCAATATTATTTCTCAAACCATCAATTACAAGCGATGATGTCAACCTACACTTGGGTGGATGAGATACAATCAGGCTATCCTATGCATGGTGTGTGTGTATGCTCCTCTGTATGTTTTGATGGTTAGGAACTCTGTATCTTGACATTCTCCCGCTAAATATGCACCCATGTACCAAGGACAACCATGAACCTTGCACTTAACTATTATCTTCGTTGCATTGTTCTCCACAAAGTTGTAGGAAAACTTGTGTGCAATGCTATATTTGTACAATATTTCACAGAGGGTCATGGCATTTGGAAAAATCTATCCTACTCCCATTATCATATTCATCCATTTACAATGATTCACTTGAGGCCTGTTTAATGGCACACTTTGTGAACAACATGGCAAAGATGGCAACTCTTGAGTTTCATTGTGCATTTGAGGTGGAGACCCAGACAACTCAAGTGCACCTCCAAAGACTTGATCCCTCCTGCGACAAACAACAATTATTAGTGCAAGTAATGAGAACCAAGTAATGACAATTTGTATACGAACAAATTACAATTCTTAACACAACAAGACTTACACTTCTTGTTCTTCCATTTGAATATTCATTTGTTGTGGTCTATTGTCATTATTCCCATTTTCTTCAATGTACACATATGACAATATTTTTCATTATACCTTATTAAATGTTCTACCCCTTCATCATCTACAAGATCAACAAATGTAGATGTATCCAGGCTAAGTTTGAACTTCACGGAAATTTCAGTATTTTCGCCCCATTAAAAGACACTATGATTCTTTGCAACTCCTCATATGTTGTTCCTTCCTTGATGCCTCTTGTTCTTACCGTTCCACCAACATAATCACTTTCTTGTCCTCCCCATGTACAAAGAAACCCCCCACATGGAAGAAACATAATATGTTCTTCCCTAAAGTACTAGCCATATTTAATTATGATCTGCAACATAAAGTTAGTATTAACAACTTTAACAGTCACATTAACAACAATATCATTTCAGTGTTTTCACATTCAGTTATTCCCCCTAACAAACATACCTCCCTCTGTTTCTATGCCCCAAAACAGAGCAACCTACAGCATTTTAACATTCAGCTCGTATTAACAACTATATCAGTCATATTAACAACTATCTCATTTCAGCGTTTTTGAACCAAATGTAGCTTCATCCCATTCAGCCATTCCCACTTAAAAACACACATTTCCCTATGTTTTCATGTCAAAAAACAAAACAACGTTTTTCCACCCTACCCTCCAATGATTAAAGACCAACTTGAATGGTAATAATCAATGTTATCAAACCCAGACCGGACCGACCGGTTCAGACCGGAAACCGCCGAACCGGACATGAAACCGGTCCGATCCACCATAGAATTCGAGGTCTGATATTTTTTTTTTAAAACGGTTAAAGCTTGAACAACCATGGAAAGACAGAGGTGGAAAGGGAGAGAGATGTACATAGTCCGGTAGCCAGATCGGCGTTCTTCAATGCCGTTGGATCGACGACGAGAAAAGAGAACTTACCGGCGATTATTGACAAGGAAAAAGGCAAGGATGCGATCATCGGTGTAGGCGAATCATCTCCACCTGTCTTTGAACTCCTCTCCTCCTTCTCCATTTGCTATATTTTTTCCAGATCTGAATTTCATGGAAGGACTGCTGAAGAGATTTCGAATATATGAAGTTCAGCGGTCAATTTGCTTGGCTCTTCTCTCGAGATTTTGAATCTCCAAATTAGTCATTTGTGTTTTTTAACTCTTTATGCTATGTCACGTGCTTGCATTTATTATGAGTTAGACTTTTCTTTTCAAACATTCCGGAAAAAGGTTAAAGGAAATTAATATATTTTTTTATAATTTTAATAATCTGAAATCTTCAATCTCTCACCAGTTTGGTCCCGATTTGACTCCGGTCTAACCCACCAACCCTTGACCCAATCGTCCGACCGGTTCAGTGACCGGTCCAGTTTTAATAACCTTGGTGATAATGATATCATGAGCAAAATCTTTGTATTTCTTAGCTTTCTTAGCTATTTCCTAGCCGATAATAACATAAATTTGGCCAAACTTCAACCTTTCAGCCACCCAACCGAAAAAAAGTGAAGGAACAGAAAATTTAAACCCGCTGAGTTCATCCTATAATGCACTGGATGATTGGGAATATAAACGATCTCTCCTCGCTGAGTTGAGCAAATATAAAGGTTCAACCTTCAACGTTGCGTTCTCTCCCTCTATACGTTCGTTTCATATTTTTCCTGTCTTCGTGGTTTTTTCGTTTCAGGCGCCAAAGACAGAGAGCTCCTGACTTTACGTCTTCATCCAGACTTCAGTTTTTGCCTTTTTAATCCAGCGGTTTTTTAGTCATTTTGTTTTACAATTCAATCCCAATCAGGGCCCTAGGGCATGTTTTGGGAATTTCATACTGATAGGGCCCTTTTTGGGTTTTTTTGGCCAAAAAGGGCCCATATATGGATTTCCCCTATAACGCTAAATTTCAATGGTGACTATCTAGACCAGGTCAAATTTCAAGGATTTGCCTTGAAGCACAGCCAATGTTCACACCAGCGGCTAGTTGATTAGACAAGTAACTAATCTATTTATAACGGAACCGAATGGTTATTTTGATTCATTAGAAATCAAACGAGTAAGGAAACTTTTGGTAGAAGATTTCATTATTTAAGCTAAAATTGTTCTTGAATTATTTAATATAATCCCCACTTGTTTGTGAGTGAAACGAAAATTCCCATTGAGAGAAAATATGTACTAGTTAATTATTATACCATTATTAATTTTCAATCAAATGCCTATGCATTAAATCATGGAAGAAATAAGTCATTATTAACTAGTTAATTTTATGGTATGACAGAGAGTCCAGAAAAGAAAAATAAATAATGCAAAGCAAAGAACACATGCGCGGAAGATGCTACTACGCATGTCATGCCAATTAAAGGGTTGTTAATCTTTTTAAATGTATTTAATTCATTGTAAATTAAAATATGTCAAGTAGTTAATACCAGTACAAAACCAAGAAACTCAAAGAAAACAGAAACACGCAACGTGGTGTATCCATGAGTCAAGAGTCCAAGTCTTCCATGAAATACATATTTATGGAAAGTCTCATAACAATACTGATCTGTCGTTTTATCAAAAAAAATTAATAATCTGTCACTATTTAGACAAGATGACAAGGAGTATGTTAACGAAGTAATACCTACTAGCTAGCAACTTCTTTTTTTAAAATTGTCAAAATGATATTATTAAGTAATATTTAAAAAGTTCCAAACGTTATAGGAAAGCAATTAGTAGCTACTACAAACATGAAAAGAGACGAGGGAGCTGATACCTACTAGTAATTATTAATATTATTAGCAAGACGCCGGGTATACAAGTTTAATAATAATTATAAAAAAAAAATCCAGTTTTTCTCCCTTACAAAATGGGAAAATGAGAGCCCTAAATTTTTAAATTTCATGGAAAGCTCAATGTCGTTTGCAAATATTAAAAGCTGATTTATTGGACCAAACGGATTTGGGTATCACGGAATGGATTATTTCCTCACAATATTTTTCTACGTTAAGTGATAAAGAGGCAACTTTGTAAACTTATTTATTAATTACAGATGAAGTTCATAGTCCTTCTATGACATTTTACTAATGCATGGGAGGTCTCAATATTATTGTTAATAACTTTACATGTATGAATAATATTCTCATTGTCCCTTGTTAATTTCTCATTAAGGAGGCAGTTAATTTCAGAAACCTAACATTCTCCACTTCTGCTTCACAGGCTTGGCCTAGCATTCTAAAGAATACACTAGATCGTTGATCTAATAATAAATTATGAAGGCTTGGACATTATATTCCATAAATATAAAAAGCCCTGGAAGTATTGTCATGGAATTATTTGTTATCAGGTCTCTCCCATTAAAGAATTTCTATGGCAAAATCAGACCATCATTCCAAGAATTATTTCCATCCCAATTGTCTTCTTTCTGCTCTGTTTTGGATTCAAAATTCTGGGTTGCAACAACCAGACTGCAAGCATCAACTATTCATCTATTGTATCAACAAATGTTTCATACACCTGCCTAAAGATTCCTCTCCTAAGACTTATTATGACTTGGCTGGAAATCTTGGCGCTCTTCATTGATTTTTTGAATGTTACTATTAGGACCATTTCTAAGTTTTTTAATGCAATTTTATAAGTAGTAATTTCTATTCAATATCTTTCTTTTTTATATAGAAGAAAATACA
The DNA here is from genome assembly GCA_019022655.1 of Acacia acuminata. Lineage (NCBI taxonomy): Eukaryota > Viridiplantae > Streptophyta > Magnoliopsida > Fabales > Fabaceae > Acacia > Acacia acuminata. The sequence continues at coordinate 1,143,999 of JAFJYI010000247.1, forward strand.
TGAATCTTTAAAAGCCTTTATATCAGATGTTCAAAACCGCACAATAACTTGAGCTTAGCAAATGTAAAAGCCTACCATCTAAACTTTGAAATGCAAAAATACCATGAAACTTTAAAAAACAAAGGAGGCTAATATCCTGATATATAATATTTGAAGATCAAAATTTTTTTTCCCCTCTGGTGGCAGAAACTGTGTTTTGAGACAAAAAAAAACTTGTAGATGCTCCTTTGGGTTTACTAAAAAAAGGAGAAGTTCTGATCCAATTCAGAAGAGCCGAGACAAAACAGGTTAACGAAAGGCTTAGATGAATTGTTTATCCACATAAAAGATTACTACAAGGAGTCACCCTGATAGCATATCCCCGCTGTACAATAAGAGGTCATGTTTCTTCTGTGTTTCCATAAGATAATTGTCCATCCATCTCTCGGAATGCTTGATATCGAGTTATTCACCGATGGACTTTTTTGTTGCACAGAGGCTGCTGTTGGGTCAACTGTAATTCTAATTCCACAAGAGATGACGCATGCCTGATCTTGTAAATTAAAGTCATTGGTTAAGGACACTTCCCATGATGTATACCTTGTAGACTTTGTTATTTTTTAATATGACCTTGTCATTTATAAAAGCGTAACAAAAACTTTTAAAAAAGTCCTGCTGATGGTATTATTTTATGGTTTAAACAATCTCTAATATTCTATGACAACAATTCTAAGAATATATCGATTCTATATAATTACCAACCACGCCCTTTTAGTCTCCATGGATTTCTTTCTAGCTAGCTTAATTGCTTCCATATCTTCTAACTTTGAACTCCATTTCCACGTCCTGCCACAAACTTCTCCACAGTGACTCATCTTTGTTCTTAAAGACACACTTTTTCATTGTTGGGCTATTCCTTTTCAATATGAGACACATTTTGCTTGAGCTAAGCTTTTTGACCTTCTTGTGTGTTGCTTTTGCTCTGACCCCTGATGGGGTTACTCTGCTTTCACTCTCAAAGCATTGGACATTTGTGCCTCCTTCCATTAATTCAAGCTGGAGTCTCTCTGATTCAACTCCATGTTCATGGGTAGGAATCCAATGCGACGATGCCCACAGGGTAATCTCCCTTAACTTCACTTCTTTTTCTTTCTCTGGTCAATTAGGCCCTGAAATAGGAACCTTGAACAATTTGCAAACCCTTGTACTTTATTCTAATGATCTCTCTGGAAGAATTCCCCCAGAGATAGGAAATTGTAGCCTGTTGAAGTATTTGGACCTTTCCCAAAACAACTTCACTGGAAAAATACCAAATGGCTTAGGCAATTGTAGTATGCTTGAGCACTTGGATCTTTCCGAAAACAATCTTAGTGGGGAAATTCCAGATAGCTTCAGAAGCTTACAAAAATTGCAACATTTGTACCTCCATTCTAATTTTATCCTTAGCGGTGAAATTCCTGAATACTTGTTTGATTTTCCTCAGTTAGACTCTCTGATTTTGCAAAACAACAACCTAAGTGGTCCTATCCCAATGAATATTGGCAATAGCACCAAACTTAGGTGGTTGTATCTGTACAATAATCGATTGTCTGGGATCATACCCACGTCCATTGGAAACTGCAGTGAATTAGAGCGAGTGTCTTTAGGTGAGAACCAATTACTGGGGATTTTGCCTCAAAGTCTAAACAATCTCCAGAATCTTGAGTACCTTGTTGTCAACTACAATAAGCTTGAGGGTCCAATTCCATTAGGTTCTGGAAGTTGCAGGAGTCTATACTTTTTGGACTTGTCATACAATGTATTTAGTGGGAATATTCCTTCAGGATTAAGGAATTGTAGTGGGTTGGCCAAGTTTTATGTTGTGAACAGCAACTTAGTAGGTAACATTCCAGTTTTCTTGGGCTCATTGAGCAAACTTTCTATTCTTCACCTTTCTCAAAACCACTTGTGTGGACAAATACCCCCAGAAATTAGTCGTTGCCGGTCTTTGACGGAGTTGCATTTAGACGGAAATCAACTTGAGGGAGAAATTCCCAGTGAGTTGGGAATGCTGACTGAGTTGCAGATGTTGTATTTGTTTGACAACGAATTGACAGGTGAAATCCCAGCTAGCATATGGAAGATTCCTAGTCTTCAGTCTATTCAATTGTACAATAATATCTTTCATGGGGAGTTACCTTTAGACGTCACTGAGCTAAAGCACCTGCAAAATATCTCATTGGCTGAGAACAACTTCTCCGGAGTTATACCCCAAAGTTTAGGAATTAATAGTAGTTTGGTGTGGTTGGACTTGAGAAATAACAAGTTTACCAGCCATCTCCCTCCGAATCTTTGCTTTGGAATGAAATTAGAAAGGTTAATTGTTGGTGATAATCAGCTGCAAGGTAGAATACCGTCCAGCTTAGGAGGTTGTACAAGTCTTAAAAGGTTGATTCTCAAATCAAATAATTTTACAGGAGCCCTTCCTGCTTTTGAAAATAATATGAGTCTTGAATACATGGACATAAGCAGTAATAGCATCAGTGAGACAATTCCATCTAGTTTAGGGAATTGCAAAAACCTCACTTACATTAATTTGTCCATGAACAAACTTGTAGGACTCATACCACCAAAGTTGGGAAACCTTGTAAACCTTCACGAGTTGCATCTTTCTTATAACAATTTGGAAGGTCCTTTGCCATCTGACCTGTCAAACTATATCAAAATGGAAAAATTTGATGTAGGGTTCAATTACTTGAATGGTTCATTTCCATCAAGTTTGAGTGCTTGGACAGGTCTATCAACTTTGAACTTAAGAGAGAATCATTTCACTGGGGGTATCCCAATATTCTTATCAGGATTTCAAGAGCTTTTTGACCTACAGCTTGGGGGCAATTCATTTGGAGGTGAAATTCCTGGCTCAATTGGATCACTGCAGAATCTACGATATGGATTGAATCTAAGTGCTAATGGACTAACAGGTGAGATTCCATTGGAGATTGGGAAGCTGAAAAATCTCCAAATGTTGGATTTGTCACTTAACAATTTGTCCAAAAGCATAGAAGTTCTAGAACAACTCTCTTCACTAGATGAAGTTAATATCTCATTCAATTCATTTGTTGGTCCTGTGCCGAATAGACTCATGAAGTTTAATCGATCATCATTCTTGGGTAATCCTGGGTTATGCATTAATTGTTTTTCCTTTGATAGCCTAAATTGCCTAAAGAATGTCGGTTTGGGACCTTGTGGCCACAAATCAAGTCATCATAAAGGATTGAGTAGGTTGGAAATTATAGCAATATCAGCTGGATCTTCCATTTTCATTATTCTTTTGTTGCTAGGACTAGCTTTCATTCTTCTCCTTGGCAAAAGATCTCAGCAAGATATCAGAATCTTTCCAAGTCATGGTTCATCTTCACTTCTCAAGAAAATCATGAATTCTACTAGAAACCTAAACGATCAGTATATAATTGGCAAAGGAGCTCATGGAGTTGTCTATAAAGTTTCACTAGATCCTAAAAAGGTCTTTGCTTTGAAGAAATTTCCATTTGCTCATGACAAGGGACAAAGCAATAGCATGAGCAGAGAACTTGAAACCATCGGGAAGATTAAGCACCGAAATCTGGTGAGATTGGAGAACTTCTGGTTGCGAAAGAACTATGGCTTGATCATGTACACCTTCATGCAAAACGGAAGCCTTCATGATGTTCTGCATGAAATAAATCCTCCACCATTGTTGTCATGGAGTGTTCGCTATAAGATAGCCTTTGGAATTGCTCAAGGACTAGCATATCTCCATTTCGACTGTGATCCGGTCATAGTACATCGCGACATCAAATCAAGCAACATCCTTTTAGATTCTGATATGGAGCCTCACATTGCTGATTTTGGTATTGCTAAGGTTTTGAATCAATCCTCTACTTCAAAGATGTCTATTTTTGTTCCTGGTACAGTGGGGTATATTGCACCAGGTAAGTTTCCTACTTATCTTTATTCACTTTGCTGTTTGTTTCTAGAAAGTCCCCATTTAACTGATTCACATGTTTTCTTTGACAGAGAATGCATTTTCAGTTGTAGTGAGCAGAAAATCTGATGTGTACAGTTATGGAGTAGTTTTGCTTGAGCTGATAACCAGAAAGAAGGTGTTGGATGCTTCATTTTTGGAGGTGGGAACAGATATAGTGGAGTGGGTCAGATCTGTATGGGAAGAATCAAGAGAAATTAAAGGGATTGTTGATCCAATCCTTGGTGATGAATCTAGGGATTCTAATGTAAAGGAAGAAGTTGAACAAGCGCTCTTGGTGGCTCTGAGATGTACTGAGAATGATCCAAGAATGAGACCAACAATGAGAGAAGTCATCAGCAATTTGATTATTAGAAGCAAAGCTTGTGGCAATGAAATTGTAAAAGCTTGAGCGATCCAGGCCCCATGACTGGTTTGTTATATCCCAAGTTTTTGCTTCTTTTCTTTCAATGCACACCTTGAATTTAGGCTTGTGTTTTAATGTAAGTTCACAAGGGTATTGAAAATTTAATAGTCATATGGGGAATAAATTGATGAGAAAGAGCAATAATTACTTCATCCAAATTTCCAATTTCAATTTTCTATCCCAATTAATTCCTTTGCATTTGTAGCCAGCTGGGTCTACTTTTGACCTATGACCCAAAAAAAAAACATCAAATAAAAATAAAAATAAAAGTCAAATATAAAATGGGAAAATTAAAATAAAGGACCTAGATAAAATAATATTTAATTAGAAGCACATAAAAATTGTAATTATCAAGAAGGACCAAATAAGTTTAAAAGTACTAAATTGCCATTTAAATTCTCACTTGCTTCTTCCCCAATCAAGAAAAAAAAAAAAAAGTGCCTCCCTTCTCTCCCATGAGGAATCTATTGGTGCCACCATCTTCCTTCCTGTCGCTGTCATTCTCATCGACAGCAACAATAGGGAGATCCTGCTCTCCCTCCAGACCTTCGTGGCCAAACCATTATTTGCAACTTTGATGCTTCAATGTTGCCGAACGAAACACTTAATCATCCTACAAACATTCTCAACGTATGCATTCTGGCCCATCTCATCATCTTTCATATTCTAAATAAGCATACCGTTTAATATCATTCCCCTGCATATAGAATGAAGTTGAGTTCCATGAAATTTTTCATAGGGGTTGACATTCACGCTTTCAATCTAATAACTTTGTGCTAATGATCAAATTCACAACGTAATTGTCTTGCATCGCAGAAGGGGGTAATACTATATAGTTGGCTCCTAGTGATCGAACAAGACGCATACGAAAGATAGCATGCTGCCTATGTTGGAGTTATGTTCGTGTGGATACCGATAGAGGGAGCTGGTTCGTACAGTTGACTTCTAGTGATCGAACAAGACGCATACGGAAGATACCATTCTGACTATTCTAATTTAAACGTCATTGATAGATCCTCCATTGGGATTCGAAATTTATTTTGATAAATTTCTTCAGCTGCTTGTTCGAATTCCAACAATTATGTCTACCCTTATTTTGCCTACCTTTGCCTATCCCTCTCAATACCATTAGATTATAATCTTATTCAACGGTGAAAATTTGAGGGATAAAATAAATCATTTTACCCCTTCCTCTCTCCCACCGCCTCCCACCCTAACCAAAATCAAAAGTTTCATCATCAATTTCTGGTTTCTTTCACCGATCTTCAGCTTCACAGTCCCTTCAAGCTTCAATCTGATTCATTCGGTGAAGTGACGAAGTATTGAAGCATCGCAAATACTCCTCTTTCAATTTAATCCACCCTGATATGCTTTCTTTTGCTTCTGTAAGGTACTCCACCAAATTTCCTTTGTTTGCTACTTGTACTTTCTTTCTCTCTTTCCCTTCTTCCCTCTCTCTCAAACGTCATCTTCATTCCCATTCCCCAAATCCCAACAGCTTTAATGACACTTTTGCTTCACTCAAACGCAAGATTCACATGCGTCCGCCACCATCTAGACCCCAAATTATAAAGAGTTTCGGATCTATATATGATGAAGACGAAACATTATCCCCATGTTATCTCACTCCTTTCACAGGTCGAGTTTGAGGGAATCACGACTGAGCTAATTACCCTAAACATCTTGATCAATTGCTGCTACCATTTAGGTCAGATGGATTTTGCTTTCTCTATATTGGGGAAAATTTTCAAGATGGGATATCATCCAGGTGAATACAGTGATAAAAAGGGGAGTTATTTCATCCCTCAAATCTTTACCATTGGATGAGATTATAATCTAATGGTATTGAGAGAGGTAAGCAAAGGTAGACAAAATAAGGATAGACAGATAACCCATCCCATTTTTAATAAAGCCAAAACTATAACACTCTCATAATGAACTTATAATTAAGATGAAAATTTGTCCCTTGCACTAAAGTGTTACATATAAATTGATAACAAAATATGCAAATAATAAATTTTAAACAAAATGATCGAATCGATGAATAGTTTAATTTTTAAAATCAGTTTGAAGTCCATCCAACGTGGCAGTGCTACATTCCTTCCAGTCATTGGCTAATGCGTCATCCATGACATAACCATAATGACGTCACCCTCCTTCATACCACCAAAATACGGAATTGGCTTCTATCCTCTACGCTGCAATGGAACAACATCGTATGGCGCAAAAAAACTCAGGCTGATGCCTTTTTTAAAGAAAAAAAATAGGATACTTATTGGTACTAAAAAAGTACTTTATGATACTGGACAGTACTTAAACAAATCTTTCATGGTATTGAAAAATTATTTAAAATATTCAAAAAATATTTCATGGTATTGATTGAGTACTAAAGAATATTGACTGATATTAAAAAAATACTTTATGATCTTTAAAAAAAATTTGAGGTACTAATTAGTACTAAAAATATATTTCAGGATATTGAATTGTTGTAAAAAAACTTTATGCTCTTTAAAAATTATTTTAGGATCTTAAACAAATATATTAGGATCTTGAAAAATTATTTTGAAGTATATTTTTACTATCATTTACCCCGAAATATTTTTTTAAGACTCTAAAATGATTTCTCAAGATCATGAAGTTTTTTAGTACCATTCAATATCCTAAAATATATTTTAGTACCAATTAATACCCTCAAATTTTTTTTAAGTCAATACCATGAAATATTTTTTGAAGATTCTAAAATAATTTTTTAAAACCATGAAAGATTTTTTTAAAGTACCGTTCAATATCCTAAATTATTTTTTTTAGTATCGATCCAAGACTTACTTAAAAAAAAAAAAAAAGGCATCGACCCTCGAGTTTTTTTTTGCGCCAAACGACATCGTTCCATTGCAACGGATGAATTGTGCAGCAGACAGAAGCCAATCCCCAAAATACATCCCTTCCTGCCCGGCAAGTAATAATGACCACAAATCCCCAAATAGCAGCCCTCGGTGTTCTTCACGCACATAAATGTGCACGAAACCTTAAGAATTAATCAACCCTGGAATTTTGTCAAGGGCTTTCCCACGTTCCCACGAATATGCCCAATCACTATTTTTTAAAAAATTTTAAGAATAGAAAATAAGGATAGGATATTGTCACTACCAATTTTATGTCACTACCACTTTTTTCGTTAGATCGGAATCTTAATAAGAGAGATAAATATAAGATTCGATCTAACGGTGAAAAAATGGTAGTGACTTGGTAGTTACATAAAATTGGTAGTGACAATATCCTATCCCTAGAAAATACTGTGAATCGTGAAATATATATATACTTTTATAAGACACCAATAAACAATTCTCCCAAATTAATAAAAATATTTAAAACCAATAAAGTTGTCCTAAAATTTAAGTAACTTCTAATATTATCTCTAATAATTGCATTAAAATTTAATATTATATTAATTTTTACTCTCAACAACTACCCTTATTAACTATGAACCTACATAAAAAATAATAATAATAATAATGCACTTTGGAAGCAAGCAAGTGTCTTATAAAAAGAATTAAATATAATTATTAGTTGACGTTTTATAATCAAGGGCGGAGGGGGGGAGGACTAGGGGTGGCCCCTCCTAAATTATAGAAAAGGATCCAAATTTTTAAGAAATTGTATTTCAGCCTTATAAAAATTTCAATATTTTCACTTTATTCCCTAGTTTCATGGAGGGACTAAAATGAACATCTTGAAATGTTTATAGGCCTTAAATACAATTTCGTGAATACCTAAGACGCCCGACCTTATAATAAAGACAAGTGAGCATACATCCAAAACCACAAGTGGGTAGGCCTAGTTGCTACCGCTAATACATGTCCTCTCATCTTCTTCTTAAATTACCCCCCCCCCCAAAAAAAAAAACTCACAAACAACTTACACAGTCCCTAATGTACTCTCTTCTTCACTCTCAAACTATCATTCGCTATTCGGTTAAGGATTTGTAGCCGTCCTCCCACACCAAAGTGTTTCCTTTATAATTTGAACTCGACGTCCACGGGATCTAGCGGGGTGTCACACACCTGACTGGTTTATTGTGATCATGGAGAATGTGATGGCTTTGAAGGAGCTAGAGAGAGGGAGCGAGTTTGTGAACCAGCTTCGGAGATTGATGTTTAGGGGTGTGGATCAGGAAGATGATGATATGGTTAATGGCTTAACGACGTTGTCTGCTGAGGATCTCGTGGCTAAAGTGTTGGATTCTTTCACCAACACACTCTCTCTCTTCAATCACCATTCTCGGATTCCTCCATTACTACTTCTTCCTTCTCTCACTTGCCCTCGCTCACTTTGATGAATTTCATGAGAACCCTAAGACCAAAAGCCCCACCACCATTATAGATCGAACAAGATCCTCTCCCAAGAAAAGGTGTGTAAACTATATATGTGTGTGTTTTGAAAATGGAGCAAAATCCCAAGATGGGGGTGAATTGGGGATTTTAAAAACTTTTAAAAACTGTTCTGTTTTGTAATAGCAAAACAGGGATGAACAGAGTGTAGAGAAGAAGAACTAGACACAAGGATTAATATTGGTTCGGTCCAACCACTTGACCTACGTCCAGTCCCTAGACTCTCTGGGTTTTTCACTATCATAATTGATTACACACTCTGCACTCAAGAGTAGTTCTCTCACTAGAACTCACTCTCCCTTACAAGTTGTAATCAATGAACTCCCAAATCACCAAGTCCCCTTGACTTGTGATTCTTTACAATAAATGATTTACAAGTAAGAACTCTCTCTAAGAGTAGATAATGATAAATACTGAAGCTTATGTATCAAAAGATACTACACAGTTGAAAACAGAGGGAATAAATGCAAGACTTGAATGATTTTCATTTTCAGTAGATGTAGTTGTTGAGAAGACTTGAATGCAACTCTATTTATACTCAAAGTGCATTAAATGACCGTTGGATTTATCAATATAACCGTTGCTTTGATTAACCGAGTTTTGGTTAAGCTTTGGTCTTCTCTCTAATCTACACTTAATCCAAGTGTGAAGTTCGTAGTTGACTCTCTCGAGAATTTGTCCGTTGGAATAGCAGCGTCATTGGATGTAGAAATCATTCTTTAGTTCTTTGTAAGCGTGTACAGATGGATTACCCAAAAGTATGCAACTTTCTCGGGTTTGCATTTAATGTGCTTGACATCACTTTTGCTTTTTGCTTTAAACCTTCAATGTACATTCTCTAACTGTCTCGAAACTCAAAGCAATAAAGTGGTTAAACATGTCTAGGAACATTAGAGAATAATCATAAGAAGTATTAAGATCAAACAAGAAAGTATTGCAAATTTGTCGATTTGAATTCCGAAGACGTTGAGAAACTCCGGAGGTTTCTTCCACAAACCTCGAGGTTTTCAAAATGAGAGAAAGGTGTTACTCTCGAGTGTCAAAACCTCGAGGTTTTCTCGTAAACCTCGAGGTTTCACTTTGAAAGTGAAACTTCAAAAAGCGCGATGAAAACAAACCCGGAGGTTTTCAAAGTCGTGAAAAACGTTTGCTTTCCGGGAAGCCGAAACCTCGAGGTTTTCAACAATACTCGAGGTTTCAATTTTTAAATTTCAAATTCTCAATTTTGCGCCAAAACAAACCCGGAGGTTTGAGTGAAACCCGGAGGTTTTGAAAACTTTGAAAGATTGCGTAACCTTTTACGCAAGACAAACCTCGAGGTTTGTCCGAAACCTCGAGGTTTCTCATAATTTTGAGAAACTTAAGAAAACATCATTTGAGCTCAAACCCGGAGGTTTCTCCAAACCCGGAGGTTCTAGAACTAGGAAAAATGCAGAACCTCTCTGCCTTGAAAACCTCGAGGTTTCCCGAAACCTCGAGGTTTCTCACAATCTTGAGAAACTTGAGAAACACCGTTTGAGTTCAAACCGGAGGTTTAGAAAACCGGCGATAAACTAAATTTTCTGTGGAAGGCCAAAACCTCGAGGTTTCTTGCCAAACCTTTAGGTTTCACATAACTTTGTGAAACCCAGATATTTCAAGTTAAAACACGTAACCTTGAGGGCTCCTCTCGTAAGGCCAAACCTCGAGGTTTCTTGGCAAACCTCGAGGTTTGCTCTTATAGTGAGTTTTACACAAATTAAGAGCAAAACCTCATGCTTTGTTTACAATCATTGGAAATCATCAAAACCCTTAGAGAACTAACATGTTTATCTATACATATATAGATATAACTAAATTAATTAATTAATTTTTAAAATTTTCTTTTTGTGGCGGGAAAAGTGCACAGATACAAACATGGGTGGAGGAATCCAAGATGAGTCCAAAGGAAGATGGGCATGCATGGAGAAAATATGGCCAAAAAAAGCATCCTCAATCCTAAACATCCCAGGTTTATATTAATTAATTTTCTATCTTTTCAATGCACTTTTTTTCAGAAAAATAAAATTAATTTTCATATATAAATACAGGAACTATTACAGATGTACTCACAAGCATGACCAAGGATGTGAAGCAATAAAACATGTTGAGAAAATCCAAGACGATCCTCCTCTTTTCAGAACCACTTATTTTGGTCACCACACTTGCACCAATCCTCTCAATCCTCATATCTTTCTTGATTCTTATGACGTCATTAATTCAACTTCGATTTTATTCTCGCCTTCGAAAACAATAATCACGACAACAACAACAATAATAATCTTATTGTAGGAATCTCACCAAACGGAAGCAAATCGCACCGACACGATATAGGAAAAGTTAAAACCTTCATCGTTTTGATTACCCGGAAAGATGCAAAGTGATCGAAAGCCTCTCCACGAATAGTTGTAGTTCGCTCTATGATCGATCTTCCAGACTATCTCTCGAGGGGGATAGGATGGTTGTGTGGGCAACCGTTCGATGATGAGCGTCGCCTCTAGGGTTTGTTTCGATGAAAGCCTCCTTTTTGTTACACTTATTTTCACAAGCAGGTGAAAGTGGGTTTATATACTACTACATCCAAGACCTAATCCTAAACCACATGGGCCATAGAGTTCTTGGGCTGTAGTCTCATTTAAGCCTTATTGGGCTTAAGTGACTAAAGAGCACATTAATCCAACAATCCCCCACTTGCTCTTTAAGATACAAACTTGAGTTCGTAAACCCAAGACCATGTAGCCCATAAGCCATCATCATCTAGTTCGAGCTGCTACATTCCACTAAAAGCCCGAACGTGATCTCCAAGAATAATAACACTTATAACAAGAATATGAATTACCCCTTTATAGAAGTCTATAATTTGATTGACTAGTTTTCGTAACCCAATCAATTATTTATTCCCTTGACTTTAATAGTTTCTCTAATGGATTACATGCACCGGCGTTGTCTTCAATATCCAAGTACCAAAACATATCAAGGGGACATTTCCTATAAATTCCATGTTGTTTATCTCATAAACATCGATAACCAAATAGTCTCAATCCCAAAATACCAAGTTATCGTCATATAGATCAAACCTCACCCGTTGGTAAATCAAAGAATGAAAACTATTCGACTACCTATTTAAAATAAACTCAGGATTATGAGCAACTACATGACTATAGTTATCTGGAGATTTGATTCCTTATGACAGTAAAGAACAACCTTAATCAAATCTCTTTTTGATCCATTCAATGTAAGTATTAACTCACATCAATATTTCATAATGATTCGGACAAAACCATTTCATAAAATATTGCAGCCTAAATAAAGTGCCCAACTTAATTTAATAGTTGTGAACCAATTCATCAATTGTGAGAACCTATGACCATGTCCTCTATGAACGTATTCATATGATCATATATCCACAATTGATCGGACCTTAGAGTTTGTAAATAGTGTGCGAAATAAATGAAAAACACCTCATTTATTAACATTCGTAGAAAAAATGCAATGTCATAATGTCTTGCTCAAAAACACAAAATAATAAAGTGAAATAACAACTACCTAAAGCTATAGCAAATCTGGAATCCTCCTAAGACCCATAGATGAAACATGCCTCTCGAACACACGTTCGTGCAAACTCTTAGTAAAAGGGTCAACAAGGTTCTCGTCTGATGCTATCTTTGCTACCAATGTATCTCCTCTTTTAATTATTTCTCGGATCAAGTGGTACTTCCTCTCTATGTGTTTTTGTCTCTTGTGACACCTTGGTTCCTTGGACTGTGCTACTGCCCCACTGTTGTCACAGTAAAGTGTGATAGGACAATTAACACTGGTATCTTTGAAGGTCCGTTAGGAACTTCTTTAACCACGCAGCTTCCTTTGTAGCCTCGCGGCCTACATACTCGGCCTGTGGCGAGTCACCACACATGATTGTTTTACACTTCTCCAACAAATGGCACCGCCATTAAGGGTGTACATATATCCCGAGGTGGACTTACTTGAGTCAATATCTCCTTGGAAATCGAGTCCGTATAACCAATGGTTTCAAGACTCCCACTCGAATAGACCAACATATAATCTCTCGTTCTCCGTAGGTACTTGAGTATATGTTTAACCGCTACCCAGTGTTCCTCTCCAGGATTATATTGGTACCGGCTTACTACTCCCACTGCATAGTAGATATCTAGTCCGGTACATAGCATAGCATACATGAGACTACCTCACGCTGAAGCATAAGGTATCCTACTCATGCGTTCTCTCCGCTCGGGAGTTTTAGGAGATTGCTTCTTAGAGAGATGAATCCCATACCCGAAGGGTATAATTCCCCTCTTGGAATTTTCTATGCTAAACCCGACAAGTATTTTGTCAATGTATTTAGCCCGAGATAATGCCAAAACCCTATTCTTCCGGTCTCGCAAGAGTTTAATACCAAGAATATAATTGGCTTCCCTCGGGTCCTTCATATCAAAATGCTTGCTCAACCCAGGTTTTTATGCCTAACAATACCTCTCGTATCATTTCCGATAAGGAGTATATCATCCATATAAAGTACGAGTAAAAGATACCGTATTACCTTGGATCCTTTTATAAACACACGGCTCATCGGGACTTTTCTCAAAACCATAAGACTCAATGGCTTGATCAAATCTCGATGTTCCATGATCTCGGACGCTTGCTTAAGTCCATAAATGGACCTTTGCAACTTGCATACCATTTCTTCTTGCCCTTTGGCTATAAACCCTTTTGGTTGCTGCATATAGATTTCCTCTTCCAAATTTTCATTTAGAAAAGCAGTTTTGACATCCATTTGCCAAATCTCATAATCAAGATTTCGCAATGTCAGCCTAAGAGAATCCGGATGGACTTGAGCATGGCAACCGGCGAAAAGGTTTCTTCATAATCCACACCTTCTTTTTGGGAGTACCCTTTCGCCACCAATCTAGCTTTGAAGGTTTCAACCTTCCCGTCCGATCCTCTCTTTTTCTTGTAAATCCACTTACACCCAATGGGTCTTACCCCTTCGGGTGCATTTACAAGAGACCAAACCGAGTTGGAATACATAGAATCCATTTCACGATTCATAGCCTCAAGCAATTCCGAGCATCAACATCTCCTAGTGCTTCGTCATAACTCGTGGGATCATCATCTTCTTCAATGATGACATCCCGATTTGACTCACCCAACAAGAGATATCTTGCGGGTTTACGAATCAATCTCCCACTACGACTTTGTCGCACTTGATGTTGTGCATCTACAGGGGGTCCACATTTTGTGGGTTAACAATTTCTAGATGAGGACCCTCATTAAGTGGATTAACCAATTCATGATTTTGTTCTTCCATAAGTTCATCATCATGCTGAACTTCTGGTTCTGTCTCTGGTTCCTGTGTATGTTCAGGTACATTTTCCCCTCTTTGAACAACCACAGGAATAAAAGCTAGAACCGCCTGAGATTGAGGTGAAACTTGATCTGAGACTAGCTCATCAAGAATAACTGTACTCCTTGGCTTATAATTTTCCATATAGTCCTCCTCTAAGAAAGTTGCGTGAGTGCTCACTATGACCTTCTTTTCTTTTGGACTATAAAAGAACCAACCTCTGGTTCCTTTAGGATAGCCTATAAACATGTATACTTCAGTACGCGAGTCCATCTTATCTGGTTTCTGTTGCAAGACATGTGCCGGAGCACCCCAAATCCGAATATGATTCATGGTGGGCTTACACCCTTTCCACAATTCTATTGGTGTCTTTGAAACCGACTTGGACGGAGCTAAGTTCAATAGATACATAGCTATTTCTAAGGCATATCCCCAGAATGAATCAGAAAGAGATGAATAACTGAGCATAGATCTTGTCATTTCTAAAAGGGTTCTATTTCTCCTTTCAGCAACTCCATTCGTCGGGGTGTCCTTGGAGAAGATAATTGTGAAACTATCCCCTCTTTGGTCAGGTAAGACCGAACTCTCCAGATAGGTATTCACCCCTCGATCAGATCAAGAGTCTTAATTTGAACACCAAGATGCTTTTCTTCCTCGGCCTTGAACTCTTGGAATTTTCCAAAAGCTTCGACTTGTGACGATCAAGTACACATGTCCAAATCTAGAGTAATCATCAAGTACATATGATGAAATACGGATACCGCCTCGGCTTGGACATTTATTGGTCCAAATACATCGTATGTACCAATTCAGTGTGAAGTGTGGCACGTTTTCCTTCGCCTTGAAAGATCTCTTGGTCATTTTACCCTCTCAACAAGATTCACATACCGGTATCGGTTCAAAGTTCAGGGATTTTAAAATCCCACTTTTGACCAAACCTAGTATCCTATTAGAGTTAATATGACCCAATCTCAAATGCTAAAGATAAGTTTCATTGGAAAATTTTCTTTTCTTTGATGAATTAATATGCTCAACATCTTTTAATTCAACATGATTAACTTCACAGGGAACATGATTAAGGAAATAAAGACCATTAAACTTTACATTTAACAAATAAAAGAAAATGAACTTCTTATTGAAACCGAGGAATTAAACTGAACTGTCAAACCATGTTTATCCAAACAACTAACGTAAATTAAATTCCTCTTAAAATCTGGAATAAATAAACAGTCTTCTAAAACTAAAGTTCTGCAATTATCAAAAGATAAAATAACTTGTCCCATCGCTAGTAGTGCGGACACAAGCTCCCATTTCCAAGCTTCAAATCTCTTTGTCCTTTCCTTACAGCAAGCTATGTTTGAACTACGCAAAGAGTAACAAACATGGTTAGTGGCTCTGAATTAACGATCCATTTATCATTGTGATTCTCCACTAAACAAGCCTCAATCACATGTAAATTACCCATACCGGTTTATTCATACGTGGGCAATTTTTCTTCCAATGCCCCTTTTGTCCGCACTTGAAGCACTTGGCTTTTGGCCGCTTCATTGCAACTGTTTTAGCAACTCGGAGTATTCGATTTCTTCTTTTTCTTGTTTTTGTTCTTTCCCTTGGGTTTCCCTTAGGTTTCACGAGTAACTTTCACCAAAAAATGCACTTCCCGCTTGACTAGAGACTATTCAAGACTCTCAAGCTCGTGCATCGCTTGAGCGAGGTCAAGATTCATCTTATTCATATTATAATTCATCTTGAATTGATTGAAGTACTGGCAAAGTGATTGTAAGAGAAGGTCAACTTTTACTTCTTGTTCAAACTTGACACCATGGTCATCGCCTTCTTGAAGTTTCTCGTCATTGTTAGACAATGATCTCGCACACTTCCTCCACACATCACTGTCTTGGTGACTGAATTCAACGCATTTTGCCTAGCAGAGCTGCTAGATGTAGCAAACATGCCATCAAGAGTCTGGAGCATTGTTACTCCACTCTCAATCATGCTCACTTGCTCTTGAAGGTGATTGGCGAGACTGGCTAAAATATAGCAGCAAACTGCCACATTCACCTTCTCTGCTGAAATTGAGTTCGAATTGCATCTGCAGCAGGCTGCGCTGGCATAGGGGTAGTTAGAACAAAGTTGAGCTTTTCATATTGAAGAACAATATCCGAATTAGCTTTCCATTGTTTGTAGTTTGTACCATCCATAGGTTTTTGGCTCAAGATTGTAGCTAAAGGATTGAATGAAGACATTTTTCTAAAAATAAGGAAAAACA
The DNA here is from genome assembly GCA_019022655.1 of Acacia acuminata. Classification (NCBI taxonomy): domain Eukaryota; kingdom Viridiplantae; phylum Streptophyta; class Magnoliopsida; order Fabales; family Fabaceae; genus Acacia; species Acacia acuminata. The sequence continues at coordinate 1,160,424 of JAFJYI010000247.1, forward strand.
CATTAACTACAAACTATAATTAACAACAAATAAAGATATAGCGCTAGTAGATTCTAATAACTACTATTCGTTTATTGTTTAACAATCCATTAGTTATCTTTACAAGACTTATGATGGGCAAGATTCTTGTAAAACTAATATTGTTCATTTGGGCCTTCGGGTTCCATTGCGCAGCCTCGATGGGAGGGTTAACAATTTTACCAAAGTTGAATGTATTTAACCATTGTTTACTTTCAAAATTATCTTTAGTGTCTAAGTGTTGCCGACGATGGGCCGTGCAAAACTTTACTAAAATTTTGAAAATATTAGGGTTTAATCTAGCGAAATCCGATTATCCTTATCCGATGGGGCTTGGCGATAACCATTTCACTAATAAACCCACAATTGGGGCCCGTAGGTTTTAAAATTAAATGCTTAATTTAAAACCTTCACCCATTCAATATTTTAAATTTAGAATTTTCAATTTCCAATAATTTGTTCAATTTAGAGTATTCTTTGTCCGAGATCAACAACTATATTTGAAATCATTAGGTATCTAAAATCTAGTCATGATTGGCGAGTGTGCGTCACATGACCATTTTAAATAACCCACAAATTACTCTCAAAAATACAATTCTCTTAGGAAATTTTCTGGATTATTTGTCTAGATTTTAATTCCACAATTAATTAATCCAATTATTATTCTAGATTTTAATTTAAAATCATAATAATTGATAATTAGTTTAGTGGATAACCTAAATAATCTCGCATAATAACTATCATACTAGTCGATTCAAGGCATAATAGCTACGATGCTGTTATGACATGTGATTATGCAACAATATGGCATCTTCCTATTCTATATGGCATGTTATTACAAACATCATGTTAATCGCAGATATAATTCATACAATTCAATAAAAGCATTAAATAATTAAACAAATAACTTTAATTCATGGCTTTCCTATAAAAATTTAAAAATAAAAATTGACAACTTTGGAATTCCTCTTTCGTCCAGCCCATAGTATCTCGTCTCAAGCCCCTTTAGGGTATCTATGGGTCCAAAAGCCCAAAAAACTCAATCCTTGACTAGAAACCTTAAGACACAAAAGAGGAACCTCGCCATCACTCTCGCCACGCCATCGCCCGAAGTTATCTTAGCACGATACTCTAGGGGAAGGACCGCCACGGGAGACGAGAACATGGCCACCGGAACCACCCAAAAAGGGTGTCCCACGCGCCGCCCTCACACGCGGCTCCTTGGCTTGCACGTGATGACCACTCGCAGCCGCTTGTGGCGTCACGTGGAGGCTCTTCTGGCATCGGTCCTCCCACCACTTTGGTCATCTTTCCGTCCTCTTTCCATTCATATATGGATCGTCCAAATTCAGGTCCAGAGGTCCACAAAAAGTGTTTGACAATGTTGAATGCTCATCTTCTTCGCAGTTTCTTGATCTCCAACTTTTACGTAAACTCCAAAAAATACATAGAAATTCCAAAAAAAAAAAAAATAGCAAGGAGGAAACCTAATCATATGGGATTAGCCTCCTTGTTACAAATCAAGAAATACGCGAGAGAATCTAACCATGGATTAAAGCGATTAACCGATTGAAATTAAAACTAATACCAAATATGAATTATAAACGAGTGACTAAAGAGCACATTAACCCAACAATTATTACCACCTTTGACCCAGAAAACAACAACAATAACAACTCTAGCTCCTTCTTTGTCATGTCTGGCTCTTTATTTCCGTCTTCTAGTTCTGTGAAAAAAGAGGAGCACTATGACAAAAACATCAAGAAAGAGAAGAACAATAATTACAATAATGATGGGATTATTAATGTTGTTGCTTCATGTTCATCCAATAATGATTGCTTTGTGTCTCATCCTCGTGAAGAAGAAGCTGTTCTTCCTGCTTTTGGATCTGGAGATTATGATCTAGTGGATGTGTTTAATTCTGCTGCATTTTATGATCCTCTTGGCGGGTTTGAAGATCTCTTATTTGAGATTATTTGATCAGTCACTCTATTTTGAATTTTTTTTTTTTTTCCGAAGTTGTAAGCTTAATCCGGCTTCAGGGATGTGTCCTTGAAACATTATATATAGGCTTTGGCTTCATCAAAGTATATAGGATCCATAATTAGCGTGTACTTTTTTTAATATACAGTGTGTACCTTGCTGAAAATTTTGAGAATAAATGTGCTATTTACGCTCTTAATATAAGCTATTTGAATCTTATTATTCCTTTTTCAAAGAAAAATCACTCTTCAATTTAGATCATTATTTTTTATAGGTAGTTGGTATTCTATTGTTCGTCTCTAAATTGTATTTCATTTATTTATTTATTTTTGTGAAAAACTTTGAAGTGTTTATATTAATTTAATGAATAATTTTTCCCCACCGTCACAAAATCAACTACAGATTATTCAGTGACAGATTTCTCCAGTCATAAATTGTTATTTTTGTTGCAAACAAGTTATATATATATATATATATATATATATGTATGTGTGTGTTGTCTATTTTCTACGGGTTTCTGTTGAGAAAATAATTAGAAATCGTCTTCTCGATATGTATCCCTGTCAGCATATATCACATCCTTTATCTTTTATTCTCATGGACGAGGTGTAGAAAATTTAAACCCACTATGACTTTATAATTTTTAAATTTCTTTTAACAAATTACTTTAGTGCTTAATCAACCTTTTTTATTTGTTACGCGCAAACAACTAGAATAGTAACTTAAAAATAATATGTCTAAATAAATGGTATTCGAACTATTTAATAAAAACATTTGGATTATTGAGGAAGCATTTATATACTATGGATATCAAATGAGATACAACTTGTTAAATATTTAGGTGGCTACTTTACCCCAATTTTCTCTTTGATTATAAGTTGTGTTCGAGTGCCGGCCAGTGGGGAAAATTATAAATTTGATGTATTAATATTAATTAAGAATAAATGAATTCGTCTGTGCAATATATAATAAGTCTAAATAATATGGCGTGATAGGTAATTAGTGATTAGTACTATAGATTAAAGTGTTAATCTTAGTTTAAAATAACTATTAGAACATTTAAAGGTGGGTTTTCAATAACAATTTATGTTATACAAGATAAATACGTGAGAGAGTTTTATCTTCGTTTTTACGTAAATAAACTAAGTTATTAAACCCGGATTGGCGATTCGGACCGAAAAACTCGGTGAAGTGGTTGGTAAACCGGTTTCGACACTAACTTTTCTTTTACTTTATATATATATATATATATATATATATTATTTTTAAAAATTTTCTTTATAATTTTATATTAATAATCCTGAAATCTTTGACTTTTCGGTTTGACTTCGGACAGCTCTAGTTTGACCATTGACCTTAACCTAGTATCTCAATCGGTTCAATGACCTGGTCTGGTTTTAATAACCTTAGAATAAACAATTTTGAGGCCTCAAACAAACACTTTGAGATAAAAAGATCTTCTACTCATTAAATATTTACATATGAATAGCTGAGCGCACCAAATTTAATGGAACCGGCTTTCCTCTAATACTACTCCCATTCAATGCTATCAGCTACGTTGAACTGTTTTCGTTTTGGCACAAAAAGCTAAACTTGTGCCCTTTTTTAAATATATATATATATATATATATATTAGGTAACCGAATGGTACTAAAAAGATACTTTAGATACTTGATCGGCAAAAACAAATACTTCATGATCTTAAAAAATTATTTTAGAATCCTAAAAAATATTTAAGGGTATTGAGTGGTAAAAAATACTTTAGGATATTGATCGGTACTTAAACAATACTTCATGATCTTAAAAAATTATCTTAGGATCTTGAAAAAATATTTTATGATCTTGACTAGCATTGAAAGGATACTTTATGATACTAAAAAAATATTCAATGATCAAAAAAATTATTTAGGATCTTAGAAAAATATTTCAAAGGTATTAATCTGGTATTTTAGGATAATCGATTGGCACTAAAATATGCTTCACAATATTTTTTTTAAAATCCTAAAATAATTTTTCAAGATTATAAAGTATTTTTTTAGTATTGTTCAATATTTTAATATATATATATATATATATATATATATATATATATATAAAAAAGGCACACGTTCAACTTTTTTGTGCCAAAACGTCCAAGCTTCAACACAATGAATGGCGGCGGATGAGAGTAGCATTGAAGGAAAGCCACTCCCAAATTTAATAATGTTCAGGAATTGATATTTTTTCTTTCCAACCATGGCACATCATATTTAAGGTTCCATCAGTTTTAAAAAGTTTATCTCTTTATATTAACGATCATTTGCTAGTACTATCACTTCGACCGGGTGGATCCATAAATTTATGGGAGGGGGCACCATTGGCGCGGGGGTTCGGGGGTAACACTCCCGATTTTTTTTTTTAAAGCAAAGCTTTAAATGCATTAAAAAATAAAAGAATATAAAAGGAAAAGCAAGACTAAGTGTGTTAGAAATAGGAAGGTTGAACACCATATATTTTAATAACAAAAGTATATTACAATAAAAACAATTATAATGTCATCCTTCTGCCTTATTTTTTGAATTCCATCATAATTGTCTCATTATCAATGCTATCAAATACATTTTTTTCAATATAAGACACTAACTAATCATTCAACCATTCATCCTTTATCCGATTGCGGGTTACGATCTTTATATATTTCATACCAAAATGCTCTTTCCACGGATACAGCTAGTTACTACGGACAAAGTTAATGCTAACTTTACAAGTAAATAAACTAAAGGATACACAATGTGTTTTTTTCCAACCATCCTCTTGGTAAGATCAACTATTCCTTACAACATATATTATCGCTAAGCTGTTCATTCCAGTAATTAGACAACTTGGACAAAATCGAAACTACCAGCAATCTTTGCGCAAGATTTCACAGACTCAACATGAGGTTCTGCTTATTCTCATGTGTGTCATTTTATGAATCCTTTAGAAAAAAATTTGATAGATTGAAAAAAAGTTGGGGGGCACGTGGCCCCAACTTACAACGTGCATCCGCCTCTGGTCACTGGATATATCCATGTCAATAGGGTTATATAGGTATCATCCATCAATCTTAGAACTAGCTATGATACATAAATGATAGAAAAATCACTGTTAGGTCCTAAGGAATTAATCACACAAAAATCTTATATCAAATTACCCTTTTTGTAGTTAATCGGGTGAATTCCCTTCACAAAAAAGTCTCATTGTCAAAATGGCTTTATTAGTTATTGAAATGTCCATATGAAAATCTCGTTGTGAAAATGGCTTCTAATGTTGTCAAAATGCTTTTTGCATGTTGTCAAAAATTCTCCGAAGTTTTTCTCCGGCATGTAGAATTTTAGAAAAGCTAGACAATTTTTGGCAACATGAAAGACCATTTTGACAACATAAGAAGCCATTTTCACAACGAGATTTTCATAGAGATATTTTAACAACTAATAAAGTCATTTTGACAACAAGAAAATCATTTTGACGAGAATTTTTTATGAGATGAATTCGCCTTATTCACAATTAATTACAAAAAGGTCCCTATAGACTTTTTGTAAGGGTAATTTGGTGTTGGAATTTTTTGTAATTAATTTCATACCTTAGGACCTAACAGTGTTTTTCCCTAAATAATATGTGACAATACTATTGATTTATTTGTTTATTTGCCAACGTCAATACTGTTGATTTATAATTAGTGTGGGAGCTTACAAATTTTTGTTAAATCTTTAGTTAGCAAGACAAATGACATATATTTCATTATCCTATTTTCAACCAACATGTGTGTATTGTGTTTTGGTGTTTACCATTAATTATAGGTTAAGAATTTTTTTTTTTTTTTTTTTTTTTTGAGGGACGCTCAATTTTGAAGTTATGATAAACACACACACACACACACCCGAAGTTTGGGACAAATTTCGGAAGTTTTCTCCCCCAATGTTCGAGGGGAAGCTGGATCTAGATGAAGCACTAGAGTGGCTGAAGCGTTTGGAAAAGATTTTTAAAGTTATTGAGATCAGCTCACAACAGAAGGTGCTAGTTGCTGAGCAACTAATGCAGAAAGCAGCTCAAGAATGGTGGGGAGAGCACCAAAATTAATGATGCGAAATAACTTGGGAGGAGTTCAAGGAAAAGTTCGAGAAGTATTATTTCCCTTCTTCGTCCGAGTAGAAAAGGAGCTGAATTCCTCACCTTCAAGCGGGGAGTTACACGAAGAAGCATTCATTGCACGCTTCCTAGAATTGTCTAAGTTTTGCAAATACTCGCAAGACAACTCAAAATGGATGTGTGTTCGGTTAGTAGAGAAAGTTAGACCAGATTTGAAGACGGCTTTGTCACCATTCATTAATGACATTGATGATTTTGAAGAGTTGTGTGACAAACTACGCACCATAGCCAAAAGCAAGCGAGAAGAAGAAGCTGAAAGAATGAAGGGATTCCAGTCCAGAGCTACACCTCCCATGAGACCTATTGGGGGGATTACTAAGAAGCCCGAGTTATAGCTTCGGTGGTGGAAGGACACGGTTCGTCACCATCAAGAAATAGTCGGTGGACCTCCAAGGAGTCATTTTAGTGGGCCTCGGAGGAGTCATTTCGGTGGGCCTCGGAGGAGTCATTTTAGTGGAGCTCGAACTCTCATAGGGGATCCATGCGCCCCTATTGCTAGCACTTGACCAATAGCCGAAGTGTGCTAAGTGTGGAAGAGTGCACCAAGGAAATTGTCGATATGTTACAAGTGTGGGAAGCCGGGCCATATCTTCAAGTTACGTGAGGAAGGCTCTCGAGGAGCCAATGATGCTAGAGCTCCAGTTTCAGGCAGAGTATTCGCACTATCACACCAGGAGGCCAGTACTTCACCGAACCTGATTAAAGGTATTATCAAACTCCAAAGCTTTAAAATTGAAGCTTTATTTGATTCTGGTGCTACCCACTCTTTTATATCTTATGCTTGTGTGCCTCGATTGAATTTATGTATATGTAAATTGCCTCTCCATATGATTGTTTCTACACCGGCGGGAGCTTCGGTGAGAACTTCTCAGGCTTGCCTAAATTGTACAATCGAGTTCAATGGTAGGACCTCAGCTATAGACCTTGTTTGTTTACCCATGAAGGGTATTGATGTGATAGTGGGAATGGATTGGTTGTCGGCAAATGACGCCACCCTTGATTGTAAGAGGAAGACCATTTCTCTCCCGGTTGACTCTGCTAGCCCTAGTAAACCACAATCGTTATCTACAGTGCAAGTTGAAAAGTCTAATCATACGGGTTGTCCCGCGTACATGGTGTTCTTCTCCATTGAAGCAGAAGGGGAAAGAGGGGTAGAAGACATTGAAGTGGTAAATCAATTTCTGGAAGTATTTCCAAAGGAGATGATATGTTTACCCCCAGAGAGAGAAGTAGGGTTCTCTATTGATCTTGCACCTGGGACGGGGCTATCTCTAAAGCTCCTTACCAAATGTCTCCATCAGAACTAGCAGAATTGAAAAAACAAATTGATGACTTGATGGAAAAGGGCTTCATCAGGCCCAGCGTATCTCCATGGGGATCGCCTGTGCTTTTTGTGAAGAAGAAAGATGGGAGTCTCAGGCTATGCATTGATTACCGCCAATTAAATAAGGCAACCATAAAGAACAAATATCCTTTGCCAAGGATCGATGATCTACTTGATCAGTTGACCGGAGCTTCCGTATTCTCCAAGATTGATTTGAGATCAGGCTACCACCAATTGAGGGTCAGAGCGGAAGATGTCTCGCGCATTCGAGAACTAGATATGGGCACTATGAATTTCTTGTTATGCCATTTGGGCTAACTAATGCTCCATTTGTATTTATGGATTACATGAACAGAATCTTTAGGCCCTATTTGGATAAGTTTGTAGTGGTCTTCATTGATGACATCCTTATCTATTCTAAGGATGAAGAAGACCATAGAGAGCATCTCAGAGTTGTATTGCAGGTGTTGAAAGAACATAAGCTCTATGCGAAGCTGTCTAAGTGTGAATTTTGGTTAAAGGAAGTAAAATTCCTTGGCCATGTCGTATCAGCTGAAGGAGTGGCAGTCGACCCCAATAAGATTGATGCAGTGTTGAATTGGGAAAGGCCGCAGAGTGTCACCGAGATTAGGAGCTTTCTGGGATTGGCTGGCTATTACAGAAGGTTTATTAAAGGCTTTTCACAGATAGCCATGCCTTTAACTAAGTTAACTAGAAAGGACCAACCGTACATATGGAACGAGAAGTGTGAAAGCGGCTTTTCAAGATTTGAAGACTAAGTTGACTACGGCACCGGTACTTGTAATTCCGGATCCTACTCGAATTTCACTTTGTACACCGATGCTTCCAAGAAGGGTCTTGGGTGTGTGCTAATGCAAAATGGCAGGGCAGTTGCTTATGCTTCCCGACAATTGAGGTCACATGAAGAAAACTATCCTACTCATCACTTGGAGTTGGCAGCAGTAGTATTTGCTCTGAAGATTTGGAGGCACAATCTCTATGGTTCACAATTTGAGGTCTTTAGTGACCAAAAGAGCCTGAAGTAACTGTCTAACAAAAAAAAGCTTAACATGTGGCAAAGGAGGTGGATAGAGTTTCTCAAATATTACAACTACGAGTTGAAGTACCATCTAGGAATAGCAAATGTTGTAGCGGATGCCCTAAGCGAAAGTCAATCCATGCAGCCCGGTTGATGGTCGGGGAACATAGATTGCTTGAAGATGTGCGAGTACATCTATTGATGTAATGTCGGGACTAGTTGCTACCATGGAAGCATTAACCATTGAAAGTACAACTTGGAAAGAAATTAAATTCACTCGGCTTGAGGATGAGTATTTATTGGGTGTCGAGAAGATATTGAAGAAGGAAAAGAGTCGATTCGAGATTGGGGAAGACGGGATATTAAGGTATAAAGGAAGAGTGTGTTTACCTAATGATGGAGAGATAAGAAAGCTCATGCTTGAGGAAGCTCATAGGAGCAAATACACTATTCACCCTGGAGCAACCAAGATGTATCATGATCTTAAGCGGAATTGGTGGTGGCGGGGCATGAAGAAAGATGTGACTGAGTTTGTTGCTCGTTGTTTGACTTGTCAGAAAGTCAAAATTGAACATCGGAAACCCCGGGATTGTTACAGAATTTGGAGATCCCGAATGGAAATGGGACAAAGATTTCCATGGACTTCATCATGGGACTTCCTCCAACTACATCTGGACATAATGCCATTTGGGTAATTGTTGATAGATTGACTAAGTCGGCTCATTTTCTGGCTATTGCAGAAAGTACTCTCTTGAGAGACTAGCGACAATTTATATGAAGGAGATTGTCAGATTGCATGGGGTACCGAAGAGCATCGTATCAGATCGTGATCCACGATTTACTTCACGATTTTGGGAAGCATTGCAGGATGCTATGGGAACTCGTTTGCAGTTTAGCACTGCTTACCATCCCCAAACTGATGGGCAGACTGAGAGGACTATACAGACTTTGGAAGACATGTTGCGAGCATGCGCAATTGAGCTAACAGGAAGTTGGGACACTCACCTTCATTTGGCAGAGTTTGCATATAACAACAGTTATCACTCAAGCATCGAGATGGCACCTTATGAGGCATTGTATGGAAGGAAGTGTAGATCTCCTGTTTGTTGGACAGAATTGAATGAACGGAGGTTACTGGGTACGGATTTGGTGGACGAAACTACTCAGAAGATTAAGATAATTCAACAGAAACTTCTCACTACCCAAAGCAGACAGAAGAGTTATGCCGATAGAAGAAGACGACCGTTGGAGTTCATGGCAGGCGAACATGTATTTCTCAGAGTCACACCGATGACGGGCATTGGCGCAGCGATTCGAGCAAAGAAGCTTTCACCTCGTTTCATGGGTCCCTATGAGATCTTGGAGAGGGTGGGACCGGTTGCTTACTGAGAATCGCATTACCCCACGGCTTGCGAACCTTCATGATGTCTTCCATGTATCGCAATTGAAGAAGTACCAACCGGACTCTTCCCACGTTATTGAAGTGGAGGAGATAGAACTCAGAGATAATATGACATACAAAGCCGAACCAGAGCGGGTTGTTGATGCTAGGGATAAGAAGTTAAGGAATAAGACCATCAGACTCGTAAAGGTTGTTTGGAAAGGAATGGCTCCTGGTGATGCCACGTGGGAGACAGAAGAAAAGATGAGGCAAGAGTGCCCTTACTTGTTTAACTAGGTATGTCTTTTAGCTTATGAGTCGAATTTTGAGGACAAAATTCTTTTTAGAAGGGGAGAATTGTAACATCCCAATTTTTTTAATAGTAATTAAGTGCTATTAGGATATGGTTTATTAAGTAATATGGGTTTAGAGAAAAATTTAGAAGTATAAAATTAAGAGTTGAAAATAATAATAATAATTAAATAAATATATTGTCAATTCTTAAGTTGATTAATTAACAATGATAAATGATATTGATGAGAATAATAAGGAGAAGAAAATATGTAGAAGAAATATCTTTATGAAATAATCTGATCTATATCTAAATAAAAAGAAAGAGATCAGAAATAAAATAATTTTATTTTATTTTATATTCAAAATAAAAATATTTTAATAAGAGCCAAACCCTAACCCTACTCCTATAAAACCCTTTTTACTGCTCACACCTCCAACTCACGGCGCCGCACCAGCATACCTTGGGCACGCGCAGGTGTTCTTCTTCTTCTCTACATTTTTATGCCCTTTTATCTTTCTTTCCTTGAATGCTGAAAACTGTTGCACGTCTTGTCAACTGTAGGTTGCTATCTAATAATTAAGTATTCTTGTCCACATCTTCTCCAAGTTTCTTGTTAGGTTCGTGGATTTTACTCACGAGCCATATCTATACTATCAAATCCATTGTGTGCATATATATATTATTTTCTCCCAAGACTTGTTTTGTCCTTTGCTTTGTGGATGTATCGGACCCACATATATTAAAATTCACTTTCCCTCTTTCAATTCCAACCTCTAGATTTTTAGTGTATATAAGAATTTAAATCTATCCAAACCCATCAAACATTTATTCCTCACCTTTATACCTGGATGGGCGTTCTCAAGCTTCTACATGGGCATACATATATTTTATTTTATATGATCTCCCTTTTCATCCCATTCCTATAACTCTGGTCCTTCCTTCAATTTTTCCTTCTTTTTCTTCTCTTTTGATTTTTACTTTACCTTTCTTTTCCACAATATCTCCATACATCACGTCTTTGTTTCGGATTTTTATTCATGGATATAAATATTTCAATTTCCAAAATCCCACTACTATTTCCACCGTCCTATCTTGTATGTGTGTGTATAAACATAAATATATACATTACTCCCATGATCTCTGAACTTTTGTTGTGCGTGTGTGAATACACACATATGACTATTAATTTTGAATCCTTGGCCTTTGATAAACTATTTTATATTTCCACATAATCTATTTTGCATGATAAACACAATTTAATTCACGGGGGGCTATTGTGTGTAGTGAATACTAGTTTTAGATGGTAGTTTTAAGTATGTAAGAGTATCTTTAAAACAACTTTAGAATAATTCGAGTAATAAACTAATAGATATTTATGTTGTGACTTTATAGACTCTCATTGAGAGCTTTGGAGTAGCTCTTTATGTGATTTACTTGTGAGTAGGGAGTAACAGGTAACTCGAATATTCTTCCATATACTTGTGAATTGTATGTGATTGTGAGTAACCATCTTTTATTTAAAAATTAAAGGACTGAATTTATGTATATGTGTATGTATTGTAAATTGATATTTTATATGAATTGAAGCATGATTTAATGTACCTTGACATTTAATTATATTATTGGTAATTTAATATATGCTTGACATGGCGGATGCATATGTGATGGGTTGGAGTAAGGAGGGATTTGTATGTTGAGATCTTTTACCACGTGGTATGTCATCACGTACACGGTGGATGACACTTGTCGTGGCCCCTTCTCCCATGTTTTCCTTTGGCCGAGATAGCATTGGAGCTGTGGGACATGTGACACCTCCTTAGTTGTGTTGTTTTAAGGAGGGGAGCCATAGTCCATACTTGAGCTCTATACCTTTGGCCGGGTATATCTTAAGTTTTGGTGAGCTTGGAACCATCCAGTCAAATGGATGAGTTGCTATTGGACTATGTGTTAGCCTATGGCTCCAGTCAGCAGTTGAGGATGGACGGTGATATAAGGGAGGAAGCATATTGCATATTGTATCATTGTACGGTTCACATTGACATTACGATAAGAAATGTTGTATGAAATTATGGTACACACAAATATATATATAATCAGTTCCTGTTTTTTTTGTCATATGTGACTTGCTTGTGTACGGTAGAAACTTTCAGTAGTTACTGAGATTGTCAAATCTCACTCTATATTAACAATTTTCAGGTGATTGTTCTAGTAAGGAGCGAGGGAAGGAATCTATGGAGTGAGCCATGAAGGCTCGGCTTTGGCTCCTAGAATTTATGTTATGTCGTTTTATTTGCCATGACTCTAAGACTTCTGCTTTGTATTTTATTATAAAATATTTTGAGAGTTTATATTGACTCAAAAACATATTTTGATTTGAACCAGTTGTGTATTTTTATGATTTGGATGTTGATAATCTATGTTGGAGATATTTCAAATGTTTTGGATAAGATTTTAGGTGTTGGATTTTGGGGTGTTACACCGGGAATAGATGGTTTTCCTCCGTTGTTCTATAAGTCTAATTGGTCTACGGTGGGATCTGCTCTATGTGATTTTGTGAAGAAGGTGTTCAAACGGGAAGTCTCTCTTAAGGAGGCTAATCAGACACTTATCTCTCTCATTCCTAAAAGAGAAAGTGTTGAATTGGTGTCTCATTTTAGACCTATTTCATTATGTACTGTGCATTATAAATGTGTTACGAAGGTGTTAGCTATGAGATTGAGGGGTGTTATGAATGACCTAATCTCCCCCTTTCAATCTAGTTTTATTAAAGGAAGACGCATCCAGAATAATATTGTTGTGGGCCAAGAGATTCTTCATATTATGGGGAAAAATAGGAGTAAGAAGGGTCTTATTGCTATGAAGATTGACTTAGAGAAGGCTTATGACAGGAATAGCTGGGTGTTTCTGAGACAGGTACTATCTGATGCTGGCCTTGGAAGGGATTTGGTGGATATTATTATTGACTGTGTTTCCTCGGTATTGTACAATGTGCTATGGAACGGTATTATAACTGAATTTTTCTCTCCTCTGAGGGGGATCAGGCAAGGGGATCCACTTTCTCCCCTTCTCTTTGTTCTGTGTATGGATAGGTTATCCCACTTAATATGTGATGCGGTGGAAGATGGTAGGTGGGAACCTATTTATGTTACGAGAGGTGGACCTAAAGTGTCTCACTTAATGTTTGCAGACGATTTACTTCTATTTAGGGTTGCCTCTAAGAGTCAAGCTACATGCATGTTGAATTGTCTTCAGGAGTTTATGAGTGCCTCAAGATAAAGGGTCAATGTTGATAAGTCATCTTTGTTTTTCTCCCCCAGAGTGCCTTTGCATATTAAAATGCAAATTAAGGCAATGACGCATATGCATATATCTAGCGAGATTGGGAGATATCTTGGTTTCCCCTTATCTCGGAATAGAAGACCTAGGGAGAAATTCCAATATATCATTGACAGAGTTAAAGCAAAGTTGAGTGTATGGAAGGCAAACTGTCTCTCTATGGCAGGTAGAATCACTCTAGCAAAGTCGGTTATTAGCACTATTCCTATGTATTCTATGCTAGTTGCTAATTACTGACAAGTGTTTGCAAGGAAATTGAGCGTCTGCAAAGGAATTTTGTATGGGGGCACGATAGTGGTGGCAAGCATTTCCATTCTATTGGTCGGGAGCTTATTACTAGACCTAAGGAATATGGTGGTTTGGGTTTTAGAAGAATTAGCTCGGTAAATCAAGCTTGTGGTGCTAAGCTCTCTTGGAATTTAATTCAGGGAGCGAAGGGGTTATGGGCTGAGGTTCTCTCTAATCGCTACATGTTGAGGGATACAGAGTCTCTTTTATCTTATCAGGCTGGAGATTCCGAGCTATGGAAATTTATTTGTGACCAGAGGAGGTGGTTGATCAAGGTTCAAAATGGTTAATTCGTAACGGGCTGGTCGTTAATTTCTTTCATTACTGTTGGGTGGGAGATAACATTAAGCTTGCTGATTTTTGTCCTTGGCCCTTGTCTGCGGGAGAGGAGGATTCTGTGGCGTCTGATTGGGTGGAAGAAGGAGTGTGGGATCTTAGCAAAATCACCTCCGTCATTAATTTTGATGGCCTGAGGAGAGTCTTGACGGTCTTACCTCCTAGGCTTGATGCAGATTTTGATCTCTTGGCTTGGGGCGCATATGGGGATGGTCAATTCTCTATTAGAAGTGCCTACTTCCTTATTGAACCTAATCCTCTTTCTCTTCGGGATACTGTTTTTAAAGACGTATGGAAGTGGAATGGAGCTGAGAGGATCAGGCTGTTTATGTGGAAGGTGGCGTTGAATAAACTGCCCACTAATCTCTGGCGAAGCTCCTGGTCGAACAGTTCTGATGCTTGTGGTATGTGCAATTCTGGGCCGGAGGATATTTTACATATTCTCTGAGACTGTTACTATGCTAAGAATATGTGGTCTACTTTGATTAAACCCAGGTATAATTCTTCATTTTTCTCTTGTGGTTTGAGAGCCGGTTAGTTTTAAATCTTAAAAACCAGGTAGGGTGTAAGTGGGAAGGGAACTAGAATCTTTTCTTTGGGGTGGCTGTATGGAAATTCTGGGATTGGAGGAATCAATGTATTTTTTATTGTCATTTTGTTAAGCCATGTAATTCGGGTTTGGTTATTTATTCTCTTTGGTCCAGATTTGTATCTGTTAATGTTCCCTCGAACCTTTTAAATCTAAGAAGTGATGGCCAGAGTTCGCATTGGGAGAAACCGCCTTCTGGCTGGTTGAAATTAAATGTTGATGGGGTAAGTGCTCTCCAGACAGCTAATGCAGGGTGCGGAGGAGTGATCTGGGATTGTTTGGATAACTGGGTGGTGGGATTTACTAGATCCATTGGTGATTGTAACGCCACTGGCCGAGGAATGGGCTATTGTTGACGGTTTACAACTCGCTTGGGATTTGGGCTTCAAGAATATTATTTTGGAGTCGGATGCGGACTACGTTATTAATATGCTTCTTGACTTAGCTTATACTTCCTGTAGTAATTTAGTTGTGAAAGCCAAAGAACTATTGGGTTTGACATGGCATGTGGATGTTAGAGTTATTCTCAAGGAAAGTAATAGAATAGCGGATGTCTTGGCCAAAAAGGGTATTTCCAACTCTATTCTTCTTGATGAGTGCCCTATTAGCTTGAGGGCCTGAATTGACCAAGAGTGTTTGGGATTAAATTCCCCTTTAGTGTAATTTATTTTCTTTCGCGGTAGGCTTTTATGCCATCATTTTTAGCCAAAAAAAAAATGCTGCTCCCCTCGGACACATGCTTCTCTTTATCGTTGCCCATAACTCTTATGAGTAAACCTCAAGGTTACCGACAGAGAAACCGAAACACCGTCCTTCCATTAAATTCAGAGCAACATACGCATCCGCGTTTTAATATGATATATACATTTATGCTTGAAATATTTACATCAATTGACCCAACTTAACCCTAACTAGTCGCTATTCCTAATTCCTATGTCCTACTTTTCATTTGCCTTGACTTTTTATCCCCAAACAGACTCATAGTTTTGTTTCAAACCCCTGTAAGATGAGCCAAGGGGATTTCACTTCATCAATCTAAAGAACTATACACATATTAGCCACCACATGAAACCAAACGGGGCCACGTTGATTAGGGTCATCTTAAAAATTGATAACCCCACTCCCTCCCGTGAGATTTGCTTCCCTCTAAGCGAAAACAAAGCCGCAGGATAATGCCATCAAACAGAAAGCCGCTTCCTCCACTTCCCCTACCTTCCTTTTCCTCTGGCATCTTTGTTTCTTCAAAACAGCCGGCACGCTCTGCAACAAAACCTCCTCACCCCATCCTAACATGTTCATTTCCAACGATTCCCTCCAATGATTGTCACTAGAGGCTGCGGCAGATGTGGAGATGACCGGGACAGTGACGGCATCAACTGCGCCGCCGCTTGAATTATGAGTTCCCTCTCTTTTCCTATCCAGCCCTTTGTTCAATCTCACCGGAGAAGCCCTTCTCTTCCTGTATCTAATCCCACAAGCGTTGCATAGCGTCTGCATCACAAAATACTGGTTTCTCAGATTCTCGTTCCCAAAACCAAACTCCCACAGCCAAGCCTATTGTCACAATAATTGCGACAAGATACAACATACAGGAAGAAAAATTTAAGCCATGTATGACACAGCCGCTGAGAGAAGACGAGGTTCAGTACAACAAAATGAATTAAATCAGGGACCCGTATATCAATATAAACATATAACAAAAGCACAAATATAGGAACGGACGACCACAGAAGTGGATTGTATTCAAGTATGAAACTAGGTGAAAAGAACAGTTGACGCCTTCACGGCGCGAGAAAAAATTGCTATCCCAAACAAGGTTCAATTTGCGCAAAAGCCACGCCAAAATAAATGAATAAATAAAAGTTATAAATGTCGACTAGTAAGCATCAAAGCAGGCATAGTACAAATAATAGCCGGAGAAAGGGGAGGACGAGGTGAAATTGGAGGAGGCGTATGTATTCCAAGAAAGATCAACAGTGAACAAAGGTGGACTGAATAATAACACACCAACAACCTAAAATTGACCCATGACCAACCAGATTAAAATAATGATGATAGCCAAGAAGTCACTCTAAGACAAACAAGGAAGACAAATGAGCTACTAGTACTAGAAAGTGGGGGGAGTAACGTCAAGCGAGAATTAAATCATAATGAGTTGCAGTGGTGGGCATCACCTTGGGCCCAGCTGGCCCTCCTCTCCAGAGTGGAGTTTTAGTGGTTTTGCAATCACTGCAGCACTTATTGATGCCACTCGATTCATCCGATGAAGATTCCTGCATTATAAACAACACGGATTATAAATATAAAGAGGACAGGACCACGATTAATCCAAAGTGAAGACTCATAATTCACTCAGGAGCACCTTCACATTTAGATCCATCTTATCATCGATCTACTTCAGTAAGAATCCAAATCAAACAGGTCTTACAATCGCCAGAGGGAAAAAATTGGAAACGCCGAGGAGAAGCCAGAAGCAGAGCGAGGGATTGACGAGGAAGGTTGAAAATGGCAATGGAGGAAGTAAGAATTGAAGTCAGGAAAGGGAAGAAGAAGAACGATAATGGGTTTGACGAGAGGTGTTGTTGCAGAACTAGCCGGCTAAATAAAACGCAGCTGCAGACTGTGTGAAGATGGAGTGACGGAGGAGATACAGTGAAAGAACCGACAGTGTGAAAATACGCAAAACCCTAGCGCGGGGGAATGTAATGACGGAAATGCCCCCATTGTTGCAAAAAATTAAACAGGGGCACCCAGCCAAATTTCATGAATTGGCGCGGCCACGTGTGCATCTGCCGTCTGGTGTCTACGCGCGAATGATATGGAAATTTCAAGAGACCTCTGTTGACGTGGCTCTCTTCTACAAACCCCCGAATCCAAGTTCCCTGTGCCCCGTACGGGACAAGCTATTCACCATGCCTTTTATAAAAAAATAAGATTACGAACATGGAGATGGTGCAGTGATATAAGTGACTTTGAGTTTTGAATTTGATTCTCAGTTCTAACTTCTAACACTTGTATTAGGAGAATTCCGAACTGATTACTTCCTAATAATATTAAAAAAAAAAAAAAAAAAGATTGAGGGATGTTTTAGAAGTTTTTAACATATTATAAAAATTACTCTAGTATTATTTAACTAAAACACTGAACATAACATATTCTCTCCTGTCCACGTAATTTTTTTTACATAATTATTATATGTAACTAATTTTAATTATTTCTTTACATAACACAATTAGATTAATTCTTTTCATCAATGAGGATTAAGCGGTTGGTTAAGGCGTTGGCCTTCACCCTAAAAGGGAAGAGGTTTGATCATTGATCGATGTGAATGTGAGGGCCTCATTGGTGGGCGATCAGAAATCGCTGTAAGCATTTTCTTTGAGAGAAGGCGTCTTCGACTTCGATAAATCCGGTGTCTAACCCCACCTAAACTTTTATATATATATATATATATATAAAAAGATTAATTCTTTCTTATAAAAAGACAGGTAGGAGTGCAAGGAAATGACACATTTGATTTTGTGAACATAATTCCTTGATTGATGATTTGGACAGCGGCAAAGAGCGGAGGTTGACGAAGTTAGTGAAGAATAGGTAACGGCGCCAGAAGCCATTCAATGGCCAGCAGTAATAAAACCCATCTAAGGTTGACAGTGATGAAGAACTAATCTACTCTACTCACACTCTTCTCCCCAATCTCCACCATTATGGCCACCAAGATTTTTTACTCCACAATTCCCGTCATTCAGAGGAATGACAACTCTAGTCTCTTCAAGATTTGGCTGGAGATTGCGCATTCTATGCTTAAACCACATTACAAATAACCTTCAAGGAGACCGCTTTAGGCTGGAGGTGGATGGTTCTGTTCTTACAATTAGCAGAAGTGGTTGTGGCGGAGTTATTCGCCAGTAGGATAATGGTTGGATATGTAGGCAAAACTGTAAACTCGGGGCCGCCCCGACCTCCTATCTCGGAGCTGCTTAGGATCTTGAATGGCCAAAACTTATGCTGGTTATAAAGTTTCACGAATATTGCACTTTTTTTATGATTACAATTTAATTTTCAGGAGCTGTAACGGAAATCACCTCTTTAGGAATATCGTAGGGATTAGCAGGTAGCTCTCTCTGTCATACAGTAAGAGAGGATAATGGCTTGGCTAACCATTTAGCTAAAGCATCAAAAAGTATGAAAAACAATTTTTGTATTTAAATCAACCATCACCTTTTAGGCAAGAGATAATCCAAGTCTTAAAACTATTTGTACATTTATTTGTTAAATTTAAATTAAACTTTAACAATTTTAATTTTGTACTTATTACATAATTTTATAAAATATTAAATCTCAATCATCTAAAAAAACGCTTCATCAAAGTTAAATACAGAATGTTTGAGTGCATGCTAGTAGCCAGAGGCAGACCTACGTGTTAGACAAAGGCCCTACCACTGGTGCCCACCTTTCATAAATTTTCTAGCCCCTGCTAGTGGCGTCAAATATCAATAGATTCTTTATAAAAAAAAAAAAAATCAATAGATTAATCCCACAAAATAATAATAATAAACACCGAATGTTTCCCCTGCAGCAAATCAACAACCACTGAATCCGCAGGACGCTAGGCCGAGGGCGAAATCTGACCATGCAAAAAGCGAATGGAGTTGTGATTGAGTAATGAAGGGATTTTTGGCCTTCAGGGCAACTATATGTGACATTTGAGAATACAACAGAGTTCTTCCACAGAAATTTCACACGCCAAATTAATACGACTCTAGAGAATGGAATGAATAACAAACTTCAGAATAAATTTCATCCACAAAATCGTTTACGAGAATGGGGAAAGGAAAGCAAAAAATCCAACACTATCCTGGCCAGACAGTAGCTTTTGGAATTTGACAAAAACACCCAAACAAACAAGGGGAATTTACTGACTCAATGTATAATAATGGGAGGAAAAATCATGACTCCACTAAAATTATTAATGCCCGAACAGTGGGAATGATGACCTGGCAAAGAACTCAAGTATCATACAATTCTGGAGCGGCCAGAAACCAAGCCACCCATCTACCTCCCCATGACGTGTGTAAAACCAGCTGTTACAAAAACCCAAGCCGGCCCAGCAACCTTCTATTTACCAAGGCTGGATCTTCATAGGTTCCAGCGCGCAATGATGACATGAACTAAATTCCAAACTGTTGTCTCGTCAACTGGAAGAATATTCATCTGTACATCAGCCAAGAATCTTGCAGTCAACAGAGTTCCAAATAATGTCAATACAATAAAGGCAAAACAAAAAACATGCAAGTGGCAAATTTATGAAAGATGACATTGCAGAAACGTATAAATACCTTCAGTTAAAGTTGAATCCCCCAGAAGGCACAGCAGGAACCTCAGAGCCATCAAAGTTGAACCCTGACTGGGAAGTGTCCCCTGGAGGCAGTGTCTCATCTTCTTCCTCCAACCAATATGTCTCCAGAATTTTCACCGCCTTCTCATAAATCTCAGTGTTATCATGACTCTGTAGATTCTCAATTTTCTCCAAACCCTCGGCATCATCAATTAGTTGGGCATAATGATTCACATCACTTACTTGGGCATACAGACTCACATCCCCGTGTTACCCATATTTTTATCAGCTTCTCCAACCTTCAAGATGTTTTCAAGCCCCTCCAGGCAAACAGTCACAATTCTAGGATCAGGGCAGATGAGAAGATCACACAAGGGCTTAATACACCCCTGACTAACCAGGTACCTGTCCAATCAAGGAAATACAATTGATAACAGAATTGTAAAACCACTAAAACCCAGGAAAAATTACAAGAAGAAGCTTCTTCCCATACTTGATTTGATCATGAGATCCACCAGATGTAGCATTAGAGACAGCCCAAGCGGCCTCTTTCTTAATATCAAACTCAGCATTTTGAAGAAGATCAACGAGGGGACCAATTAAATTGGCCTCGACTACAGCCTATTTAAGAGGGAAAATGTATTTTTCTGTCAACATGAGACCGGAAAAATTACAATTTCCAAGCATCCCGAAAATTCATCACAGCAAAACTAAACACGAGAAACTTAAAAACCAACCTGAATCTGTTGTTTATTCCCTGCTGTGATATTTGATATGGTCCAACAGGCTTCCTTCTTTATGCTTTTCTTATAGTTGTTTGTTAATAGATTCAAAAGACAAGGAAGTGCTTGATGGTTGATTATAACCTATACATGAACAGAAGCACATTCAAACAAAAAGAAACAAAAACCTAAATAGTGGACAAGGTCAAGTGTCTTTCAAGACATAACACATCCATCCAGTGAGGAAATCTCAAAGAGGATTTTAGACAAAGAATCAAGTTAATTTATCTATCTTATACTAGTCAAGAATAAATTTCAACGTTGCTCACCAATCAAAATACCTTTACATGACTTAGCACTAATACGTTATAAATATATTTTATAGCACCAATAAATTGTATATATTTTCTATTTTTGGGAAGGTGTAGAGCAAACTAGTAACAAACTAAGAAAGAATTCGCTATGAGCAGACATACAAGCCATTAACATTCAACGGGAACTGGAATCAGCATAGCTAAGAAGAGCTAAAGAAGGTTCAGACACCAGCTGAAATTATTTCTTCCATATGCTCAACATTAACAAACATCACAAAGAAAATATGATAAAGAATGAAGCAACAATAAAGAGACAATTCTCCAACAAAAAAGCATATGAGTAAGGGATGCTGTCACTTATTAGCTTGAAATTAAAACATAAGTGAGCACTATGAACAAGAAGACACATTTCTGAACAATACCTGAGTTTGCATATCATCACCAGTGACAATATTTCCAATTGTACGAAGAGCAGGAATAAGCACAGAAGAGGATGAATGCCTGTATAAGAGCATAGGATTATAAATTTCTTGCCAAGCCAGAATGTAGTGCATTATTGGACAATCATTAAACAGAAACAGATTACTCACAACAAAAGCTCAACAAGCCGACCACATATGGCAGCTTCAATTACAGCTTGAATTTTGTCATTTGTACCATCAGATAGATATGAAAGTGCCCAGCAAGCATCCGTCAAGACTTCTTCATCATTTGAGTGGATAAGACGGGCGAGAGCAGGGAGTGCAGGTTTTACCTGTGGAAACCCATGAACGAACGAATCAATGGATGCATTTAATGAAAGAAAAACTTGTGAAACCGTCAGTGACTCATCAGTGCTCTAGTGCATGCTCAATAATGTTCAACAAGAAAAACCAACTAATATAACAGTCTCTAACATCTACCCCCACTTGCAGAACAGACAGAAACCAAATTTCAACGTCGATTACCACTCAAAAAAGCTTGGCGCTGCACACCACACGCCACGGCCAACAAATTGAAAAAAGAGCACACACACATCAAGAAACATGTAAAGTCATCAAAACCCAGTTAGACATTGAAAATATATCAAATAAATGTGATGAGGCCTTCAGTGGAGAAGTAAAAGTTATTACATTAGGCTGTTTATATGCCAACCAGTACTTCTGGGGAAAAAAGAAAAAGAGGGAGAAGGGGGAGGCTGAAATCCACATTCTTGTACCTGTTCAAAAGGAGGTTGTGGCTTGCCCCTGCAGAAATTTGAAAGCGTCCAGGTAGCATTTCTAAGCATAGAAAGCTTAGCTTGCTCATTCAACTGTGCCAGCAGAGGAACCAGGGCCCCATGACTGAGAACAAGATCACGGCACCTGGGAGAATCCCCAGCGACATTTCCTAATGCCCACACAGCCTGAAGACCACAACAAACAGGGGAATAGAGCAGGGTCAACTTATCTGTTATGCAAAGATGGTGCATGATATTCTCATGCCATCTGTCAACTACTATTTAATAACACTCAGAGCTCCAGGCACTAAGCCCAGATAGAACTAAAGACAGCACATTCTCCTATTCCAAACTCATGATGAATTAAAATACTCACCAGTCAACAGCTACCCTTTTGATTTCAAACCAGCAAATGAAATAAAATCAATTAAACAAGGCCAGCATCGCAATTATCATATTCCTCCCATTTTCTACTAATTTCTCCTTCATATTTGGAGATAAGGGCAAGTTAAGACACCAAATATATATAAAATATACACCTGTTCCCGGACATCGTCACTTGGAGAACCAAGGAGTTTGACAAAAATCGGAACAGCACCATGATCGACCACCACTTTAGTGTTTTCTGATGTTCCAGAAGCTATATTCGTCAAAGCCCAAGCTGCCTCAAACTACAGTATACATTTCATGGTGGTCAAAGTCATGCATATGCCATTGTGCCAATATTGGGGGGAGGATGTGAGTCTATAATGGTAGGTGACAAACCTGCAATTGAGGAAAGTCTTCTCTCATCAAAAACTCAATAAAACGAGGAACTACACCAGCTTGAATAACCTCCTCAATTGGTGGGCAGCGCTCTGGCAAACATAAATTAAATTTATCAAAGTTGATCTAAAATTAAAAGGCAGTCAAAACTATCTTATAAAACAGTAACAGACCAATTGAAAGCAACTTTCGGAACTGAGTTGTCGATTCAAGCTGCAGGTTGGGATCATCTGTCAAAACGCCTGCAACCATGGATGGCAGGAATTCCAACTGCAGCAAGATAGCAAGTATCAATGACATTGGATCGTAGTTCTTATAAATACATAATAACAGTAAAACCAGAAGACAACAGATACTGAGAACACCAACAGACATCAAATTGTGAAGACAGTAAAGTTAACATTGTTCCACACTCGTTAGCCCATTGCAATATTGTATATGTTTCCATTTGTATGAAATTCCACGCCCAGACCTCCAATATCACAGTCCAACAGACCTACGTAAATATTGTCAACGACCAAGACTGAAGTGCATAGTCTACCACGAAACAGAATAAAGATGATTGAATCTCTGAATCTCTTATTATGTGAAAAAAGGTTCCATGTTCAGAGAATATATAGGCACACTTAACTAAGCCTACCGGTAAATTTTTGACTCTTTGACTAAACAGACTCACAACTACTTGGACACCTAAGATAGATTCAGATACATAAAAGATACTCTAATATAGTCCATAAGCAACTTATAATATCAAAAACCAGAATTCTAATTGGAAAATTCACCTAACAACCTATTTCAATTAGGTTGAAGAATGTTCGCGCAATTAAAGCTAAAACCACACTGAAATTGGTTTAAATATGAAGCTGAAAGAGAGAAGCATATGGAACAACATAATCATGTCGTCTCTGCTGGCAGAAGGCGCAAAGAGCCAACTTCGATGATCATCGGCGATGCCCAGCTCACATAGAACAAGTAACTATTGAATTAAACATAGACCATCGGTGACTCCGATGATGATCAGTAACCACAGAATATAAAATCATGAACCAAACAAGTTCCATCAAAATAATTCCAATCAGTTGTCTTCCAAGAACGAAACAGATGAATATGGATCAACGACATGAACCTTCTTCTCTACGGCAGTAGAGTGGAGGGAAGAAGGCATCTGCTGAGCTTGAAGGCCCTCGCGCCTCTTCTTCTGCAAACTCTCTTCTCTACGGTTCTTTCGGATCTCGACCATGGTATCCTCTCGCCGTCTCCGACCTTCCTCGGCATCTACGGCCACCTTGTATCGACTCCGACGGACCTCAGTCCTCGAGTTAGCGGCAGGGCGATACGACATACTGATGGAATTGAGAAGAAGCGATTAACAATTAACAACGCAGGTGAGAGTAATCAACGATTTTGCACGTTTAGGAACCGTAAGGTTGCGGGTATATTGAAAAGGATGGGGATATTGGAGAAGGAGGGGTTTTAATTTTTCGCAAGGTTTGAAACACAGAAATGGCGAGAGAAGGGCTTAATATAGGGAGTGGTGGGAGGAGAGATGGCGAGGAAAGAGGACCTGAATCGGCTCACATTTGCGGAAGTGCCACTAATTTGAATTTGAAGATGAGGGAACAGCTCACTCTGATTGGATGAGACAACTGGAAAAGTGTCCTCCTACTCATGGTAACACCGTCAAGTGTTCGGATTGGGCTAGGGCTTCAGCCCACTTTTTGGGCCCAAATCCCCGGCCTCCCTGAATTTTATTTTTTTATCAACACTTTACGGGGAAATGTGATAGTAAGCCGTCGCTAGTATTTCGCTGTGGCGCAGAAATAGTAGTTGTCAAAACAAACATATGACCGTTGCAGATTCGAATTTAAAAAACGAAGCTCCTATTTTTGGGCGAAAGAAGTCATGGGGCTGTGTCTTTAGTAACGAACTGGAGCAACTTGCCAGTGTTGGAGGATGCAGCTTTGCTAACTTGGGAGGGAGGCCAATGAAAAAGCTAGAACCCTTCTCACCAAAGGTCGCAATGTTTTGGTCAATCTCAGGTGTTGAGCACATAAAACCTGCATCCGAGTCTTTTATTTTATGACTGGGGAGTGACTTGGTAGTAGCATGAGGCATTCCGTTGGATTAGACGGCTGTACAGATTATTGAGAACAAACAGTGAGGATTTAAAAGGTGATTCTTACTTTTTAGTGTTTGAGCCCCTGGTTTAAAAGATGTTATCTATCCTTCAATATGATAGATACTCTGGCTGTCGAAGCGTTCTAATATAATGTTGAATTTAAGCTGTATAATTTAAATTTTTATAACGTTTTCCCCCTTGTGATATCTGTTTACCCCTCTTTTGAAAGTAATGCCAGCAAAAGTTAAGTCAGATAGGGTAAGAAGTTACTGATGCCAGGATTATATTACTGAGTAATTGTAAATGATCTGCCTCGCAGCCCCCCTGCCTGATTACACTGCTTACTGCTCCATCCCTCCCTCACCATCCGCATTAAATTTCACTAGTTGGTCTCAGACATACGGCACAATACTATATAGTACGATGAATTTTCTCTATTATGATCAATATAGCTGCGACATCCCCCAAATCTTCATTCCCCCAGATTCACACTCACACCTTCCAACTTTATTCTATTGACCATATTCACTTGCACTGGAGCAATGCTTTCACAGACATTAGACTGGCCACACTCCTCCAAACATCAGACATTCATAGAGCCAACTGAGCTCAATGCCTCTCCGCAAGTATC
This sequence comes from Acacia acuminata, assembly GCA_019022655.1. Taxonomy (NCBI): domain Eukaryota; kingdom Viridiplantae; phylum Streptophyta; class Magnoliopsida; order Fabales; family Fabaceae; genus Acacia; species Acacia acuminata. The sequence continues at coordinate 1,186,267 of JAFJYI010000247.1, forward strand.
ATGGTAGAATTCACAGCACACTAATGAGTAATGACCCAGCATTGATATTTAAAGATAGCTTACGCATTTGAATAAAATACGCAAGTACCATAGTAGAATTCACAGGACACTCTGCTCTCAAATGCCCCAAACTCAAACTCAAACCCACAGAACGCTCAGATGGTTGGTTATTTGTTACTGATAGTTCTAGTTATAAATTGTTCAAAACTCAAATGTTTCATATATTATTCATCTCTTCACATGTTAATTTGGTAAATATATAATTATACACGCACATATGTCATGGCCACATCATAAAATTGCGGAAGTCGCACTCGTCGTCATAGCTTGTACGCTTTTAAATTTAATTTGTTTTTCTCCTTCATAGTTAACGCGCAACTTTCAGATGCCTTGCACATTCGGGCAAGGGCTCCAATGAATGAACCATGAAGTCACGATAAACACAAAGTAAGAAAACCAACACGATATTTTTAATCAACAACCCAACTCATGACGTCATCAGGTCCAAAAAAATAAATCACGGATGAAGTTGGATTTAAAAAAAAAAAAAAAAAAAATCAACAAACAAGTGGAGAAGAGAAAGCGGAGCGTGGGCCACTAAACCCGCTAGGCGCCACCGACAAAAGCAATCCATCCTTATGATGGGGCCCACCAACTGGATTCAACCCCCAACTTCTAATCTATCTCATTTTTAATTACCAATTATAATTATGAATTTGCTTTGGTATATCCCGTCCCAATATTTTATTCATGCTACACGTCATCAATCCACGCGGCTGTACCAAAAAAAGGCCAGATCTCCGCTGATTCTCAAAAGAATAAAGATGCCCTCTTATGGGTTAAATAAAAAGCTCTGAACACAACCAACACGCAAAGAAATAGTAAGACGATTTAGGTCTAATTGTTCCATAACTCAACCCAATTTCTCGCAACATCCCCGTTCCAATTAAATACCACAATTCACATTTGTGCTGGGGAAATATTTAACCATTTTTTTTATTTAAAAAAAAGGTAAAAATTACAGAATACCGGGAATTCAAAACTAGAAGCGAGAGTTGCTGCGCTTAGCTGCGTTGCCTCTTGGTGCACTGACACGTCCTCTCTTGCCACTCGTCTGATCACCCTTCGCCTCGAAGCTCATTTCATCTCCACCAACCATTTCTACGAACATCCTTTGTAGATCTTCAAAACTGTTCCCCTATACATAATAATAATCCCCCAAAAAAAAACACTCACCTTTACTAATTCCTTCTATCATGCCATTCTTCCAATAAAAAAATTATTATAATCATTCAGACAGCAGTACCTCGTCCTTCACATTGTTCATCATGGAGATCATTTCGTTCATGAAATCACAGAATTCCTGATCAAGGGGTTAAACACGCAAAATAAGTACTTAAAAACTTCATTTTAATTCAGATGTAAATACCTCAAAGATACCAATTAATTAAGTGCATCGGACCCGAGGTCATGATGTGTAAGGAACGCAACACCAACAAAAAAGGGAAAATAAGAATTTATTACCGAGCACAAGGCGAGACAAACGATGTCGCCGTTTCGGCATACGCCCAAACGACACAAGTTTTACCTCGCCCTGTTTACGGTACAGCATTTGCCTGAGCTATATATCAAAGGAAACTATTACGAACTTCGTCTTCTTCTTCTAAAGGATCGTAGAATCCGGCGTCGTACATTGACCTTTTAGACTGATCGGAAAGAACTGCAACAGGAACATAGGAGTAAGTTTTATTGTTGATCCAAAGTTAACTCTGGCTTCACAACAACGAAGCTACGTTAGTGTAATGTAACCTGAGTAGGCTTCTTGAATTTGCTGGAATCGCCGTTTGGCTTCTCCAATGATTGCAATGTTTCCGGTCCATCTGTCCGGGTGCCACTTCTTCTCGACCACAACACAAGATGAAATTAAAAAAGATTCAAAATTCAAATTTTCTCTAACGTTCGTCACAAGTATACCCATAGCAAAAGGAGGGCATGAAAAACATGGCAAAACCAATGAAAGCTTAAAGAAATTACAAATCTTTGTCAAAAAACTAATGCACAAAATATTTCCAAGCCTTGAGAAACAAAACAGGGGTCGAATTATATAGTTTGACGAACAAGAAAAACAATTAAGAGAATAAGGAAGAAGAGCGGAGAGCAGCAAGACAGGAGCGTATCATTACCAGAGCGAGATTTCGATAGGCGGTGCGGACATCAGAGAAGGAAGCGTCCCTAGGAATCCCGAGGATGGAGTAGTAGCTAGATCCGTCGTTGGATACTCCCTCCGGATCCATGGAAGGACGGAGCCAGAGAAATGCAGCACCAACGGGCTCGATCAGAAAACAACCGGAGATCAAGAGGCTCACAGCAGTTCCGATCAGGAAACCAAATTTTTTTGAAAGAGATGATGAAAGAATGCAGAAGAAGAGAAGCGTAAAATGACAGGGGAAGAGGAAGAGGTTGGGGGGAGGGAAGGAGAGAAGAGAAAGAAAGATGGTTGAGAAAGGGAGAGAGAAAAAATATCTTCTCCGCCAGATTAGACCGGAAGGAAGATATTCGAGAAGAAAGTTCGAGACATCTCAACTTGCAAGACAGATATTTTCGCCGCAGCGAGCAGAATGCAATTAAACCTTCCTTATTTTCTATTTGATTTTTGTAAAAGTTTGATTAAAAAAATTAGGTTGGAAATATTATTTGTGTTTGAATTAATTTTATTAGAACTTTTATTTTAAATGGAGACGAGTTTGGATTAATGATTAAAAAGAGAGTTGAGATATAAAATGACTAAACGTATGTTTGGTTTGAGGTGGGAGAGTAGAAGGGGAGGGAGTAGAGAATTGACTAAATTGTCATTAATGAAAAAAATATTCCTTTTTGTTAAGAGTATTAAAAAATTTCCATGGGCAATTTAGTAAAGATGAGGCAAAAGATCTCTCCCTCCCTCCCTCAAACCAAACATACCCTAAAAGAGACATGAATCTTATTAAATTTTAAGATACTTAATTATTATAAGGGGTTTACACTTACCGTATTTGCAGACGAGAAGAAGAAAATTCCTACATATACATTTGAAATGGTGGGGACCCACATCTTTTTTATAAAAAAAAAAAAACAAGCGTGGAATGGTGGGACCCACATCTTTTGTATGTATAACGTGAGAATATATTTTTCCTACAACACGAGAAGTATATTTCTCTTATAATAAACATGAAGTAATTAATATATTATAAATGTAGGGCATAAAAAATATATATTATAAAGTATAAAAACATTAAATTGCTCAAATGGTAGTAACAATGTCCTATCCCTAAAAAAATAATATAGTCAAAAATAAAATTAATTTCCATCACCCAAATTGAGGGATATGAATGCGTGATTAATTGCTCAAACGTTAATTTCTAAGTGGAAAAGTTGTAGTAACAAAAAATGGTAGTAACAATGTCCTATCCCTAAAAAATAATATAGTCAAAAATAAAACTAATTTCCATCACCCAAATTGAGGGATATGAATGCGTGATTAATTGCTCAAATGTAAATTTCTAAAAGTGGAAAAGTTGTAGTAACAAAAATGGTAGTAACAAAATCTTATCCCTAAAAAATAATATAGTCAAAAATAAAATTAATTTCCATCACCCAAATTGAGGGATATGAATGCGTGATTAATTGCTCAAATGTTAATTTCTAAAAGTGGAAAAGTGATAGTAACAAAAAATGGTAGTAACAATATCCTATCCCTATAAAATAATATAGTCAAAATAAAATTAATTTCCATCATCCAAATTGAGGGATATGAATGCGTGATTAATTGCTCAAATGGTAATTTCTAAGGTGGAAAAGTGGTAGTAATAAAAAATAGTAGTAACAATATCCTATTCCTAAAAAATAATATAGTCAAAAATAAAATTAATTTCCATCACCCAAATTGAGGGATATGAATGCGTGATTAATTGCTCAAATGTTAATTTCTAAAGGTGGAAAAATTGTAGTAACATTGGTAGTAACAAAAAATAGTAGTAATATTCCTAAAAAATAATATAGTCAAAAATAAAATTAATTTCCATCACCCAAATTAAGGGATATGAATGCGTGATTAATTGCTCAAATGTCTCAACAACCAATCATGCAAGTTAAAATAAATTGTTACTGTTATTACCGATTTAATTGCTTTTTTTGGGGGGGGGGTGTTATAAAATTGCTCAACTGTTTATTAAAACGATCGGTAATTAATTGTTTAAATCTGCAAAATTTAATAATTAAATTTTACTATTATGAATTGAAATATGAGTCACCAAATATGAATGAATATAAGTAACAAAAATTATGAGGTTGAAGAAATAATCTAACATTTATCCAATATGATCTCTTAATCAATCAAGTATGAACAAATATAAATAAAGAAAATTAGAAATAATCATCTATAATATGAGACAATCATGTCACTGTTTCTAAATCAAATCAAGGAAATTTAAGAAATAACTAAATCATTTAAAAATATGTTTATTTAATCAATCAGTTATAAAAAAATAAAATTAGTAAATAATCAGTAATAAAGTATATTTATTGATGATTGGATCTAAACCGACCCACTTTCCCATACGGGTATTACAAATTTTTAGAAATAAAGTGTACTTCTATGATCATATCAAAAAAAAAAAAAAAAAAAAAAAAGTGTACTTCTATGATTGATTGATGATGATCATGGGCCAACGCCAAATTTTAAAATGTTCCAAACGCGCAGAAATGGGCCGGGTCAAAGGCCGGATTTTAAAAATTGAATTGACAAAGGCATGATATGGAGACGAGTCATCTGAAAGATCTATGCTTTAGCCTTTAAAAACTCACTATAATGGAAGCAGCTGCTAAGATAATTGAAGCAAGCCCTTGGCCATATAGGATGAACAATATGTCATCTTCTGGGCCTTCATCTGTCCCCTTGAGAATTCTTAGTTTGAAAGAGAAAACGGAGGCTGCGCAAAGTGCATCCATGCCTGAAAAGCCTGTGGATTCGAGCACTGCGAACCCTGTCAAAGGCAAGCCTAGTGGCAGGAGCAATAATTCATATAAGTACGCTCCAGCATTCAAGGCTCTGAGAGATTCTGAAAAAAATAGTTCTCGCCATTTGGGAAGTAAAGGCAAATCACTATCACCTCCTACTGAATCCAAGGCCAATGTTCAGAAAAGAGATACGTTGACTTCAAATGGCAATGGAGGTTATGTGAAGCATAAAGAACAGAATGAGATGAAATCAAACCAATTCTCCTCGAGCCAAAAACCGAAAATGCAGCAGTCCATGCAGCCGAGAGCTGGTACTAGCCGGAATAGAGCTGTGCTTGGGCAGAATAATCTAAAGAAGAATAGTGTGGCCAACAAAGGTGCTTCAACTTCAAGAATTGATTCCAATAACAAGCCAGCTTCACGAGTTCGGTCATCAGAAAGTACCACTAGAGGAAGGAAGACAACTAATGAGGGTGCTATAAATGCAAATAATCGGCTCAAAAGGTCAAGTAGAAGGGGAACTAATACTCAAAAAGAGCTTTCACAATCCAAAGCCAAGAATACAGTCCAAAAGAAAAGAAATATCAGCAGGGATGTTCTTGATGAGGCAAGAGATCCTAATAGAGCAGTAAATAAGTATGAAAGCAAGTCTATAAAATGCAATATTACAACTGATGGGAGTATGAATCAGGATACATTTAACATGAAAGAAAGCAAGGATGTTATTTCATTCACATTTACATCTCCCTTGAGGAGAAACATGCCTGATTCTCAGTCCTCTATTCCACTGATGGGAACAAAAGACAATACTGACGGTACTTCTCTTGATCACTGTGATTTGCTTTATCCTGAAAAATTATCATCGGCTCCTTCTGGGTTACATACAATAGATAGTGATGCTTTAAGTGTCCTGTTGGAGAAAAAACTGCGAGAATTGGCTTCTAGAATTAATTTACCTCAGCTTACCCAGACTACAGAGGGCTGTTCTAGTTTACCGACTAGCTTTCAAGACAAAATACCCAGTTTGATAAGTACCATATCGAGGGAACATGACAAAAGCTTTCACTCTGACCTGCCTGGTGATACATTTATCAGCACGCATGACACGCATGACTTTGGTTTTTCTTCAACTTATGATCTGGTGCATAACAAGAATCAGCAGTTGCAGGTCTCTTTCATTTCCTTTGTATAGTCAGATTCATCTGCTATCGTTTTTCTTTTACTTATCAATTACTAATTAATTATATTGCATCCTTGGTAACTTTATACCATCAATTATTTTAGAAAATAATGTCAAGAGAGTTGAGGTTGGGAAGAAGGGATGTGGGGCTAAGCCTTAATTTTTAAGCTTGCAGTATACCTTTCTAAAGCTAAAATAATATTTTAATACGCTTAAGGTCTTATATCTCACACTTTCGAATTGAATATATAGTGTTGTAATTTGCACAATGCAGAAGATGAATTTATAAGATTTGCAGTGTAAAAAAGCTTATGAATAATGTAAGAATCCTCCTAGGTATTGTCTTTGAGTAAGAAATTGTTCTTGAACATGCTTAAGGTCTTATATCTGCGGCTTCCTTGTAATGGAATATGACTGGTTAGAATATTTGCAATAAATGTAGAAAAATGTTAGTACAAATATGCCATGTACTCCATTACACTATGATCACCTGCTTATGTGTCCAAGAGTTGATCCTTGCAATCAGTGGTTGAGTATGGGCTCACAATGGTGTCTAAAAGTTTATCTTTTCTTAGTACGAAATCACTTTTCAGAATTCAGGTTACTTAACATGGCATATGCATGAAGTTATTAGTCTTTTATCAAGTGAATTGCAATTGGAGATATGCCTATTCTTTTGAACTAAGCCGAGCTCATGTACCCGCCTCAACTCTGCCACTTTTCACTTGTGCAGATTTCAGAAGCAACGGAAGGGCCCAGCTATAGCAGCAACTGGGAAACTAGAAATTATCCAGGCTGTCAGCATCCGAGACCTGTTGCAATTTTTGAAACTCCTTGTGCCAGTGAAAGTTACTTGGATAGTGAAGAAAGTGCATATGGTAATGTTTTGATGGCTACTTTCTACTATTTAGGAGCATTTTTTTCAATCGAAATTTAAAGGCTTTATCAGGAAAATTCTGTAGCTTTTACTCTACACAAGTACATTTAGTTATAATAAATCTTTCCTTATTCAGGCAGCACAGTATATTCATCGACACAAGATGAAGATGTGTCTAATTTTTCTCCGGCAAATAAATCTGTACCCCTTGAAAATGGGGCAAATTTGTATGAGCAAAGGCCTTCCTTATCGGCAGAGGGGGACGTGACTGGTAGACAATTAGCTATGATGCCGAATTTCTCTGATTTTAGAATATCAGGGAACCCAGAGCTTGAATATGTAAGAGATATACTAAGCAACGCAGAGTTGATGACAGAAGAATTTGTGCTAGGCCAAATCAACGAGGTCTTAATGCCTAATGTGTTTGATGTGTTGGAAAATCAGATTGGTGCAGCCAATGACTATCAAGAAGAGGACTACAAGCTTGAGAGAAAGGTTTGGTTTGACTGTGTAAGTGAGTGCCTTGAATTGAGATGCAGGCAAGCTTTGGTGGGATGCTGCAAAGGATGGCTTAGAGGGATGGAATTGAATCACAGGAAGGGAATTAAATAATTCGAGATATTTACTAATAAAACCAATAAAATCTCTTGATGAATTTAAGGACATAAGATATACATTATCTTCGCTTTATTAATTTAATATTCATCAAATCCTCAATAAAATAAGGAGATATACTAGGAGATTTATTAACTACCATATAAATCAAATCAAATTTATTTATTAACTAAAGATATTCAAAACTTCAATGAAAATAAATTCATCGTGGAAGTAATTAATAATTAAATAAAATATTGATTTCTATGAGCACATCAATCGAGAAATCGGTACATCTAATATTGAAAGCAATAATCACATAATTAAATTTTTAATAAATGCCCACCAATATGCTTGGTTAGAGAATAATTAATTAATTAATTAATCAGTCAGATAATTAATGAAGGGTAAAGTAATTATTCTCTAATTGATTAATTAATTAATTATTCTCTAATTAATCATTTATAATTATGTATAATTATTATTTATAATTTTAAATAAAAGTATGTTTTAAAAAATAAAAATTGATGCCAAGCGTAAAAAATTGACGCCCACCCGGCTGGCGTCAATTTAATTCACGCCTTGATGGCATGAATTGACTCGCCATCGGTGGCGTGAATTAATTCACGCCATTATTCGATGGTGTGAATTAATTCACGCCACTTTCGTCAGTGACGTCTGTCACCGACTTGATTAATAGCGTTGGTTAATGCATGCCATTGACTGCATTACATTGGTAATTAGTTTCTGAATAGCTCCAATTCAGTAATTTTTTTTTAAAAAAAACCTTATTTTGGTAAAAAAAACTGAGATTTGTAAATTGCGTTATGAGATTTGTAAACAGCGTTATGAATTTTGTAAATGGTTTTTTCATTCGAGTTGAAAAGTGTGAACCTAAAAAAAAAAGTTGTAAATTGCGTTATGAGATTTGTAAATCGTGTTATGAATTTTGTAAATGGTTGGTTAATGAGTGCACTGTGGTGCACTTTCAGTGCACTAGTGTGCATTTTGCACTTTTGCCCATTTACAAAATTCATAACGCGATTTACAAATCTCATAACGCAATTTACAACTTTTTTTGGTAGCACACGTTTTCAACCCCGAATCAAAAAACCATTTACAAAATTCATAACGCGATTTACAAAACTCATAACGCAATTTACAAATCTCATAACGCAATTTACAACTTTTTTTTTAGGTTCACACTTTTCAACCTTGAATGGTAACCATTTACAAATCTCATAACACGATTTACAAATCTCATAACGCAATTTACAAATCTCATAACGTAATTTACAACTTTTTTTTAGGTTCACACTTTTCAACCCTGAATCAAAAAACCATTAACAAAATTCATAACGCGATTTACAAATCTCATAACGCAATTTACAACTTCACACTTTTCAACCCATTTACAAAATTTACTTTCGGTGTCTTCTTCCTTCTTCCTCCTTCCTTTTCTTCTTCCTTCCTTCCTTCCTTCATTCCTTCACTCATGTCTTCTTCTTCTAATTTCTTCCAGATCGACCAAAAAAATTTCATTCGTTCTCGTTCTCTCATTCTTGTTCGTGTGTTTCGTTTCTTTTTCACCGTCGGTGGATGCGGCGTAGGTGGCGGTGGGTGCGGCGTTGGTGTAATACCCCGGATTTTTAGAAATAATAATAATAATAATAGATTAATATAATACTAATAAAATAATAATGATTAATAATGTTGTATTGTTTTTGTAGTAATCATATTATTTTGTAAATAGTATTATTAGATTAGTCAATATTGGATCCAAGAATCTAGGAGTTAGTTAGATTAGATTATATTTTAAATTTTTGAATTCATCATCGGAATCAAAATATATCTAATAAAACTCTACAATTTCTTTTAATTCATTTTATCGGGAATAAGTAAGTAGCCCAACCCAATAGCTAAAACCCTAGTTTTAATTATAAAAGTTAGGTCTAGCCACTTAAACCTAGAGAGGCTCGATATTTTATTCGCCGCTAAACTTTTCTCCGCTACTATACCCTCGTTCCGTACTCTCGTCAATTGTTCTCGTAGGAGGTTAGCAACACGGAGACCAGGTAATCCTAATCCCCATGATCCTAATTTCCATGAGCTTTAGGTTAATTTTATATTTTAATAGGTAACCCTGATCTATAGATTATAGAGACCAATTGTTGCTTGATTTTCGTACAAAGAAAGATATATCTGTACATAATGAATATAATTGTGTTGCCTCGGCCTGTGTGCTTTAATTGCATATATATATATGATTGAACCCGAATTCTTTCCCTGTGCGTTTTTTTTTCTTCTTTGTGATTGAAAACCAATACTTTGCCTTGGCTTTCGTGCGTCAATTGAATAACCATGATCCCCTGTGCATCATGTTTGTAGTTGCAATATATATGATCCTCCCGTACAATGACACAATTAATATCACTTGAATATGTCTCTGTCCATGTTTTTCTATTATTTGATTTTATTTTCTTTATATAATATTCCTACACAATAAAATAAGATAATTTAAGTTAAAATACCCTAATATCCTATATTTAATTAAAGTAATATAAAAATATATATATATAAGATAAGTGAATAATAGAGATGATTTTAGGAGTTTATTATGTGTGTGTTTTAAAACAATTTAAGAGTGGGAGGATAGCTTTGGGATGGTACCTCCCAAAGTGATGAACACAACTTTTGGGATTTATGCCACTGATGTGAAAAGATAGTATCCGTTTTTCCCAAAGTGGTGTCTGGCAGGTTTCCGGGACACTAGTAGCAAGTTTGGGAAGAGGTGTGCACACTAGGAAGATATGTTTATGGCCAATTGATGATTGTGACTCGGCAAGTTTCCGAGTCACGGGTAGTAGGCAGCGGTTTAGGGTCTACCATGGTTCTCTTCCCACTAAACTAAATAGACGCGGCGGTTTTAGGGTCTATACGAATTTAATAAAGATGATGAATGATATTCGATTCAGTGTGAATATATGTATATATATGGTGAATATTGGATTTGTTATTTGATTAAATCACTATGTGATTACGTATTTGATTTTATTAATATATTTGGGCCATATAAAGTGTGTTTATTAGGATTACCCCATTTTTGCGATGTGTGTGTTCATGGGCTGCGATGATCCTTTGGGGGAGCAGATTTTCAAAGTGAAACGAGGTGTCGGGTGTTGGGGCTAGCGGTGGGAAGTGAGGAAGAATCTTCAATGAATCTAGCTAGTTTTATTTTATTTTTATTTTTATTTTTATTTTTATTTTCTTTCTTTTTGAATAAAACACACTTATTTAAGTTTCGATTTATGATTAATGTAATAAGTGTAGCCTTGCACTTGTCTCGGTACAAGTGCGGCGTAGCACTCCCAAGGTTGTTTATTTTGAATTTCAAAGTAAAATTTTAGGTTATTATAACTATTCGAAATGGGGGTGTTACGGTTGGCGTCGACGTCCATGGTGGAGGTAGAAGGCGGCGCAATCACGGCGAATTTGGTACAGATGCGGTTCGTAGACGGGGAGAGAGGAAAGAGAGAAGATAGAAAGACATTGTAGTCATTTGCCATGAATTTGCATATCCCTTAGAAGTCTGTGTCACCTCTCAGTCCTTTTACAAATTCGGTGGGCCTATGAAAGTTTTACAAGTTCAAAAGGTATTTATTTGTTTTTTCCCCTTTTTTTTAGAATGAAATCAAATACTTTGGGGTGAGATAGGACAATTTTAGGAATGTTTGTGGGACACATGAAATATTTTCCCTCACTGCTGGACGCTTGGTGTAGTGTCTGAACGCTTGTGGCTTTTGTTTAAAAACCATTTTTTTTAGTAGAAGTTAGATTTTTTTTGGTACAAGGCGAGGGGAGGGGGGATTCGAACACGGGACCTGAGGGGAGATATAAGGCATCTCAATACCACCACTGTGCCACGCACCGCTTGTCCTCGGTGGTAGTAGTAGAAGTTAGATGAATAAGAAGTTGAACCCAAACACATAAAAATGAGTTGGCTTCTGGATTGAAACTTTTTTTTAGAAGTTATTGGCCCAAACGCTTGCATAAAGGACTCCAAACAGGCCCAAGTTTAAACTGACAATTTGCCATCACTCCTCTACGGCCTAAACGCTGATCAATTGTATAATACCGCCTTAAAATAAGAAGAGAAGATCTCAATTGTCATCACACACAAGCCCAGCTGGGTTTTAAAATATGGCGGGGGCCCATTGGCTATAGAGCCCAAATATAATACAGACCAAACCAAATAAGTTTAATTTAATTAATCAAAATTAAAAGACAACATTTTAGCAAAAATGAAAAGACAACAAGAACAAGAGCAACAAATGAAAGCGTATTTAGCGGCAGAGAGATTTGCGTAAGATGAGCCATTTGAAAGAAGCCCGAATCTTAGCCCACACCGTTTTGCTTTTGTATCCGGCGGGGGTTGAAGGAGGCGCATCAGAATAAAGGAAACGCTGGAGATCATCTAGAAATGGAGATGGGGAGTAATGCAATTGATTATCACCGAGCAGACCCCAGTCAAGCCATTGCCCTGCACTCATTAAATTACTAAATCAGGGATATGTCGGTGTGATTTTTGATTTGGGTACGTTGAAATTGAAATGTTATTAGTTACCTTGTTGGGTGGCTGGGACATCAACCTGTTGTGGAGTCCCTCCATTTGGTGCGATACCAACTTGTGGAGTTGCCATTTGGCCAGTGCCTTCTTGTTCATCCTCTAGTATTAATTCACCAAGCGATGTAGGCCTGGAAGGCTGGCCTGCATCTGATATATAAAACCAAGGTCTTTGGCTAAATATTTGATGCGAATAAATTAAAGGCACATGCACATCAATAAAACGAATGGAAACCCAGATATATAGAATCTACCTGCCAACGTGTTCGTCGACCCATATATTGACCACATCTCCACGTTGTCGTAAGCATTTCGCTTAGCCATGTCCACCAGACGCTGCCAATGAAATTATGAAACAAGGATTTATCATGCGGCCTGCTCTCATTGACGAATCAACATTTTTTAATTTATAGGAATATAATAGATACATGAATGAGTACGTATACCTTCTCTTCCGAGGTCGGCAAATCCAAAGGACGATAAATGTGCCCATCAAAACCCACTTCCACTAGCTCATAGATTGAATTGAAGAGAAGACGCATTGGTTGTTGTCTTTGTGGGAGGTCGGTAAACGTAACGCTCACCATCGTCTATCTCACAAGACCTCGCGTGTTCAATGATTGTTTCCCACGACTTCTTCGCAACCATATTCTATTGTCCGAAGTCAAAAGAAATCGCATCACATGGTCTATATATATATATATATATGCCATATATCAATTCAAGTACCTTAGCTTTGATGGCTAAACATTTAGAAAATCATACATAATCCGCATATTTTTACCTCTAGAAATGAAGGAGGGTTCATCACGAAAAGCCGCAACAGGTCTCTAACAGTTTTCACTTTATACGAAGACAGCCGCTTGTGAATTTCACCATTTTTCGCTATCTTTTTCAAACGCCATATTTCGTCATCCAGTGATGGCCGGTCGTGTTTCTCATACACTGCAATAGAGATATATATGTTAGTATGATTAGTATTGTATCTTTGTGTATTAGGCCCATATAGGAAGTGTACAAGAGTGTGTGTGTGGTCTGGGCCTATATAAGGCTATCCTTGTACATTGGTTTAGATGATTCAATATAATGATCCATTTAGTTTAACATGATATCATGAGCCTAGGTTATTGATTTTGGTTTAGGCCAGATAATTTAAAAAAAAAAAAAAAAAAAAAAAAAAGAAGAAGCAAGGGCCCAGTTTCAAAAAAGGGCCCAAGACAAGGCAGAACTTCAAGAATCTGGTGCAAGAATCAGGTGGGTCAAGTCTTCCGACCCGGTTACCTCTTGTTTTTCTGGTTAGGGCTGGGTCCACACGATACGCTAAACTCGCCTGCTTCTGTGGATGGCGATTCTCGATGGTGGATTGCGCCTCTTCACCTGATTTTTACCGGTGGTTTACGGAGGTTCCAGCCTTTCTTGGTTGATTTCTCGATGGTTCGAGTTTTCTTGGCTGATTTCCTCGCGGTTCACGGTTTTCTGGTTGAGTTCAATGGTGGTTCGCGGTTTTCGCGGTGGTGTTCTTCCCTGAATCTGTTTTGCACTTCTGTTTCTTCACCGGTGGTTCGCGGTGGTGAAAGGATCGCCGGTGGTTCGCGATTCTGCACTCGCGGTGGTTCGTCTCTTGCACAGGAAGAGAAGAAATCTGACATTCAGAAAATTGGAGACGAAAGCGAACAGATTGAGGAGGCCTAGAGCTCGTCCTCTTTCAATTTTCTGAATGTTACGTTTATATAATTCCCCCGGGAAGAGCGCGGCCTCTTACGGGGCCGATGAATGGGATGTGAACAAATGGGCATGCGAAGGGACATTGAAAGTCATTAGCAAGAGAGAACTATGCTGAATAGCTAGTTCTGGATTTAAAATTTTGCAGAATTTTGTGACTTTTCCAGCAGCTGCAATACGCACTTCAGCTTCATTGTCTCTCACACAAGTTTCCTCAACAGTGCAAAGTGTCTCCAGAGGTGGGAGTAACACATTGGCGTATTCTACTCCCCCAACATAAGGAATGAATACTCCCAACTCTTACAACCATTGCATGAATACTCCCAACTCTTCCGCCATTGCAAGAAGTACCTCATCATCATCATCATTGTTCTCACTTAGAAATGGAATTAATTCCTTACGGGTTCGCTCCTCTCCAAGAGCACGTGCAATTGTTGATAGTTTGCGAATTGAATTCAGGCGTAGCTGGATGTTATGCTAGGCAAGGCATAAAGGTTGTTTGGTGGTTTTTGTGAATTGGTTGGGAGCTTGGATGGTTTCATACACATTTAACTTCCTCATGAGTTGGAGTTCTCCTGGTACGTTATTTCTGTATGGTGGATGTTCCCTCTTGACCATTCTATTTGTTGCAAAAATAGTCCTAGAAACCAAAGGGAAAACTCTAGAAGAAATTCAGGGATGCAACAATTCATAGAAAGAAATTATATGACTATTTAAGGAAATTTAAGATGGGTAAATTCAGGACTTTGCCTCAATCCTATCTCTCTGTCTTTTGATGGTGGAAACTCAAGCTTACGTAAGATATTGCCATGGCGTAAAGATCGAAGTGTCCAATGATCACACCATCATGTATCAAAAGTCTATGAGCTTTCATATGGGCTAGGAACCCAGAAAATAAGAAAATGTAGCTATTTCATTGATGTGGGTGATTTAGCACTAAAAAAAAAAAAACACGAAATACCTCTCCTCTGATTATGAAGAAATGGAGAGAAACTTCACACATGGATTGATTGTGAAGCAAGTTCACAACGCTTAGAAGCGAGGTTAAGTCAATATGGTCATTCCAAGCCTGTGGATCCATTGATTTGGTACTCATTAGACTTTTCAAAGATATAGAAAAAGAGTGAAATGTTCGAGGGTTGTATTTTGTCTCGGTGACGTTATTCCATCGAAGGTTTCTCGGTGACGTTATTCCATCGAAGGTTTCTCGGTGACGTTATTCCATTGAGGTCCTATCAGAGCAAGAACACAGCGGATACGCGACGAGGTACGCGGTTCAATTTGAGGTTTCAAGAAACACGGTGCTCCAATGGTAAACTTGGAGGTTTCAAGAATCGACGGTTGTCGTGGTTCTTATGTTGATTGTGGGTTAGTGCTTTCCAAATCTGTTCGAAGATCGATCTTGATCTCGGGTTACGCGATTGTTCTTGGTGACCGTGTTCTCA